>BMAU01019734.1:112500-725000 GCA_019973935.1 Trichonephila clavipes | reverse complement strand
ATGGGTTTTGTGAAAATCGACTCCCAAGTGGCGTTATAGGCAATTAACTCCTTTTTTAAACTATTAGATGTAAAATCTCGACATTTCGTAAGCTGATTCCATTCATTGAGTAGAGATCCGCTATAAGATGGGTTTTTGTGAAAATCGTTTCCTAAGTGGCGTTGCGAGGGCTTAAGGGGCGTTATACATAATTATTTCCATTTTTAAACTATTAGACGTACAGTCTTGACATTTGGTAAGTGGATTCCTTTCATAGAGTACAGATCCGCTGCAAAATGTGTTTTGGGAAAATCGACCCCAAGCGGCGTTGTGGAGAATTAAGGGGCATTATATATAGACAATTAACTCCTTTTTTAAACTATTAGACGCAAAATCTTGAAATTGAGTAAGCAGATTCCATTCACTGAGTAGAGATCTGTCATAAGATGGGCTTTGTGAAAATCGTTTCCTCAGTGGTGTTGCGGTGGCTTAATGGGCGTTATAGATAATTATTTCCATTTTTAAACTATTATCCGCACAGTCTTGAAATTTGGTAAGCGGATTCCTTTAATAGAGTACAGATACACTGCAAAATGGGTTTTGTCAAAATCGACTCACAAGTGGCGTTGTAGAGTATTAGGTGGCGTTATAGACAACTCATTTTTTAAACTATTAGACGTAAAATCTTGAAATTGAGTTAGCAGATTCTATTCACTGAGTAGTGATCTGTCATAAGATGGGTTTTGTGTAGATCGTTTCCTAAGTGGCGTTGCGGAAACTTAAGGAGCGTTATAGATAATTATTTCCATTTTTAAACTATTAGACGTACAGTCTTAAAATTTGGTATAAGCTAATTCCTTTCATGGTGTAGAGATCCTCTACAAAATAGTTTTGGGGAAAATTGATCCCCAAGGGACACTGAGGGGGATTAAGGGGCGTAATAGATAAATATTTCCGCGTTTCAACTAATAGAACCACCTGCTTGAAAATTAGAAGGTATGTTCCGTTCCTGGAATAAAGTTCCTTTTACAAAGATTTTTGCGAAAACGGACCCCCAAAGGAGTGGGTTTGTGAGGGATTAAGGCATGTTATAGAAAAATTCCTGTTCTTGAATTTAACTCACTTACTTGAAATTTGTTGAGCACTTTTTTTTTCTTTAGTTGAATAGAGTTCCACTAAGAATGAATTTTACGGAAATCAACTCCAGGGGGCAGCGGGGAAAGTTATTGGGGCGTATTGATAGACAAAATTCCCGTTTTTGAACTGCTAAGACTATAATAATAAAATTTGGTTTGTATGTCTCTTTTGTTGAATTGGAATCCGCTAAGAATGCTGTCAACGAGGTATTGATGATAAAAATTCCGTTTTTGCTCTGTTAGATTTAGACTTCAAATTCAGCACGCATGTTTATTTTATGGAGTAGAGATCCACTGAAAGTTGCTTTGGTGGAAATCCACTTTATTATTAGGTTAAGTGAGCGAAAAAAGTCTTTCTACTTCGATTTAGATATAAATAGAAATTAGATATTATAATTTATGTTCTTTTTATATCAAGGTGTGATAGTGTAACAGCTATAAATATATTTTTCAATACAATCGAATTCTTAATGCTAGATATCAATAATTAATATATATGTTAAAAGTATCCATATATGCAACATCGTGAAATACCCAGTGAAGCGGGTGGGTAACGGCTAGTTAATTATATAGGAAACATATCCTATATTGATTTTTTTTTACTGTTTAACAGTCTTGAAATTATTCCTAAGCGTTTGATATTTGACTGCAGAAAACAATTTAAAAGATGTATTAATAATCTGCTTTGGATGTGTAATAATCATATATTAATTCCTGAATACTATTAAGAAATGTTTTTCTTACAATTATGACAATGTGTAAATGTCATGTTCCTCCCCTCCGAAGATTACTAAACAGTCAAATTTAGCTCTTCTTGAAGGTGAATAAATGGAAATTGTAAAGATAGTGCAAGTAACAATATATATATATATATATATATATATTACTTGCACTATCGTGAATATATATTGTTACTTGCACTTATGTGGATATATATATATATATATATATATATATATATATATATATATATATCCACATAATCCTATTTAAATTATATTTTTCACCACGAGTCAGTATTAATTGAAACATTTTCAATTGTTTTTCTGGGGTTAAAAATCTGCATTGGTTAAAATTTGTATCACTTACTAAATAAATTATTTATATATAATCACTGTTCTTAGTAGTTCTTTATTTATTTATAGTGACTTGATATAGTTTATCAAGTGTTTTATGCATTTTCTACGCTTACATTTCATTTATTTTAATAATTCATCTAAAAGGTAAGTATATTATCTGAAACGAAACATTAGAACCACATTTCATACGGAATGCTTTAACATACATAACGTTTGAAACAAATATAAAAAAATATTTGAAAATTAACAAATAATGTAAACACTTCCTGCATATTTTTTTACTAAGATTTTTATTCCTTAATAACGTAGTGATATATATATATATATATATATATATATATATATATATATATATATATATATATATATATATATATATATATATATATATATATATATATATGTATATATATATTATTTTGAATTATAAAATGCATGAAACTTCAAAGAGGAAAAATAATTTTATGTAAAAGAAAGATAGAAATATGCATGTCTATGCTTATAAACATGTAACTTTATACACTTTATTAGGCGCTTTATTAGATATTGCAACATATTATAATATTAAACAATTTTAATAAACTACTATCCATATGGTTTATAAAGTGCTGTACGTAAATTAAGATTAATGGTCTATGAATCATACAAAATGAACTTATTAGCACTAAATTACTCAGATTGAATAAACTAACCCCTTATAAAATATATTAGAGAACAATAACAGAATTAACTTCTACTCTACTTTTCCTCAAACGTAAAAATGAAGTGGGATCAATTCAGATTCAGATTCAAATGCCACTGTTACATTAAAAGAAATGTAGATTTTACTTCAAGAAAGATTTGACTTTCAGAAGATATATCCATGCGTAAAAATTCCATTCCAAGAAACGTTAAAGACGAAAAAAGAAAGGTTTCGCAGAGGAAACAAAAGTCGCCGAAGTTTCACACGAGAAAGTGATTTAAATGATCTTTGCCTCCGAAAATAACCACCTGGAGTGCTGAACGATTTTCCGTAAGAACCTAAAAATGTCACTAAAACTGGGATTTGATAGTCAGTCAAGTGCCTGCAGTGAAATTCTATTCCCTTTATGGCCCCCATTTTTCATTCTCTCTGGAATCAATTTTGTGCCTTATGTTAGGAATCACTTACCTTTTGGAAGGAAATATTTGGGTAACTGTTTGAAGCGTTTGAACTTTAAGAGAAAAACAAAAATTTTAGTGTGCTTTTTTACTCCGAATTGATTTATTGATTTATTCGGATTATTATAAGGCGAAATCCGTTTTCTAAGGATTAATATTTCTAAACTAATGGCATGCTTTAGATTTTAAAAATCAAAAGAAATAACTAAATTAGTTGTTCTGTAATCTTTACAGATAAATCAAATCTGTGCTAATCTGGAATTAAATAAACTTTTAAGACATGAAGACAAATACCTTATTTACTCGAATGTAAGCCGCACCCCAAATTCTCAACATGCTTTTATGAAAAAAATGTTAACATTGATTATAAGCAGCACCCCAATTTTCTACACGTTTTGGGAAAACGTAAAAACAGTGTGTAAAAGTTTCATCGCTATCCATTACTTAAGAAATTAAAAAAATATTAATGATTAATAATACGAAGTTAATAATTATATGATTTTTATTTTACTACCGGTTGATTCATAAATAGTGTGGCCAATAATAGAGGATAATAAATTTGTATTGAATAAAGCTATTTACATGGGGTTTTCAATGTGTTTTCCTCTAGTATGTTAATTAAACATTTCGGCTAAGCTAAAAGACATTTTTCGACCATACTTAGGGTATTTTTCCCACTTTCTCTTAAATTGCTTTTTGAAGCCATTGGAATGCTTTTACTTTGCTTACTTTACTTTTTTAAGAATCCCCACAAGAATAATCGCAAGGAACGCACCCAGGGGATAGTTATTGTAATTTATCAGCAGGAAAAATTCTTTTTGTATATTTTGGTCATTTTATAGTTTTTTGAAGTATGATTTGGTGCACAGTGTTGGTGAAAAACCAATTTTCCTTGAATGTAAAGACGTTTACTTTCCCTGATCAAGTGTTTCAAAACTTTATTAGGATAGTTTTAGGCAATAATTTTAGTTTTCGGTTTTACTAAAATGGTCATATTAAGCCTTGAGGGGACATTCCCCTACATGCCGTAACAACTGACGAACAACTAGCCTTTTGCGAAACAGCGTCGTCATTACGACGCTTTTTGCGAGAAATATGCTGTATGTTAGTTTTACCAGTGGTGAAGACTAGATGAAACAGTGCTTCATCCGAATCTTTCCATGTTTTGTATCTATCTTTGCATAATATTACAGTCACCAAACCGGTTTTTTTTCGTTTTCATATCGGAAAATTTACTTTTTTATAGCCAATTTTCTATATCTGACAATAAATTGTCGTTTGCTATATCTGTAGTTTCCTTACCATAGGCCTTTTGAGGCAAATGATTTTCTATAGCGATATTCTTTTTAACTTCTTTTTTTAAATTAAAGACTTCCTTTTGTTCACATTTTTTTTCCTGGATCTTTTTATTATGATCCAAACTTTATTTCTTTCTGAAGTTTAGATAATAATACATTAGAAAAATATCTTTTTTGGATCATGTTTATTGGATTCCAATTAAATATTAAAGTTTCTTTAACTAAAGGTAGACTCTTCTGCTTTTGGTCAGAATACGTGGGTGATGCGAAATTGTGCAATCTTTTCTGAAAAGTCGCAAAAGTGTCAGTTTTTAGGAAATAAAGTTTTGGTTAAGAGTGTATTTCTCGTTAGGTGGGTAAACTAAAAATTAATCATCACGCATTGTCTTTATGAATTCAATAATAGCACTCAATAGAAAATTACGTGGTGAATTATGTATGTATTTTGATACAAAATAATGTCCTAATTCGATTTCAGTTTTGCATTAAATTCGACCCCGTCACAAGATCTTCTCTAGTGTAGTTGATGCACCAACTCACTTTCAGACAAATCTCTAAAGCTACAGCTAACTACCAACATACTCATAAAGTCAATCAATGCATTAAAACTTAATCCTTGCTCTACTTTCAAAAATGCATGCATAAACAAGAGTTTTATTAAATTATTTAAATGAAATAATAATTAAAGTAATATTTTGTTTTGTTTTTAAAATTATACTTTATAATCACACATTACTTGTAAAACATTTCATAATTCACAATTCATAAAGTAAGTCCTTAGTGAAAACGTTAATTTATTCATTCTTGAGCCTAATTCTTTTATCTCTAAAAACAGTTCATAAAAGAGAAAAAGAAATATTAGAAGATTAAATTTGTAGTATAATTTTGTTATTAAAATGGATTGCCTTTAGAATGCAAATTTTTCTCTTGTATCATGATAAAGTAATTATCTTAAGAAGATTGACGCATAATGTAATTTTGTTCCTTACATATAAGGGACATAATTGTTGAGCCGTTCGTAATTATTTTTAAATTATCATTTTTCATTGTGAAGATATTTTTCTTCCCTCACGTGCTTGCATTTTATATTTAATATTTTTACTTACACCTAAATGAATTTTAAACTTAATTATGTTCCAAAAGAAATTATGAATTCCTAAAGCAATTTTGACAGGAATAACATCTCAAAATCAAATTAATATAAAATTTCAAAAACAATTCTTGTGAAATATAAGACCTGAATCAAAATTTTATGATTAAATATATTAAAACCTAACATTTAGTGAAGATTGAATTTACAGATTTTTCCCCGGGTAATAATTTATGTAATCTTAATTTCACTTCAATATTTTTATAATGAAAATTTTATTTCCACGGTTAGAAATTTCAAAATTTAGCTTTAATAATGTGTATTCCTTTGCAAAAGCATTTTATATATTCTCGTCAAAAAAAAAAGATTACTCTGTTGCTTTAACTGCTTGATTTTTCATATTTTGCAATTAAGTGATTTTAACATTTATATCAACATAATTTTAATTGCCGTTTTATACCCATTTAAGGCGTGCTTTTATCAATGTTAATGATAGTGAAAAATGTGGGGCGGACTTAGAATCGAAGGAAAAAATATTCATTGCATGGGATAATCAGAGCAATTACAAATTCATGTATGTATTTAAAACAGTACTTCTCAAAGTTTCAATACTTGTGACCCGATTTTCAAGCATAATTTTCATTGTGTCCCCTTTCAATAAAATAACAATGTATTGAATGCAATAATAATGTACTTTAACGCAAAAATTACAATACGGTCTTAATTATAAATCACTCAAATTATCAAGATAAGTATTAAATTTTGTTTATGTTACTTTCAAGTAATATATATTTTAAGTAAGTTATTTTTAAGTAATATATATATATATATATATATATATATATATACTAAATAAATATATATATATATATATATATTCTTTAAATAAATTATATATATATATTTATATATATATTCTTTATAAGTAAATTATATATATATATATATATATATATATATATATATATATATATACTTTTAAGTAATACAAAAATTACTGTTACTTTCCCTCTTTCTAGTTTTTAAATTGGAACAGATAAAAAAATTAATTTTCTCTCAACTTTTTGATATGCTAGCGTTCCCCGGGAGTCGCGTTCCTTAGTTTGAGAAACACTAATTTAAAAGTTAAAAATAATGGTAAAATAACTATTAATTCATTTCTTATTAGTTCGTATTTTAATTTTTTTTTTAAATTCCTAAAATTGGATGTTTATAAACCCTTTTACAATACTTTTTATTGTTCACAAAACTTGTTGAAAATCTGAGGTGCGGTTTAGAATCGATGATGGCTTAGATTGAAATAAATTCATCTGTTACATAATTAAAATTCGACATCTAGAACATTTTATTTTCTCATGTGTTGTGAAATTTAAGTATAAATTAAATTTATCTATTCTCATTTTGAAACAATTTTTTGTTGTGCAATTCTGTATCAGTTTCACAGTTATTTTTGCATTCTCTTTATTTTTCCGATTATATGGAGTAAGAAATTAAAAAAAAAAACGTGGTTTAAATCATAACTGAACTTGAAACAAAAAGTTTGCAGTTAGTGAGGATGTGAACTTCAAACTCACAATCTAATATTTAACTCTTTATTTATTAACTTATATTTACGTCACAAATATAGGTTGCTAATGGTCAATAATTTTAAAAGAAATTTTGCATAAATTCTTCAAACCCTTTATTAATTTAATGCTGTTTAAAAATTAATGAATTCATTTATTAAAGTAATTATGAGATGGATTTATCTTATGATAGTTTTTGGAAAATTAATGAATTTATTTTATGCATTAATTCAGTCAATACATTTACACCCTTTTAATTTCGATTTAAATGAAGTTATAAATTCTCTCAGACATACACAATAAACAGCTTTTTATTTGATTAATATTAGAAATAATATTGTCATAGCAATATTTTTCTTAGATAACTTTATTAATAATGTTAAAATAGGTATTAATCCCTTAAACGGTCATTTTTTCTAAACAAAATGTTCCAAAAAGGGCACATTTTTTATTGCTAACTAAGAATAAGGCTTGATGGAATGCAAAAGTGGAAGAATTTTAGATTAAATTTTTATTTTAAACTCTTTCCACACTATTTCTTATTTAATAATTGTTTAACAAAAAACCCTAAAAGTTTGTTTCTTATTAGTGCACTCTGCATGCTATGAAGAATATGTCATATATCATAAGAGAATTTCCCTAAAACTTAGAAAAAAATTTCTAGATCATACCTTTTGTTGAAATAGTTGAGGATATTGTGTGTGTGTATTATGTCTAGCGCAAATGAAGCAAATTTAAAATGCAAGTTTAAGCTAGAAGAACTGATGCTAGCAATAGCTGCGACAAGTTACTAGTAAAATTTATGAAAGTGTCGAGATTCTGAGAAATCAAAAAAATTAAACAAGAGCAAAGCATTTAAAGCCTACTTTATTGCAATATGGTTTGGAAGTACGAATATTCGGAATTTCACTCAGCTGGTAGATTTCGTTCTCGGATGCGATGGCAGTTTAAAAATAAGTAAATATTTAAAGTAAGTAGTACAATCACTGCAGTTGATATTAAAATATAATAAATAATTAAAAAGTTAAAATTAAACCATTAAACTTGAAAAACTAAACTATTCGCCATCGCATTCTGAAAGATATTATAACATTAAAATATTAAAATTTCAAAACAATTTAGTGCATAATATAAGTGAACCATCGAACACCAAAATCGATGCATTCATCTTTAAATAGTTGTATAGGTAGAAAAAATATCTAAAATTCAAATCTTCAAATTTAAAAATATCCAAAATCCGAAAGTTAAAATTAAAAAATATCTAAAATCCGAAAGTTCAAAATAAAAATCAAGTATATTCACAAATGAATAGCGTAAATTATTAAAAACTCACGAAATAGCATCCTATCAATAATTCAATCCACAATTATTGAACGTTTTCTCATATTTAATACAACAATTACCTTTCCTATATTTTGCTCCTAACTCCAACTAATGCCATGCCAATCCAAATGATTCATAACATAACATTAGAGTTTAACTATTTGGTATTAGATGCAAATCAGATTGCATGCAAAAAACTTGCCTGATTGGTAATAAAAGTTTAATTGTTCATAAATAATTTTAAAGTGTATTCGTGTAAATATTGGTCTATGTGTGTATTAAAATGTATCATTTGTGTGAAATGCACTTATTCTTCACAGCTGGACCACTAACAGGCTGACTTTGTGGACCTAATGTTGTGTGGTGGATTTGTGCATTTATGAGTTTAAAAATATTTTTAAGAAATATTTTTGATCCATATATTTTCTCAAGAATTTGATGGGTATGCAACAAAATATAAATTTCTCGATAATCTTTAATTTATCAATATTGTGTGTGTGTGTGTGTGTGTGTGTAGTTAAAATATTATTTCTCATCAAAAAATTTAAAATTATATTTCTAAATATTGATATATGTAGACAACTATTGAATTTTGGTATATTTATGACATTGAATTTAAATGCTTCCTTTTTATCATATATATTGCTATATAATTTGTTGTCAATAATATTTAAATCTAAATCTAAAAATTCAACTTTGTTCGAGTTAAAATTTATCTGCATTAATTTTAAGTATTCCGGATAAAAATTAATGCTAGGTTTAAATCCCTTGTCGTGACCTAAAACAATTAAATCATATATGTATCTTAATAAGAGGCAAGATGGCTCCTTTCTTCGATTTGATTCAAAGTGGTGTACATACAGGTTAGCGAGACTATTACTGGCTGGGCCACCTTGAGGCAATCCTTTGATTTGTTTGTAAAGTTTGTTATCAAAAATAAGGATAATTATATTTGTTATTAAAAAATAATGATAATTATATTTGTTATAAAAAAATCTCCTGTACTACAAAACGAATTAGTGTATTGAACTTTTCAAAACTAATGTAATAATACAAACTATATTTCTCATATGGATCTGAAAGTACCTGAATTATATCTTCTATTTTGATGGAATTAAATAAATCTTTGAAATCAAATCCCTGCACAAAAAATACCTCTTGTTGATCAACTTTCTTTATTACAAAATGTTTTTTTTTTTATAATAGAAGTATCTTTAAATTTGTCTATTGTATCTTGTAATATGGTCTGTAAAATTGTTATATATATATATTATATATATATACATAATAGAGAAAATTCAAAGATAGATCAAGTGTCCCTCCCCCTCCATACCTATTTATCGTCAATTTTAAAATTCGTATCAGATCAAAATTATTTTCAATGAAGACTTGATGACTTACTTTGGGAAAAAATGATATGAAATATTTGTAAAAATTAATATTATGTTTAATTTTTCTCTTATAATAACGTTTATATACATATATATATATATATATATATATTATATAAAACATAAATTATTTATGTCTTAAGTTTAAGAAATAATATTAAATATAAGAAGACTACATACGTATATATACAATATATTGCGCTTTATATTAATTGTAATAAAGATATACATTATGAAAATCATATTTTACTGAATTTTAAAAATTGAAAACATATGGTCCTCAACTTATTAGAAAATAGATATTGTGGCTCGTAAAAGCATATGGGTTTGACATACCTGAGGGGTAAACCAGTTAAGTGTGGTTAAGGTAATCTAATTAAATTGATTTTAAATTGTTTAGCTAATTTTGCATTTGAATTTAAAATATATTCACAATAGCAAATTATTTAATAAAATAAAAACTTAATATGCAATACAAAAAATAGAGACAAAAGCTGAAATTGTCTTTATAGATTGGTAAGCTTATTTATACGAAAACATATTAAAAAAATTTCTTTTGCAAAAAAAAAGGGGAAAAACCCCTTTTCTTTGAATAAAAGTGACAGAATATTCTATAGAAAAAATAAGAGTTTAAGTACAAAAAGTAACAACATAAAAAAGAACAAAAAAAACTTAAAATAAATTATTTTGTTGAAAAAAGAGCCTAACAATACACATTAGCGCATTTTTCATTGACATTCATTCATGATTTATTCTAAATTTTCTTAATATATCTTAATTATAGCTTTTAGATATTGTAAGTTTAAATATTCAAACACGTTATTTTTCATAAAGTATTGGTGTATTTTGCAATAACACACTCATTAACAACACTTATTTCGAAAAATTTAATCTTTTCTGTGATATTTTAATTTGTTTGTTTTTGAAACCCATTACATTTGCAATTAATTTTTTAAGACATGTTTAAATATCTAACATCATATATAAATTATACACTGATGGGTAACAATTCTAACACTAAGAAAAAAAATTATTGTAGACTAATGAAACTTTTTGACAACACGTTTTTCCAGGTAACAAACTCAATTAAGTAATGTTTCAATATCATATGTTGAAATATTCAGTGTCATGTCTACGCAATGTTTCGTGCAAGCCCTAATAACATTTTTAAAGAGAAAATTACATGCTTGTTGCATTTGATAGGTCAATATAATGTCAATTAGTTCTGGTTGTGTAAAACAAAAGATTGTTCGTTCAATGTTGTCCCAAGCTCGCTGAATAGTTGAATGTTCTGGTGATATAGAAGGTCAAGCTAATATGTCGTCACTCTATGGAACATATTGGGTACAACAGTGGTGTAATGGTGCACATTATCTCGTTGAAAAAATACAATTGAATAGTCATTATAAATAGTAGGGTAAAAGTTTGAAAGGCCAAATTGACATACTAGTTTGCAGTCAAGGCGCATTAACACCTTCCAGGTTCATTTTATTTCTGGGCTACACATAAAAAGATCCTAAATGTTTTATGCCTATTTTGCAGTTTTTTTTAATCAATGTCAAATTAAGAAATACAAAAGAAAAAGAATGAATAAACCCTGGTTTTGATAAAAGCATAAAAAACGTGATCCTGTGCTAAAACTTATTTTTCATCTCACTTTTTCTTCATTTTAAAAACCTGTAAGAGAAACGAAAAACAGTGGAAAATAAATGGAAGGGGATGAATTAATAAATACAATTAAGATATTGTGTTTCAATCGATATTTTTTCCCTCGAAGATTTATTAAATTAAACTGAAAGCTCTATTCTTCGAATATCGGAATTTTTTCATTAGAATGCCATTCAAATAATATGCAGTAAAATATTAATAACAAAAAATGGATTAACATTTGAATGCATAATAAGATTTTGCAGCTATTGTATTTAAATTTATTTTGGTGAGATGAAAAGTACGGCGTTTTTCTTTAAATATTAAGATAAATAAATATGAAAAAAATGAATAAGCCTGATTGATTCTGTTTCTTTGAAGAAAATAATTAAATTGTAAAATAAAGAATGGGATACAAAATTTCCTTAGAGGAAATGTCTCATCAAGCTTTGCAAAGAAGAATTTGATTAATTTCGTTCGTTTTTAATATATATATATATATATATATATATATATATATATATATATATATATATTGTATGTATTTTAAAAATTATGAATATGCAACTATAATTCTTTCCTGCGAGAAGAACACATGGCTCATATATTTGAGCTTCAAGTTTAGAATGAGTAATGAAATATTTATTAATCTTTTATTTTTTTATAACTAATTTCATTTTGAGTTTTCAACAAAGAAAACGATTGACGCAGAGATAATATTAAACACTTTTTTTATAACTAAGTTTTCAATCAATTATAGTTTGTATTTGCAAAATATATCCGTTAGAAGAAAAAAATTTTGTTTTCTATTTCTTAGAAGAATTGAGTATTTGTAAAAACTTACTTTCGGAACCATTTATGTAAAATGTTTCTCTAAAAATAAAAAATATATATATTTCTGTTTAAATTTTATAATATTTTAATAACTTTTATTTTAATACTTTAACTTTAAAATTTGATAATATATTTGCTTACGTTCCCGCATTTTAACTAACAATACTTTCTCAAATGATAATAAATTACCATTTAACCTTTACCTCTTACCGTTTAACCTTTTTTTTACTGCAAACATGTGTTTCCCACCGTGTAGGAGTGCAATGCAGGTTAAATCTTTGGTGAGCTCAAACATCTTCCCTCTGGTGTGGTGTGGTAGATAGGAGAAGGAAGTGTCAGCTCACGTGTCATCCTCGTCACATGCCCACTACTCAAAATGCCAAAAAAGGGCCTCAAGTAGCTGATGTTAATGTTCTCTCACTCACGCAGGCATGTGTTTAAGCAATTGTCATAAATTTTGGGAGACATATTGATACACACAAACCATATTAGCTTTGAAATTGTAAGTAAAATAAATTGTAATACATATCAAATAAATGCAATAAAAAATCCCGTTCAATTTTATATTTACGTAACGCACAAAGGAAGATGAAATTGTAAAAAAAAAAACATCAATAAACGAATCATTGAAATATTTTCAATTTTAGTTGCTAGAAGCGTGTAAAATACATATTTCTATCTTACCGCGTTTTGTAATCGCGGTAGTTGAGTGGACAAGACCACAGACTGGCAGTTCATGAGTTTGTGCCTAGTAGGGCTGAGTCAATGCACGTCCATAGGAACCCATGTTAAATTGCATAAGTTTATGTACTATTTTCTCAGAAACTAACGAAGGGTTTTGTCTTTTTGTTAAAAATTAAATTATTTGTGATTTTTTTAAAGTTGTCCAATTTTTTTCCTAAAATTAAATTTAAAAAAGTCATATCTAAAACGTTTTGCTAGACACATTCAATTATCTCCGTTAAAATGTGTAAACATATTAAAAGTGGGCTCACTGAAAATTTGAGGGTTATATAATAAGTAGATTTTGAGAAAAAGGTACATAAAGTGAAAAATTTTGCATTTTGAGAAAATCGGTTTTAAAGTAAAAATGTGCAGTTTTTTGATCGTTTACTTTTTC
The DNA here is from genome assembly GCA_019973935.1 of Trichonephila clavipes. Lineage (NCBI taxonomy): Eukaryota > Metazoa > Arthropoda > Arachnida > Araneae > Nephilidae > Trichonephila > Trichonephila clavipes. Next base: position 711,398 of record BMAU01019734.1, on the reverse strand, counting down.
AGTACTTTCCAGAAGAAAATTAAGCTTTTTTTTTTTTTTTTTTTTTTGCTCGCTGCTCACACAAAAAAACTCTTCTAATTTTCTTATCATAGTGCTTTCGTTGAGCTACACGAATCCTACATGCATCTGGTTTTTTGAAGCATGCCACACAGTTATAACATGGTTCAGTATCGAAACGTGTTAAGGTTAATTATTTTGCTACATGACTCATATTGAGCCATGCAATAGCCATATTTACCCATAATATTTTGAGTATTTAATTCCACAAATGTAGATCTTGGAATCGCTGACCATATGGTGCTAATGACTGACTCATCACCATGTCTTTGCATGTCAACATTTTCTTAATAACATAGGATCACCTAGATCTCTAAGAATTGGCTTAATTTAATTCATTATCGTATATATAGTATGTGTTTATGATCATACTGCCGTTCGTTACATTCATATTCTGTCTTTTGAAACTTGCACTAGCCATTTATACCCGCAGGACACAGTCCATGTTGAGGGCTCTCGTTTAAAACCAGAAGATGAAAAAAAAAAAAAAAAAAAAAAACCAAAATAGAAGTTTTCATGCTGTGTAGATCAATAATTATTCTCCTAATAACCGTACTATAATATCTTTGAATTTTTAATATTAAAATGTCGGTGAGTCGGTTACGACCACTTAGGCGTTTCTCATCACTTAACATTTTTCTCTCTGTTTCGCTTTTAAGATCCAAAAGACGTGTATCCATACACATTTGGATAAGCCGAATTCAATCAAATTTTTTTCCATTTGAACATCATATGGATTTGCCCTCATCAGAAACTTATGCAAGGGCAAACACAAGTTCTCTTAGCATAGCTCTCATTTGATGCGCATCAAGAAGTAGCTTTATTTAAAAATAAATAAAAGTACTTTTTATTTTATTATTTCCTCATATTATATATCATTTTAAACAGAAATATTTGAAATGTTAGAAAATATAAAAAAAGAGAATATCGGTAATTTTTCAAAAATTCATGTGTCGGACCACCTAAAATCTATCGAGGCTCAAATGTCCTGTCTTTGGTGTAGTGTGGAAGTTGAGTGAGGGAGTGTGCCAGATCAGGTGCCGTCCTCATCATTTGAAAATGGTCCAAAATTTCGAAATCCATCACCAACAGCGTTCTTGCAACTTTATAGAGTGATGTTAACACATTTCTCACTTTCTCTGCTTTTGTTTGTAGCAATTTTAATTTTATTTCCATTACAAAACTTTACAGGATGACTATAAATTGCTTTTACAAAATAAAAAGAGTGATGGTACAAATCCAGAAGAGCAATACTGACCATGGGATAGTGGGTCCCCTTCGAGATCCCAATGCCCATGGGCCCCAACGAGTAAAATGAGAATTAAAACTTCAGCTGCCATTGGCTCTTAAAATGAGAATAAACACGATACGTAAAATAAACTCAACAGTCTTAAACTTAATTCCAAAGAAATAGAAATTTAGACAACATTGAAAGATAATTTTGTATAAGATTTTCGATCTGTTATAGTTTAATTTTAGGAAACAGACACTGAAAAAAAAATTATCTCATGGAAAGTGAAAAAAATATATTACGAAATGCTCTTATTTTACATTTTTATGTTTTTCATATTTTCAGATTTAAAAACAGCTTTCACTTCACTCTATTTTAGCTTTAGAAAAGAATAAAAAGTAGAACAAAAATGTCGTTTTCCTGACAGCTGAGAGTAATGAGAATTAAAAAAGAAAGATGCGAAAACTGAAATCGATTTTCGTTTTACCCCACGACACAAGGACCCGGATTGCACTCACAATGCCACCCCACTTTTCTTTCTCCCTATCACCATCGGTTATCGGGGACTCAAAGTATCCACTCCCTCCGTTTCTTCCTCACTCTCCTCATTTCTTTTGTCTTCAAACACTTTGAAGCATTCTCTGAGAAATGACTTGGGAATGGCAAAAATGTTGTGAAGAAGAAAAAAATACATTTTTCTTAAGTATCGAATTCTTGGTCCCCTTCTGTGAAAGAATTTAAACTTCAGATCACATGAGTTTCAAATAAAATAAAATCACTCTTTCGTATTTTAAAACTTCATTTTATTTGATGAAGAGTTTAGTGAGAGTAAACAAGATAGAGAGATAAAATGTTTTTATTTGAATTCATTGTTTTCTTCGAATTTTCTTTTTCCTAACGATTGAGCCATTGCATTTTGATTATACGCGTTGGGGGAAATAAATGTGGCCTTTATGACGAATAGATAAGATTAGACGTGAATGTGACATGCACACCAAGTGATCGAAATCGCTTAAGATTTGCTTTTGGGTTGTATCAATACGAGTTTTAATCAGGGACAATTCATTTAATGCAACATTAACTGAGAATGAAAATACCTATAGTTACTTCAAACATAATTTCCAAAACAACTATAACAGTTTTTTTAAATACAAAGTAATTTTGAATTTCATTTGCAATTCATTTTTATTCCGTTTCTACAATTAATGTTGTATGATCTTCCTCAGAAGTATTAGCGGTATAACTGTACATACATCTCACCGAACAATGAGTTACATAAACACAATCTTCACTCCTGATAGTGTTATTAGCCAATGTCAGTCAGATCTCGTCCAGCTAGCCACCTAGGTCACTTGATCTGTTAGTGAGCGAATTTTTTTAAAGAGATAACTTCTTTAGGCGCGTTTTGCTGAAGAGTGAACTTGAATGATACGGTTGAAAAAGCCAAGCATTGTTACACTCGGGTTTGTAATGCTCGTAATAATGTTAAACGCACTACTGAATGGTAACATTACTACTCGTAACAGTACAACTGAATCATTTGGGTTTAAGAAATCATGTATCGGGGAAATTTATGCTACAAAATGTAGAGCATAAAATTGACAAATAATTCTAATGCTTACTATTTATATTTCACCAAATCAAAGTGTACAGAAAATTATCGAATTGATTCACAAATATTTAGTTGTCTACAATGAAGCCTTATCAACTCTTCTGTGAATAAATTACCTATTATTTAAAGTAGGGATTTTAATGTATGTTTTTCAAAAGACAAATCAAAACCTTTAGTTTATTTCCTTAAAATCAAAATTTAATTTAAATATAATAAATGATCCAAATGAAGGAACGAAAAGGTACGGAACAACGCTTGACTGAGTTTTTTTATAAATATTTAAAATAAATTTTGAATCTAAAGTATTTATAGCCTATTTCAGCTACCATAAACCTATTGTTTCCTTCATAGAATACAATTAATTCACAAATATGATTGAATATTTCGCAAAAAATATTACAGTTGAACCAGTTTTTGTGCGGTAGATAGGGACCGCATAAAAAAACACAAACAAAAAATATTCAAAAATTTCATAAATTCTTACATAAAAAAACTAAATCGTGGAAATTCAACAGATTTTTTATGCTGTGGATAAGGAGCGCATAAAAAATCGCATTTATAAAGTATGCCAATTACTTACGAAATGTATGTAAGAGTACTTCCATTAAAAAATAAATAATGAAATATTAGGTACACATGGAAAAGTTTTAAAAACACATAGTTTTTCATTGCATACTCGGATACGTTTTCAAAATGCACTTACAAAACTCATTGTTACTGATTGTAATCCAAAGCCTTGTTAGCGCAAATTGTAATATTTGAAGGTTTTTATTGATTTAATTTTTGGCAACATAAAGTAAGAGATAAGTTTTTGTGACGAAGGTCGGGTGGTCAGTTGCTTGTAAATGTCACGATAACTAGATATACATGATATCGAAGCCCTTTTTTGAATCTTATACTCCTTTCTTATTGATATCTATTCTAGGAAAATGATTTTCTAATTTTTTGTGTGTGGAAAGAATCAAAGAATCCGGTTCTTCTTGTCCGTCTTCATAATAAATCAAATTATTGATAATGTCACTGTCATTGAAAGTTTCGTCTTCAATCAAGTGCCAGCTGCTGGAGTGAGTGGGTGAGTGAGTGTAGGTTTTTATCGCGCAAGAGCCAATTTTGGCTATACTGCGCCAAACACTTGTTAAAAAACTTTAAAAGTTTTAAAAAAATATGTAAAAATAATGACATCACAGTTTTAAAAAGTTAAAATTTCAAACCACTTAAAACCGTTTTCAAGTAATTAAAGAAACAAAATATGGTGGGGAATTCCCCAACCAAGTCAGACCATATCTTAAAAGAAAAAAAAACATTGAAAACGACGAATGGAGCATGTTAGTTTAAAACAAAGTTAGGCAATATACGTTATTAAAAAAAATTAGCTTCTACTTTTCATGTATCGGGTTGGAGTTTTAACACATGTAAATATCCTTTAAGGAAATTTTGAGGACATTCTTAAAGGTGCCTGACTGGTGCAAAAACGTCAATTTTGATGAAAATGACGATTTTGTTTTACTTAAAATTGTATATAGCTGGATCTTCTGCGTTCCAAAAATACCTTACTTTTGTTCGTACTTCAATTATTTATAAAGTTATAACAGTTTTTATGTCAAGAGAGAGCAGCAAAAACGAACCAGAAGTTAGAAGTCGAAATCGAAAATGCTTGCATTTTAATACTTTTTTTACACATTTTTGGTGTTTATAGAATTTATTTACTAACTTAGTTAAGGTAATGACGGGACATGGTGATATTTTTTAAAAAAATAATTTATTAGTTTTAAGGGAAATTTGGCAAATGAATTCGTAAAATTTGTCACTTTTCAATTTTCTTATGCCATTGCTTCTCGTTATTTTGTTTCATATTTAATTTTTTTTATATATTTGATAGAAACCTCTGTTCTTAAAGACAAAATATTAATTAATTATGCCTAAAGCAAGGTCTGGTAAATCTAAGGAACTTCCTTCATAATTGGTGCTAACAGTTATGAGAATGTTGACACAGAGCTAATCCCAACAATACTTCGTCAGCTGGTGACAAGAAGCTGAAATCTATTATTAACAAATGTTTCGAAATTTATTCAGAAAGCCTTTTTCGGGAACCTTTTTTGGAGTATTTTACTTAAAGATACAATTATTGAACTTGAAACGTTTCACTTAAGTGCATTATTAACGTTAATTCCTTTTAATTTGGAATATATAGGTTTATTATGATTATACATATATATATATATATATATATATATATATATATATATATATATATATATATATATATATATATATATATATATATATATATGGGTGTTTTTTTAGAGGTATAGAAATTTAAATTGCAATAAAACAACGATGTATTATTCGATTGACATGAATTTTTTTTTATTCGAAAGATAATCTTGTGGCATTACATTTTAAATATGATTCTGGTATTTCAAAGCAAAGGCTGGCTCGGATGTAGTCCAATCTGGACGTCCAATTTTCGATGACTTTTTCGAACATTTGTGGTCGTATATCGGCAATAACACGGCGAATGTTGTCTTCCAAATGGTCAAGCGTTTGTGGCTTATCCGTATAGACCAATGACTTTACATAGCACCACAGAAAATAGTCTAGTGGTGTTAAATCACAAGATCTTGGAGGCCAATTCACAGATCCAAAACGTGAAATTAGGCGGTCACCAAACGTGTCTTTCAATAAATCGATTGTGGCACGAGCTGTGTGACATGTTGCGCCGTCTTGTTCGAACCACAGCTCCTGGACAACATGATTGTTCAATTCAGGAATGAAACAGTTAGTAATCATGGTTCTATACCGATCACCATTGACTGTAACGTTGTGGCCTTCATCGTTTTTGAAGAAGTACGGACCAATGATTCCACCAGCCCATAAAGCGCACCAAACAGTCAGTTTTTCTGGATGTAACGGTGTTTCGACATACACTTGTGGATTAGCTTCACTCCAAATGCGGCAGTTTTGTTTGTTGACCTAGCCATTCAACCAGAACTGCGCTTCATCGCTAAACAAAATTCGCTTATGAAAATCGGGAACAACGGCAATCTCGTTTTGGGCCCATTGGACAAATCTACGCCTTGCTGGATCATACTTAAAATGTAATGCCACAAGAGTATCTTTCGAATAAAAAAAATCATTTCAATCGAATAATACATCGTTGTTTTATTGTAATTTAAAGTTCTATACCTCTAAGAAACACCCAATTTATGTATATATATATATATATATATATATATATATATATATATATATATATATATTTATTTTATTTGAACTTTCGAATCAGGAATTTATTTTTTCTACCTTTACAACTATTTTAAAGATGGGTGCATCATCTTGGGAGTTTGAAGGTTCACTTATATTATGCACTAAATTGTTTTTAAATTTTAATATTGCAATATCTTTCGGAATGTGATGGCGAATAGTTTTATTTTTCAAGTATAATGATTTAATTTTAACTCTTTAATTTAAAGTATAATGGTTTAATTTTAACTTTTTAATTTTTAATTTTTAAAAAATTTTTTTTTCTTCTTCTGAAATTTGAAAATTTTCCAATTAACTTACCAAGTTGCAATAGGGGGAAGGTTGGCGCCATCAAACTAGTTTAACCCCACTTATCGGTCCTAAGTCCGAGATTGCACTTGGATATTTTATAAATTTTTATTTTATTTTATAATTTTTTAATTTTGTTTGAAAATGATGGAACATTATCTTTTATATTCGCCATTGATATTCTGAAGTGTTTTGGTATTTTAGGATTCATATATTTCAATTTTTAAATTGATAATTGTGATTGTTTTTATATATTTAAATATATATAAAATTAGACATGCAAATACTTCCCTTCCTAAGATCTTGTACATGAATTTGTAAAATTTGATCTGGAAAGCATTTTAACTCCTTTTGGAGACCCCTTAGAATACAGAAAATTTTCTCGGGAAAAATAGCTGCATAGAAAACACAAAACCACTAAGGATGAAAGAAATTCAAAATGTAACACTAATATTAACTACTAATAACAAAACAAAATATATTTACAGTAAATAAATAATGAATTAATAAAAGAGTGTTAATTATACATCAATAAATTTCTTATTTGTAACATTTTTATTTGAAATAAAATTGTTTCTTCTGTCAACTTAGATCTAAAATGCATAACTCGTTTAATTTCATATGTGACCTGTTACACGCCCTACCTGTACGATCGTGTGGGTACCGTCTACGTTCTAGAAGGAGGGGAAAAGCGGGCATTTTTTACTATTTTTCCCAGTGTCATTAGGGGGTCCATGTAGTATTAATAACCGGGAGAATTTATTATATAATGATAAAAATAATTCGGGTCTTAAAAGGGTATAGACAAAAGCTACAATTAGATATGTACGTACGAATTAATGCAAAAAACAATACGTTTGTTTTAAGTACACATTTCTTTGACCAGAGCATCAGTACCTACAATTTTTTCAAATTATTTTTATGACGGGACTACCTAAAATGTATTAGTTCTGAGAGAAGTCAACTCATTAATATTTGTGTAGAAGTTTTCTGAAATTTAGCTGTTAAATTCGTTTTAAAAATCGACAAATTTAAAAAGAAAATATCGAATAATTTACATTTTATCTGACACAGAAAATTTTCAGAATATATATTTTCCAATTAGTTCCATAATTATGAGCTTACAAATATGATTGCACTATCTTGCCTACAGTTAAATATGTTATAATGCAATGTGTAAATGCATTAATAATTAAATTAATTCAGTGTAACTGAGATCATTAAAATGTAATGGATGAAAATTTTAATGAATATATATGTGAGAAAACTGGATTAAAGTTGCATTTCTTGCTTGTTCAAAACATAGTTTGGGGGAACATAATTATTTAGTTTTTAATACATTTTCTTGCATTTTTTCAATAGTGATAAATATTTAATGTCGAAACATTTTTAATAAATTCTAGACAGTTAATTTTTTAAAAAGTTAGTTCCGGCAGAAATGTCTACAAAATGTATTTTAGCTTATCTCTTTCATACGTAATGGCATACTCATTAGTAGAAAAAAATGAAGTATTTAAGTACGTCTTCCTGTGTTTTAAATCAATATACATAACAACTTTCATTTGCAAACTAAATCATTGTTATGTAATTATTTACATAAAATGTGTATACAAAATTATACAGCTCCTTTAAAGCACAATAATTTTTATCACACACACACACACACACACACACACATATATATATATATGTATATATATATTGAAAATAAATTTAATTATTTTTATGTCATACAGCTGTTTGCAAAACATTTAAAGAATTTTTGTTTAAAATTCGAAAACATCTCTATTAGAAGACGAAAATATATTTCATGAATTATTGATCCATACAGTTGAAACAGTTTGAGTATGAAATATTTCTATAAAAGCAAATATTGGCATTTGTTTCACATCAAACCTGAGACGTGTATGATACTAATGATAAAATCAGAAAATGCCCCTACATCTTATTCTAGATTTATCTTTTCAAATAAAATTTTGCTGGAAGCTTAAAGTACCTCGCGGCCATTGAGCCTATGATATGAGAAATAAGTATGATTTTCTCTTTTTCAGAAATAACTTCGTGTTTAAATAAAGTAGGCTATCCCTGTAGCATATGCAATTTAATAACTTTTGCGTGATTTGGCAGTTACTTATCTTTATTGCTGATCTTGATATAGGTTATGTCGTAATCGCTGATAAGGTTTCTCGAGGGGATAATATTGTTGAATGTCGCATAGATATTTACCAGCAAGTATTTGTTTTTATTACTGAACTGAGTTGGTGATATACGAGAACTTTTCTTAGCATATTTCAGAAGTATGTACTGTTAGAATACTTTCTACTCTGAATTACATAAAACGTGAATTTGTTAAATTATATTTTATTAAGTATTTATGATATAAAAGAAAGAAAGTTATTAAACAATAATAATTAGTTTTTGTTTCAACATAAATTTTAAAAGATAAACAATTTCAATATTATCTATATAATTTATGAGGTTCTTTTATTATTTTTAAAGTATTTTGAACATTAAGAAGACCAAGATTATTTTTGAAAGTATTAAAATCTCTCAAATGTAAAGGAAAAAAAGTACTTTAATAATTTTCACACGGAAATAATTACTTTTATATTGAGTCCATTTCTTTTTTTTTTCGTTGCAGAGAATGGGAAAAATATTAATAAAAAAATCAGCAATCATTTTGTAAATTTTCATTTTTTCGTGTCCCTCTTGATAAATTCTCGAAATATATATGGTACAGTTTCATGGGAATTATAAATTTTACCGGTAGAATCTGTTAATTCTTTGCAGTCTTTGAGGAGATTTCTTGGTAATTTAGTTGCTCATTTAAGGCAAGTCAGTCGGGTGGCAACCTTTCAGAAATCGATTTTGAGTTTTTGATATCCGTAAAATTTCCAAATCAAGCCCTTTCCAATGATATGCCATAGAAGCCATTATATAAATTGGAAGTATTTTAAAATGATGTTTAAAAATTAGACAGCTGATTTACCACGCCCATTTTGACAGATTGAAATGTAAACATTGTCTTTTTAAAACTTGGGAAAAGTTGCAAAGCCTCGATTAATTTTTATTTTTTAATACCAAATTAACTTTAGATAATTGTTTAACTGCGACACTGTTAGATTTGCTAAAAACCTTTGGAGGCAATTTCAGATTTATGTGGGTTTTAGTAATTGTTATACTTAAAACGTAGTCATTTTTTACTGAAACTTGTATCTTTTTTTTAGTTGAAATTCATTTTAATTAGTTATTCTTAATTCTTACTAAATCTTCACGTGTTTAAGTAAAGTGTTAAAAGAAACACAAAATTAAGATTTACGATTGTGACCAGGTGAGAAAAATACTCGTAATAAATTTTAATTTAATAACTACATAAGGCATAATGAAGATTATCTGTCATGGAAAAAAAAAAGATTATACTTTTACAAGATAAGATTTTTTTTAAAAAAAATTGTTTTTTTACACAATTTTTAAAATGTTGTAAATTAAATGTATGCATATACTATGTTTCTTTAATGCAATTGTGTGTACTGAAGTGATTTTTTTGAAATATTTTTAAGCAAATATTATAACAAAAAATGACACTTTTCAATAAATTCATAATAATCACATTTGATCGCTCAACTAAAAGTTTGTTTTTGAAAAAACTAATTAATATATTTAAAAACATTCACTTCAGTATAAATATAAGTGTATAATTAATACATGTAGTCAAAATCGTAAGTCTTTATGTTTAATAGTTTCTGAGATAAAGGTATGAGATGATACATTAAATAAGATGGTTGTTGTCTTTGCGAGAAGCATGTTACACACTTAAAAAAACAAAAATTTCATGTTTAAAAACGTAAAAAACTGTTTTATTTTGTCTGTTTTAGAAATCATTTGTCCAGTTTAGAGTAACTTTTGAAGTTTAAAATTTAGAAACTGTTAGCAACAAAAAACCTAATGATAATGTTACGAAAACCTAAGAAAAACTTACGAAACGTATAATCAGGTATTTTTAAATACCATCTTAAATTCACACCATACTGACAAAAACCATATTGCTAAATTTTCACATTATATTTATGATGCTTTCTGTTCAAATTTTATATCCGTAGTGCATGAAAGCTACAAGTTCTTTAAAAATTGATAGAGAAAGTGAGAAAATTTTGATGTTTTCTCGTAAAAAAAAAAACTGAAGAATGCTGTTCTGGGCAAATTAGAATTTTTGTTTACTATTTTATGCAAAATAAATTGCAAAGATGCTAATGTTTAATAAAATGTGACAAATACATGCTGCAATTCATAATTTTAGTGATAAAGTGGCACTTTATAGTGAAAATTCAATTTCTCAAAATTGATGTTTTTAAAACTGTATTCATTTTTTTCTCAGAACATAATGTATGAATGTAATGAATTAGTTCCCCTCATGTTACTTATATGTAACTATATATATTCATGTGAGTTTTTTGGAGATTTTCCTAAAATATTTGATTGGAGTCCATATATCGTGACAAAAAATGTCGATTTTTTAAAAGTTCACAGTGATATTTTTATGTTACATGTTTTTGAGAAAACTAAACAATATATTTTAAATATTAAATATTGATGCCGAATGCTAAAAAAAAACTCGTTGAACAAAAACTAAAAAATAATATTTATGTATTTTCTGAGCATTTTAAGACTTTTTGTTTCCTATTTTATGCATAAATAATTAAGAAGATACTAATGTTTAATAAAATAAGGCAAATACATGTTGTAATTCATTATTTTTGTAATTTAGTGCTTTTTTACACTTAATATGCAATTATCTCAGAAAGATTGTTTTCAAACTGCGTGTACCTTTTTCAAAGAATATAAAAAATGAATATACTTGCAATTTTTTTTACTGCACATAAATAATATGTAACTATATATAATGGAGCTACTTTCTTGGAGATTTTCCTAAAATATTTTGCTCAGAAGCAGTTATCTTAAAAAAAATTACAATTTTCACAAATTTCAAAGCGATACTTTTACGATAAAATTTTTTGAAAAAAGTAAACAAGTTAACAAACTTGAAACATTTTACCATTATTTAAATGAAAAAGCCTAATTATTATACAGCCAAAATTTGAAGTTTTTGTATTTAACAATTTCTCAGAAACAGGTTCCTATAAAATAACTCAATTTAACATTGTCAGTATAGGGCCTACCGACCAGCCCTAATAGTTATTTAAATCACACACAACACAGTGACGAAACACAATGGAAATACACACGTGCATAAAGATGATACCCAAAATAATTTTTTCACTCTGGAGATCTCGGCTTTGATAGATTTTGTGATTGGTCACAATATGCGGATAATGCAGTGTTTCTGAAACTGTGGGGCGTTTTCCCTAGAAAGGCGTGATAACTTTACGAGGGGGGCGCGAGCATATTGAAAAGTCAAAAGTAAAAGATTATTTTTTAAAAAAGATATTAAAGAACTGAAGGTAAGCAGAAAAAGTACATTGCCATTGTAAAAAAGTAAAATACATATTTACACGAAAAAAAACTTATAAATGTATCACTAATGTACAATGCATTTTATAATTAATTTAACAATAGTAAGTTAAGATCCAGTTTAATAATAACCACTGACTCCATGGGCATATATTAACAGTTATCTTGATAATTTATACGGTACATAATTATTCCCCATAACTTCCGATTAAAAGCTACTCAATTCACTCCCCAAAGCCACCGTTTCCTACATATGTGGTGGGTTTTTTTTTTTTGGGGGAGGGAAAATAAATAAAAGTAAATCCTCTGTGAAAAAAGTAAATCTCCGTTTCAAACACTGTTAATGTCATTTTATTGCATTCCAAAGCTTTTGGAATATCTTTATGGATAGCAGTGCACAGAAAAGATTGTGTTTTGGATAAATACGTATTTATACGTTCATAAAATTAATGCCTCGGATGAGCGAGACGTTTATATACGCCGTTGGCACTTAATAGGTTTAATTCCTATAGTAGCTTTAGCGCCAAAATATAGTATTAATGAATTGTATGGGGAGCGAAGAAAATTATGAATGAATATTGAGTCACGGATATTGAAAGTTTTAGAAGCGCTGTGGTAAGGAACTTTGGATCCTATTGTTTTAAAAAACATGAGCGTGTAAGATTTTAGGAGATTAAGTTGTAGGCAACAATACTTCTATAATTCAGACAAACTAAAAATAAGTTATCACGTGATGAGTCGGAAAGCTTTTGAGAATTCCCCTAGAGAAAATTTAAGTGTGAATCAATTAAAACTTTTACATATACAAAAAAGTGTGTCTTATTCTCTTAGAGAAAAATATATTTAAATTTCGAGATGTATTACATATTATTTAGAACATAAAAGAAATAAATTATCCCATTTTTTTAATATATTCCATTAATTTAAAACTTAATTTATGTTTGTTCAAGTCAATTTTTATACATTATTATAGAACGTAACCTACAAGAACTTATCTTCAATTACTAGTAATTTTATCCGAGATGTGTATAATTAATATCAAGTCTTCTTAAGATTTTGTATAATCACCAGTCCGAATTATAAATTTCTTACACAGTTTTACTTGACCTATCGTTGGCCATGATTGTAGAACTCTATTTATTGGGTAGAAAGCCTTTATTCTATAATTAAAGATGTCACGTTATCTATTTTCCAATACATCAATGGGTTTTTTTTAAGATATGTGCATAAGAACAAGTTGCGCTTAAAGTGAGATCAAACGTGAGTGAGAGTTATAAATACGTCGCACTATAAAGTTGCACGGTGGCTAATAGCTACGGAACCTTGTAATTTTGAATCATAGACAAGTAATGCGCGGACAACACCTAAACTGCATCCCCTCTGTCCTAACTTCAATAACAAAACACCGGAATGACGTTTGAGCTCAATATATTTAAATGTATCAGTGGATCTTTAACTGTACTGAGTTCGAACTCACAATACTCCATTCATAATTCAATGACCTTAACCACTAGACTGCTGCGACTTGTGAGAACAAAAGAGCAAGCTCTTGACTCACAAGATTTCGAAGCTGCATCGCTTTAAATCTTCAATCGCACCTCGATACGATTGAATGGACTACATGAAAATAGTGATCATAGCACACAGTTTCCTTATCAGTGTATCATGTAATTCGTTTAGTTTCTTTACAGGAACTTTTAACATAGATGGTATAACTATTGTGCACATAATCAGCTAAAGTAGATTTCTCCACATCTCTTAAAAATTAGATTTCATAAAGGAATGGATGAAGCCTCTCTACTCATTACTAGTAACAAAGTAAAATGCCTGGTTTTTAACTTTTCAACTACTGAGATAGAAGCTCCCCCAATGCCGTTGTACATCTTGCTAGTGGACAGATAAATAGTCTTATGTTTTGTGGGAACACCAAAACCTTTAAAACGCGTAACAAATGTAATGTTCAAAAGTTTTCACCCGGGTCCCTTCCAGACTGACTGGACCTTTCTCAAGAAGATATTTATACTTCTCCACTTCTTGTGCTCTATTACGAGGGATTATTCTCTGACTTCGTCAAACAATGGAGGATTAATAACAACAACAATAACTCTCACAACATTGCACATCAGAACTCTGAGTTTCAGTTTACTTAACGAGATGACTGTCTCTGGGCTTACATTCTTAACTCATATCTTTTTTCTCTGGATTATTGATCGATCCACCCATCCTATCCTCCAAAAAATAATTTTCGTCTAGCTCAAGAAAGTTCAACAATCCTTTCGACAGGTCTCATCCCGTTGGTGTGGTGTGCGGGTTAGGAGAGGGGGTGCTAGCTTCAGGTGTCTTCCACGTTACTTGACCATAGTTCAAAATGACGTGGTCCGTAGCCAAAGCCCTCATGTAGCTGAATAGTGTGACGTTAATATGCACTCAGTCACTCAATGGACAAGTCTCGCGGTTTCTTTCTTCTGAAAAAAGAACCATCTATTGTGGAATGCTACATGCTATCAACTTCGACATGTATAATTCTTCATAAATAATTATGAATGCATAACCGTGAATTAGATAATGTTTATTTTTAAAATTACTCTTTGGTTCTCAAGGATAAATTCCTCAATAGTCTTTACTGCTGTAGCTTTGAACGTTAAAATGGGCTTCCACCCCATAGTTTTCCTACAGGGTACGTGCAACTAGAACAAAAATTCGGTTTCTACTTTTCTACATTGTAATAGAGAAAACTACAGCTATCGTTTCCAATTATAACATTCTTTTAATCGTTGAAATTTTCTTACACTGTCACATTTCCAAATAAAGATAGTAAAATAGTGAGACTCTATCTTCTGATACTATCAGCCATTTCAATCAACGCGTTTCTGAAGCAAAAAAACTATATTGGTGGCTGTAGTTCACATCGATATGGACATATGAATCATTCATTAAGAAGAATAAATCAATCCACAAAAAGCACTTCCTTTTCTCAGCAATGTTTCAAAATTTACAATCCTTCAAGTATTCTGAAAAAAAATGAAATAAATATTTCCTAAAACTATAAAACTTACAAATTGAATAAACTTAATGATTCATACTTATGGAAAACAGAGAATTTACTTTAAAAGTTTCAACTTAAATCTGATTCTCTTTTGATGACAGTTTAAAATAGTCTTAAGGGTCATCCATAAAGTAAGTTTCCCACATTGCCAGAAGAACAATCGTGATAATTTGAGTCTTCATAAAGATTGTGGAAGTGAACAACATGAATGCCAGTCCTGACCGTATGGGTAGTGTCCAGTATTATTAACTCATCAATTGACTATTTTGCGGAGTCCATTGTGAAAATTCAAGCAGCAGTTTAATGAATGTGTACGGTTTCCTTAGACACAATGGACATTTTACTTACTTCCCAGGGGAGACACCGTAAATGTTTGCCATTATTTGAAAACATTATAAAAGTTCCTTTTGTGAAGAGACGTGAGATGTTTAGTGAGGATGTTGTATTGATCACCTTCATGTGAGAAAGCATACAAGGAATCTTCTGCACGAATTCCAATGAGAGATGGTTGACGCTTCTAATCTTGCTCTGAGGGGCTCCTATTTTTTCATGTCCCTGGAGAAATTCATCACCACTCAGTTATTGTGCTGCGCCCAACCTAGATTACAATGTGATATGCTGTCACAAGCATGCAACTGACCTTTAAAAAAATGATTTATTATTTACTTTTAAATTATATGAGTGAAGTAAGCGATTTTAAATTTCATTGTCATTTCTTAAACTAAGTAAAAGAAAATAACAGTAAAATTGGAAAGCTAGAACAAAATATTCAAAAAAATCAGTTTTAACACACGGAACATGAATTACAAAATATGAAAGTGTCATTACAAAAGATGGTATGAGCTGAATCCCCTTTGGAAATGTAGATTGGCTAGTGTCAAGTGTTCATGTAATAATTAAATATCCCACGTAAAGAATTGAGTTAAATGTGTGAGAGGTCCTCACCTCTCTCTTGGGCATATAAATGTAGGAGGTAGGGAAGAAACACTAGTCATGATCCAATCAATCTATTTATTAAGCACACAAAATAACGACACAAATTCAAATAATAACATAAAAATAATGTATCGGTGCAAACCACGAAAGTGGAACAACGACGAAATACACGAATGATTAGGAGACCATCAAACTCGAACCTTACTTAATATAGAATCTAATCTATTATCCGAATTAATCTAATATTAATTAGCTTTAGTGATGAATCGTCACTTTAATTCTTTCCCTTAATAATTATTTAATCACAATAATTCAATAATGATACCTGTCAATAATAATCTCACCTGACTTCTGGTTTATATACACTCATATTCTCTTCTAGCTAGAAAATCTCGACTATATATAGTAAATTTTATTTACATATCATGGTTTCTTCTTAAGAATGGTTGATCGTGAATAACGTGAATTGATAACCTAAATATTTCCCAAGAGGGCTAGAGGAAGGTATGTGAATAGATCCGTCACAAATGTACCCGCAATGGTTTGCAACCCCTTTCGAAAGTTTTAGTTTGAAAGTTGTATACATAAGATTATTTGAAATTTTAACTTTTAGCACCTAGTAAGCCCTTAATAAAGCATTTCTCATGGACAACGGCAGACTACCATCATTTCCAGGTTAAATATTCATGTGACAAACATCTAATATACATCATTATAAGAAAATATTTCACGGTCATATTAGAGATAATAGCTTGAGATGAATGTTGTTGAAAAATAGTGAGAATTTTGCATAAATTTTCAAAAAATGTTTTTAATTTTATTTTTTATTCTTTTTTATTTATTTTAGCTGCGGCACGTAGAAAATGTACTAAAACAATCATCCACTTCACACACATCAATAACAGGTAAAAAATAAATAAATAACACTGAAGTATTGCGTAGATTTCGAAACGTTTGGGTCATATTACTTAACTCCAGATTGAAATATCCTTGCGTTTACTTAGATGGCATTGCATTATTGGTAAGTATTAAGAAAAAGTTTTGCTTCGCCAAGTGATTTTTGTACAGAAAAAGAAATTAGATTATATCAACTGCATAATTCAGATAAATACTTTATTTTATAACTGTCCAAATTGAACTGCTATATTTAATATATAGTATTATGTGTCATTTACTTTTATTTAATAACAGTAGATTATATTAAAAATGGTCAAATACATGTGGACATTATTAAAAAAAACTTCAAAATATTTAACAAACTTTTATAATATTTTTACTTTGAAATCAAAATAAATAAAACTTTCACTTATAATATTTTTATATATATTTAAGACTAACAAGAACTTAACATAACACATGTTTTTGACTACATCATTTCCATATAACCGAATATCGTTAATTATTTAACAAATAAACGAATATGGATGCATTATGAGTGATTGTTAACTTCATAATTTAAAGTAACACGATAGCTACTTTGGACAGACATCGTAGTATTAAGCCACGGAAAACAATCGATTACAGTATCTAAGCTAGCATCTCCTCTCCTAACTGCCACCTAACACAACGTGGGAACTATGAGCCTCAACAGATTTGACGTATATCAGCCCTTCTACACATCGAGTCTTCAGTGACATTATGATTCGAACACATGGGCACAATGCGTGGGGAATGAGAGTAACAGGAATAAATAAAACACAATTCAAAATATGTCCATTAATTTCTTTTTAAATAAGAACAAATCAAAACATCGCTGTTTTTCCAACAACAAATATTTGGAGCTAGAAAATAAATTGGGCAATTCCTTTAGTTTAAAGCTAAAAAAAACAAACGCATTCCCAAATGAATTCACTCTTAATATGTTTTAAAACCCAGTCTTTACATTTGGGAATAGAGAAAAACAAGCCTTAAAAAACTGCGCAATCTATTTTGTCCCGAAAAAACACAGAATATCTGGGAAAGACAGATAAACAACTGGAGAAAGAAAACTATTATTTTTCCAAGATATAAAGAAAAAAATATTGAATTGTACATTGAATGAAATAAAATATTTCTGAAAGACTTTTTGTCAAGGATTGTTCAGATCCGAGTTCCTTCTCATTATGTGAATTCCGTTTCAGAAAATAAAGTTTTTACAATCAAATTACCAATTCGGCAATGCATTATAAAAATAATCTTCGTTCCTGTCAGAAAAGAAACGGACATTCTCTCTAGACTTTATTTTCAACTTGTGAATTTGGAATTCAATACATTATGTGGAGAAAAATCTTCAGAAGATTTTAAAATAGGATTTTTAGATCACACTGTGAAGAAATATTGTATATATATATCGTTTGGGTATTTATATATAAACGTTTGGGTGTTTAAGATCAAATGAATAAATTTTCAAAACCTTTTCAATGCATTTTGTCCCGTATGTGAAAAGGAGAAAAAATAATAAAAAAAGGAAAAATAAAGGGTGTTTTTTAGAGGTATAGAACTTTAAATTGCAATAAAACAACGATGTAATGATCGATTAACATACATTTTTTTTATTCGAAAGATAATCTTGTGGCGTTACATTTTAAATATGATTTCTGGCATAGGACTGCCACGGCTGGCTCGGATGTAGTCCAATCTGGACGTCCAATTTTCGATGACTTTTTCCAACATTTGTGGCCGTATATCAGCAATAACACGGTGAATGTTGTCCTCCAAATGGTCAAGCGTTTGTGGTTTATCCTCATAGACCAATGACTTTACATAGCCCCACAGAAAATAGTCTAGCGGTGTTAAATCACAAGATCTTGGAGGCCAATTCACAGGTCCAAAACGTGAAATTTGGCGGTCACCAAACGTGTCTTTCAATAAATCGATTGTGGCACGAGCTGTGTGACATTTTGCGCCGTCTTGTTGGAACCACATCTCCTGGACATCATGATTGTTCAATTCAGGAATGAAACAGTTAGTAATCATGGTTCTATACCGATCACCATTGACTGTAACGTTGTGGCCTTCATCGTTTTTGAAGAAGTACGGACCAATGATTCCACCAGCCCATAAAGCGCACCAAACAGTCAGTTTTTCTGGATGTAACGGTGTTTCGACATACACTTGTGGATTAGCTTCACTCCAAATGCGGCAGTTTTGTTTGTTGACGTAGCCATTCAACCAGAAGTGCGCTTCATCGCTAAAGAAATTTTTCTTATGAAAATCGAGTACAACAGCAATCTCGTTTTGGGCCCATTCGACGAATCTACGCCTTGCTTGATCATATTTAAAATGTAATCCCACAAGATTATCTTCCGAATAGAAAACAAAATTCATGTCAATCGAATAATACATCGTTGGTTTATTGCAATTTAAAGTTCTATACCTCTAAAAAACACCCTTTAATATTAAATTTATATTTTTTTTATAATCTGCTATACATTTTTTAATTCTCTTCATGATATTTATTTACTTACTTCCTATCGTTGACAAGAAAAAAGAAAAGACCGTATTGAAGTTTCGAAGAACAATCTCTATAATGTATTTTGATTCAGTTCAGTACAGTTACTAAGTTCTTTTTCAAAATACAGAATTCCTTAATATTAATGGATGTAAAAAACATTACAAAATTACAGTTTTATTTTTAGTAATATTTCTATCTTAATTTTTTTAATAATAACTACATTTTTTGTTATTCTTTTTTATGCATTTCACTAAAAGCATTATTTATAAAAACCGATATAGGAAAAAACTAAAGTACTAAATTTAGATCGCTAATTTCAAAAAAAAATATTTATGAAATTATTGTAAGAATTGTGTGATAATTTATGCTCAACTACAGTGTAAGACAGAATTTTTAAAATGAATACCTGTTCGCATCGAATATTATAAAAACTATATTGATTATGCTTTTATATTATTCATGCCTGCATAAATCTTCATATATGTCGCAGGGAAATGATTAAATTCGGTATTTTATAAAATCCCTAATGAAGATGATCAATTCAGGTAAGATGCTAAAATAAGTATGTAAGAAGATTTCCCGAAGAAAAGTAAGTGTTATGATCAAATCCCTGACCTGCTTCGGTGAAATGATGAAATAATACTGTCCAGAGTTTAAAAATGTTTATAGTTAGCAAATACGTTGCGTTATTAAAAAAAAAAGTAGAGTAATTAATACCATAACAACCATTGCATTACAACACTTAATTTATTTGAAATTCTTTAACAAAGTAATTAGATAAAAAAGTTGATATATATATATATATATATATATATATATATATATATATATATATATATATATATATATATATATGTATATATACATATATATATATATATTTAAAATGATGTTTATTGTATAATTTCAGACATTTTTTTAAAATTATACATCAAAATATTATTTCAGAAATAGCCTACTTTATTTGTAACGCTTTTTTTAGTTATTATTTTCCCTTTTTTTTAAATAAAGTAGCTTTTTTGTATTATCAAACCTTATTTTTTCCTCTATAAAGAGGGAGTGATTGAATTCCCTAATTTGTTTGCTTATATTTTTCAATTGAAATTTTTACTAGTTTCCAAATTTCAGGCATATTAAAGTGATGTATCAATCGAAAGCTAAATAAAACTAAAAAATGATATTTAGGTCATTTTATTTTGGTGCTTCACGTCAGAAGCCTGGTGCTGTCTGTAACGAACGAGGAGAGAAGGGAGGTAACATGGAGCGGTAACAAGAGAAAAAAGAGTTCTACAAATGCTGAGTTGTTCATTTCATCACTTCATTCAAATAGGGGATTTGATCAAATTACTTACATCAGAGAAATGACCTAAAAGAGAAGTTATTTAACATCTTTCGTGAATTGATCATCTGCCTTAGTGAGTTAACGAAAGCACCAAATTCATCATTTTCATTCGACATGTATACAATTTCCGTTCATATTCTTCATCTGACGGTGATTTTTTTCTAAATCAATGTATTCAATGTTTTGTTTTTATTTTGTCAGTTTTAAGGCTCATTCATTCCAAATCAGGGAAAAATGAGCAGAGAAGATGTATCTGATCAGATGCCTTTGGTAGCTACATCTTCCAACTTGTTATTTATTATATTAGTGTGGAGAACTTTCATGCATTTTTAATTGTATTTTATATTTTTTATGTAATTAAATAATTATATGTTTGGTAACCTCAACTTTCTTTACAATTAAAATTAGTCTTATGGAACAGTATAACCTGCTGCAATACATATTTACTGAAACGTCTAAAACTGCAATGCAAACTTCAATGAATAAATCTTCCATGTTTATTTTTTTTTAGTTTAAAATGTATATTTTCTCTGCAATCATTGTGATTCTAAAGCAACTTACACACTTTTTTGAATTATTTCTTCAAAATTTTAAAGTAATTATTTGAAAAGGTTACTTTTTTAAAGAGAAATAAAGTGAAAAATACTTAAGTTTGTCATGTTGCTGTAAATTCTCAAAGTTTAGCAAGTCTTGGCTAAGTCCATGACTTTATTTAAATTCGTGTAAATCCAGATATATTAATAGGTTGGAAATATATCTTGTTTGGAGATATCTTACAATCAAGGAGAGGATCAGAAAAAAACTTGGTTTCTGAAAAGATGTAGAATGAAAAATAGTTGATTCTACTCGAGTTATAAGAAGGTTATTGATGATCGGTGGAAAATTGATTGAGTTGTTTATTCCTGAATGCTACAATGAAAGATCAAGGACCTACACGGAAATTGATTAGATGTCATTGACGAGCTGCCAATGTATAGTCCACGTGACCCTGTCTATATATTTTATTTTGAAATGCAATACAAGAGTATAAAATTCTAGAAATATCATTGGTTACAAACACTATTTTTAACATTTGTTTTTGTAGTACCCCTTCTTCGTGATGTTTCCATAGAAAGAGATCCACACAAGATCTGTAGAGCCTGTAGAGAAAACGGCATTACTTACATCTTATTTAAAACAGTATATACTTTTGTTTTGTCCCATACTCTGTGCTAATTAAATAAATTTTAAATTGAACTGTGCAGTTCCGATGCAATCCAGACTGACAAGAAGTGGTTAGAGTACATTAAATCCCTTAGGCATGATGAAACTGCTCATTTTCACTTGATATAATGATAGGGTCTAATAACAGAAATATCTAAGGCAGTTTTGAGTTACAACTGTATGATGTATGAGTCTATAGAAGCGCAATAGTTTATAACAATAAACTCACTATCATCAATCATGTGTAGAAGATAATTATCCTTCAGGGTTAAGCTAGATTATATCCAGTATTAATGTTCATACTTGAGGCAAATGATAACATTAGTATTTGCTATAAATATATATTGTATAAGTCGGTCGAAAAACAATTAAAATCAGACTAATGATGCACATTATGATAGTTGAGAAATTTATTGCTCCAAACTGTTTTAATAAACATAATTTCTGTGTTAGCATTGCATATAATTTTTCTACTTTTATTTATGATTTTGTGTTATATTTTTAGTAAGAAAGACCAGATACACGAACTTTTTTCCTGTCAGTTCTACGAAGTATGGTGTAATTCTTTACCTTGTAGCAGGTGTTATCATTTTGTTTTAATACTTGTAAAGGAATTATCTGTGTTTGATGGCGAACAATCAATTATAATGATAGTTCTAATTGAATTTTATTTGCACTAGTCGATATTTAACGGAAATAACTATAGAGATTTGAACCATTATAGCACGTTTATGGATCCCGGTCCTGTCACTAAAACTGAATCGAGGCTCTGGGATTAAACCTGAATCGAGTCTCTCATACAAACCTGGATCAAAGCTCCTTACAACCAAGACAAAGTGACATAATCTTGGTAAAGGAAAAAGAGTAAGTTTCTGATTTCAATAAATATTATTGAAATGAAATGTAGAAATTGAACTTGACTTCTATGTATGAATACCTCAAGTGGGCATACTGGAATGAGCCAGGAGTAAAATTTCCCAGCGTACGTCACATATGTATGTTGCTCAGAATCCAACTTTTGCCACAGTGAAGTGGTCTGCAGAGTTATTGGAGGTATGAAATAAATCATGTGATTTGTATGTAAATAATTGATCTTGAGCATATTAATTATCATCTTCCTTAACTCTACTTCGTGAGAATAGAGAGTAATGGACTAACATTAGTTTAAATGATATTGTGTTTATTTATTCATTATCGAGGGTGGCGAAGAAGAGGAATGTATATCTTCCATCAAAGAAAACAACAACTCTAGTTTGAGTATGTGCATACATGGATAAATGTATGAGGTTTAGGTACAAAAGCAGTACATAAATATTATTCATTGATTTTCATTAAGAATAATTTATTTCTTAATTAAGAATGCAAGAAGGCAAAGTAGTATTGCAATCCGATAAAAAATTATTTTCAGGAAATTTGTGTATACCGTATAAATATTTAGATTTTTAAAAATATTTATTTTATCACACACACATTCTGTAACTTGTCACTTTTTTAGAATTATACGCTATTGTCTACTTTTATACAGTGTACATACGAATACATATTTTAGTAAGTACATATAACAATTCGTATTAGTAAAGTATAATTTGTAAATATATTTATACGCATAGTCTGTATTATATATTTTTAGAACTTAACTCAGTGGCGAGAAATCTTATGAGGGACAAGGCCTACTGGCCCTATTTAGTATACGCGAACTTCGGCCCTGAGGTGCATGAGCAGATGTTCTGGTCAGGTGGTCAGACTGACGAGAAAACTCCCAGTGTTAAGTTCCCAAGCGAGCTTGGTACTCATTTTATCGCCCCATTGAAGGGATGAAAGGCTGAGTCTGTCTTGCCCAGCCTGGGGTTTGAACCTCGGATTTGTGGTGTGGAAGCGCGATGCACTAAACACTCAGCCACTGGGCTTATATATATTTAGAGCCATATATAAAAAATAATGGTTCACTTCTTAGGTATTTTAAGCTATTTAAATGATAATCAAGTACATTTATTTTAATATATTAATCAGAAAAATCATTCATTATAAATATTTATATGATTAATATTAGTGCTGAATGTTTTATTTAATGTAAAAGTAAACATATTGGATCCATAAAGTATTTATTGCTCAAAATCATGAATAGAACATATTATGTAAAAATGGCGCGTGGAAAGTCGCGCGATAGAAATGAAACTTCTTTAGCGATGTTGGAGCATTTCTTATTTACAAACTGACCTTTTGCATATGCCTAAATCGTCTGATTTGCAGAAAAAAGTATACGTGGCGAAATGAGTCTTTCTGATAACAAATCTAAAGTAGGAAGATGGCCTGGAATTTCTGGGTATACAAAACCAATATAGTTTGATAAATTTGGTATAATTTTTCTACTTAAACTTTGTCGGCAATTGTAGCATGCTTAATGTCTTCTAAATTAATTCCTGGTAAATTATTTTGTAAAACATTTTTGTTCTAAGCAACAGGTGCTCTCAAATCATCTCTAAACCATAATATATCACAAATCGAACACCTATGAGTGAAAGGATTATCAACGAATCGCTTTTGAAAATCTTTGAGAGAATTTTTATGCGAATCATAGTCTTTGTAACGTAAGATAGAATTTACTATTGATTCAAATGCATCAGATCCAATACACACTAGAATTGTTTAAAGCCTTGTAGTTGATGATATAGGTTGGATCAAAAAGTTCGTATATATCTGTGCTGTCATTAGAAGAGTCTGAATAGCATTCTCATCCCTTACACTCGACATTAAAAGAGCATTTTGCAATGTTTGTTTCCTTGCTCGATATTCTCTCAAGTACTCTGATGGAGATTTGGTAGCAGAGTTTGATGAATTTGCGCGATATTTTTTCCAGGTTTTTTTTTATCGCTTTTTCGACTGGACTTGCTGCTAGTTTTTCTTTTTTTTTTCTTTCACGGAACTCTTTTCCTCTTTCTGCATTTGATTTATGCATTGGCTAAAATTATTAATAATTCAACGCGAAGGAAAATTAAAAAAGAAAAAAATAAATAAACCGCCGAACACACATCACCATGTAGCCAACAATCTAAGGGAGTATTTCAAAAAGGCACGCTTTTGCTGTGAGAGCTATTATGTCTACACCGTAACGGACACACTGCAACTCATACAACCTTCGATAGATGTTCCCGGGACTGGGGTAAAATGACCCCCAATATGAAGGTGGAAAAGTTGACCAATCGGAGAGGTGAGTAACCCCCAACTTTTTCACGAATATGACGCAAGTCGCATGGTGTCCCCGCTTCCCCGTTTTCCTCCCTCTCGCTATCCTCTCACCATAACCGTGATTCGGAGCGATGGGAGGGGAAAGACCACTGCCGATCGCATTTCTCCCTAAATCAAAACTGGGGAAATTTTTCATTCACCTTTGAGCCCAAAGAAGTTTTACTTCAAAAATTTTCGCTGCGTTAAAATGTTCAGATGTGAGCATTTTTAATTTATGCATGTGACTATTGCACCACCCGGGTAATGTGAATTAATAAATAAAAGATGACAACTGACCCTGTATAATACAGATATCTAAAAAGCATCCAGTCCGTCAGGAATCCGAGCATCTTATGCGTAATACAGTTTCATATTAGTGAAATATGCTGTAGTTGAACTGTCAGGTATCAAAACGGTGGATTTAGTTTGTGTGAACCGTGTCCTTATTGCGTATTTAATATCATGGGTTAACTGTAGGGAACCAATGTGTTCGGGAACTAGTAACTGATGTCCCATTCTATTGAGAAAATTCTCAATCTTGAAATGATCGTTGCTTCTATCTCCATCTGAAAAACGAGTTTCTCTTCAATAGTGCCTGGATCAAAGTTGGAAACAGTAAGATTGCTAAAAACCATTAAAATGTAAATTAATTTTAATTGTGATTTAAAATATAAATTGTATTCTAAAATTTAATAGAACATGATTTATGTGCCTTAAGAAAGGCAATATAAATTTAACAATAGTTCTGCAAATTGTGAGGATAAGTATTTAGAAGCATTCAATATCGAGAAACAACAAATACAATCTGTGATAGATAGTTTCTGGACCCAACTGCATTGTTTAAGAATACGTTTAAAAATGGGCTCTGAGAAAAAAAGACATAATAGAAATATTATTTCTGTAAAACAAACTAAACTTCCCAGTTTTACAGTTTTCCCGTTCTAATGGAAGATATCAACACTTGTTATGTTTCAGCGATTCTTCTATAATGAAGTTTTATAATGTACATGATGTAAGTAATGTTTAAAAAATATCCTGTTTGACATCGTTACTTGATTCTAAAGGAGACAAACTAATGCAGTAATTTTCAATGATAGAAGTAATTGTCAGAAAGCAGAAAGCATGGGCACTATTAGACATCCATATATTAAACGGATGTTAAATAATAGTACACATCACTTATGCAAAATGATTATCCTCATGGCATAACATATTCAGCAGACATTACAGACATTGCATACGAAGTACATTCGATCTCTATAGTTTGTTATATGATGCATATATATATATATATATATATATATATATATATGCAAATTTAAAATATGAAATAAATTTATTGAAATAGCATAGAGTTGCCTAGTCACCCAGAAAATAATGTAAAATAATGGTGTTGCAAGATTAATGTGCTACAATTACAAAGAATTTAATAGAAATTAGAGAGCATTCAACCATAGGGGGCATTTCTAAATAGTTTGCTTCATCAGCTTCGATCAGTATGCGTGACTTATGGAAAATTGCTTCGGATTTCACCTTCTATTATTTTACCTGTGATTTGTACGATTCTTGTTAGTGTTGGAATATATGCATTCTGCCAACTATTAACATCTTCTGTATTTAGATTTAAAATAAAACTTCGATGTATTTCAATAATTCGAAAACCATCCATTTGTGTAAGAAGTAATACACTCAGTAATTTTGGGGTGTTACGCTAAATTGAAATGTGTTGTTTATCCTCAAAGTTGGCCTTCCAGTACATAATTAATGGTAATGTAAAGATAAGAATATAGTATAACTACATATTCCACTTTCTTTTTCATTTCCTACTATTAGCTTCGAATCTCTCTCTATATATTTATTTATCTTGGTGGAATTTTTAATCGTTAATAAAATACATTTTAAAGCACTCAATTGAGCTGAAATTTTATATACTAGATTATTTTGGATGACAATACTATAATTTAATTATAATTAATAAATTTAATAGATTAAATCGAATTATTTAAAGAATTTCAAACACTGCCACGTTGTCATAATTTTCGACGACTTAGCGACTATTTTGGCGATTTGCTTAAAAACTTGAAAAGGTTTTTTTCCTCACATTTTAAAGCCCTTTTTTGAGCTGAAATTTTCAATATACTAATGTTTGGGTAAAAAAAATATGATAATTTAACTGTAAGTAATTAAAATGAATTGACTGAAAATATAATTATTTAAAGATTTACAGATACAGCCATGTTGGTTTCATTTTTACCGGTTTACCGGTTTCTGACGCCATCTTAGATTCGTCTTTATTGTTCTAACAATGTAACTGTTATAAAAACTTAAAAGTTGGCATTGAAAACCTTTTTTTTAGCCAAACCGGGTTTGCATTGTTACAACAATGCAGATTCATAAGGCTTTTTTTCCAAGTCCTATTCCACTCTCTTATATTCATCCCTTCAAAGTTGGAATTGACTTAAAAACTTTTTTATATGACTTGTTTCAAACTAGTGTCTGTTAACTATAACAGTTAAGTAACGTCAGTAACAACTATGACAAAAGTCCTCTTTAAAACATTAATTGTATAAGAGTCCTGAAAGAGATTTTGTATTATTTTATTAATTGAGATATTTACAAAATAACTATGTTTTAAATTATTTTATACGTATTTAGATTATAAAAAATGTTAAAGAGGGAAATTTTTTTATCATAACCGTATGAAAGTGAAAAAAACAAACAAACAAAAGTAATAAAATACGCATGATTATTTGAAAAGTGAGGCATTTTAAAAGACACTGTAATCCAATCACTTCACTGATTAATAAAATACACTTCAAACTGAATCAGGATTAAACGTCTTTATAATGTAGTGTATACATCTGTGAACAAAAATAAATATATTTTCTAAAATAATGCAGTTTAGTGAACATTGTCTTGGCAGGTAAGAAAAAAACTATTGCACTGTTAAGGGACAAACTATTGTTATTTAAAATATGTCTATTAAACACACAAAGGCAAACAATGGAAATATTGTTAAAAATCTATTTTGTTCAATTCTTTTGAAATCCAAATAATGTGCCATTAAAAAAAATTCTGTTTGGGGAAGGAAAAGAAATATGTATTTTCATTGCCAAATAACTTTTTAGGGGAAAGTTTTACAAAATATTTTATTTTTGAAGGTGCCTGAAATTCTCTTCGGGCTTGATTCAGCAGTTCTAAGAATTCAGAAAAAAATAAATGAATGAAATATTTATTTCTAAAGAACGTCAATAAATATTTTCACTTAATTCCGAGAAAAAAATTCTATTGTTGGGACTGTTTCAATTTTTAACGTACTGTTTCGGCACTTTCAATATATTTTTGCACCTTATATCCGACAATATAATCTTTATTATCTCTTTTTTCAATATTTTTTTGGCAAAATAATAAGATATTCTGGAATTTTTTTTTCGGAATTGTAAAGAGTTAAAAAAAAACCCCGCTTTTTTCAACTGGGCTTTCTTGTTTAATATTGTCGTTTTTTCAGCCTTTTCTTTTGCTGTTTCTGTCGTAAAGAGATTAGTTGTTAGAGAGGAAGCAACTGAATGTCCCTTGAAGGGTTGAAGTGAAGTCCCATATTAGATTTTAGTAATGACTTTACAAGGAAAAATAGTATTTTTAATCATGCCTGTATATGGAATCATAATTAACAGTAAAGCTGGCTAATATAATTTGAAACTTGCTGTTTGAAAGTAATATTTTTAACATTTTTACATTAGTAAAAACTCCATCATTTATTCTTTTGATTCTCAAGTCTCATTTTTCTTAATTACTTCCACTCATAACTTATTCAAAAGCAGTTTAGAAAATTTTTTCCAACTGTGCGTTTTTGGTACGGATGAAATCGTGTTTTGAAAACATTTAATGAAATTTTATGTTTCAGAAAGAGAGTTACTTATAATTCCTTTAAGATGAAAAGTAAATGTTTCAAATAAAAAAAATATATGTATGTATTAAAGAGGTATAGCCAATAACAAATAAAGTAATGTTCTCTTTTGTACTTAAAACTCTTAGATAAGCTATAACAAACAGTTATGTTAGTTGCAAGTCTTCCTGAAGGTATGTAGATGTGGAAAAATATAAAAATATACAACATCTAAATTAAACGGCATGATGTTCAAAGAAAGTAAGAGATGTGAATGAAGATTTTACTTTTCACTGTAACCAAGAAATAATAATAACAAATATATGGTGGTAAAATAAACATGCTGTCTACTTCTCAAAATTTCAAAAGCAAATTTGAAATGTATAGAAAGTATATTATTTCCATGAAACTTTTACAATTCAAATGTATTACACTTCCGGACAAATGTGTGTGTGTGTGTGTGTTTAGTTAAATAATGCATTGAAATAAATCTTCGAAATTTTGAATTACCTAAAGACCTCTCCACAAACTCAAACTAAAAAAAGATCAATTGTTTCAACTATTAAGTGCCATTAAGAAGACTTGGTACCCTTTGAGCAAACTTCTTTATTTACGTATTTAAAATTATATTTTAGCATTTTATACAATGTTTCTATTCAAGAAAATGTTACCAGATGAAAATTTTCATTAAAAATTTCATTCAAAATTCCATATATTATTCACACAATTTTAAAAATTAAAATTTTTTGAAGAAAATTGGGAAAATTTTAAAATCCTACTCCTTTTGTAAAAATAAATTTTTTGACCTGAAATTTTTTATAGTTTTCTTATGGATGTTCTTAACAACTTTAGGGATCGATTTTAGAATAACTTCATTCGTTTTCGAGAAAAAAAATAAAATGTTGATATACAGGCTAAAAATCAACGAAAAAGACATCAACATGTCTTGCATTATATTTTTTTAAAAAAAGTATTCAGTTTATAGCAAAACAGATCCCTAATTTTATTACATGCTTTATTTTAACACGCAGGAAAAAAATGGAAGTGATTGGTAAATAATTGTCGAAGGAGTAGCATTTTGAATGCACTAAGGTTTCGAAAAACACAAACTGAGAAAAACCAGTTTAAAGTTTATAATTCTGAAAAAATAATTATTATAAGCTTAATTAAACTTAAAATACCACTTTAAGATATTAGTTATACGTTTTTCTCTAAACTAATTGCATTTTCATATTTTTTCAACCCACACATTTTTATAAATGGTCAACTTTGAGAGAGTACTAATTGCGCAAGAAAATTCAAGAAAAACGTTAAAAAATTTTTTTTTTCTGTCACGACAGAAATTTTAGCTGTTTTTCTTCTTATAATATTAAATTATTACATTTGTATGAAAAATATATCAGGAATAAGAACTGAAATTATAAAATTATTAATATAAAATGCCTTAATTAAAAAATTTTACACGCACACATTTCACAAGGAAGAAAAATTACATTATTGTATTGCCTCGGAAATATTCTGTTTTTAATACTACACATTCTTTTTTATAGTTATTATTTCTATTTATAAAATATTTTTTTTTTGTCATAACGCATTTTTTAGCTTTTTTTTTCTAAAAAGGGGGTGTGGCTGAATTGCCTAATTTGTTTTCAAATGAAGTTTTATTCAACTTCTAACTTTCCGACATGCACAAATGATATATCAATCGAAAGATAATAATGCAAAAAATACGATTAAAAGAAAATAAAAAAAAACGATAGGTTTGTGATTTTTAGGGTACCAAGTTTTCTTAAGATTCCTTCTTTTTTTTTTAATTAGACATAGATAGAAGAGTTATTTTCTGAGTAATACACTATCTTCAAAAGAGCAACATTTGATTCAGCTTAGTTAAATTGTAGCAAAAAGGAAATTTTTGCGAGATCAATCATAAAATCCCTAAAATTATACTTAGCATGATCCATAAGTTCGGTGACAATGTGGACAAAACCTTACCCTGAATAGTTCAATGCACCAAATCACATCCACTTTTAAAGTACCTTCTTTGTCGATGATACACTTCTGCCATATATTACATTTAAATTCTCGAAGCCATTTTACGAACCTTACCTAAGACCTTCTGCGATACTACTTTCACTTCATCTTCTGACTTAAAACAGCACCCCTGTTATTCTTTTTGAGGAAAACATGTAAAAGTAACTCAGGGCAAATTCTGGTAAAACGGGGAATATGGAAGCACGTCAGAGCGAGTTTTGGCGAGAAATTATTTTACAAATTGGGCTCGATGTGCTGGTGTGTTGTCACGCAGAATATATCAATCATTTTCCTGCCAGAACTGAGGTCATTTACGACGAACGAGATTTCTCAAACGACCTTTTCAATAAGTGTGTAGCTTCAGGGATTTGTACAAGCATTTGGAAACGATCTTTTCGAACTCATTCAAACACCAAAGCAGACTGTTCCGCGTTCTGTAAAGTCGAGAGTTCGTCCAAAGCATTAATTGTTTTCAATGGATTCAAGGCCTTCTTTACAACTCCGATTTCATTCGTTAACCATTGATCTCACTATGGTAGTTTTCGCCATACACCTTACTATGTATTTCTTAAGTCTTCTTCACTGGTGTTTTATCTTCATTTTAACATAATGTAATATTCAAAGCTGTTCTAGAATCTACATCAGTCTTACATCTCGGTGCAAAACTAACTTATTTCAAAAGATAATAGTTGAGCGTGTTGTTTAGTCACATGACATGGAAAAACACTAACCTGGCCAGGTAGGAGACGGTTGGGAGAGTCCATTTCAAGTGGTTTAGTAAATGCTTGCTTCCGTCGTCAGCAATGGCTGATGCCCCCTGAAATTTTTAATAGTACCGTATATATATATATATGCGTGTGCGTGTGTGTGTATGTGTGTGTGTGTGTGTGTAAGGATAATTAAATTAGATAAAAATTAAATTCCCTATCTAGCACACTTAACTCATCTTTCTCAGTCACATCTTCAAGTATCAAACTAATCGCCCTTTTATTTCTTCTGAAAATATGGCCTAGACAATAAACATGTCTAATTCCAGATCGTTAGATTTAATAGTCACCATATGTCAGCATTAACTTTCAAGTACAATTATAAAAGCCGCAATACTTACCGCATCTGTGTTTTAAGTGGATCCACTTAAAACACCCCGTGGCATTATTTTTTCTCTCTCCGCTCAGCGTCAGAGCTTGTACAGATTTCATCGAATAAAGACCTTAAAAATTAAATGATTCTGACTTGAAACATGTCAGATATAAAGCCGGAATGATTCTTATCTGCGAGTAAATATCTAATCTTAAATTAAAACTATTCTTCATAGAAAACTGACTTTAAAATTAAAACGAACACCAACTGCAGTAATAAAACAATGGAGAATTTAATGGAACTTCGACTGCGCCGTATGCTTCTATGCTGAAGACGTCGGGTTGCATGAATTAAAATAAATACTGCTCTATGGTATGGAAAAAGAAAAAAACGACACCGAGACGAAGCCGTTTTACCGTCAAACGATATTATGTATTTGATGAAGAGAACAGCCAGTTTGCCGTAAGTGAAAGAAAAGTTCTAATGGCAGAAGAAAAAAAGAGAAGCGTGGATCCCCTTTATCCCCGTGATGAAAGACGGAACTTTTGCCACCAGAAAAATAAAGAACAGGAAAAAATATTCTTTGCCGGAAAGTCTGCACGGTAGTACTGTGAATTTGACCACCATTGAATAATAGTGAGGTGCCAACATTTGGGGAAAAATAAATGGATAAAATTTTACTGGTGAAATAAAGTGACAACAATTAGTTTGCCGTTCACCAGGGGTTTCTGCCGCTGCGAACTGGAGGTGAGTTATATTATATATTTCCAATCTAGTAACATCGAAGTGACTGAGTTCTGCTTAACAAGACTTTTCGGCGAAAAAGAATAATATATGATATGATATTTAATTTTTATAATATAGTTGTGTTAAATGAGATATTTTCTTTATATTTTAATTGAGAAAACAAAGTGTATAGGTTTTTTCATACAACATTTTGAGAAATTTTAATATACTTTTCATAAATGTATCTTTATATGTCGAATGAGTTAACAGTTATGATAGAAATCGGAGTTTTTAAGTTGAAAGATATAAAGTAAATTTTAGAAAAATGACACAAACGTACTAATACTAGTTATATTGATTTTTAAAAGAAACCATTGTAAAGTCAGGTTGTATTCATTTTCTCCACTGAATTTTATTGTTGTGTTAATTATTTTTTTCAACAGTATCTTATTGCATGGCATTTAATTTTTTTTTTCATTTCGAAATTGTGTGTTTTGATATACTGGCCACAAATCAAGATTCACTATTTCTCAAAATTTTCATTATCTAAAATTAAACATAATTTAATAACTTAAAGCTTAGTTTTGGATATTACACAGTGGATAAGGGAGGATAAAAACATTACAATTTTGTATAAGTCTTAAAACATTATCAGGACAAACGTGTTTAGTTTGATATGTACACTCCTTATGTTTCTTATCATCATCCCTGAACATCTGTGAGTTGATCACGCAGATTTCTCAGAGAGATGTGTTCAAAATTAAGTCATGCGATACAGTTAATATTAGTGAATGTGTGATGTAAGAGAAACTCAAGAATTTTTGTCTATGAAAAGAATTTTTAGAAGGTTACGGAAAGATTCAACATATTGTATGCGATATTGTTAAGTTACTCTGAATGTTGTGTAAATTTTCATAAGTACTAAAGGTGATTATTGAAACGTGTTTTAAGTGGATTCACTTAAAACATCCCGTGGCATTCTTTTTTCTCTCTCCGCTCAGCGTCAGAGCTTGTATAGATTTCATTGAATAAAGACCCTCTTCTTAGTCTGATTCTGACTCGAAACAGGTTATATATATATATATATATATATATATATATATATATATATATATACATAAATATAAACGAAAATATAAAAATAAACAGATAGTTATAAACCTAAGATAACTAAAATTATATATATATATATATATATATA
Source organism: Trichonephila clavipes (assembly GCA_019973935.1). NCBI lineage: Eukaryota > Metazoa > Arthropoda > Arachnida > Araneae > Nephilidae > Trichonephila > Trichonephila clavipes. The sequence goes on along the minus strand of BMAU01019734.1, from coordinate 677,368 downwards.
TATATATATTTGTACTAGGTGGTATACCTGTTCTAAGCACGGGTTAATTTAACAATTAAACAACACAGATTGAAACATAAAGAAGTTTTTAAAGAGTTAATTTTACGTGAATTGGAAATTAAACAAAAATAATTTTCATATCTCAGTTAAACAAAAAAAGAAAGAAAGAAAACACCTTTGTTAAATTTTAAATATGTAGGTCTAATAGCTGATAACAAAAACTTATTTTATTTATAGCTCCCCTTAACACTCTTGAGGGTCGATGCTTGAAAATACCTCCCTAAGCTGATCTCTGCGCAGCAAAAGTAACACATTGTTAAAAGTTTTGTGTAATGAACGCGTAAAATAGTGTAAATAATTTATATCTGAAAGTGTAATACATTAATATTACAAATAACATTAAATTATTGAAAAAAGATCAACTTCTTCCTACCAAATGTGCATAATAAAATCATAAAAAACCATTCAAATAAAATAGATTTGTAATAACCTCTCCCATCAAAACTTAGTTTTATTCTGAAATAAAACAAATTAAGAATTATGCTGATCACAGGAATTTATTAGAAGCGAGCACCTTTCGTAGCGAAAACAAAAAAGGATTCTTTACAAACAAAATATAGATATATGCTGTTATGGGCTTTTTGCAGCGCACGCCAGATATGGCACGCCAGATATGCTTGCAGATTGCAGAATCTTTTCCTACTTACTTGACAAATATCGTTATATTTTGGACACATTACACAATGTATTTAAAGATTATACCATATGCTATAAATTACAACCTACATGCTATTTTGATGTATAACCTATATTATTGTAAATTTTCAATAAAATTCATTCAGTTGTTTTTGAGTGAAAGACAACCAAACATCCTCACAAACTTTAGCCTTTATAATATATGTCTATATATATATATATATATATATATATATATATATATATATATATATATATATAACCTCAGGGACTTAATGGATATTAATTTTAAAACGAAATTGATGTTTTTTATAGAGAAATTAAAATACAATAGAAAATTTAAAAAATACTTTTTAATTGTCTATCTTGATAATGTCCCAGGAAGCTATGCAATAATATGCAAATATTACTATACAGTTTAGATGATCATACAAAAAATAACAATAATTACGAAGTAATTAAATTTAGAATGAAAGAAATTAAGTACAGATTATTGACATTTTTGTAAGTAATTAAATGTTTCCAGCAATAATGTTAAATATCGCCATATATTTTTGACTCCTAAATTTCATAAAAATTATGAAAAACTCCGCAGTGTAACAAATGAGTTCCATACATATGTATCTTAATCTGAAAGAATTTTACAGGCCACCATATTACAAGAAACAATAGACAAATTTAAAGTTTCTTCTATTATAAAAAACAGCCATGATGTAATAAAGAAGGTTGAGCAACAAGAGGTATTTTCAGTGCACGGATTTGATTTCGAAGATTTATTTAACTCTATCAAAATAGAAGACATAATTAATGTACTTTCAGGTGCATGTGAGAAATATGATTTGAATAATTACATTAGTTTTGAAAAGTTGAATACACTTATTCATTTTGTTATACAGGAAAACTTCATTATTTTTTATAACAAACTTTACAAACAAATCAAAGGATTGCCTCAGGGTGGCCCAGGCAGTAATAGTCTCGCTAACCTGTATTTACACCACTATGAATCAATTCAAAGAAAGGAACCCTCTTGGCTCTTATTAAGATACATAGATGATTTAATTGTTTTAGGTCACGACAAGGGATTTAAACCTAGCCTTAATTTTTAAATGGAATACCTAAAATTAATACAGACGAATTTTAATTCAAACAAAGTTGAAATTTTAGATTTAGGTTTAACTATTATTGACAACAAATTATATAACAGTATATATGATAAAAGGGAAGCATTTAAATTCAATGTCATAAAGATACCAACTTCAATAGTTGTCTACATATATCAGTATTTGGAAATAAATTTTAAAATTTTCTGATGAGAAATAATAATTTAACTACGCACAATATTGATAAATTCAAGAATATCCAGAAATTTGTATTGTGTTGCATACAGAAGGATTATCCCATCAACTTCTTGAGAAAATATATAGATCAGAAATATTTCTTAAAAGTATTTCTAAACCCATGAAATTGGCAAATTTGTGAAAGGTTACGATGGACTTTAGGAAATGCACAAATCCACCACACAACATTAGATCCACAAAGCCAGCATGTTAGTGGTCCAGCCGTGAAGAATATGTGTATTCCACATATTGGATACGCTTTATTACACACACACACAGACCAATATTTCCATGACTACACTTTAAATATATTTATAAGCAATCTAACTTTTACGGCCAATCAAACAACTTTTTTACATGCAATCTGGTTTGCATCTAATACCAAATGGTTAAAATCTAAAGTGAGAATATGGATCATTTGGATTGATATTGCATGAGTGGGAGTTAAGTGCAACATAGGAGTGGTGATTGTTGTGTAGGAAATATGAGAAATCGTTCAGAAACTGAGAATTGAAGTATTGATAGGTTGCTCTTGGGTGAGTATTTGATGATCCATGCTATTCATTTGTGAATATACTGGGTTTTTTTAATATGCGTAAACTTTCGGATTTTAAATGTTTTTTCTTCTTATACGGCTATTTTAAAGATGGGTAAATCATCTTTGGTGTTCGATGTTTCAATTATATTATGCACTTAATAATTTTTCAGTTTTAACATTTTAATGTTATAATATATTTCAGAATGCGATTGCGAATAGTTTACTTTTTGAAAAATTATCTTTTTAAATTTTTAAATTTTATATTTTTGAGGATTGGATACTTCCGATTAACTTACACAGTTGCCACAGGGGGAAGGTTGGTTTCATCAAACTAGTTTAACCCGACTTATCGGTTCTAAGTCCGAAGTTGCACTTGAATATTTTATAAATTTTTTATATTATAAAATTTTTAATTTTGTTTGAAATCGTTGGTATTTTTCTTTCTATATTTGCCTTCGATATTTTGAAATGAGATTTAGTATTAGAAAATTCATATAACTTTTCAATTTTTTAAATTTCTTTATTTATATTTAAATATACACACACACACATATATATATATACATATATATATATATATAATATATATAATATATATATATATAATATTTATATATATAATATATATATATATATATATATATATATATATATATATATATATATATATATATATATATATATAAAATTTATGAATTACAAAAGAATTTTACCACAGTTTACATTGATAAAGTACCTGGTAATTATGCTGTGATTTGTTAAGTATTTATATTATAATATTCTTTATGATCATTTTCTAAATAATGGATCTTTTATAAAATTAGATTTGTCACATAATGAAATTAGTAATCGTATTACTGCTATTTATAAAAAAATTAGGTTCTTGTATTCCTATTTAAAAGTATCCATATATATTTTTAACTCCAAAATTCCATAAAAGTTCGGTTAAATTTAGAACTGTGACAAATGTTTTTACAGCATATATTACTACTGCAGGAAAATTACTTCATAATATTATACAAAACTTTATTAATCAGCAATGTAATAAAGCCATTATTAAAAATAGTAAAGGTATTATAGATTTTTTTAATAATAAAAATATTTATTGAGCTCATAGTCATGACTTTGAAGATCTTTTCAATTCAATTGATATATATGATATTATTAAAGTAATTTTAGAAAACCACAAACTGTATAACCTTACTATTAATTTTAACAAATTTAAAATTTTGTCCTAAAAGAAAATTACATCTATTTCAATGGTTCTTTATATAAACAAGAGAAAAGACTCACACAAGGGGGCCCAGCTAGTAATAGTTTGGCTAATCTTTATTTACATTTTTATGAGTATTATTATATTATTAATAATAACTACTACATATTTAGATATATTGATGATTTAATTATTTCTGGCAAACCTGATAATTTAAATCCCATTATTAATGTTTTATCCGGCTTACTTAAACTTATTTAAAATTAATAATAATCCAATCACAAAACAAATAACCTAGATGTAACACTGTATATTAAGGATTTGAAACTTCATAGTAATATTTATGACAAAACAGATGCCTTTAATTTTAATATTATCAAAGTGCCTTACTGGAATTCAAATTTATCAATATCTATATATAGAAATATTATTTTTAACTATATGTATCCCAATAATGTATTAGTTAGCGATAAAGTTAATATTTTTTTTAAATCTTAAAACATTTTCTAATCACTGTATTGAACATGAATATCCTGCTAACTTTCTTTGTAATTATATTAATAATGGATTTTAATGATACAATTTTGTATTACTGTAATTATTTATTGTTATTATGTTTTGGAATGATTTTTTAAATTTATACAATATCTAATTTATTCTACAATTCTTAAATAGATGGCGCCACATGCTTATTAAATTATTTAAATAATATATATATTATTTTTTTATATTTTACACTAACTTTATATGATTATTATTTTTATGATCTTTTAAAAGTATATATATATATATATATATATATATGATATATTATTTTTATGATATTTTAAATATATATATATATATATATATATATATATATATATATATATATATATATATATATATAATTTTCTTAATATCATATCGCAATTAATTTTATGCGGTTCTGCTTTACCCCTCGTATTTGGCGGGAACTCATTACTTGTTGATGCACTCTGAACCATCGTTTACACTCCGAAAAAAAGTAGGGTATGCTTTTGTTCATATGTTATTAGTTTAATGTTATTTAGTTTAATATTTAAATTCTACATATAAAATTCTTTCCTTTCCTCTTGGTACATAGCATGACAAATTACAGGTGAAGGTTGGCTGGCCGCAAAATATGTTTAAAGCTTAAATCCTGGTTTTTAAGGCCAGGAGTTTGTCATTATACTACGGTGTCTTCATTCTAAAATTTTAGTTATCTTAGGTATATAACTATATATTTATCTTTATATTTTCGTTTATATATTTGTGTATATGTATAAATATGTATATATTTATATATATATATGTGTATGCATATATATATATTTATATATATATGTGTATGCATATGTATATATTTATATATATATGTGTATTCATATGTATATATTTATATATTGAATTTTTATATTGGATTATATATATATTGTTACGAATTTAGTCTTATTCTAATTGTTTCTACTCATTTGTGTTCATTTCTACAGTTTAATTTGTCGTATCTAATGTGATTTCAACCCTGTTTACCTGTAATATCATTTCCACTGCATTGCACGGCCCCCATGCTTTAACATTGGTTTAAATGGTAAACTCGCCAAATATTGCAGCTAGCGCCAAGTTGGCGACGGATTTGGCGACTTAATTTTTGGCGCCAAATTTGGCGATATATCGCCAAATGTGGGCGATAAGCTTGACGACCATAGCAACCCTGCTCCTAATAACCCTGTCTGGCAACCCTATCGCGGTATTGTAACACTATTGTATTGAATGTATTACTGTATTGAGCTTTTCTCGTACGTTCCGGATTTTGCTAGACCTTTCTATTTCTCGATTATTCTGGCAAGTGCAAGAGGTTTCTGACCGAAAGGTATAAAAGGGCCCGGGCCGGCTAGTCAGTTAGTCAGATAGTCAGCTTTCATGCAAGTAATACCTCTCTGTGCTTCAGAGAGAGAGAGACGATTGCATAGTGCGTGTGTTATTGCTTTTATTGAGTTATTATTTTTGCGCTGAGTGTTTACTATTGCTTTTGTTAGTGTATTACATCTGTGTTATCAGTATTTTCATCGATTGTACGTGACTTTCTCGAACTGTTCTAAAATTTGTGGAGGACTGTTTTGGCCAAGAATAAAATTGTTTTGGATCCCGCTCTTCGGCTTCAATCATTTCGAACCCCCGAAAACGCAACAATTGGTGTCAGAAGTGGGATTGAATGCCAACAACAAGAGCGATGGAGCCCAGTTCCAGACTCTTCTAGAAAAATTGACTGAAATGAAATCGGAGTTGACCGCCAGCATGAATGAAAATATGGGCGAAATGAAATCGGAGTTGACCACCAATAAGGAAGAGTTGAAAAGTGATTTGAAGGGCATTGGCGACAAATTGACGACTATGGACAAGAAATTTGAAGAAATGGAAGGAAGAATCGAGTCGGTTGAAAATAAATTCGAAGATATGGAGAAAAAACTACAGGCGAAAATTTTCGAAAAGGTAGAAGATGTTTCCATCTCGTTCAGGAGTGACCTAGAGAAATTGAAGCAGAAAGTCATGACTGGTCAAGGGGATGAATTTAAGTTTCAAGCTCCTTATTCCAAGCCTTCCATCAAGCTTTCTACATATGACGGAAAGTCCTCTTGGCAGGTGTATAAGACCCAATTCTCCATAGTGGCGGATGCAAATCAGTGGGACTCCCAGACCAAGGCCTGCCAGTTAGCTGCTTCTCTTCGAGCCGACGCTGCTGACATTTTGCAAACTTTGCCGGAAACACAGCGGCTGGATTTCGACGCTCTCGTTAATGCTTTGGAGTTACGCTTCGGAGAGAAATGTGTGAAGGATTACAGCAGACTCCAGCTGAAGTCACGGCAGCAGAAAGTGTTCGAAACGCTCCAAGAACTGGCGACGGACGTCGAGAGGCTTTCTCACTTGGCGTTTTCTGACTGTCCGACTGAAGTAAGAGAAGTCCTGGCGCTGCAACACTTCATCGACGGGGTGCGTGATCCGGAAATCCAGAAAGCTCTCCGAATGGCGGATCTCAAGGACTTAAAGGGGGCCCTAGTGTTTGCTATGAAATTCGAGGCAGCCCAGCAAGCAACACGAAAGGACAGACACCCCATACGAGCCGTCAACGAATCGGACACGTCGAACTCAAGTGTGGAGCGGTTAGAGCGACAGATGAGAAGCTTCTTGAATAGAGTTGAGTCTTTGATGTCCCAGAAAGCAGACGGGAAGAAGACCCTTAAATGCTGGACCTGCGGTCGAGAAGGGCATCTGCAGAGAAGCTGCCGGGCACGCCAAGGCGCTGAAACTAATAGCGCCTCCCAGAAGGAGGTGTCGGAAAACTAATTAATGGCCATCTCGTGGGGCGGAGGTTGCCAGATTTCTAAAAGCCCCACTTTCAAGTGTGTCAAATTTCGACAAAGAGTACCGGTGAGAATGGAATTTTTATAATGGGACATGTTAACGAGCTTCCCTGCAACATGATCATCGATACAGGAGCCAATGTGTCTATCATTCGGAACGATCTGGCTCAAAAATTAAAAGAGAAACTTATCTGGACCCCGCCCCGCGTGGTGCTACAAACCGTGACGGGGGAAAAGATTGATATTCACGGAAAATTAAAAGTCAAGATCCAGTTTGGAGACACTACCTACCAACATGCTGTGTATGTCGCAGATATTGCAGACCCTTTCATTCTTGGACTGGACTTTCTAAAGGAGCATGGTTTCACTCTAGACTTCAACAAGAAGGAATTACGTTCCATACACGAAGAAGTCACTATATTCAAAATTGAACACAGGACAGAATCTATTCGACAGGTAACCGCTAACGAGAATATTACCATTCCCCCAAGGACTGAAATCATAGTACCTGGATACATCGGTAACGATGTGAGTTTCAACTCTGGCCTAATTGGATCTGCGGAAAATAAAGTGAATGGATTTTTAATAGCTTCGACGCTAGTGGACCTTTCCAGAAAAACTATCCCGGTAAGAATTTGCAACCTAACTGAAAAACCTAGAGTGTTCCAGAAAGGTGAAGTGTTGGCAACCTGCAGTCCAGTAACCTGTGTCTGCAAAAGTTCGAGCTTGCTCCTATTCAACTCGCCTCAACAGTTGACTCCCCGACCCTCTAGAAAATGCTGAATTGTCCCCCGAACAGAAAAGCTCCGCAGAAAGACTGTTCCAAGAATTTGAAGACGTGTTTTCTAGAAACAGTAGCGATATTGGTCATACGACAGTGACACAACACAGAATTGATACAGCAGACCATCCGCCGATTAAACAGCACCCAAGACGCTTGCCGTTTGCTAAACAGGAAGAGGTCGGAACACTACTACGAGAGATGCAGGAAAATGACATCATAGAACCGTCTTCGAGTCCGTGGGCATCTCCAATCGTCTTGGTTCGTAAGAAAGATGGCTCCACAAGATTTTGCGTGGACTATCGAAAACTTAACGACGCCACCAAGAAGGACAGCTACCCTCTTCCAAGGATAGATGACACCCTGGATACCCTTTCCGGTCATAAATGGTTCTCGACTTTAGATTTAAAGAGCGGATACTGGCAAGTGGAGGTCCATCCCGAAGATAGAGAAAAACAGCATTCACTTCCGGCCAAGGACTATGGCAGTTCAAAGTCATGCCGTTCGGGCTCTGCAATGCGCCAGCTACTTTCGAGCGCCTGATGGAGACCGTGCTAAAGGGTCTGACTTTTGAAGCTTGCCTTATTTACCTGGATGACGTCATAATAGGAGGGCGTACGTTTGAAGAACATCTTCAAAATATCCGGAAAGTGTTATCAAAATTAAGCGACGCTAACTTGAAGCTAAACCCTTCGAAATGCAAGTTCTTCCAGAAAGATGTCAATTATCTGGGACACATCATCTCTGCAGAAGGTGTTCGTACGGACCCCGAAAAAGTGTCCGCCGTAAAGAATTGGAAACGCCCTGAAAACCTCCGTGAGCTGCGAAGCTTCCTGGGACTATGTACTTATTACCGAAAGTTTGTGAAAGGGTTCTCTAACATCGCAAGACCCTTGCACAAGCTAACAGAAATTAAACAAAAGTTTCAGTGGACAAAAGAATGTGAAGATTCCTTCCTCCAGCTTAAAGAAGCTTTGACGTCTTCACCGATCTTAATATATCCACAACCGGACAAGCCATTTATCTTGACACTGATGCCAGTAATGAGAGTGTCGGAGCAGTATTATCTCAGGATATAGATGGCCAGGAACGAGTCGTAGCTTATTGGAGTAAGTGTTTATCGAAACCGGAAAGAAATTATTGTGTCACTCGAAAAGAGCTACTGGCTATTGTGAAAGCCATCGAGCATTTCCATCACTATCTCTATGGCCAAAAATTTCTTCTACGTACCGATCATGCCTCTTTAACCTGGCTAATGAATTTTAGAAATACTGAAGGCCAGGTAGTGAGATGGATACAACGGCTCAACGAGTATTACTTTGACATCAGACATCGTAAAGGCTCCTCGCATGGAAATGCTGATGCCCTTTCAAGAAGACCATGCCCAGAAAATTGTCGTCATTGTTCCAGAGTAGAGACCAAATATAACTATGCTATACGCCAGATAACAACTTCAACAGCGACGCCACCCGATCCCTGGAGTGACGAGAAAGTTCGAGAAGGCCAGATGGAGGATCCTGATATTAAACCCCTTATAGAGTTTATGGAGTCTTCCAGCAATAAACCAAGTTGGCAGGACATCTCGGCTTATAGTCCTACAACTAAGCAGTATTGGGCCCTCTGGAATTCTCTTTATCTCAGGAATGGTGTTCTATACCGAAAATTCGAATCAGAGGATGGAAAGACATTCAGGTGGCAATTAGTACTTCCTCGATCTCGTATCGCAGAGGTACTCAAAGAATTGCATGGCAGCCCAACAGGAGGTCATTTCGGCGTCATGAAAACTTTGCACAGAGTTCGAGAGCGATTCTGCTGGGGTAAAGTGAGAGCTGACGTGGAACAGTGGTGCAAGTTCTGTGATGCCTGTTCAGCTCGGAAGGGGCCAAAGATACGTAGCCGAGGGAAGCTGCATCGCTACAATGTTGGAGCACCCTTCGAACGTATCGCTTTCGATATCCTGGGACCTCTGCCAAGGACTGCGTCTGGTAATAAGTACCTACTTGTTGTCATGGACTACTTCACGAAATGGTCCGAAGTGTACCCCATTCCGGATCAGGAAGCCCCCACCGTAGCGGAGGCTGTAGTGCAGCACTGGATATCGAGATATGGGGTACCTCTTCAACTTCATTCCGAACAGGGAAGAAATTTCGTCTCTGCGGTATTGAAGGGGGTCTGTGAACTACTCGGAATTGACAAGACCAAGACCACACCTTTGCACCCATAGTCAGATGGCATGGTGGAGAGGTTTAATCGTACTATCCTGAATAACCTCTCACTGATGGTCTCCAAGAACCAACAAGAATGGGATCAGAAAGTTCCTCTCTTTCTGCTAGCGTACCGCAGCGCTGTTCACGAGACTACCGAATATTCACCATCCCAGATGCTTTTTGTCCGAGATCTTCGTATTCCTTGTGACCTGCTGTTTGGTCGCCCTCCGGATACACCTTCATCGCCTGAGGAGTACGTGCAGAATCTCCAGGCACGTTTTGAAGATGTACACAATTTGGCTCGAGAACGGATCAACCTGAGGACGGAGAAGATGAAGACTCGGTACGACACAAAAGCCACAGGACATCAATTCAACGAAGGTGACAAGGTGTGGTTCTACAACCCGACTCGACGCAAAGGACTTTCTCCTAAGCTACAATCGCATTGGGACGGTCCTTATACAATTTTAAAGATAATAAACGACGTCGTAATCCGGATCCGTAAGTCAACGAATTCGAAGCCTAGAGTCGTTCATTACGACAGGCTTGCTCCATATTATGGCCATAATTCTTAGTGTGTCAATTATCGTGTAATCTATTTTGACCATGGTCTTGTATAAATAAGTTAGTGTGTAAATAATCTTGTAAATAATTTTGTTTATTGTTTTGTAAGTGTTTATTTTGTACTATGCATTACGTGTTTATTTTGTACTATGCATTAGGTGTTTATTTTGTACTATGTATTACATGTTTATTATTGCATATTCATTTAGTTGTTTTTAATCAATTGCTTTATTATTATGTTAACGTCTGATGAAGGGTTGTAGTGCCCGGGACGTGCAGTTCTAAAAGGGGGGCAACGTTACGAATTTAGTCTTATTCTAATTGTTTCTACTCATTTGTGTTCATTTCTACAGTTTAATTTGTCGTATCTAATGTGATTTCAACCCTGTTTACCTGTAATATCATTTCCACTGCATTGCACGGCCCCCATGCTTTAACATTGGTTTAAATGGTAAACTCGCCAAATATTGCAGCTAGCGCCAAGTTGGCGACGGATTTGGCGACTTAATTTCTGGCGCCAAATTTGGCGATATATCGCCAAATGTGGGCGATAAGCTTGGCGACCATAGCAACCCTGCTCCTAATAACCCTGTCTGGCAACCCTATCGCGGTATTGTAACACTATTGTATTGAATGTATTACTGTATTGAGCTTTTCTCGTACGTTCCGGATTTTGCTAGACCTTTCTATTTCTCGATTATTCTGGCGAGTGCAAGAGGTTTCTGACCGAAAGGTATAAAAGGGCCCGGGCCGGCTAGTCAGTCAGTCAGATCTCAGCTTTCATGCAAGTAATACCTCTCTGTGCTTCAGAGAGAGAGAGACGATTGCATAGTGCGTGTGTTATTGCTTTTATTGAGTTATTAATTTTGCGCTGAGTGTTTACTATTGCTTTTGTTAGTGTATTACATCTGTGTTATCAGTATTTTCATCGATTGTACGCGACTTTCTCGAACTGTTCTACAATTTGTGGAGGACTGTTTTGGCCAAGAATAAAATTGTTTTGGATCCCGCTCTTCGGCTTCAATCATTTCAAACCCCCGAAAACGCAACAATATACACTGGTGTGCAAAAATTAAGGACGAGACGGTTTTTTAATATAACTTTGTACAAAAGCTTTCCAAATGAACACATTTAATACAGTAAGATCCCCAATACGTACGGACATGTGTAATGTAAGCAACACTTACTAAAAGAGAAATCAGAGGGATAAAAAGAAGCTTTATTGAAAAAGTTGCATGGAGTGCAATGCGAGTGAAAGCCGAAACATCCCTGTGATAGGTCTCCAGCAAGAAACATGCGGTCTTTAGTAGGGGATATGATCTCCCCTATCTGCTAGGCAGGTTTCACAGCGTCTGCCCATGCTGAGAATGAGGGTGTCAATGAGTTTTTGAGGCATTGCTGCCCATTTGTCTTGCAGCGCCAATCGAATCTCCCGAATCGTTACTGGTGGTAAGGTACGAGCTGCCAAGCGTCTGCCTAGAAATTCCCATACATGCTCGATGGGATTGAGATCCGGAGATCGTGCCGGCCAATCCATACGTTCAATATCCTCACTCTCTAAGAGCTGTTTGGAAGCTACTGTGCGATGGCAAGGTGCATTGTCGTCCATGAAAAAGAACTGCAGACCCATAGCGCCTCTAAAAAGACGCACATATGGAAGAAGAATCTCGTTACAATAACGGGTCCCGTTGACTGAACCTGCGTCGAAGATGTGAAGGTCTGTTCGACTACCAAGCATGATGCCTCCCCAAACGAGAACACCGCAACCTCCATATCGTCCCTTTCATTGATGTTCGAGGGATGATTGCAGCTTCCCCGCTCTCTCCAGATGAGTATGAGATGAGAATCGCTACTCAAACTGAATCTGCTCTCAATTGTAAAGAGTACTCGTATCCATACATTGTCTCTCCAATTCCGGTTTTCCCGGCACCACAGAGAACGACTTCTCCGATGGGCAGGCGTTAAAGGTACACACCGAACAGGGCGTCGTGCAAACAGACCACCACCGTGCAGTCTTCTGGCCACAATAAAACGCAATATTGGTCGTCCAGTCGCCTGTGTGGTGTGTCTAGCGATTTCTCCCGCTGTCTGCCGCCTGTTTCTTCTGGTCTGTAAGACAATGTACCGGTCATCTGCGGGTGTGGTTCCTCATGGACGACCACTACTGAACCCCCGGATAGCTGTTCCTGTAGTTTGAAGTTGTCTCCAAAGTCGTGAAACGACGCTGTGAGCAATTCCGAACTCTGCAGCCACACTTGTCACACTGCGGCCTTCCTCCAACTTCCCAATTATTCGACCTTGGGTAAAAGCATCCAGATGTCGTCTAACAGATTGATTATTCACCATTTTTCGCTGAGGCAGCAACTCTGTGTGATTTTAACTGCTATACGGCGTGCAATCTCTTTGCCAGAAATACTGATCTTACACCGACAACATGCTTTATACAACTCAGACACTCCCCCATTACGTCTACCTGCATATCTGCGCATGTGCTACCGTACATCACCTTACATAATCTCCTGATTGGGGTCTTTCTGTCCGCTCTGCCTCTTCGTTCAGCTGATATGCTAATTTTTCGACTTCGTCCTTAATTTCTGCACATCAGTGTATATATATATATATATATATATATATATATATATATATATATATATATATATATATATATATATATATATATATATATATCCATTCAGTTGTGAGTTATAGGGTGTTAAAAGTCATCAAAGAATATTTTACAGTTTTTCTTTGATAAACTCAAAAATGCAAGCCAGTCGGCTGAAATGTGGATGGTGTTTATGTTGTAAATACTTTAACAGCTAATAAAGTGAAATTTTGGTTTCTTTGATTCCGTTCAGGAATTTTTGATGTTAAAGCAGTGCTTCTCAAACTTTCAATACTGACGCTCACCTTTTTGATCACAATTTTTATCGCGCCCCTCTTATACATTATTAATGTATTGAATGCAATAATAATAAACTTTGATGGTAAAGCTACAATAGGCGATATTAATTATAAACCATACAAATTAGTAACGTAAGTATCACATTTTGTATACTACTTTTGTTTAATAAATAAATAAAATAATAGGATAATTATTGTATGTGTTATTTTTCCTTTCTCTAATTTTTAAATTGAACTTATTGCAAAATGCGGTGACTGCTTAGAAGACAAAATATAGATATCTGCTAAATATAGAAAAAAGAGCCCAGATGGTCAATTTCTAATCATAAGCATTCCTTATAAAACTTTTGCTTTGCAAGGCAAGCCCTTGGAAGTCGTTAATACTTATTTAAAACTTGTTCTTAATTTAGTATTAATTAACTAGTTATAAACTACTATTGAGCACTGATACAATAAAATTATACCGGCTGAAGTACCCGCTTGCACGAGTTCAATTACAAGAAAATAAAACATTATTGAAATAATTGCTGAATTTTGTAAGGAGAGTAAAGCCAAGTGCGCGACAATGTTTACAAAATGTAAATGTTTTTTAAATGATTGCTCTAAGTATAATTAGTTTAAAAGAGAACTATAATTTTATTTCTTACAGAATTATCATTTAGAATTGATGTTGAATAATGAACAATAATATAAAATTCAGTTGAACAATAATTGTATTATTTTAAATATTTAAAGCGAAAAGACTTCAACATGTTTTAACGGTGAAGCAGACGCGCACTCCATACAAGTGTACCCGCGGGGTTTTTGTGTGTGAGTCACCCCAACCACTTTTTTATAATTATTTTTATAGTACACAATAAAAATCGTAATTCCAGTGAATAATTTAATTATGAGAAAATATACTTACCTACTTTCAAGAGCTTTTCAATTTTGCTTTGGTAACAAATATACAGTTTTACCAGAATTTAAACGATTTCGTAATCTTTGTGTCCCACGTGACCACTTCAGGGTAAAAAATGTATTCATTATGATAATATATATGTAACTAATAAAAAATTTTGTAAAACGTTTTTTATTGTGCTTTATATAGAATACTCTTAAATATATATATACTCTCTCCGTTGTTTTCCAAATATCACAAAACTCTTTTCATGCAAAAAAGAGCAACAGAGAAATACATTACTTACAACTTCCCTAAATGAGAAACAAACACATAAGAGAGGGGCCATAACTAACTGTACCAATAACTTAGAAAGTCAAACAGATTACAGATATAATGTGCAGTATTTTAAAAATAATGACAGAGATGAATTTTTTATGTTCTTAAATTTTTTCGATTATGGGTCCGGGATCTGTTTTTTCTCTGAATGAGTAGTATATTAAGATTAAAAAGGAAGTGTAATAAAAAAATCTTTCATCATGGGGTTACAACAAATCAAATAAAAGTTTTTTTGTTTGGTTATAGAATCAAAGGTAGCTAATTAGGTATTGAAGAAGTTTTTATTTTTGATGACTTAATATCGCGCGCCTATAAATTATATCAGAGTAAAAGTGCATTTTTTATTATGTCTGAAAGCATTTTGTTTTAATTTATTCCAGTAAATTATAGTTTTAAATTTTATATTTTCGATATGCTCGCGCTCCCCTCGCAGGTTATCGCGCACCCAGGGGGCGCGACCCACAGTTTGAGAAACACTGTGTTAAAGATTCATCTCGTACAGGCAGGCCCGTCGTCGAAAATGTCTAAAAGCTCACAGAAATGTGTTGATTTCACACCATTTAAAACAAAAAAAAAACATGATGTATTGAATTTCCATCTGCGAAACCTTGGCCAAACGGAATGAAATCGACCCATTTCTTAAGCGGATGGTGACTGGGGATGAGAAACGGGTCACATATGACAACATTGTGCGAAAACGATCGTGGTCAAAGCGTAGTGAAGCAGTTCAAACGGTGGCCAAACCGGAATTTGCGTCCAGGAAGGTTCTTATGTGTATTTGGTGGGAGTGGAAAGGAATATTTTATTAAGAGTTGCTTTCATATGGCCAAACACTAAATTCAGATCTCTACTGCCAGCAAATGCAACATTTAAAGCTAGCGATTAACCAGAAACGGCCATATTCGGCCAAAAGAGAAGGTGTTGTGTTCATCATTAAATAAGGTAACTTGATTAGATAAGATTTAAAAACTAAGTATTACCATGGGGCAAAAACAGATAAATAATTATTACACTTTTCAGGAAATTTAAATAATAATCCTGAAGAATAATACTGAATAGGAGTATACGTTTTTACATTTTGTCATATTTTAATAACTTCATATGCTATCATATAAATAAAAACAAAAATAGTTTAACCTGTAAAATGTTCTCCTTTCTTCACATGAAAGACTTTTGTATCATATACAACATCTAGCAATAAATCTCGGTGACTAGTACTGTAACACTAACTCAGATGAAATATTTACGAACGTTTCCTTAGTTGTAAGCATAAACTTACCTGTAACAGTAAGTTTGGATCAAGTATTAAGGGGGAGATTGTTTTTTAATGCCAAATTTTGTAACAACACCGGTGTTATTACCGACAAACTTTTCAATTTTGAACAAACGTCAAATGACGAGAAAAAAGTCTATGAACTGGCATCTCCCTTTTTTAGTTTTCCACGTCCCATCAACGTTCACCAAATCCATTTATAAAACTGACCAAATGTGGTAGGTTGAATCCAGCTACGATTCAGCAACCTTAACCATTCTTCCATAAATACTGCTAATTATTTTCGTTAATATTAAGCATAAGTGATTCCCAGTTTGTCCCCTTTCTCTCTTCAAATTCTAATACATAACAATTATTATATACTGCTCAAAATAATTAAACGATATTGCGGTTTTAGGTGGATCTTTTGGCTGGGAAACTTTTTAGATGATTGAAACATGGTCGGCCGACGTAGTACGTTATATGAGAATAAATTGCACATGTTTGGCAGAAAAAAATGCATTTTATTGCGCATTTGTGTACAAAAGGGAAAAAACACACTTTGTGCATATGAGAAAAAAGAATAAGAAAAGGTGTTTTCTTCAAAGGAAATCATTTTCAGTAGGGGGTATGGTTTCCACGGACGGCCAGCAACGTTGAGCATCTTTGAGGCATCGAACCAATGAGGCTATTAATCACGAGTAGGGGTATTCTATCCCACTCTTCCTGAAGAGCTCTTTCCAGTTCTTGGAGAGTTTGGGGGGTGGTTAGTGGTCAGCAACTCGTCTTCCTAGAGCATCCCAAACGTGCTCTATCGGTTTCATATCTGGTGAACACGCTGGTCATTCCATTCCTACGATTCCTTCCTCGAAAAGGAAATTATCCCCCAGGTTAGCACGATGTGGCCCGCAGTTATCGGCCATTAAAATGAAGTCATCTCCGATTGCTGCAGCGTAAGGGACTACAATAGGCGAGATGATCTCATCCCCATATCGGCGAGCAGTCAGAGGTCCATCTCGAATGATGTAGAGGTCTGTGTGTCCGTCAATAGAGATGCCACCATACACCAACACTCCCCCACCGCAAATTCTGACACTTTCATGCACGAACGCAGGATTATTTCTACTGCCACGGTCCCTCCAGATGAAAATATGCCTATTATCCTGATGAACAGAAAATTGGGACTCTCAGAAAAAACAGCATTGCTCCATTGATTTCTCCTCCAGATCACATACTCTGTAGCCCACTCCCTGCGGTCGCTACGATGCCTTGATGTTAGTCTAACACATACCAGCGGTCGACGAGCATACATACCTACACCACAGAGCCAGTTTCGGACACACTGAGTTGAAACCGTGGTGCCAGTAGCCAAGCGAAGGTGTTGTTTGAGAAGAGTAGCGTTCATATTTCGGTGTCTCCGAACCGTTAACACTAAATAACGATCTTCATTGGGCATTTTTGCCCGTCTACGACCTTGTCCTGATCTTCGGCCTGCACTTCCGGTCTCCAAAAATCGGTTCCAGATCCTGGAAATCACACTTTGTGACACTCCAATGGCTTGCAGCTATTTCGTCTTGAGTTTGGCCTCCTTCTAACCTACCAACAACCCTCCAAGCTTCTGAATCGGTTAAATGACTTCGCTGAGACATGGTACTCATCGAAACAAAGCAATCACTGAATGTCGATCATCCTTGTCTTCATTTTAGTTGAAAGTCAAAGTTAATTCTCTGCCACTGAAGCGACGTTTTTGACGTCGAACTCAAAATTAGCATACTCCACAGATTGAAAATCAGAAAAATTTGCATTTGTGATTATCTTCTTCCATTTTCGGCAAAAAAAATTCGCTTATATCTTTAATTTATATTAAACTTACAATATCCTTCAATTGTTTTGAGCAGTGTATATACTGGGGGGGTATAAGAAAAACTGTGTAAATCGCATGCATAACTTTACTGTTCAAATCATAAAGTCAAATTTCTTTTTTAAGTGCAATCTCTAGGCCGTTAAGAGACGGGGTTGATGGCGTTCAGCTTAATTTATCCCACAACATGACGGATACGCTGTACGCATCCAATTGGATTTTGCACTGTTTCAAGCGTTACAAACGCGTGTACATGTTCTAAACCAGTTCTTTCTTTTACTAATATATGGCAAATGAGGGTTGATTGACATTCGAATTTTCACAAGAATTAAAATTTCATTTTCAGTTGTGAATTGGCGTCAGTTTCAGACTTCAGAAAGCTAGTGAAGTAGATGTCAGATAACAATAATTATCGGTATAAAGTTTCCTTTTTTAGTACTAATTATTTGGATTAAAAACAAGAACACTTTATACAAAGCAAAAAACACCTAAGATCCTGAAAGTGATCCTAACAGCGTAAGGGATAGTATATATATTATCATTTATGTTTCTTGCTTAATCAATCATACTAATATTTATGCATAATTTTTGCTTTGATTTATTTATATTTTTATTGTATTTGATTTATTGTATAATCATTTTACAATATAATAATTTTTATAAAAAATTGTATAATATAAATGTTTTCAATATATTCTTAGTGATCAACTTATAAGTAATTAATAATAGTGAGCAATACGGAAGAGTACAAGTAACTCATTTATTTTCGTACTTTTGTTTTGAAAAGGCATTCCATCAAACGTAAAAACATCACTTGAATAATCTGAAAGCTAATAAGTCTGTTCTAAAGACTTCGCATTGAAAAAGTTGTTTTTTTTTATATTTATATATATATATATATATATATATATATAAAGAGAGAGAAAGAGAGACAACGGCCAGATTGAGTTAAATATACATTTATTAAGGGGAAATATTTACAAGGGAGGGCTAAAAGTTAGTAAAAAGTAATCGAAACATCATTAGATCGTTGGATTCCACGAGGCGTTTCGTTCCTGCGCCCTCGTCATCGTCTCATCGCCGTCGCCTCTCTCGGTCGTCTCCCGCGCAATCGTTCTATTCGAGTCTGGTTTACTCGTTATCCTCGAACCGCCATGTCAGATAGGTGGCGCTCTCTTGGCATTACGTCATTAAGGAATATAGGAGGGATACGATATGTGCACATCCATTCCTACATCGGCCATCATGACCAAGCATGCGTCCTCGCATGTAAAATACAGTGTATTTCAAAATTTCATGAAATAAAACTGAAAAGATAGAGGAAATAAACTTACAAATAAAACAATTATTAAAACAGACAAATATGTATCAGAAAATCAAAACTAATAATAAAGAATAAAAAATAGGTATACAGATGGAAAGAAGACAAACAATACAAGGCAATCTTGAGTATGGTGATAATGTAAAAAAAATGTTAAAGTAAAAGTTTGCGTTCGTAATGTAACATTAATTTGTTAGGCCATGGTTTCAAGTATTCGGCACAAGTACTTGTTTTGGTTGGGACATCAAAATTTCCACATTTTTCGACGTTGTAGGTATCTTTAGGTTTTACTTGTGTTATTTTATATGGACCGATACATTTATTGCAGAATTTTTGTCCAGTTCCTTGTTGCGTTTTTTAATAGCAACTAAGTCCTTAACATGGTATAAATAAGGAGATTTTCGTCGAAGATTATAAGACTTTTTGTTTTCATTTTGCACTTTAATTATTTGCGTTTTTGCCGCTTTACGTAGGAGCTCTCTGTTTTCATTAAATTCGAGTTGTAGTTGTTCGTCGATTAATTGTTGAATGCGCAAATCAGTCCTGTTATTGATTTGTGTTCCAAAGAGTAATTCAATAGGAGTGGTGTTAATGCTTCGTTGGAATGTTGAGTTTAAGACTTCTTGTTGTGAAGGAACATGTTTGAACCATTTCGTGGGATCGTCTTCTGACATCTTAGATAAGACAGGAATAATTGTTCGATTAATGCGTTCTACTTGATCAATAGCACGTGGCAAACCTGTAGTAATATGATGAAGTGTATTTTTTTGTTCCGAACAATAAGTGTGGAATTCGTCAGAAGTGAAAGAAGTTCCACGATCAGTGCTAAGAAAACGAGGATTTCCAAATGTAGTTTTTTGAATGTCTAATTTTTTTATTACCTCAGAAGTAGATGTAGTTTTTGTGGGGTATAACCAAACAAATTTAGTGAAAGAGTCAATGACAGCTAAAATGAATTTGTAGTTTTTACTTGAAGTTGCTAAAGGACCAAGATGATCGATATGGTATGTATTTAGTGGTATATCATGTTTGACAAGAGGATGGAGAAATCCTTCTTGTTTACCAGACTTTTTATTTTTCAATATACATGTTACACAATTAGAAATATATTTTTCAATTTTGGATTGAAGTTGTGGTATAAAATATTTATTTTTTATATGTTCTAGAGTTCTTTTAACTGAAAAATGTCCTTTGTCGTGAGCATTTTTGATAAAGTGATGCTGCATCTCGTCGGGAATAACAAGGGCTTCGGCACCGTCAATAAATTTATATAGTACATTATGTTTAATACAGTAGTTATCAAATGGACCATTTTGAAGAAGAGCTTTTATGGAAAGAATGTGTGGGTCCAGCTCTTGAGATTCTTTTATCCTATGCACAATAGAATCAGTACACTGATTTGTTAAAATCTGTATTCTACTTAAAGCGTCGACATGGGCCATTTGTGAGCCAGAGCGATGTAAAATGGTGTAATCATAATCTTGTAAATTCAGGGCCCAACGCGCGATTCGTGTGTTTAGATCTTTCTTACTCATAGTTTTTGTAAATGCATTACAATCAGTAATTATTTTGAAAGACATTCCTAAAATGTACACTTTAAATTTTTTGAGAGCTTCTATGATTGCTAAAACTTCGAGTTCGTAGCTGGTATATTTTCTGTCCGTTTCGGACGTTTTTCTAGACATGTAATATATAGGATGTAAGGAATTATCATCGGGGGATCTTTGTAATAAAACAGCAGCAAGTCCGTCGATTGATGCATCAGTGTGTATTTCAGTTTCACAATTTTGTCGATATATATCTAAGACAGGTTTCTGACAGAGCAAACGTTTTAACTCGTCAAAGGAAGCTTTTTGTTTTACATCAAAATTGAAATGAGTATCTTTACGTAAAAGATTACTAAATGGCTTAGCAATTACAGAATAAGCAGGGATAAATTTACGAAAATATCCAGTGAGACCTAAAAAACATTGAACTTCTTTAGTTGTTTTTGGTTCGGGGTAATTGACAACTGATTTAGTCTTAGAAGGGGAAGGAAAAAGTTTATTATTTTCAATAATATGGCCTAAAAATTCAATTTTCCTATGCAGAAATTGACATTTATCAAAATTTATTTCCAATCCTTAATCACTGGACACGTGAAGAAATTTTTTAAGTCTATCAATAGCCTCAGATTCATTTTAGCAAGGATAACTATATCATCCATGTAAGGGAGAACAATTCCTTGAACAACTAAATCACGAAAAACTGTATTGATAAAACGTTGAAACGTTGAAGGGCATATAGAGAGTCCAAATGGCATTTTAAGGAACTGAAATTGACCATTTTGTGTTACAAAGGAGGTATATGGGCGACTCTGTTTGTTAACAGGCACATGGAAAAAACCATTACGTAAATCAATGGTACTGAAAACTCTAGAATCCTGAAGTTTATCTAAAATATCCTCAATGAGGGGCAGAGGATAGTGATCCTTAACTAACACACGATTTAATTTTCGAAAATCAATGCAGACTCGTAGACTGCCGTCTTTTTTGTGGACTACTAGGACTTGGCTAGCATAAGCAGATGAACATGGTTCAATAACACCATTTTGTGTCCATTCATCTATTTGTTTATCTACTATATCACGTTCAGTAAAAGGTAACCGTCTTGGAGAATGATAAATTGGTTTATCGTCCATCACGATAATGCTTAACTCAATATCCGTCGTTTTAATTTTATTCGGCCTATAACATATGAGTAATGCCTCAACATCATTACGAGTTTGTTTTGGAATTTCAGGGCCAATATCAAATTTAGGAATGTCGTCAGTAATTGCGAAAACGAATGGTTGTGGAGAAGCGTCAGATACTTCGATTTGTGGCTTAGAAAATATAACACTATCAGGGATGATAGTCAAATTAGCTTGTTTAATTAGATTACAACCAATAATAATATCAAAGTTCATTGAGTGGTTGGGAACAACATTAAATTTAACAGAAAAGTCTTGGTTGTCAATTGAAACCTTTGAGTTGAATGAACCAATTACATAAGTTTTTGAAAAGCCAAAACCAGTTAGTATAT
Source organism: Trichonephila clavipes (assembly GCA_019973935.1). Taxonomy (NCBI): domain Eukaryota; kingdom Metazoa; phylum Arthropoda; class Arachnida; order Araneae; family Nephilidae; genus Trichonephila; species Trichonephila clavipes. Next base: position 655,050 of record BMAU01019734.1, on the reverse strand, counting down.
TACCACTATTTATTAAAGAAGGGGAGCCTAATTGATTCCAAACACTTTCTTTCATTAAGGTTACTTGACTTCCGGTATCAACTAAAGATAATATTTTTTTAGATAAAATTTTAACTTCTTTACACATAGTAGTTAATGGGGTAATTTCATCAACATTATTAGAAGAAGGGATATTTTTTGAGGACAAGCATCAGATTTATGGCCAAAATTTTCGCATAATATACACTTTGGACCACGATGTTTATTTGGGCAAAATTAAGAAATATGACCGGATCCCGAACAATTAAAACAAGTTACGTTATACCTATCTCTAAAATTTTTATTCTCAAATTTTGAATTAGGCTTTGGTGCATTGAATTTTAGATATCTATCATATCGATGTTTATGAAGTGTACTTTCGACATCACGGCGTTGGCTACTAAAGTTTGGATTACGCGACGTATCATAAGAGTGATTTTTGCTTTTATTTTGAAATATTTTGTCATATAAATTCCTAATTTTTCTTTAAATTCCTGAATTGCTGTACATCCATATAATATTAGCTTATTTGAAGGAGAATCGGGGATTCCATTAATACAATATTCCATAATTGAAGTTTCGTTCAGAAACCCTTGACTTTGATTCGCTAATTCCGGAATAGCGGTTAAATATTGGAATACCGTTTCATTAGGTCACATTTTTCTATTTTGTAATTCCCTATGCAATTCAGCTTGATTTATTTTTTTTCCAAATTCCTGAATAAGTAGTGTTTTTATAAAACTGTAAGAGTTTATAAAAACGCTGAGAATGAATACCACGTTGAGACCACGCTGAGTACCACGCTGAGAATGAATAAATAATTTTTTGCAGTTCCTGTCAAAAGCCGTTTTATAAAAATAATTTTTTGTTGTTCGGTTACTGGGCAAAACGTTAAATTTTCCTCCACATCAGAAAAAAAAAATGTTCAATTGAGTATGAGTCATCTGCACTGAAAGAACGAAGAGTTAGAAGTAAATCTTTAACAAAAAGCCACGATAAATCGTTTTTCGAAATAGAGGGAACAGCTGACTCATTAATTTGGCTAAATGCGTCAGCCGATTTCCTGTCTGTAGAAAGTGGGGGGGAAAGCAAAGGAATTTTCTGTATCCCGCGGGGGCATTCTTCTACACCTCGTGTATTTAATTTATTATAAAAAGCGGATAAATCAGCTAGTAAAAACAAAATATTATTACAAAGTTCTTCGGCAGTTCCATTTGTTTCTAGTTGTAAAAAATTAGCTAAACAGATTAAATCGGGTAGGTTTAATTTTTTTTAAATAACGGCGGAGTAGTCTTCAATATCAAAATCTTGTGCGAAACCCGTAAACTTTCGCAATTGTTCTCTAGAGGTCCAACTGAATGGGTGATAGTTAAAAACAACAGAATACAATAATTTTACATTTTGAGTATTGCCAAATTTCAAAGCTTGCGCAATAACTGGGATATCATTCAGTATTAAGTAAGACATTATAAATCACTTAAATTAAACCAAAATACGTAAAATATACTAATATTTGCAGATCACTTAAAATGATATATGAGTAAAATATTTCAACATAGAAAAAAAAATTAATACGCTATGAAATGATTAAAGTCTAGTTAAAATGTCACTAGTAGCAGTTGTACAAGTTTAAAAAATATCGTATCACAGTCACATTAGCAGTTTCAAAATATATTTTCACAATCACTCAGAGTTTGTAAAAAACAATGGAAATAAAAACTCACGGTAAACTTTTGCACACAACGTCTTGCTTGTTGAATATTACTTTCATAAATGTATAATAGTATTGAAGAAAATCTTGATGTCTCGGCAAAATTATCGAATAAATATCTTCACAATCGTGAATTTTCACACAACACTTGAAATTGAATGAAAGCGTCAAATCATAAAAACGCTTTTAAGAATAAATGCACTTGAAATGGAAGAAAATCGTCAAACACACATTGAAGAATAAAAGTGCACTTAAAATTGAAGAAAATCGTCAAATACACAATGAACAGATTCGTTTTTCTTGTATCGTCATCGTCCTTTATCTTTTTTTTTCTTCGGTTTTCTAGGGGATTTTCTGTTTAGGGAAAGGCCGAGCCCCCATATAGAGAGTGACAACGGCCAGATTGAGTTAAATATACATTTATTAAGGGGAATTATTTACAAGGGAGGGCTAAAAGTTAGTAAAAAGTAATCGAAACATCATTAGATCGTTGGATTCCACGAGGCGTTTCGTTCCTGCGCCCTCGTCATCGTCTCATCGCCGTCGCCTCTCTCGGTCGTCTCCCGCGCAATCGTTCTTCTCGAGTCTGGTTTACTCGTTATCCTCGAACCGCCTTGTCAGATAGGTGGCGCTCTCTTGGCATTACGTCATTAAGGAATATAGGAAGGATACGATATGTGCACATCCATTCCTACATCTCTCTCTCTCTCTCTCTATATATATATATAAATATGCAGTGGTGGCCAAGATTCAGGACACTTGTTAAAATTGTTTTGTTTTTTTAAGTTTGTTGCTTATCGAAACTTCTACGTTCCATAAAATACAAAGTATTTTATATCATTTTAAAGATAATTTAATACTGAATTCAATACAAAAAAATCAAATATTCTCAACGCGAAAAAGTTATGCTGTAATAACTGTCGATGTATATTAGATACAGATGATAGCAGTGAGTTATCAGATATTTTAGTGAGACTGTCCTTGTTCTTTATTGCAGTTTCACATCAATGTCTCATCTAGCTGAAATAAGTTTTAAGCTTTTCCTTCGTTATTACATTATGCCAAGAAACAATTATATCCTCAGTTAATTCCTTTTTATTTCATGGGTATTTCATTCGGACAAGAGATTTCAAAAGGTTTCTATAGGATTGAGGTCAGGAATGTTTCCGGCCAAGATAACAATGGTATTTCATCAAAATGCGATGACATGAAATAAAAGAGTAGATTGGACTCCTGCTTGACGAGAAAGTTGTATTACATTTTTTAAAATTATTTAATTTGTGGGTAGTTCAGTGCCTACATCAAGTGACTGAATGTTTTGTTTAAGATGCCAGGAGAAAAATTTATTAAAAAAAGCAGAAAAGGCCGAAAATGGTGCACCGAATCTGTTAATGACAGGAAAACGGAAAAAATTCTATGTTTCACACAGATAAAATAATTTCATGAACATCTATCAGATGTGATCTGAGTAATACTGGTTATTTTTGTAAGTTCAAAAACAATCAGGAGTAGATTAGCAAATGTAAGACTAAAGGGTAAATTCCACGAAAAAAGCCGTATCTCAATTTACAGTAGCAAAGGGATTAGAAAGGACAATGGAGCACATTAATTGCGCAAATGATTATTGGCGACCAGCTATATAGAGGGATGAAACTAAAATATCGTAATTCGGTAGTAATAGCCGAAAATACATATGACGTAAAATAGCAGAAAAGCTACATTTTAACTGCATCCAGACAACTGTGATGTACCGACATTGTTTTATCATTCAGTCATGCACATTAGCAGATGATATTGGTTATCTTCATATCATTGATGGGACACTGAATGCCAAAGAATACACTGACACCATTCTAGAACCCCAACTTAAGACTTTCATCAGGGATCTATTCCCTATCAATGTGTGCTTCATTTATTTTTCAGCAAGGTTCTGCTCTTTGGCACACAGTCAAGTAATTAAGGACTTGTACCACTCTAAGATTATTGAGTTGTTGTCCTGGCTAGATAACAGTCAGCCCTAACCTCGGTTCTATCAAAAAGTGCGGCACTGTTTGAAAACTCTTGTACGAATGAGTTACCCATGAAATAAAAAGGAATTAATTGAGGATAAAATTGTTTTCTTGCATTACCAATATTAATGTTTTTGCATTGAATTCAGCATTAAATTCTTATTTCAATTAATATAAAATATTTTGCATTCTTTGCAACATAAAAGTTTCTATAAGCATTCAAACTTAAAAATCAGTTTTACAAAATGACCACAATTTTTACCACTTCTGTAAATGTATGTATGTATTATATGCATTAATAACATAATTTGCTTAACCGTCCAAGTGGTTAGCACGGAAAATTCCGTCATTGTAAAGATACTTCAAAAATGCACTACACTGGTTTTTTTTGCCTTCAAGTAACATTTTCAAAAGCGGTTGAACCGTACTTTTCTGAAATCCTTTCCCCCTTTTAAAGGTTTAATATTTTGTAAGATAATTAGGGACGGTGGAAGCAACACAGCAGGACACTGATAGGAAGTTTTATGGCTCGCAAGGAACCCCGTGTTTTGACCCTATAGCAATTGTAAAAAATCGGGGGGAAATTTATTTAGACCCCAGGAAGATTTTGTTTCTTAGCTTGTATTTTAAAAGTTTTTAAAAGTCCCAACGCATAAGTAAAATATGTTACAATTACCTTTTTGTTTCATATTAATTTGAAACTGTAACAAGTTGGGGCATGTCAGGGCAATCTGCTATTTTATATAGTTAGACAAATTATCTTTTTAAAGTATATTTTTTCGCTTCATTTTTCTCATCTTAATCAATACTTTTAGTTTTTGAAACATGATAACATGATTATTTCACCATACGATGCCAAAAAATTAAGAGGACTTGGCACCTTTCAAAAACCGAAAATCGATGAAAATATCGATTTTTCAATTTTTAGTTTAAAATGTTGTTTGATACCTTTGGTACAATTGAGTGAAGTTTCGAAACGATCTGATTATTTTAAACGCAGTAAAATGCATTTTAAATATTTTGACAGCTCTGTCAGCAGTTTAAATGCCACGCCCACCTCAATGTTTACATTTTTTTACTTGAGAATAAATCCATTATTTTACATTAAAAACTACAGAGAAGAAGAGGAATCCGTTAAGCTGTGACTGTAACTATCAGCAAAGTTGTTTATTTACATTAGCTTTGTCATTTTCGCTTGCTGTGTGATTTTTAGTTTCATTTGTTTTTAACTTCATAGAAACCTAAAACCACATTTTTTAATGCTACTTCAATCATAATTCATTTTATTAGTTGTTGTTGTTATCGCTAATATGCCTCTTAGAAAACGTTCAGTACGTGCTTTGCAAATGAATTAAAAGCGATGGTGTAAAGCGAAAGTTGATTGTGAAGTGAACAAAAATTCAGTTTTTTTCAAATGTACGCCTGGAAAAATTGAACACTGTGATAAAAAAGGATACCTCTGCTATTGGAAATTATATATTGGTGGACTTTAACCAAGTTAACAATCTTCTTCGAAGTGCAAAGTGCCAAAATTGTGAAAAACAAACTTTGAAACTGGAGCTTGGAGCCAAGTTGGGATTTTCATACAATTTAAAACTATTGTGTAGCAATTGTGATGAAAACAAAACTGTTGTAAACACATCTCTAAAGTCTGTTCCGGCCAGCCATGCTGTGAATTTGAGAATAACTCAAGCGTTTTCACATATTGGGAAAGGTTATTCAGCTATAGAAAAAATTTGTTTGGTGATGAATATAGATCCTTTTTCATCAACTACATATGGGAAGTGTGTGAGACGGCTGGATAACGCATATACTCTGGCATCTGAAAACATATTTGCGGAAATCCACCGAGAAATTAAAAATGTGTACGAGAATGGAGCTGAAATCGCAGACTTAAGTGTTAGTTTTGATGGAACGTGGCTAACTCGTAGTCACACCTCACTTATCGGTGTAGGATGTGTTATAGATATGCTCACCGGATATGTTGTTGAATTTGAAGTGATGAGTAAGGTGTGTCGTCATTGCTCTGTGGCAAAAAATAAGCTAGGCTAGTCAAGTGCTGAATTCAGCATATGGTATGAAGGACATAAAAGCGAAAGTGATATAAATCACTTGGGCTCATCTACATCAATGGAAATGGAAGCTGCATTAACCTTGAGGAAAAGATCCACATCACTTGGATTCCGTTATATCACAGTATTATCCGATGGTGATTGTAAAACGTTTAACTACTTGTGCGAGAAAAAATTGTATGGACCTGACATTGTGATAAAAAAGGAAGAATGTATTAATCATGTTAGTAAGCGGTTAGGAGCAGCTTTGAGATCTACTGTAAAATACTGTCGTGCTCAAGGTATTTCTTTAGGTGGTAAAGCTCATGGTAGTTTGAAAGAAGCCACGATTAAAAAATTAACTACTTACTACCAAAAGAATATTTTGAGAAACAAAGGGGATGTGAATGCTATGAAAACAGCAATATATGCTACATTGTTGCATAGCATTTCTACAGATGCTAAACCTCAACATTCGAAGTGTCCTGCAGGAGAAAACTCATGGTTTTTCTACCAATCTGCGATTGTTAATGGTGAAAAACCTAACAATCATAAATTAAATGTAGGAACACCAATAAATGAAAAGTTTCTTCCAAAAATTCTACCGATTTATCAAAGACTTGCATCTAATGAATTGTTAGAAAGATGCATTCGATGTGGAACACAAAACGCAAACGAAAGTTTGCATAGCATGATTTGGGCAAAGTGTCCGAAAGAAATTTTCGTAAACAAAAGACGTGTTAAGCGGGCAGTAACAGAAGCTGTCTGCGTATACAATAAGGCTACAGTACGCACCATTGTAGAAACACAGAAAGCATTAGGTGTAGCTACTGGAGGTTCAACGAAACAACTTGATACTATCTTAGATTGTCGAAAACAAAAATTTAGAAAACGTCGTCAAAATGCCAGTAATAAGCTGGCTCTTAAACTTATTAAAAAAGCAATACATAAAAAAGAGTTATTAGCTAGGAGGAGAGAAGGAATGACTTATGGCGCAGGCCAATTTTAAAACAAACCTGTTTTGAAAAAATAATACATTTTAGCATAAATTTGTTTTACTTTATTTTATTTTAGATATTGATTTAAGTAGCAAATTAATTTTATAAAAGCTTTTAAATTTTCTATTGTACATTTCATGTATTTTTACTACATTTATTTCATGTATTTCATTTATTTTTTAATATATTTCATACATGTTTCTTGCAAAAATAAGTCACAATGATATTTCCTATTTTTCGTAATTTTGGGCTCACAGACAGGCACTTTAAAAAAAAGCTTATATTTTTGTTTAATATTTTGAAATTGAATTGTATTATGTTTTATTTTAAAGGTATATTTTTATACAACATATTGAAAAATTATTACAAAATTTATACATTGTTTTGATATATATTTGCTGATTGGTATTCTTAAAAATGCATTTTCTCAGTTCGAGTTTTTTCATGAAATCATGGTCTTTAAAAGTACAAACCTTCTACAGATATTTATCAAACAACTTGAATTTTGGTGTGTATCTTTATTACAATGTGCTTAATTAAATTAGGGATACATTTTTCAATATTTTGAATAGAAAAAATTTTATAAAATAAAATGTAGCAGAAGTCATGTTTTTTTAGCCTTTTTCCATTAATGTTTACATTTTATTTTTTTTTCCAAAACTAATTTGTTTGATGCAAAATCGATCCCTACAGTTATTACTCATAGTCTAATAAATCCAAAAAATTTTGGTGTCAAAATAATGATAATTGTAAGAGAAGAAGAATTTTGAAAATCGGTAAAAAAATTTTAAAAAAATTTGAATTTTAAATTTTTTTCATGGTGAAATTTCTTAGTTCAGTAGTAACTGTTAATAATATACAAAAAAATATTTTAAAACCCTTAAATAAAAAAAAAAAAAAATTGAAAAAAGGTGCCGAGTCCTCTTAATAAAACACCAAACACTTTAAAATTTGAAATCTTTTCAACTTTCCAACCACTAAAAATGAATAAATTTAAACTTCATCAAATAATTTTAAAAATTTTCTTACACTTAGATAAAAATAATAACGAAAAAAAAACTAATTAAGATCTATTATTTTTTTTAGATTTCTAAGCCCAAGTGTTCAGGGAAGTTTACGTACAGTGTCTAGTTATATATTGTTAAAAACACCGAATTATATTTGAATTTTATATGCTTGAACTTCAGTCTACATCAAACACAACATGAATGAAGATTTCCCCACATTTTTTTATAAATTGAATGTTTGAATAAATGGTAATCAAAAATATACGGAAACATTTACAGTAGACATTTATGCATATAAAGAAACATAAAAAACAATTTTAAATTCCATCTATTCAAAAACATTCGAATTATTCTACAAAAATATCTTTTTATGCAATATACCTCAACATTTATATTTTTTAAAAACTAACTGAATAGGAATTAAAATCTGGATATTTTTTGAAATCTCAACCGTATAAAGCTAGAAATTTTATGTTAGAAATTCCATTTGAAATTTCGAAAAAAAAATGTATCGCGCAGTTAAAAATTATTTTTACCATAACTTCTAGCAACTCTTTGAGTATAATATAAATTTCAAATTTTATTATATAGCTTCTTTGTTATTTTTTAATATATTTCGAAGATTTCATACAATTCTGTTGAAAACTGCATGCTAAGAGCAAAAAATATACTAAAAAAATCGACGAATATACAATAAAGTTTTACATAGAAGCAAAACTGAGAAGCTAAAGCGTAGGAATGAAAAATTTTGAATATATCTGAAGTAGTTTTCGAAATATTTATTTTAGAGTTCAGAAAATTTTTGTGCGTTATGTTATACTTAATATTAATTAAAAAATGGTTAAAATAATATATTAATACTAGTCATGTAATCATTTGATGACACATTCATATACTATCAAAAATTATAATGGTCATTGATGCGAATGTCAAGAATTTTATGTAATTTTAAATTCAGACATTAAGTTATTGATGTAGAAATAATAAAACGACCATCTAAAATACATGAAAAATGCAGTCTGCTATAAAATGATCTTGACAAACAAAGTACAGCATTTTCACTTACTATGGCAGAGCCGGCATAGTCAGAGAATAACAGAGAGGGAACCGCGGTTGTAATGGATGCCGCTCTAGCTTTTAAAGTACTCAGGAAAGAAATATATACATAAATTACAAATGCAAAAATAAGTCTTGTAATTTTCCATGATTTTTTATAACAACGAATTGTGGAATTGGCTCCCAATACTTTGTTGTGTTTGACAATATCCTAGGTTACCAACCATACTTTAGATAGTTTTGCACTACTTTTTCGTAACCGTATTCCTTTTAAATTTAATTCGTGCAGCCAAAATACACTTTCTGCACTCTTAAAAATTTATGTAAACTGTAACAGTTAATTTTAATTTATGCAACTTGTGAAATGTTCATAATTACCCATTTCCGTCTAAACAGTTTGCATGAAAAAAAAAGTTTGGTCTGCCTCATTCATTAGAGAATTATAAAAGATTCTAACATTAAGTTTTATTTTTCACCGAATAGGGTCGAGTGGTAGAATATCGTGCTTCCACAGCACAGGTCTGGGATTCTCTTAACGGGCTGGGCAAGGTCGACTCTGCCTTTCATCCCCGCTACATTGGGTCGATAAATGAGTACCTAGCTTGCTTGGGGTCGTAAACACTGAAGGTCTCTGTTCAGACAGACCACCAAACCTAGACATCTGTTCATGCACCTCAGCGCTCAATGGTCACGTATATTGGGATGGGCATAGTATTTCCTGGCCCTCATGGATTGTTGTGCCACTAAGTTTGAGTTTTAAGTTTGATGATTGTCTCAATTTGGGGATACCCCTCAGATAAACATGTATTTCCACTCATTTGCAATTAAACATTTTTCTTTCGATTACGTTTATTTCAAAAGGAAGTTTGATTTTTTTAAATGTATTTGCTTAATAACATGTTTTTGTGTATTATATTAAAATTTTGATCAATCCAAAATTACATTTTTTTCTCCTCTAAAACCAATTAGGATTTTAGTACTGATCTTACAATCCATATACGCGTTTTATAGTAGTATATTTAAAAATGATAAATACATTTTTAAGACTGTGTGAGCTTTAATGTCTCGTTTATAAATATAAGAAATTGCATTCAGCTACAGTTTTTAAAATGTTCTGAAATAAGTGGAGGAATAGGAATTTTACATATTATGAATATTTTTGACTGCAGTAAGATATATTTATATTTCAGTTTGTTTACAATTTGAATATAAGTTGTAAACCATATTGCGAATAGTTTGATATTGAATATAAACCCATATGCTGTTTCATATTGTAAAGTGTTTTATTTTGATACCAGCACACATTAAAATAAGGCTCATTTGCAGTTACATGATCAGCTTTAGTGATATTTAAATTTTAAAAAATAGTCTACACGTACGAAAATATTCTTTCAAAACCACACACCATATCTCATACTAGGTCCTTCATACAGCAGGAAATATTTGTGTATACTCAAAAAATTTAATACATGATACATTTCAAAATGATAAATTGTTTCTAAAATTTGGTATGGATACATCGTGAAACTGTCGGTTAACTTCACTGACAAAATTCTTTTAAGTGTACTGTTTTGAAAGACAAGATTAATTAGGGAGAACTTTTCTCACAATAGAATTTGTAATGACTGAATTGTGTGAAAATGTAGTTATCCATGTGTGGCATTTTTCCTTGTAATAAAATAAACACAAAGATAAGAAATTTAACTTGAGTAGAAAATGGTTAGAAGTACTATCATGCGCATTTGAAGAAGTATATCCCCCATTAAAATTAAAACTTATTGACTGAATGTGTGTTATGTCCATCACAAATGCCGATGTAGAAAAGAAATTTTTATGTAATACAAGAAGTTCGAAAAGGAGAACACTAGAAATGAAAATTTAGATTTTTCCGAAAAATACTCAGTTAACATAAAAATATCATTTTGATGATTTTAATTAAAATAAATTAAATTTATTGTAATCATTTTTATGTTATTTTAAATTAAAAATATAATTGAATAGAGAAAGATTGGTTTTATTTCATAAATATATAATCATCGTATGTATATCACCGTATGCACCATTTATTGTCTTATTGTTTAAAAAAAGAGATAGGGCCTTCGCTCTTTTTACCTTATTACTTTTTTTAAAAAGAGAAAAGTGAGCGCGTTTTCTTACTGTCATATTCAAAATTAATACAGGATGCTTATTTCTGGTCTAAATCGCAATACCAATATATATATATATAATTTTTAAAAAATGACAGAAAAATAAATTTTGTTTTAAGAAAATATAATTATTTTTCAACTTCTAACACACTTTTTATTTCCTTTTTCCATCCTTCATTTTGTTTTCATTTTACTGTGACTAAACATATAGGGGAAACGACCCAGTTGCACTACAACTTTCAAACAAGATTGCCCAAGGCAACTTGACAGCTAGCTGTAAACGATTGATCTCTTGGTTCTTACTTTACAAAGGGACCGAACTGAGAAATATAACTGTAAAATTGTCCCCGTTCGACCTCCGAAGTTTTAAAAGGGGGAAAGGAAAGAAGTATATTGCATTTTTAAAGCGAATGTCAAAATAAGAGTAAATGCTTTAGGAATAACTTTTTAGGAGGAAGCTAACCACTCAGAGGGTTAATAGTAGCTAAAGTGTTTGAAATTATTTTGCAGTTAAGGGTTTTTTAATAACATTTTGTGTGTTATGGTTCAAATATAAGTTACATGATTTAAATATTTTTTATCATACTTCTCCAATTCTAGCTCTTAAAAATTTCTCAAATTATTAAATAAAATATCAATAACAAAGTGTTCTAGTAATATGTTTCTCAAGAAAAAGAGTAATTATTTTTTTTCTAATCGCTCGTGATTTACATTGAATATGTTTTACTCACTCATAGACTTATATGCACTCATTTCAATAAAAGTTTGCGCACCAAGAAGTAAGAGTGGGATTGTTACAAGACTTGACATAAATGTACGTACCAGGAAGATATATAAATGATTAAAAATGCAGCGTTGATTGGGCATTGCTTACTGCTACCTAGACGGCTTTGAACTTTTTGCGTGAGCACATTTTTATTGCAACGAACGTATATATTTTCTACTAAAGAGAGACAGAAGTAATTCTTCAGGCAACGGTGAAGAATGGTGTAATTCCCCAATAATATCAATATAAATTAACCCTAAAATAAATTAAGAAGATATCCAAAGAATATAAGTAATCTTCTTCAATAATATTAAATAGAAGTTATTTGAAAATCTACTATAAGTAGAAAATTTATCTTACTTCTGTCTAGGTACAAATTAATGACATATTAAGTAACAACTTTTACTGATAGATCATTCTAGCAACGTACTTTTTTAAAAATAGTTGCTCAATATTTGTTTCTTTTTTATATCTTGTAGTAATTTTTTTTTAAAAAAAACACCAATAATACTTAATATTCTTTGAGTTAGCAGGCGAATCTCTTTATGGATCATGAGGTAACCTCCCAAAATCTAACAAGCGAGACAATTTAATTATATTTAAAAATTCTTAAGAAATTCAAATAAAAATAACACGAGATATGACAAATATTAATAAGAGACCTATCTTCAAGCCGACGTCTAGACGGTTCATAGATGTCGTATTCAAAAAAAAAAAAAAAAAAAAAAAAAAAAAAAAACTTACATTTCATTTTTAAGGAATGAAAAACAATACATATAAATGACTCGTTTAGTTTTCAATTAAAATTCAGTAGATAAGTAATTTCGTGAAATACTTGTGTAATTTTAAAACAATATAGTTAAAGAAAATATAAAGTTTTAGAATTTGTTAATCAAAAAAGGACTATAAATATTAAAACATAGTATTGGTAAGTTTAATAACTACAGGTTGTTTGTGAATGAAATTAATTTTTTTTTATAAAACTTAAATTATGATTCTCATTAGTCGAAAGATAACATCAAACGTGTTACTGTGTCGTACTTAAACTTTAGGATATCAATATGATTTGTTTTGATTAATACTGTTTTTGATTTTAACATTAGAATCAACGTTGGAGTCATTTTGAATTTTTTTTCCAATTTTCTATGTTTTATTAAAATTTACAAGTGAACTATGTGTTTCGTATAATTTGAATTTTTCTGAAACGCCTTCATGCATACTGTGACAATTGTTCATATTTCTTTATTATATAATTATTAAAATTAAAAGCCATATAAATACCCTCAACACCCAAAAGGGATAACTTTGATGATCATAAGAAAAAAATGACAGATAATCCAATTAAAATCAATTTTCAATTTCTCAGTATCTATTCCTTTTTTTCGCGCCTGTAGAAAAACACAACTATCGTGTTGATTAATAAGATTAAAAAACAATACATGCATCTTCCCGGTAAATAATTTAAATTTAACATGTACTAGTATTACACACAGAAAAAAAAATGTAATAAATATATTTAGCAAAAAAAAAAAAAAACTATTGTGTAACTGTAAAATGCTTATGAAATATAATAGTGTAATTTTTTAATTATTCATATGAAAGTATGTTAGAATTCTATAGGTAAATAGAATTTGGTATGTAAGTATATTTTTAGATTTTTGATGCATTCAGTATTTCTAACATATTGATTATCAGTCTAAAATAAACTTTAGACTAATGAATAAATTTAATGCAACTTGGAACACTAAATTAAAAGAATGATTTAGCCAATTAACAGTATTTTATTATTAGTTAGTTTTTCTAATTTGGTTCTTTGCTGTTCATTCAATTTCTGTGAAATAAAAGGTGTAAGAAAGCATAATGCATATTTATGTCCATTAATTTTAAGATAAAAATATATAGTGCAAATCAAAATTTCCAAATTATACCGAAGAAGACAAGTAACTGAGGTATAAAAATAACTTTAAATATTACAATATGTACTCATACTGAAATCTTTAACTGAAAAAAAGCACGTTCAAAATTAAAATTGTTCTTAATACATTTTAAAGGCCACGAATTATTTTTGTAAAATAAAGAGACGTAATATAAAATAATGCTTAACTTTATTTGTCTCCTAAAAGTAATACGTGTTTCCATAAAGGAAGTGATAAGATCAAAGTGCAGCTCAAAACAATTACTTTTTTTGAGAAAAACAAACATTAGAAAGTATGAAATTAAAAACGAAGTATTTTTGGAAACATTTCAGTTAAGATGTATTAAAATCCCTATACCGCGCCATTAAGTGATTTCCATTTCAATAAAGAAATAAATGTTTGGATCATGAAATAGTATTTGACTTGAATTCGAAATAAAAATATTTTTAGATTCACCTAAAATAGCATTAAGCATTCTCTTCTTGGACTGTTTTTCCAGCTTCATATTCAGATTTTCTTCAAATCATCTGAAAATTTATATTTCAACAGCATCGAAGTAAACATTTTACCTAATGTTAAGACAAAAAATTTTACTTCATTTAATGCTAATTTAAGTCGTGTTCTTTAACACTCTAAATACGTATTTTGTAAACTACTTAGAAATCCAAAAACATTTCCCTAATTTTCTCCACAATTTTCTGCTGCTTTATAAGATAACATGAAATTTCTGTCAAAAGAGGGAGATAAAGGATAGATATATATACACTCATGGACAAAAAGTTTTAAAAAAGTTAAGAGAACATTGTTGTATCATAATTATTAATTATTTTCCAAACTATTAGTGATGGTGAATTTTCCTGTATGTATTTCTTTATGTGTGTGTGTAGCAAATCATTGTACTTTATACTACATAGCAATGTACACTGTACTCATAGTGTACTACGTTTTTTTGTTGTAATTGTTTTATTGTAAGTTGAAAATTTTCTTATACTTTTTGACAATGTGGGTGGTATGTTGACCGCCTTGCCACTTGTTTGTATTTACATCGCTTCGCAAATGCCGCGAAGTGAAACGAAGTGAGTATGGGGTGTGCCCACGCTAAGAGAGAGTGAGTGAAATCAACATGGCTACCAGCCGTTGTAATAAACAGTTAAAATGTACATTCCACTGCGTTATTTATTGAATATGACTCAATTTATTTAAATAGAACTATTGACGGGCCAAAACATGATCCTAGCTCGAGCTGGAGAAATCAGCAACAAAAATTTGTATGTGGTAATGATTACTATTTTTCGAGAATTGTATCAAGTGTTCGGAGGGATGAGGAGAAATGGTCATGGGATGTCTGGTGAAAGAATTTCTGAGATTGAGGTGAGAGTAAACTGGTTCCTATGAGTTTTGAGTAAGGAATTAATTTTGAATCTCAGTAATTAAGTCACTTTGAGTGTTGTGCAGTGTTTCACAAACTGTGGGGCGCGCCCCCTCTGGGGGAGTGCGATAACCTTACGAGGGGGCGCCAGCAAATCGAAAATAAAAGATTTAAAAAATAATTAATTTACTGGAATGAATTAAAACAAAATACTTTCAGACATAATAAGAAATGCACTTTTACTCTGATGTAAGTTATAGGCGATATTAAGTCATAAAAAAACTTCTTCAAAACTTAATTAGCTATCTTTGATCCTATAACCAAATAAAAAATATTTTATTTAATTTGCTGTAATCCCAGGATGAGAGAGTTTTTATTACGTTTTCTTTTTTAAAACTATCATTCTACTCTTTCAAAGAAAAAACAGATCCCATATCCAGAATCGAAAAAATTCAGGAACATAAAAAATTCATCACTGTCATTATTTTTGAAATACTGCCCATTATAGCTGTAATTTGTTTGACCTTCTAAGTCATTGGTACAGTTAGTTATAACCCCTGTCTTATGTGTTTATTTCTCATTTAAGGAAGTTGTAAGTAATGTATTTCTCTGTTGCTCTTTTTTCCATGCAAAACAGTTTTATGATATTTGGAAAACCACGGAGAACACACACACACAATTTGATGGATTACTATGCGAAGACTTAGACCAAGAAGAGTATTTTCAAACATATAAAGCATAACAATTGCTTTTAGCAGTAGCATACATGTCATCATAATGAATACTCTTTTTACCCGGAAGTGGTCGCGTGGGACACACAGATCACGAAATTGTTGATTCTGGCAAAAATGTTTACTTGTTACCAAAGAAAAATTGAAAAGTCCTTGAAAGTAGGTAAGTAAACTTTGTCTTAATTAAATTATTCACCGGAATAACGATTTGTATAGTGTATAATAAAATAATTATAAAAAAAGGATTGGGGTGACTTAATAACCCCGCTAGATCGTATCGAGTGCGTGCCTGCTCCCAGGTTAAAACATGTTGAAGTCATTTTGCTTTAAATATTAAAAATAATACAATTATTCCTCATCGGAATTTTATATTATTGTTCATTATTTAACATCAACTATAAATGCTAATTCTGTGAGGCTTAAAATTAAAAAATCGCTAAAAACTAATTATAATTTCAGTAATCATTTAAAAAAACATTTTACATTTTTGTAAACATTGTCGTGCACTTGGCTTTACTCTCCTTACAATACAGCTATTATATCAAGAATGTTTTATTTTCTTTTAAATGAACTCGTGTAAAGAGCGGGCACTTCAGCCGGTATACTTTTAATGTATCAGTGCCGCACAGAGTATTTTATAACTATTTAATTAATACTAAATTAAGAACAAGTTTAATAAATATTAATGACTTCCATGGACTTGTCTTGCAAAGCAAAGTTTTTATAAGGAATGCTTATGATTAGAAATTGAGACCCTCTAAGTTTTTTTTTATATTTAGCAGATATCCATATTTTGTCTTCTAAGCAGTCACCACATTTTGCAATATGTTCAATTTAAAAATTAGAGAAAGGAAAAATAACGTAATAATTATCCTTTTACTTGATTAATTTTTTTTTTGCTTAAAAGTAGTATTCAAAATTTAATAATCATGTTATTAATTTGTATAGTTTATAATTAAGATCGCCTATTGTAGCTTTAGCGTCAAAATGCATTATTATTTCATTCAGTACATTATTAATGTATATGGAGGGCATGATAAAAATTGTTATCGAAAAGGGGGGTGCCAGTATTGAAAGTTTGAGAAGCAACTGGTGTTGTGTCATTAAGTCACTTTGAGTGTTGTGTCATTAAGTCATTTTAAGTGTTGAGTAAGGATTAATTATGGGTCTGAGTAATTAATTTACCAGGATTTTGTGTAATTAATTCATTTTGAGATTTAAGTAATTAAGTTATTTTGAGTATTGTGATTTATTTGAGTATTGTGAATTAGTCCTTTGAGTATTGTGAATTATTTGAGTAACTTAGATCTTTGAGTATTGTAATTGAGTATTGTGACTTAGTCTTTTGAGAATTTTGATTTAATTGAGTATTGTGACTGAGTCCCCTATGAGTATTGTGATTTAGTTCTTTGACTATGGTGATTTGTGCATTGTGTGAATATAAGTTCTTTGAGTATTGTGAACACTTAATCCTATGAGTATTATGAGAATAGTTAATACTCTGAATATTGTGATTTGAGTATTGTAGATTAGTTCTCTGAGTATTGTGAGAATAGTTAATTCAATGAGTTCTGTGATTTGAGTAATGTGTTTAGTTTAGTTCTGAGTATAGTGAACACTTAGTTCTATGGGTATTGTGGTTTCAGTATTGTGAGGTTTAGTTCTCTAAATAATGTGAGAATCGATAGTTCCATGAGTATTGTGAGAATAGTTAATTCTATGAGTATTGTGATTGAATATTGAGATTTAGTGCTTTGGGGGTATTGTGATTTTATTGAGTATTTTGTGAATATTTGAGCATTGAGGATAGTTAATTTTTTGAGTATTGTGGAAATAATTTATTCTTGAGTATTGTGTGACAAGTTTATTTTTCGAGTATTGTCAATAGTTAATTCTTTGAGTATTATGAAGTAGTCTATTCTTGAGTCTTGTGTGAATAGTTTATTCTTAAGTATTGTGTGAAAAGTTTATTTTGATTATTGTGAATAATTAATTCTTTGAGTATTGGGAATAGTTAATTCTTTGAGTATTGTCTATAGTTAATTCTTTGGTTATTGTAGATAGTTAATTCTTTTATTGTGGAAATAGTTAATTCTTTGAGTATTGTAGATAGTTAATTCTTTTATTGTAGAAATAGTTAATTTTTTCAGTATTGTGTACAGCTAACTTTTTTGAATATTGTGTGTGGATATTTAGTTTTCTTAATATTGTGGTGGATATTCAGTTTTTTGAATATCCTGTGTGGATATTTAGTTTATTCAGTATTGGGGGAGATTTAGTTATTGAGTTGTGTGGAGATTTAGTTATTCATTATTGTGCGTGGAGATTTAGTTATTGAATATTGTGTGTGGAGATTTAGTTATTGAATATTTTGTGTCGAGATTTAGTTATAGAATATTGTGTGTAGAGATTGAGTGTAAATTGAATATTGTGTGTGGAGATTGAGCGTAAATTGAATATTGTGTGTGGAGATTGAGCGTAAATTGAAAATTGAGTGTATAATAATTAATTCCTCAAGTTGGAGTTAATTTTAGTATCGGTGAGATTAGAGTCGATTGAATTTGAGTATTATTTTCTTGAGAAAGTGTGTATAGTTGTTACAGCAAAATGTCGCTAGTTGTAAAATTAAAGAGGGATGAGCTGAAGCTGGTTGCTGAAGAAATAGGTTTGACTGTGCCAAGCGATGCAAAAATGGTTTATTTAAAACGATTAATTGAGGAGAGTGATGTGTTGAAAAAGGTGATTATGAATTCGTGAAAACTGTGATAGAGCAAGTGATAAAAGAAAGTAAAACCCAAAAATCCAAGCTGAACAGTCAAGTAGAACTAGAACGCCTTAAATTGGAAAGATGTATAGGCGGAATTATAATTAGCAAAATTAAGGAATAATGCAAATAATCACGAGATCTCTCTTAACGGATGTGACACTGAAATGTCTAATAATGAAGACATGGAGTTCTCTCAAGGAACCGAGGAAGTTTTTCCTCTTAAAAGTGAACGAGCCCACATGTTTAGTGGGGTTCCAGATGCTGTGACACAACCTGTCACTGTTGGGGAAAAAGAGGGTTTACCTAGAAAATCATCTAGCGAACCGCTAATTTCTGCCGATGAGATGTCTGAAATTGAAACAGAAAGTCAAAATTGTGTGTGTAAGAGAAAACTCAAAAAATAAGGCAGAATGACAGTTGAAGTAAAGCCGAAAGTATGGGAAAACTCAAATTTTACCATTCATGGAGATTTGTGTTCAAAAGAAAAGTGCAAAGGAGAAACACCCTATCCTTCTCCCCCCCCTCCCTCTTCACTGAACGGCTGTGAGGTGAAATCGGATCCGAAAATGGAAAACGACCGGAGTCCTAAACCCCACAAGGGGGAGTACAAGAAGGACCATGGAGGAGCCCAGCGGAACTCGATGTTTGCTCCCCCCTCCAAATAAACCCTTTGAGGAGTAGCCCAGGAGATAAAGGGATGAATCCTTATGAATTGGACTTGGCCAATACAGATTGTATCCTTATCCTTGATATTTTTGTTAAGGTGGCAAATGCATATTTTGTTTTAATATTCATTAAAAATTGAAATTTTCATATTTTTTAAGAAAATTTCCTTTATGGAATTTATATACGTATTTAGTGCAGTTCACAGGTGAACTCTTGGAATTGATTCAATAATGCTATTAGAGAAGCTTGATAATTGCAGTAAAATAATTTCAAGTTGTATACTTGCTATTTTAATATAAGGAAAAAGGAAAAGTTAAGAGAACATATTGTATCATAATTATTAATTATTTTCCAAACTATTAGTGATGGTGAATTTTCCTGTATGTATTTCTTTATATGTGTGTACAGCAAAGCATTGTGCTTTATACTACATAGCATTGTACATTGTACTACATAGTGTACTACGTTTTTTTTTTGTAGTAAAACTGTATGATATATTTGTAATTGTTTTATTGTAAGTTGAGAAAAAATTTTCTTGTACTTTGACAATGTGGGTGGTACGTTGACCACCTTGTCACTTGTTTGTATTTACATCACTTCGCAAATGCCGCGAAGTGAAACAAAGTGAGCATGGGGTGTGCCCACCCTAAGAGAGAGTGAGTGTAAACAGCATGGCTACCAGCCGTTGTAAAAGTGCAGTTCACTGCGTTATTTATTGAGTATGACTAAATTTATTTTAAATAGAACTTTTGACGGGCCAAAACAAGAAGCGCTGTGGAGCTGATTTAGCAGAGCAAGTTGTTAAACTCATATGATATCATGAGCCACGTGGTACTTTTTATTGTAAGTTGTGGACCGCTTGTTTTCAATGTTCAAGAAATCAACAAAATAGGATTTTATAATGTATTATGTATCCATTAGACTTTTACTATTGCACTGTTTTTTTTTATTCATAAGTAGTCGTTTTATATATATTTCACATTTATTTTAAACCTAAACTATATATATTTTATATCTTTATAAAAGAAGAAAAAGATAAAAATCAATTTTTGTAACATTACTTTTTAAAAGATATTTGCCACTTTGACCTTTCTACTTCTGTCGTTAAGGTAGTGTTCATTACAGATCTTCTTAAGCTGTTAGCATTGGAGACCATTGATGGAGCCCCTAGTGAGGCTTTTAAGATCTATACAGACGGCAGCATACAGATTAATTCAGAAGGTAGCGGCATTTACATTGTGACACGCAGAGAGAGGTCTTCTTTTGCCACCGTAACCTCGATTTCTCCTTCGTCTTTAAAATTGAACCTATTGCAATAGAACACGTCCTTGAGGCAGTTCTTTATGAACACGACTTCGGAGACCTCTGGATCCTCTCTGATAGTCGCAGTTCTCTCCAGCATCCTTAAAACTTGATCACAGTCAGAGACGAAGATGGCGTCTCCATACTTAAAAAACTTATTCAAATATCAAAGTTCCTCTATTTCCTTTCCAGAGTATCCCATCCCATGTTAACATCTTTGGAAACGAACAAGCGGATCTCCTGGCCAAAAAGGGTTATAATGCTTCCCCACCTATCTCTTCAACCCTCATCTACTCTGAACATTAATCTAGGATAAATCTGATATTTTTTTAAAGGATTGGAGGACATCTCCCAAATATAACTGGCATGAAAGCAAACATCCAGGATCCTCATTCTTACTTAACCCTCTAACCGGATAGCACGGAAAATTCCGTCAGTGTAAAGATGCTTCGAAAATGGACTGCACGGATTTTTCTGCCTTCAAGTAACGTTTTCAAAAGCGGATTAGCCGCACTTTTCTGAAATCATTTCCCCCTTTTAAGGTATAACATCTTGAAAGATAATGATGGACGGAGGAAGCAACACAGCAGAAGTTTTATGGCTCACAGGGAACCCCGTGTTTTGACCCTGGGGCAATCGTACAAAATCGAGGGGAAATTTCTTTAGACCCCAGGAAGTGTTAATTTGTTAGCTCGTTTTTTTAAAGTTTTGTAAAGTCCCAACGCATAAGTAAAATATGTTACAATTCCCTTTTGTTTTCATATTAATTTGAAACTGTAACAAGTTGGAGCGTGTCAGTGCAATCTGCTATTTTATATAGTTAGACAAATTATCTTTTTTTAAGTATATTCTTTTGCTTCATTTTTCTTATTTTAATCAAAGCTTTCAGTTTTTCAAACATGATTATTTTATTTTAAGGTACCGAAAAAATTAATAAAACACCCAACTCTTTAAAATTTGGAACCTTTTCAATTTTCCAACCACTAAAAATTAATAAATTTAAACTTCATCAAATCATTTGAAACATTTTCTTACACTTTGATAAAAAAATTAGCGAAAAAAAAACTAATTAAGATTTATTAATTTTTTTTTAGATTTCAAAGCCTAAGTGTTCAGGGAAGTTTATGTACAGTCTGTGTGTGTGTGTGTGTGCCTGGTTATATATTGTTAAAATACACCGAATTATATTTGAATTTTAAGTGCTTGAACTTCAGTTTACATCAAAGACAACATGAATGAAGATTTTCACACATTTTTTTTTATAACTTGAATGTTTGATTAAATGGTAATCAAAAATATACAGAAACATTTACAGTAGACATTTATGCATATAAATAAACATAAAAATCAATTTTAAATTCGAGCTATTGAAAAACATTCGAATTATATATTGTTCAAAAATATCTATTTATACAAAATACCTCAACATTTATCTTTTTTAAAGGCTAACTGAATAAGTAATTGAAATCTGGACATTTTTGAAATCTCGACCTTATAAAGCTAGAAAGTTTATGTCAGAAATTCCATTTGATATTTCGAAAAAAATGCATCACGCAGTTAAAAATTATTTACCATAAGTTTTAGCAATTGTTTGAGTATAATAAAAATTTCAAATTTTATTATATAGCTTCTTTGGTATCTTTTAATATATTTCGGCCGCGGTAGCCGAGTGGTATAGGTATCGGAACGTGGCTTGCTTTGTCACGAGTTCGAGCCCAGTACCACTAAAGACCCGCCCTGTAGGGCAGCGATGCACGTTAAATCTGTCGAGAGCTGAAACGTCCTCCCGTTGGTGTGGTGGGGTAGTTAAGAGAGGGGGGTGCCAGTTCAGGTGTCGTTTACGTCACTTGACCATGGTTCAAAATTACGTGGTCTGTCGCCAAAAGCCCTCGTGTAGCTGAACAGTGCGACGTTAATATTCAATCATTCATTTAATATATTTCGAAGATTTCATGCAATTCAGTTGAAAACCACATGCTAAGAGCAAAAAATATACGAAAAAAATTGATGAATATACAATTACAATAAATTCTTACATAGAAGCAAAACTGAGAAGCTAAAGCGTAGGAATAAAAAATTTTGAGTATATCTGAAGTAGTTTTCGAAATATTTATTTTAAAGTTTAGAAAATTTGTGTGCGTTATGTTATACTTATTATTAATTAAATGGTTAAAATAATGTGTTAATATTAGTCATGTAATCGTTTGATGACACATTCACATATTTATAAAAATTATCATGGTCATTGTTGCGAATGTCAAGAATTTTATGTAATTTTAAATTTAGACATTAAGATATTGATGTAGAAGATATAAAACGACCATCTAAAATACATGAAAAATGCAGTCTGCTATAAAATGATCTGACAAACAAAATCCGGCATTTTCACTTACTATGGCAGAGCCGGCTTAGTCAGGGGCGATCTGGAAAAACAGAGAGAGAACCGCGGTTTTGATGGATGCCGCTCTAGCTTTTAAAGCTCCCAGGAAAAATGATATATATATAAATTACAAATGCAAAAATAAATCTTGTAATTTTCCATACATTTTTATAACAACGAATTGTGGAATTGGCTTCCAATGCTTTGTTGTGTTTGACAATATCTAAGGTAACCAACCCTACTTTAGATAGATTTGTACTACTTTTTCGTAACCGTATTCCTTTTAAAATTAATTTGTGCAGCCGAAATACACCTTTTGTACCCTTAAAAATTTATGTAAACTATAACGGTTAATTTTAATTTATGCAACTTGTGAAATTTTCATAATTAACCATTTCCGTCTAAACAGTTTACATGAAAAAAAAGTTTGGACTCCCTCATTGATTAGGGATTTATATAAGATTCTAACATTAAATTTTATTTTTCTCCGAATAGGATTGAGTGGTAGTGTATAGTGCTTCCACACCACAGGTCTGGGGTTCTATTAACGGGCTACGCAATGTCGACTCTGTCTTTCATCCCCGCTACATTGGGTCGATAAATGAGTATCAAGCTTGCTTTGGGTCTTAAACACTGAAGGTCTCTCTTCAGACAGACCACCAAATCGGGACATCTGTTCATGCCCCTCAGCGCAAAATGGTCACGTATATTGGGATAGGCATAATAGTTCTGGCCCTCATGGATTGTTGTGCTTCTGAGTTTGAGCCTTAAGTTTGAGGATTACCTCACTTTGGGGATACCCGTTAGATAAACATTTATTTCCACTCATTTGCAATTAAACATTTTTCTTTCAATTACGTTTATTTCAGAAGGAAGTTTGATTTTTCAAATGTACTTGCTTAATAACATGTATATTTGTGTATTATATTAAACATTTTATCAATCCAAAATTACATGTTTTTATCTCCTCTAAAAGCTTTTAGGATTTTATGACTGATCTTACAATCCATATACGTTTATAGTAGTGTATTTAAAAATGATAAAGGCATTTTTACGACTGTGTGAGCTGCTATGCCTCGTTTATAAATATAAAAAATTGCATTCAGCTACAGTTTTTAAAATGTACTGAAATAAGTGGAGGAATAGGATATTTACATATTATGAATATTTTTGACTGCAGTAAGATATATTTATATTTCAGTTTCTTTACAATTTGAATAGCAGTTGTAAGCCATTTTGCGAATAGTTTGATGTTGAGTATAAACCCATAGGCTGTTTAATATTGTAAAGTGTTTTACTTTGATACCAGCACACATTAAAATAAGGCTCATTTGCAGTTATATGATCAGCTTCAGTGATATTTAAATTTTCAAAAATAGTCTACACGTACGAAAACATTCTTTCACAACCGCACACCACATCTCATACTATATCTTCCCTACAGCAGGAAATATTTGTGTATACTGCAAAATTTAATACAGGATACATTTCCAAATGTTAAATTTGTTTTTAAAATTTGGTATGAATACATTGTGAAACTGTCGGTTAACTTCACTGACAAAATTGTTTTAAGTGTACTGTTTTGAAAGACAAGATTAATTAGGGAGAACTTTTCTCACAATAGAATTTGTAATGACTGAATTGTGTGAAAATGTAGTTATCGATGTGTGACATTTTTCCTTGTAATAAAAGAAACACAAAGATAAGAAATTTAACTTGAGTAGAAAATGGTTAGAAGTACTGTCATGCGCTTTGAAGAAGTATATCCCCTATTAAAATTAAAAATTATTGACTGAATGTGTGTTATGTCCATCACAAATGCCGATGTAGAAAAGGAATTTTTATTTAATACAAGAAGTTCGAAAAAGAGAACACTAGGAAGGAAAATTTAAATTTTTTCCGAAAAATATTCAGTTAACATAAAAATATCTTTCATATGATTTTAAATTAAAATAAATTAAAAGTATTGAAATCCTTTTTTATGCTATTTTAATTTAAAAATATAACTGAATACAGAAAGATTGGTTTTATTTCATAAATATAATGATTGTATGTAATATTTATTGTGTTATTTTTAAAAATGTGATAGGGCCTTTGCTCTTTTTACCTCATTACTTTTTTAAAAAACAGGAAAAAGAGCGCGTTTTCTTACTCTCATATTCAAAAATGAATACAGGATGCTTTTTTCTGGTTCAAATCGCAATACCAAATATATATATATATATATTTTAATTTTTAGAAAATGAGAGAAAAATAAATTTTCTTTGAAGAAAATATAATTATTTTTCAACTTCTAACATACTATTTATTTCATTTTTTCCTTTTTTTTTTACTTTTCATTTCGTTTTTAATTTTACTGTGACTGAACATATAGGAGAAAGAAACACCGAATTCCACTACGCTTTCAAAGATGATTGCCCAAGGCAACTTAACAGCTAGCTGTAAACGATTGATCTCTTGGTTCTTACTTTACAAAAGGACCGAACTGGGTAGTAAAATTGTCTCCGTTCGACCTCACAAGTTCTAAAAGGGGGAAAGGAAAGAAGTCTGTTGCATTTTTGAAGGGAATCACAAAATAAGAGTTAAACGGATTGGGAATAACTTTTCAGGAGGTAGGTATCCAGTTAGAGGGTTAAATGGGGCTGAGCCTCTCAGACGTCAATCTCTAGATTGAAAAGTGGTCACATAAAGAGTTTTCCTTTTGTTCAGGCAGGAAGACATTTGCTCTTTGCACAAAATACAAGACTCAGCAAGCCTCTGCAGATCTCATCTGGGACTGCTTAGGATATTCGAGGGAGGCCATTTTTTTCCTCTTCTTTCCTGGTATTGCACTTCTTAAAAATCAATGGTCGTTTGGGTTTTGTCTGACACCGTCAGTCAGACTGAGGATTAGCCACAACAACAAAATATATTTGATATTTTTTTCACAAATCCAGTTTTCAAAATTTGATTGAAAATAGATGGTGCAATTTTTAACATTGACAAAAATGATCCTTGGTTCCTTGTTGATCTTTCTGAATTTTCTCTATTTCTCATTAAGGAAAATAATTGGTTTTATAAATAAGTGCTTCTGAATATAGTCATTATTCGGATAATAAACGATACACAATTTAGGAAATCGATCTAATCTGATAAAGATGCATAAAAATTTAAAATTCTGATTTCCTTAGAATTTTGCTTCAACGAAGAAACCCATTAGATTTCAATTCATTTCATTTGTAATATTTCAACACTAATTTCAATATCGATAGATAGAAGTGAAATAAAAGTGTGAAATTGCAACTCACAGCAAATAAAATCTGAAAATCTTTCATCTATAATTTCGTTTCTATCAGTTTAGTTTGGTGAGAAAATTCAGTAAATTTTAATTTATAGGATTTAATCAATAGATATATTGAGAGCTTTTAAATTGAGACAAGTTTTCCTTTTCTATTTATTTCTGCCAAACTAATAATTTTTCATACTATCAAATTGAGTTAAAACAACATTTTTTGCCTTGGAATTTCAAATCAAGTTAATATAAACTGTAATATCACCTGAGAATGTCTGGTTCTTTAACCTTTGTTCATCTTTTAATTTAGCACGTTCATAATTTTTGTTTCTAAGAAAATTACAATTTTGTCTAGAAATTTAAATAAGCATTAATTTGAAAGTCATTGTACTTCTGAATAACATGTTACACCGTTATTTTCACTTTCTATACCTTCCAGGTTTAAATAGAGGATGGTTACACTTTTTATATATTCCATAAACGAAATAAATAGATGATGATTAAATCTTTTTTTTTTAAATATAATTTACAATTTTGGTGACTATTTTTATAACATGTCATATATTTAATACATTGGAGCACAGTACTTGCTGGTGAATAATACAGTGAAATTGTTCAAAAGAATTGTTACCATACTGTTTGCATGTTTCTTTTAATCTTGTAACAAGTCATTTATTAATACCAGTAATTGTAGGTGCACCATCATGCATGACAAACCAACTTTTCCAGTAATAACATTTTTCTTGAAAACATTCATAAGTACATTCAAAATCTCTCGCTCTCTCTCACCTCCACTTATTTTTAAATTAACATCGCATCCGTGAAAAAAAATGAATAGCTGAGTGAAATTTTAAATAACTACATTTAATTAACATTGCTATAAATAAGGCTTGAAATGTCACCAAATTTACTTGCTGAGCTTGCTCAATTCGGACAATTTGCCTTCGCGAAGTTTTGCGAAGTATTACGCGTAGTTTACTTCATTGTCTGTGCCATAGTGCCTTTAAAGCTTATATCCTTTAGTAACTGAAATAGAATTTTTAGATACCAAGCATATTTTTATCTTGTTTTAGACCAGTGTTTCTCAAACTGTGGGGCGCTCCTCCTTGGGGGCATCATAACCCTGCGAGGGGGGCGCGAGCCTCTTAAAAAGTCAAAAAAAATTCTTTTAAAAATTATTAACTTACTGAAAGAAAACTAACAAATACATTGTGACGTGATAAATAATAAAATCTCATTGATTACACTTATAAATGTATCAGTAGGGCATAAACGATTTTAGAATTAACTTAACAATCTAAGTTAAGGACAAGTTTAATAATTACCAGTGACACTATGGAATTGTCATATATAAAATTATATGCAAATGTTAACACTTATCTTGATAATTTGTACGGTTTATAATTAATCGCTTAAATGCCAATTTAAAAATATGCGATTCGCTCTTAAATGCCCCCGTTTAGCACATAGGTAAGCGCATGTGGTGTATTGAGGGGGTGGGTGGTAGAAAAGGAATAAATAATCAAATCCTCTAAAATAAGTGAATCCTTCGTAAACACTGTGAATGTCAAGAAATTGCTTTCTAAAACCTTCGGAATAATTTTATGGGTAGCAGTTCACAGAAAAGATCGCACTTCAGAAAGACGTATATATACGTCTGAGGGCAATAAACAAAGTGTCTGAGTGAGACGTTTATATACGTTGGAACTTAAGAGGTTTAAGTCGTATTGTATGATTAACGTCAAAGTATTATTGAATTTAATACATCGCTATTGTATGGAGGGGGGACACATTGCAACTTATGACTGAATATTGGGTCGCAAACATTGGAAGTTTGAGAAGCACTGTTCTAGACAATAATATTGCAGTTTCCGTATTTGATCATATTTATATGAAATAACTTTTAACTTAAAAAAAAATCCACTTTCATTCTCAAACGATTAAGCACACACTGCCTCTTATCTTAACCATCGTGAATATTTTTTAAACTTCGAAAAAACATATTTTGACTGCATCTGGCTGATTGGACATTCCAAACAGACAAAAAGAAAGAAAACAGAAGTTGCACACATGAAGAATCGAGGTCCAACTATAGTTAAATAAATTAAAAGTAAAAAAAAATAACTTTTTAAAAAACAAGCTTTTTTTTTATTTAAATGCTGTAATAGGAATAAAATAAACTTTTCTTTTAATTTTTTTTCTATCAACTTATAAAGTCGTTATACAATTTCTGATATAAAAGCTTGACGCGAGATTAAAGTACCCATATTTACTTAGTTTGAATATTTTCAGATCAAGTTATTTAATTTGCTTGTTTATCTACACAGGTAAATATCGGGACAAACTTTTATAACAGAAATTGTGTAACGAATTTATAAGTTAATATCAAAAAACGTTTCAAAAGAAAAGATTATTTTATTCATTTTAGAGCATTTAAATAAAAGCTTGTTTTTAAAAAATTTTTTTTTTTTTCACTTTTAATTTATTTTTTACTTTTTAGTTATCGCTGGACAGAGGTTTCTCAGTCTGTTAATCTCATTTAACGCATCAATGTTGAAAGGTTGTTTGCCGGTTAATTTTGAACAGACCAGTTAAGGGGTACTCAACTTTTTTCCCATCAGGCCACATACAGAAAAAAAATATTTCACTCGGGCCGTAACAAGAGGACAGTGGGAAGCGGGGGTTAAACACTGTTAGATCAAAACAACATTGGACGAAGAAAAATTAATTAAAATGAAAAAAACAACATTTTTTTGTTGTTTATCTATAATACTATATTAAAAATAAAAAAAATAAACAATTTTTTAAAGTCCGTAATTTTAAACTTTTTTTTTTCAATTTTTGTGCAAAATTTGGATAATACTATTGTGCAAGCGAGAAAATAATTTCTTGCGATTATATTTAAAATTCTCGAATTTTTTAAATGTTTTATTCAAAATTTGAGTACATTTTGAAAAATCGTAAAAAAAAAGTTTTACACATTTTACTTTTTAAATCACTGATTCTAAAGGAGAAAAGCCTGAACTTTCTTAGTGCATAATATCGATTCATTAGCACGAAAAAATTTATAGGAATGATTTGGAAATCCTTTTCTTCAAAACGCATCGGTTTTGACTCATTTTAGAAAAAAATTGTAAAAAATAGAAATATAATTTTTTTAATAAATTTTACCGTATCATGGCAAAATAAATGACCTTTCCCATTAGGTTATCATTTTTGACTCAGTTTGAGAGAAAGAATAAGATGGTTTTTTAAAAAAAGGTCGAAAAATCGGAAATTCCTTAAGCTCATTTCGATAAGCTACTGAGCAAAATAAAAAAGTTAACACACGAGTAAAAGGTTTTCAACTAATATATATTTTAACCAATTCCGATATTGGATTATAAATCATCAAAACATGCATTGTCATCTAAATTAAACATGCATACACAATTTCAGCTCACAGCTTCAAAATTGAGTTGCAAGTTTCCACCCGAAAAAATTACTTTAATTATTTAACTATTAAAACTGGAAGGTAAACAAACGTATGCGACTAGGTGTATCTTCTCATGAACCGCACGACGCAGAAATTTGCCAAATGCACCAGAAGATCCGAAATGATCCGAGAAATCCGTTTTGACCACTTATATTCCAATAGTGCAGTTAGTTAAAAAGACATTAATTAAAAACCTTAAAACGCATAATTATTGCCATTTTTTCCTGCCAGGAGGCAAATTTCCAATTTACCGACCTTTTTTATTTATCCCTTTTTTATTTAATGAGACTCAGACATAAAAAAAATTACAGATTTGGAAATATTATTTACTTCGCCACGATACGGTATAAATTATTTTACAAAATAATGATATTTTCTAAATTTAACGATTTTTTCTAAAATGAGTCATAATCGATACGTTTTTATGAAAATGATTTCTAAGTCGTTCCGATTGAATTTTCTTTCAATTTAATGAAATATTCTACACTAATAAAATTCATGCTTTTCTCTTTTAGAAAATTAGTTATTTAAAAAATAAAATGACATATTTTTTTTTTACGATTTTTAAAAAAATACTCAAATTTATATTTATATATATATATATATATATATATATATATATATATATATATATATATATATATATATATATATATATATATATATATATATATATATATATATATATATATATAAATATAAATATATATATAATAAATAAAAATATATATTTAAATATATATATATATATATATATTTAAATATATATATATATATATATATATTTAAATACTTTTTTTCTTTATTTATAATAATAACCCCATGATTTTTTTTCCGTGTGTAGAATGATATTATCCGTAATCTTCACAATGTATGAAAAAATTGCTTAAAAGTTACGGTTTAAAAGAAAAGTGTATTTTTCGTTTTATTCCCTTTTTGCAAGAACTATTTACTCATTATATTTGTTGCATTTTTTTAAAAAAATTCTTAAAACATGCATTGTCATCCAAACTAAACGTGTATACGAAATTTGAGCTCAATCGGTTAAAGACATCAGCTTCAAAATTGCGTTGCAAGATTCCAACCGAACATTTTTCGTTGCAAGTTAAATAAAAGCTTGTAAAATATGCACAATGCATTTCAGAATTTGATAAAAATTAATTTATCATAGTAAAATTAAATGAAAAAGAAAACGTTTGATAAATTATGATATAAATGTTTGTAATTCAAAGTCCAATTCTATTATCCGAAAGGATTTCTTTGAATTCTTTAGCGGGTAGTAGCTAATAGGTATAGCCACATATTAAAAAAAATTATTTTCTCCAAGCGGATGTTGGATATTTAGTCTACCAATATGCGTTGATTGAAGCTGAACCGCATAAAAAATTAATACGGATGGCAGCACAATACCTTATTTTGCATGCCATGTCACCTGATAGGTTGTTAAAAACAGTTTTTCTCTGTGTAAATCTATAAATTCTATTTTGATTACTATAAATAAAATTTCTGATTAGTGAAAAAAATCTCGACATGTCTCAAATATACTTTTCCCTCATCTGAATGAACTAAAATATTGCGCAATTAAAAAAAAGGTTTTATTTAGGATTTTGGAAAGCTTTTATATGTGGATAGAGGTTATATCCACTGCCGACATAGAGCAGGAAATTACCTATTTCCTTACTCGAGAGAGATCACTTTGAATCACGTGAGAATGTTCGGGATCTGAATTAAAAGCAAACTTTTTTTACAAAATGTGGTACAAGATTTTCTGGTCGAAAATCTTTCATTGCAGCTTTTCTGCTTGGAGAAAACGTTTGCATATTATAAAGTTCCACAGTATATAGCTCATCAAATTTGTGAAATAACTGATTTAAGGTGTTTGACTACGTTCGGAACCGTGATTTTCAAAAGCGCTTAAATGGATAATTTTCATGATAATTAGTGTCAATTAGATAAGAATATATGCACAAAATTGTTTTAAGGACATTTTGAGAAAAAAAGTTATTTAAATAAATATTTTGCCAAAAATTTAACTTAGAATAATATTTTATCCAAATGTTCTCCTTTTGTGAAAAATGCTTCTGTTATAATAATATTTTACCTGAATATAGCTCAGACATCTGTACAGAGGCGCAACTATAATTTTTGAAATATAAAACTTAGAAGTGGATTTATCCATTTTTTACGACAACAGGGGAGAGAAATTTTAAGAAAAAACCGCCGATAAATATTTCAAATTGTTGTAACTCTGAAAAAAAGATGAATGTTTCAAAACTCATAGTTTAACCTCTGTATAGAGGTCTGAGCTATATGCAGGCAAAATATTATTATAATAGAAGCATTTTTCTCAAAAAGAGAACATTTTGAAAAAAGGTTATTCTAAGTTAATTTTTTGCCAAAATATTATACTTAATTTTTTTTGTCAAAATGTCCTTTAAACAATTTTATGCATATATTCAAATCTTAGTGATACTAAATATCATGAAAATTATCCATTTATTCGCTTTTTTAAAATCAAGTTTCCGAACGTTGTCGGATACCTTATAAATCCTCAAAAATATTACACTATTTCCAAATTTTTATACTAAAATTAAATAAAATATAAGTTATTAATATATACCAATTTCACTGTATGTTCTAATTATGATATGTATATTCTAAAGAAATATTCTATGTTCTTCAATTATTTTATTAATATTTTGCTGCACTTCTATATTTTATATTTAATTGTTATTAAAATAGATATTATCATAAATGTTATTTTTCATAAAAAATTTTATTGTAAAAGGATTTATTTTTTCTGTCTGAAAAGTAATTTAAAATGTCGTAAATGCGGAGTGGCTATGACGTCTAGCCTCCTCTCAGGGATAAAACCCCTGATCAGATATTTTTTGTGACTAAATAATGTTCATATAGGATGAGAACATTACATTTATCAAGAATTTTTCACAGAAAAGTGAATTTTAGCTTTCTGCCCGTCAAAGGGTTTAAACAAAAATAGATAACACGTTAATATACTGTAAATGTATATATATATATATATATATATAATATACACATTTATGTATATATATACATATATATATATATATAATATATACACATTTATGTATATATATATATATATATATATATATATAATATACGCATTTATGTATATATATATATATATACATACATATATATATATACATTTATATTTATATATATAAAGTTCACCTTAAGTAAATTTTAAAATGGACAAAATTTAAAAGCTTAGTAATTAAAATTATTTAATAAGTGTTGGTGGGCTGTAACTTACGTGCTGGAGGGTCACATGCGTTTCGCGTGTTTGACATCATTGTTTTAAAACCTTGGTTTTTATATATGAAGCGGCAATAGGAACTTCCATTCTCATACGGCTTACTTTGGGGAACTTGTAATTGGTGAAAATATATCGTACAAAGATGCTTGTGAAAGATTAAATTTGCCTAGAGATTCTAATTTCTACGAATCACAGTTACGATGAAATCCCGTTAGGCGGGCATGCAAGTTAGTTACTTATGCGTGAGTCCTGAAATGTCAAGAATATTAGAAATTAAAAGTGGTTCGGGAAATGAAATTATCAGCTGAATATTAAAAAGAATGATTACATTTCTACTTTTTAGTTCCTGAAATTAATATTCGTCGTATAATTCATCATCATCTGTGGAAGTAAATAAGATTGTAAGGGACCGAGCTATAGGGACTCGAAAACCATCTCCAGAAGAAGCTCTGACAGTAGCTAAGGGATTTTCAATTCTCTTGTATATCAGATTAAGTGTTATGTTTTCAGATTGTATCTAGAGTTAAGCTGTAAAGTTGTATGACATTCATAAATGTTAATACTTTTAAACCTTCTTTACCATTTTCGGGCGACGACCACCGAAAAGCAGTTTTTACATTTTGCAAGGTGTCAGCGTTATCCCAGTTGTCATGGCTAGTTGTTCAGTTGCTTTCATATTGCTTCACAGAGTAAATTAAAATAAAATTAAATGTAATTTGCAGAAAAATATTGTTATTTGTGTTAAGTACTTTATTGCAATTATTTCTTCACTCGAATAAAATAAATCTTAACTAAATAATAAAATAAGAATATAAATTACATACGTTTTTAACAATTTTTGTCGAATCCTCATGAACGAAATTTTAGAAAAAGAAAAACTTGTTTAATTTTTTTAAAATAAAAACCATATTTTCTTGAAAAAAAATGTTCCCAATAAAGTATGTAATCATTGCAAAAATGTTATGCATGAACAAATTTAAATTATATTTTTCAGGAATATAATAAAAAATGAATGCATTTTTCGAGTGAGATGTTTTAGAATCGTGTAATAAATTTTGAATTTTTTTTGAAAAAGCACTATCTCTTTCTCATCAGAGAGGAATAAGGATACATTTATAAAAACAAATATTGTTTTGGGCATCTAGTTTCCTTTTAAAGCAAGAAAAGTTCGACACACTGTTATATTTTCTCAAAGTTATTCTTAGAATCTTTTATACTACCAATTAAAAATTCAAAAGCGGTCTTTCTTCGTCTTTTTTATTCCCTATTTTCTTGAAATACAAAGGAACATTTTTTTTTTAAAAAAATAACAAAATGTTGTTTAATACAAAACATTTAAGATAAATTAACTTACTTTGCTTAGTCGAGTTGTCTAAAAGAAAAAAATATAAATAATTAAAAAATGTAAAAGATTTAAACTGTTCAAAAAATAAGAAGGTTGAAATCCCTTTCCATGCTCAGTAATAAAAATAATAATAATACTAATAAATCAAATAAATATTAAGAAATGCTGGAAACCTAAAATTATCTTAACATGACAATTTTGAGATTTTTATATTTTCAAATTGCATATAGTTTCAACCACTCTAAAATACCTTACTTTAACCTCTAAGGTAATTAGAAACAATTAAAACCTATTTTTGAATAATCACTTAAAGTGGGACAAACCCATTTAAGTGGTAAAAATGTAAACAAATTATTTTGTTTTTGCTTCAAATTTGAATAAATGATGGAAGTCATGTTAAAAAGTGTTTACATGGAGGTACAAAAAATCCCAATGAAAGTGTAAGCAACGTAATATGGCCTCGTGTACTGAAGAAAATATTTGTACATATAGAAGTATTATCAGTGGGTACATAGGATACAATTTTATTTTTCAATATTGGAAACGTATCAAAAACAGAAATTTCAAGAAAAGTTAATATTAAAACTGGGGATTGCACGGCACAGGCAATGAAGCGCCTCGCCAAACAGAGTTTGTTAAAGGCTAAATACTCATGATTAAAAAAAATGAGAAGTTGGGAAATTAAAAAAATACTTTAAAGAAAGAGGGGATGATGATATTCCAAAAAAATGAAGATCATTTGGAGTATGGGGTGGAATGCTTTAATAAAAAATAATTATACATTAAAATTAATTTATCTCAAATTGTACTTTTTTGGGAAAAAATGTTTACAGATATGTAAGTGACACATTAATAATGATAGCTCATATATACTGAGATGAACTTTTTGTAAGAAACTCAAAAATGTATGTTTTACAATTTTTTTATATGAAAAATAGGTCAGATTTCAGTATGTTTGATATAATTTTTATAAATTATGTTTCAAATATATATATATATATTTATATAAATTATTAAAATTCAAATATATATATATATATATATATATATATATATATATATATACCTAAACACTCATTTCAATATAATGAAAAAGGTGTACTTTAATTGTATGAAAAATTTCAAGCATGCACATATAACATATTTTGAGAAAAGTTTCATCGAAAACATTGAATTTAACATTGTCGGAATAGAAGTTCTCTTAAAAAATGTAAGCGATGTTTCAACTGAAAGCGTTATTGAAGTAACGAAGGATTGACATTCAAAGAATAAATTGAAATTCGTGAGACCATAGTGGGCACAAAAGCAAGCAAAAAAGCTGGGAATCAGCGGAGACAAATTTAGTTTTTTGGATAAGAGGAAATACGCACAACACTGTCTAAAAACTAGAGGAAGACATAAACTACAGGTCTCAGGCGTTAACTAGTGTGCCGAAAATATAATCATTTTCCTGTAAGCTTGTCTTAAATGTTAACTTAAGAGGCTAAATTTAAGATCGATAATGTTGGCTACATATATACCTGGTAATCAATTCATCCCCAGTAAAATGATTGTACTCAACTAAATATTTGCACGAATATTTATGCAACATTGAAAATTTATTTCTATGATTTCAAGAATATATTCTTGTAAAAGTGACAAATTGAACGATTTACTAAAAGTAATTTTATTTGTTAATATTAAATTCAATATCCTTCTAAACCTTAATGGAATTCCCTTCCGGAGATTGACTGATGAGTGCTCCCATTTTTTTCATAAATCGTATAAATTTTTGATAAATAATTCAGGCCTATGATAATAAATTCATTTTTGTAACTGAAGGCATATATATTTTATTTTTTATCAGCTGTTATTTGTGCTTCGTCAACCTAGGTATGTTCAACAATTTTGTATTTTTTTTCTCTATCACATGAATGATGGAAATTCCATGTTATTGAAAGGATGGCGTCGAATATCTTAATATCTGCACATTTTAACACGTTGGGAATCAATGTTATGAAGGAAACGATTCATCAGTGAATGAAAAAATCGGCCAGTAGATAATATGGCCA
Source organism: Trichonephila clavipes (assembly GCA_019973935.1). Taxonomy (NCBI): domain Eukaryota; kingdom Metazoa; phylum Arthropoda; class Arachnida; order Araneae; family Nephilidae; genus Trichonephila; species Trichonephila clavipes. The sequence continues at coordinate 618,710 of BMAU01019734.1, read as the reverse complement.
AGGATGATGTTATCTGTATAAAGTCAATTGAGCTCTCGAACGACTTTAGGTAAGAGGCATGCAAAATATTGAATAACTGGCATGAAATTATGTATCATTAAATCCTTGGTGAGATACTAGAAGCAGTGGACAGCTCATTTACAAATTGAATAGTTGTCCTCCTTATTGCGCCTTGAAGTTTAAGCCAAGTACCAGTCTTTCTGGTTTTAGCTGTTTCTTGGATGTCGTGGAATTGTTGTTATGTGTGTGGATATGTATCCAGTTTTCTCGAACTGGTACCTTAATGCAGAAAAATATTTCTGGACACTTTCAGCCATCATAATGTACCAGCTTAGGACTGGTCTTCCTTTAAACTCCAGACAGTTTTGCCTTATGATTCCTTTAGCCATTGTTGACAAGAATATAAAAAAAATCCTGAACAAAACAGAAGTAAATAACCCTTCTTATCAGGTTTCTTAATTTGCAGAAAATAAAAAAGAGAACACAAATTTGAATGGATAACACAAAGGGATAAGTTATTTACTGATTTACATTTAAAACGATCATGCAGCTTTTGAATAATGCAACAAATTATTCCGAATGAACTTTTGTACATGAGTGTGATTTATTTTAAAGAGCAAATAACATTTTCTTAAAATTTTCTAGCATACAATACATACAGTTATTTAAAGTTATGTTAAGAAGTTTATCTATGGAACACATAGTTCTCTAATTTAATAAAATCTGTGTCTATGAAATATTTTTATAATCTATATTCATTAATTATATTTTATTATGTTTTAGACAGCACATCATAAATATTTTTTTTAAATTGTCCTACAATACGTTTCCTACTTTCTGTTCTACATTTAATTACTTCGGAAAACACCAATGATACTGAATAGTCTTATACAAAAATAAAGTAAGCAGACAAAGCTCTTTGTGGATGTAAATAAGACTACACCTAAAAATTAATAATCGAAAAAAATTTAATTACATTTATGATTTCTTGAGAATTTGAAATAAAAATAAAAAGTGATATATCAGTAAATTAATATGAGACCTAACTTCAAGGTCGTTGTCTAGACGTTCCCTCGACTTTGCATTTGAAAAAATATTTTTAATGAAATAAAAACACTATCCATATCTGTTTCATATGGGTTTGAATAAAAAACAATTCATAGTTCCACCAAACATTTGTGGAACCAGAAAATAATAAAGTAATAAAAAATTAAGTTCCATCATTTCTTAATCAACACAGAATAATAGCTATTTAAACATAGTATTGGTAAGTTTAGTAATTAAAAGTTGCATGATTGGAATTAATTTTTTACTTCTAAAACTCAAATTTTGAATTTATAGTTACCTGTAATTTGTGTAAAACCCAAATCAAAGGTGTTACTACTATGTCGTACTTAGCCTGTAGGATAGCATTAATATTTGTTTTTAATTTAAACTACAAGAGTCATTGTTTTCCAATTACTTAAGCTTTTATTTCAACATGCAAGCGATCATCCGGTTTCATATATTTTGACTTTTCTGAAATGCATCCTTGATAACTGTGGCATTTTTTTATAATTCTATATTAATTATTAAAATAAAGAATCACATATAAATATTTTAAACACCAAAATGAGATCATTTTGACCCTTATAACAAAAAATAACACATATTCCAATGAAAATCTCTACTTGATTTCCTGATATTTAATTATTTTTTCGTGCATGGTGATACACGCAGCTATCGTGGGGAATAAAAATACTCACATTTTGCTGAGAAATAATACAAATTTAATCTCTACCAGTGGTATACACAAAACAAACAGAAATATAGGGTTTTTTGTTTTGCAAAAGTAACTCTTTCAGAACGGTCTAATGTTTATAACATACACTGGTGTGCAACACTTAAGCCACAGGTGGGTTTATTGCCATAACTTCACGAAAAACCATCTGAAAGACATGAAATTCAGAAATGAGGGAGAGTTTTATGTACGTAAAGGATGACGAAAGCATCGGTGCTGAAAAAGGAATACAATGTATACAGTATGGAATCAAACAAAAACAAGCTGTATTGAACGCATAGTATCATGAATCCATCCAACAGGAAGATCAACAAGCAAATGTTCCATAATATGGTATATGTCCTCCCCTCACTACAATGGTTGCTTCGCACCGTCACCGCATACTCAGAACCAGCTAGTGCAAAATTTCTTGGTCACTTGACCATGGTTCAAAATACGTGGTCCGACGCCAAAAGCTTTCATGTAGCTGAACAGTGCGACGTTAATATTCAATCAATCAAGCAAGCAAGCAACATTTCTTGCGGTAGGAGTGCCCATTCTTCAATCAGCATCTGTTTGAGTTGTTGGGTGTTCTCCGGATGATGTAAGCGGGATGCAATACGTCTCCCCAAAGCATCTCACACATGTTCGATGGGATTTAAATCTGGGGAGAACGCTGGCCAATCCATTCGAGTGATATCTTCTTTTTTTCCAGCAGCTCCTCAACAGCAAGAGTTTGATGTGGCCGTGCATTGCCATCCATAAAAATGAAGTCTGGACCAATGGCACCTCGGAACAGACGCCCATGGGGGAAGAAGCCCCTTCTCACAATAGAGATCCCCGATTACAAACCCTCTATCGAAAATGTGGAGCTCAGTTCGCCCGTTCAACATAATGCCTCCCCAGACAAGAACTCAGGACCGCCGTAATGGTGTCTTACCTTGATGTTACTAGTATAAAACCATGTCCCGATCTCTCTCCAAATCAAAACACGTTGAGAATCACTTCTGGTACTGAACCGACTCTCATCCATAAAGAGGACACGACTCCATTGACAGTTATCCAGATTTTTTTTCTCTCTGCACCACTGTAAACGGTGGCGTTGGTGGTTAACTTTTAACGGGAGACAGCGTTCAGGACGGTGGGCGAATAGGCCCCCTTCGTGAAGACGTCTAGCCACAGTAAACCGCGACACTTGTCGCCCCGTTGTTGTTGTGAGTTGCTGAGTAATGACGCTTGCTGACTGCCGTCGGCCTCTTTTCGTCTGCAGGATGATATATCGTTCATCCCTTGCAGTTATCGTCCTTAGGGGGCCACCACCAACCTTTCTAACAGCTGTACCTGTGGTTTGGAACGCTTTCAAGCTCGCGAAACGACATTTTGTTGATTCCCAACTCTGCAGTTACATTGGTGACGGTACGCCCCTCCTCCAGCTTTCCGATCATTCTTCCACGTGTGAAGTCGTCCAGGTGATTTCTTCTAGCCATATTTCACGAACTGACTCACTGGCACTTGCAACGAATATGTTGAATTGCGTCTCCGTCCTTCATTTTATTTTACTGTTGAGCAGCGAGGGCCGACATCACGCGTTTTGCGTACGCACACGTCGCTTCTGACGTTTTGTTCTGATATTTGCATACGCATGACGTTTCTACTGACTTACTTGTTCACTGATCTCCAGACCTCCTTTTTTTTTGCGATTCCATGGCTATCTGCTAAATTTTTTACATTGTTGCTTAAGTTTGGCACACAGTGTATATTAATTCGATTACCTAAATATTGATTTGATAGTATATCAGAATTCTGTATGCACTCCTTTTTAGATTTAAGATGTATTCTATACTTCAACCACATTGATTCTCAATCTAAAACAAAATTTAGAGAAATGATTATGGGTGTAATACATTCAGAAAAGCTGAATTAATAATATTTTATCGACTTCCATTTAAATTTTGCTCTAGTTTATTAGTTTTGTATTAAATAAAATCTTTTAAAAATATAACTTTTTCACGTATTTTTATTTTAATATTTTTTTTTTTTGAAAAAAGTAAATAGTGCGAATAAAAATTTCCAAACTACACCGGCAAAGATAAACAACTGGAACAATTTTTACTTTTACAATATACAAAGCGAAATCATTAAAATGAAAGAAAGCGCACTCAAAAATAAAACCGTTCTTAATACATTTTAAAGTACACGAATTGCTTTCTAAATAAACAAAAACTAGTAATAAAAAATTTTGGACTTTATTCTGTCACGTAAAAGTAATGCATATTTTGATAAGGAAAGAAATAAGATCAAAAGTGCAGCTCAAATCGATTATTTTTAAGAATAAAAGACATTCAAGAGGGGCTTGGATATGTCGAAATACTTTTGGAAACATTTTGGTTAAGCTCTGTTCAAATCTACATACCGCGCCCCAATAAGTGAATTCCATTTCAAAAAATAAATAAATATTCCCATCATGAAATAGCATTTTGTTGAGTTCGATGTAAAATTATTTTTAGGTTCTAAAGTAGTATTAAAATTTTTTTGTGTGTTTCGGATTGTTTATTAGGCTACTTATTCAGATTTTCTGTAAATATGCTGAAAAAAATATTTTCAACAATATCGCAGATATATATACTTTATCTTATTTAAAAAAATGCTTTCTTTTCCATTGAAAGCAACTTTAAATTGTATTTTTAGCGCACTCCTAAGCCATACAATAACGTTCACCTAACGAAGTAGCTAAATTTCCCAAGAAAGTTCAATATGTGGAAAAAATTCGCTAAGCACAGATTCCTTTTCAAAGTACTTTAGAATCCACACCAAACAAATTTGAAACTCATAAACACTAACTAATTCTATTTTTTTGCGAATTAATATCTATTTATTTTATCAATCTTGCCATTCAAAAAAGAAATCTGTATGAAAAAGAAATATTGTCAGGAATACACTGTATATTCAACTTTAAAAAATAATTTTAAATTTAACTTAAAGAATTTTAATGACATTTTCTATATTGAAAAATGCAAGTAATTTTTTAAGCATACAATATTTTCTAACCATTAATTTTAAGCATACGTTACCACACGCGTCCGTAGGTTTGATTACTAAAAATATGTGTTAATTTCATTAAGAGTTTTTTTTTTTTTTTTGAAAAACTACTTCAAAATATTTTTTTTTTGCTTTAGGTGAGTTACACAGCTAGAAAAATTAGTTTAAGGTCATTGATCATTATTAAATGTGTTAAAGAGAAATGTCCAGAAATATTTTTAAAACAGGGAGAAAAGAAGTGAAAATTTTTTGAAATTTCACAAGAGAAAATTTTGTTAAACAGAAATTTGTTAAAAAACAAAAAAATTGTTAAACAGGGAATACACTTCCCTATTTGGAACACATATCAATAATCAAAAAGGAAAATTATATTAATTCCGGGATAAAGTTCACATAATAGAAAAATTCGCTAAATAAAGGTTCGTAAAATGAAGGTGGAAATTCAGGTTTTTATCAACTGCTTGAAAATTCACTTTTATTTTCTTAATTTTATTCTTCATTATAAAATAAGATGAAATTTATACACACACACACACCCATATATATATATATATATATATATATATATTTATATATATATATATATATATATATATATATATATATTTATAAATAATTATATCCATTTCTAAACCACTGGAAGTACAGTCTTGAAATTTGGTATGCATATGCATTTAATGGAATATAGATCTGTTACAAAGTGGGGTTTGTGCAAATCGGTCCTAAATTGTGGTTGCGGAGGAACAAGGGGCGTTACAGGTAATTATTTTCATTTTTAAACTATTAGACGAACAATCTTGAAATTTGGCAAGCAGATTCCTTTCACGGAGAAGATATCCGCTCCAAAAATGGTTTTTCCGAAAATCATCCCTCCTCCCAAATGGTGTTGAGGAGGAATAAGGTGAGTAAAAGATAAATATTTCTGTTTTTAATCAATTATAGCGATCTGCATGAAAATATGTAGACATGTTTGCTTATATAGAGCTAATCTAACAATATGTTTTTTTTTCTAAAATCAAGCCCCAAGGGCGGTTATGAGAAGAAGGGGGGAGAAAAAATCCTCTTTTTCAGTTGCTAAACCCACATACTTGACATTTTTTGAAACATGCTTCTTTTTGAATGGAGATCCACTAAGGATGGATTTTACGGAAATTGACTTCGTGGGAAGAGCAGGAGGTTACAGAGGCGTACTGACAAAGAAAATTTATGTTTACGAACTACTATGACTGTAATAATGACGTTTGATGATTTGGAATTGGCTAAGAGCCTTTCTTTTGGAAATCCACTCTCAACGGGGTTACGGGACGTACTGATAATAAAAATTCCGTTTTTGTTCTATTAGGTTTAGAGTTGAAATTTGGCATGCATATTTAATTAACGGAGTAGAGATCCACTGAAAATTGGTTTAGCGGGAATCTACTTGGTTATTGGGTTACGAGCGCAAAAAAAAAAAAAAATTCTAATCAATTTTTTATAGATTTTAAGAATATATTATTATATTTATTAGAACTTTTTGTTCTTTGTATCAAGAGTTGAGAGTTACAATGCAGTCAAGTTTTCAAAGCAAGGACCCTCATATCACTAATTTATATATATATATATATATAATCAAAACATAAAAATACGCAGATAGTTAGAACCTAAGATAACTATACTAAATAGGAAGAAATAGTCACATTAGTACTATAACAAACTTCTGGCCTCAGGAACCAAGATTGCAGGTTTAAACAAGATTTTTTAGGGCTAGCCAACCTTCACCTGTAGTTTGTCTTTCTACGTACCAAGATGAAAGGAAAGACTAACATTTGGAATGGTATTCCATGATGTTACTTAAATATATACTGTATAAATATATATATATATATATACAGTATATATTTATATAACATCATTGAATACTTAGAACATCATTGAATACGGTTACTATATATATATATATATATATATATATATATATATATATATATATATATATATATATATATATATATATATGTGCGTAACGGGTGTCTAGGGGTAATGATGAAATTCTTGATGAAGGAAAATGTAAACCAAATTTAAAGAACAAATCAATTTATTAAAATAAGGAACATAATATATTTATAGATTTAACTTACAAGAAAATAAATGAATATAGTTGGTTCGAAAGAGAACAGGATTCTCCTGTAGAGATGGGAGCGTCAAACATTGCTGGATTTAAAGAAGCGTTGTTTACGAAGGCTAAGAAGGCGTCGACCTCACTCCGTCGTGTATGGTGTGTGAGTGAAGGTGTGAAAAAAATGATCCCACGCTTAGGGATTATATGCGTCTGACGTCATTGCTCGAATCTTTTCATATGGCATTGAGTTGCCTCATGCGTTTGACGTCAGCTGCTCCAAGTTCTTTGTTTGGCCTCTCGATTCAATTCAGCTCGTTTGGGGCCCCCGACATCTCTCTCTTCCTCTCTCTCGAAGTACACTAAAAATTTAAAATATTCCAATTATTCGAAATCGATAAAAATACCATTTCCTACATATATATATATATATATATATATATATATATATTATATTTTATATATATATATATATATATATATATATATATATATATATAGCGATTTTTTTGTGTCGTGGTTTCATTTTACTGTCAAAAATGCTGGAATTTTTTTATTCCATTATGACAGAATACTTCAATGATACGTCGTCGAAATACAAGCATGTACCATTTCAAGTTCGTTAATCAATATTTTGAAACCCATAATTTTCAGCAACTCTTGAAGGTGAAAGTTATACTCATCCGTTATTCTACATATCAATCGAGGTTTAGAAATCAAAAAATCATTCGAATTCTCTAAATGATACATAATCTTCCAGAAGCATTCGGATTCCTCAGTTTCTCATCAAAGGCGAACAGCATTTCATTAAAACCGGTGCTGATTAGAACAGCCGAAATTTTCGATCCATCATGGGTGTAGTAATTAGTTTGAATGAAATATTGTGTGGGGGGTGACATCTCTCTTTTTGTATTCTGTTCTAGAACTCGCGTGTTTAAAACCAATAGAACTAAGAATTATTAGAGATATCACAAAGAGAATTAAATCAGTTTCAAATATTTATATTGTCTACATTTTAAAATTGTAAAAATAACTAAATGGACATAACTGCGACTATATATATATCGTTTAATTTAAATTAAATTTTTGTCGTGATAAATCTGTTATGTATTAAAAGCTTAAATTTTTTTCTGTACGTAATAATATTGAAAGTGGTCAATATTTTTGTCCATTTTTGAGATACGCATTTAGTGACACACGCACATATGCATATATTTATATATACTCCTACATACATGACATACCGGTATATATATGCACACAAACACACGAGCATATGTATTTGCACATAAAATCTGGAGAAAAATTGTGGCTGTAACATGCTAGACTGTAATTTTTGTGGTTTATAGTGAAAGGGATGTAGACTAGAAGGACCTCATAAAGGCCACCTTAATTACGATGAGTAAGACTCTGGGTAACAGTTACCCGAAAATGCATGCTCATGTTGCATTATGCATATTGCTAGACAGTTGTTCCGCTCTCATGGAAGTATCCATTTTAGATGGAAGTTGCAAATAACCGTCTTGATATGAAGCTGTTCCCGTTTGCTGCCTTGACCAGGTCGGCAGCCCACTGTTCCTGTCTCTGTGAGCTGTTTCCACATAGTGAACATCACATTTTTTTTTTTGAAATCCTGAAGTCCTTAGAGCAGATTGCATGTGTTTGGCCTGCCTCGAGTCTCCCAATGACGGTCGAGTTTATAAATGGAATAAATGGTATTTTAGCCCAGTGTCCCATATACTTTATTAACATATATATATATATATATATATATATATATATATATATATATATATATGTGTGTGTGTGTGTAAACACTATATCTTCATATGTGAATACTATTAATAATTTAATGATCAACAATTACTTTAATAATAATGCAGCTTTTATTAAGTCATCTGTTGAAAGAGAAATAAATAATCTAATTTTGGCTTTTCGTAAACAATTAGGAATAAAAATTCATAATAATCTTAAATGGTACAAACATTTTTTACTCCCAAATTTCATAAAGGCCCAGTCAATTTAGGACAGTTCCAAATGGTTTTTTAAAACATTTTTATTAGCAATACAGACAAAATTATCCATGAAATATTACATGATACAATAAATATTCTTAAATCCACAGCCATTTTTAAAATAGTAAATCCCATTTGAACAAATGAAAGATAAAAACATTTATTCAGTTTATAGTTTACATTTTGAAGATCTTTTAACTCTATTAATATTGATGATTTCATTAATATACTTGAAAATTTACACAAAAATAATTTATTTGATAATGTTAATAATGATAGATTTGGTTCACTACGTAGGTTTGTACTACAGAATATATATATATAATAAACTATATCATAAGGGTAACTATTATCTGCAGGATTAAAAAGGTGGCCCTCAGAGCAACTGTCTTGTCAATTTATACTAACATTATTTTGAAAAAGTAGGTACATTAATAATTCTAAATATTATATTTATCGTTAGATGACATAATAATTTTTGTGAAACAAGTCAATATTATACCTACTTTAATTTTTATCCACATTATCTTAATTTAATACAGACAAATAGTAACAACATTGAAGCAAATTTTTATGACATGCATATCAAAATAAAATATAATGTAGTAGTTTCTAATATTTATGATAAAAGAGAACTTTAATTTCAATATTATAAAAAATCCTCATTGGGAGAGTAATATACATGTTTCTATATTCAGAAATATTATTATTATTTATATACAACGCATTGAATTTCTGGTGTCAAAAAATCAGATGTATAAATAACTATAAACATTTTACTAAATATTGCTTAAATCAGAAAAACTCAATTAATTTTATTAATAGTTATATGAATAAATGTATTCAAAATAGTAAGAATTAAAAATTCTGACACTGATAATAGTTTATTACTATATTTTACATATTTCATAGTTGTTGTTACCTCCATATTATAATATTAGATAAAATTACTTATTATTATTTTATTCATATATAATGTAGAGTTACTAAAGTTATGGTAATTTGTAAATCTCTAATTAATTTTTATTTCCATTCTTTTTACACTTTTGTTAAGTGCCAAATTTCAGCCATTAACATGATTTGAATCTGAATTAGGGTCCAGAATCTGGCAATAACTTTTTTATTGCACTCAAATTTAGCGTGGGCTCTGCATTCCTAAGTGCAATTTTTAGGTAAGTTTTATACACACAAACACACACACACACACACACACACACACATATATATATATATAAATTGCATTCATAGATACATTATAGGACCACATTTTGCCCTCAATACTCAATACTTTGCTACTCAATACTGATTCTTCTTGGCAAGAATGGTTTCAGTTGTTGTTAGATGGCATGCAGGATTTGAGAGCATATTCGATGAATTGTACTTTCGAATGCCTTCAAATAGATGGTGCTGGATTTCGCTGCCAATTGCCTCATTTGATCTCATGCCACAATCTCTCAAATGTTTCGGGATCTAGGATTATATAGGCCAACTATATATATATAAGCAAGGTAAAGTTTCAGTTAAGCTCTTTGAACCATCTACAATAATTTAAATAATAATTTAAATGTAATTAGTTAATAAACGATATCTATTTCTGTAATGTTAAAATATTTGTTTAAATCCATTAAAAATTATCTGGACACATATATTCAAAATTAATAAGATCTGCCATTTGATTGTACCCAAATAAAACTAATAGTAAAATCTAAAACATTAAAAAGTTTACTTCATTTTTAAAAAAATTCCTCTTTCAAAAAATCTTAAAGTCAATCAAAAATCCAATTTTGTTCGGGAAATATCAAATGTTGTGAAGAAAAATGCATAACAATCTTAAAAAGGAACATATTCTTAAATGAATTTGTATGTAGTTCACTATAAGACCTGCATTTTATGTCTTGGTTTATATGCAACACATTTCAGTAAAAAAGATAATAAATTACCTCATTTTTAAGAAACAGGGATGTAGTTGAATGATAGAAGAAAAAAATAGCGAAAATCATAGGTTTTATTCTCTTTTTTTAGAATAAAGTATCTTCAAGTAAAATGGCTAAAAGGAAACTTTACCTTCAACACTTTTAGTAAAGTATATGTCGATAGAAAATGTATGTCCATTTAAAAGAATATCTAGGTATAAAATAAGTTTTTCCACATTCTTTCTTTAAAGAAGTAAATTTCGTAAGGGAATTTTGTTTCTTTTTGCTTCCTGCATTTTTTTTTCTTATTTACTTTCTCAAAAAAAATCAGTAACATTTCTTTAATGTATATTTATTTTATGGTTCAAAGTATGATGAATTTTAGCAGAATAATCCACGGGGTTTTTTTTTGTTTATTTTTTTAAAAAAATCTTCACTGAAGATAATACATGTAGGAATTTAAATTTGCGGCAATTTCTTTTATTTTTTTAGATAATAATGCACTTAAAAATGATTTTTATACACAACATACTGTCAAAAATGCTAATAGTAAACTTCTCATAAGGAAAAAAGAAGAGAAACAATAATACCATTAGTTTTATCCATTTTCACTTTTTCATTGTTACTATGGTGTAAAAAATTTGTTTTTTAAAAGAAATTAATGATAAAAAATATGGAACATAAAAGAACTCTACAAAGTACATTTCAAATTTATTAGCGAAAATAATACGTTTTCGTGAAATTGAAAGATAAAAAGAGAAGAGAGTTAAAAAATAAAACAAAACATATATTTATACATAAGTTTGATACACAAATTAGATACATGAAAATTTCCTTATATAAAGAAAAAAATAAATAATGCATGAAAAAATTTGTTAAATAAAAAAAAAGTGATATCAAGTTTTTATATAATCTTATGTGTTTTTTGTTCTATCTAACTCCCATTTAGCTTATTATTGAACAAAAAGAAATAATATAGTATTATTTCATTAAGTACTAGCTGCATGGATCGGTCTTGCACGGGCTTTCTCTTTCCGGTATGACGCCAGCAATTCTGTGTGTGTATTTGAACGCACGCAATGTGAGTGATTTCTTAAATTACTTCATTATATTTATCTTTTTTGAAATTTGTTCCACATATTTTTGATTTAAGACAGATTTCTTTTCCCTCTCTTTGGTCCGGAAAACAGGGGTTATTTTGTTAGCGTAAAATCATTGTTCCCTCTCATCCTCACACCCTCACAGATAAGATATAGCTGGAAATTTCGATGTATGACTTACAAAAAACAATATTGCGTTAGTTAAAAAATTATTAATGTGAAACAATAAAAAGAAATTGATTCTGATACTATGAGTAAAACAAAAAACTTTCATCCATTTTGAATAAAAGTTATTTTCTAAGAATCTAAAATAATAAAATAAATTTCAGATTTTCATGAATCAATCAATCGTTACGTATAGTTAGCTTAGAAATGTCTCTAAAATGTATTTTTATCCCAAATAATAGACGATGTACTTTGTAATTAACAAATAATTAATTTAGTAATGAAATATAATAGAAACAATCCTTTTAAATATATGTATATATATATATATATATATATATTTTAATTAAAATCCACTTTCTATAAGTGATAAATAAACCAAAAATTTGCACATAGCTATTGAAACGCTTGTTTTTTAATGCTTGAATAAACATATATATATATATATATATATATATATATATATATATATATGTATATATATATGATGTAATTGAAAATATAAGTTGAAAAAAATAAATATGGGAGAAATCCTAGATATATATTTACATGCACCGAAAAAACATTCAAAAAGAAAAAAAAAACTGTCTGATAAATACATTCTTATATTTTATTTTAATTTTGTAGTTTTTCATTCCACTGTGTTTAGTAAATTACTTAAATACCTAACGGACGAAAAAAAGTATGTTATACAAAATTATAACATATTCGTTATTTTAACAATAATTTCCTTCTTAGGTTTTAAAATTATAAAATTGATTAAAAAATGTTCATTTAACAAATAATTGTGACATACCGTTTGCTTAAGAAGTAGCAGTAAAAGAGAAAATCTCATGTATTGATAAATACTTATTATATTTAAAAAACATATTTATATATTTAAAGACTTATTTATATTTTTAAAAATTTTAAAATAATTAAAAAAATATAAAAAAATATAAGAAATTTATTTTTATTATAGTAATTAAAAATATTTTTTTACTTAGATGATTATATTAATATATTTTATGTATTATTATAATAATTTATGTAATATTTTATTTATATTATACTGCACATCATTTTAAAAAAGCATTTTTAGTTAATTTTTACATTAAATATGATTTAGTATTTATTATAGAATATTTTTTACAAAAAGTATTATTTATTAATACAATTATATTTGTAAAGTATAATATCAATATTTATATAATTACATTTATCATTTTATTTTTAAAATACAATATGTAATTTTCTAAAATATGATTTAATATATATATATATATATATATATATATATATATATATATATATATATATATATATTTATACATGAATGTGTGTGTCTGTACACGAGAGATTCAATAGCCATACATCCAATCACCATAAAAATTTGGGAAATTATGAGGGTTTTTCCCCGGCAAGTTTTTAAAAATTTTTTAAGATCAGAGTTGGGGATGTAGATGCTCCCGAACAAATATCCCAAAAATATCAAAATAACATTTAATTAGCAATATTTGTTAAAAGTGTAACCATAAATAAATGAAAAATTAAGTTTTTTTTCATGAAATTTTCTCAAATTACTTGATACTTGATGGGCAGGTTCCTTTCATGGAGTTGACATTAGCTAAGAACAGATTTCGCAAAGTTGGAAAGCCAAGGGGGGTTGAGGGGGTTTAAGGAGCGTTATAGATAATTAGTTCCATTATTAAACTATTAGATGTAAAATATTGAAACATTGTACACAGATATGTTTCATAAAGTAGAAATCCCTCACAAAATGATTTTTACGAAAATTGTCCTTCAAAGGGCGTTCAGGGCACTTAAGGGGCGTTATGCATAATTATTTCCATTTTTAAACTGTTAGATGCAAAAATCTTGAAATTTTGTAAGTGGATTCCTTTCATAGAATAGAGATTCGCTACAAAATGGGTTTTTGAGAAAATTGGCTTCCAAGTGAGGTTGCGGGGACCAAGCGGGCGTTTGACATAATTATCCAGTGGCGTTGCAGGAACTTAAGGGGCGTTATAGATAATCATTTCCATTTTTCAATTATTTGACGGACATTTTTGAAATTCGGTAAGCGGATTCCTTTCCTGGAGTAGGTTCCTCTCCAAAACGAGTTTTGTGAAAATCGACCCCCAAGTGGTGTTGTGGAGAATTAAGGGGCGTTATAGGTAATTATCTTCTTTTTTAAATTATTAGACGCACACTCTTCAAATTTGATGAGCAGATTCCTTTCATGGAGTAGAGATCCGCTTCTAAATAGGTTTGGGAGTTCCTGAGCTCTTTGAAGTCATTTGATCTGCCATTACATAGTTTGGAATTGAAGGTAGGAGTACCCGTTTTGTTAATGTGAAACTTGGACGCAACAAGAATATGCAACGGTACTCGGTTGCGAATGACCGAACTAGGAAAGCATTTTATGAAGGCCACAGTCTTAACTGGAGAAGACAAGAGAGACAATTTTCTTATACCACACATCCCTATCATACCCAACAACTTACCACTTAATTTTAAACGCCTGCAGTTCCCATGAAAAGTTGCATTTTCAATGACTATCAACAAATAGAAAGGTCAAACCTTAAAGGTAGCAGGTTTACATTTTGGTATGCCATGTTTTTCTCACGACCAGGTTTACGAGGATTAGTCACGCGTTTCTAAATCGCAAAATCTGCATTTTTATGCTGAATGAAAAAAAAATCGCTTAAGATAGTTTATAGGAGTATATTGCAATAGCTTACACCTAAAACTATTGCATTACCATCAATCATCATATACATCTGTACATCTATCAACGAAAAATATAGGATTTATAATACCTATGAGTGAGATCATCATCAAAAATCCTTAGTTTCAGTCTAAATACACTACAAAATATAGAATAAGGGTCTCTCAAAGGGAATCTGTCTGTCTGTTACGCTTTCACGATTAATTCGCAGGATAAATTTTCATGAATTTTAGTATAAAGATAGATAAAGAGGACTTAAGAGAAGAAAAAAAAGCTACTCGAAGGACTAATCCTGCGCAGACGCCTGCTCTCTCTCTCTCTCTCTCTCTCTCTCTCTCTATATATATATATATATATATATATGTAATCTATGTAAATAAACTGTATTCTAAGAAACTTAATTTTGCTAAATATACGGGGTTTTCTTTAGTATTCTTTAACATGAAATTCTTTTAGAACGAAAAAAAATCTATACACTCTCAGTTTTGTGTTAAACGATTTTCTCACTGCATGCAAATTTTCTATGAACTATTTTAATGATCCCAACTTTAAGATTCCTTAATGATATTTGTTTATCTAAAAAATAAAAATGGCTGTTCGTATGTATGTATGAGCTCGCTTCACTCCAACATTGTTCAACCGATCACTTTGAAAAATGGAATGTATATGTATTTTTAATGGAGAATAGTGTTGTGCTATCTTCGTTGTAGCTGTCCACCAGGTGGAGGTACAGTATATCGACTTCTGAACAGTTCAATCAATTCCTAAGTTGCCAACTTGACTCTATCGCCAACATTTCGCTATGTTTCCATTGAATTGGCATTATAATTTAAGGAACAGTCTTGCTTGCGAATATTACAATTTTAACCCTCTGACTGGATGACCCGCTAATTGAATTTCACTTCGAAAGTGATCTAATTTTTTAAAGCTAGCTTCTCCGAAAATGCTCCGATAAATTTCCCGAACTGCTTCAAAAACGAATGGCAGTTTAGTGCTTTCGCCTGTTAACGCCGCAGGAGAGGTCCTAATTGGTTTTGCAGGGAAGGATTTTATTGCTTTTTGGTCTCTGTGTTCTTCGAAACGGGAGGTTTATCATTCACAGCTGTGGCCTAGGGCGAGGATTGTGAAATGGACATTTTCTACACTTCACGGCCAACAGAGAGTTCACCCAATTTATTGAAAATATATATTTCATATATTTGGAAAACTTGCTCAATTTCTGATCTAAAAACCAATTAGGTTTTAAGAAATTTTAATTTTCTGAGTTTTGATTTTAAATTCGGTTTCATTTTAAAGCATTTTGCATTCCTAGATTGAATTAATTAAAATTATTTTTAACACAATCCAATATTTCGTGTGAAACGGCAATTAACTACAGTTTTAGTTTCTAAAATCATTTTTGTTTGCTCATGTTTTTAAGTTTTTGAGTTTTCTCACATTTACTTAATTAAGATTGATTTAAAGACCAATATATTTTTGATACATAGTTTATATAATTTAAAAGCTCTTTACTTTGTTTTCATTATTTTTTTTTCCTTTTGAAAAATGCCATGGCCAAAATGTACGCAGGCTACTGTGATAAATAATACTTGAAAGGGATGGAATATGACTGAAAATGGTAAATCTAAAATGCAGCTTTTTCAGGTAATATTACAATTAGACTACAGAATACAAATGTTGCAGAATGAACTAAATATTTCCCTGATGTACCACAAACTACATTATAATAAATCTATTGTAGTACTACACTGCATATTTTAAAGTCATGCAACAAAAACTTAAACTTGCTTAACTGCCACGATGGGGAACTGAGAAAAAAATAGATATTGTTTACAAACTTGGTGATTTCTGGATTACGTTTCTATAACTACTAATTTCTATATAAATATTTTGCATTTAAAACTCTTGTGAATATATAAGGTTCTGATAAAAGTGATTAATTGATCCAATTAACAGTTGTTATCAATGTTATGTCTTAGAATATTTTGAATTAAAAAAGATATTTCAGTCATATTTATTTCAAATAGAATTTTCATGTAGAGCAGGTGTTGGATAGTAACAGATTGAAAAATTAAAGCTTTACAGGCAATGGAATTTTTTATATGCCATTACAAACTTTAAATATGTTTTTCTCAGATTTTTAATTTTGAAGATGAGAGTGTTTTCTAATTCCTAAGGCGTTTTTCCTGTTCAAGATAGAGTCTTGAAATATCTTGTAAATGTTCCCTTACATATGTTCTATAACAGTTCATATGGATTTAGGTCTGAGAGCTCTTGTTATTTTTTAAAAATATCTTAATGTTAATATTTAAAAAAAGTTGGGTTTTCTCCAGGTTTAACCATAAAAATAATTACTAAAATTCAACAAAGAGATATATTTTAAATTTTATACTTTTTGTTTCCAATAATCTAAGAAATATTAATCACTTACAATAATTAAATATTTTTAATAATTTAACATTTTAGAAAAGTTTAAAAAATTTCAAAACTGTTCAATGCTTTAAAATTGGGAAATAATGGCTTGTCAAACTAATCTATTATTTTCAGAATCAATAAAATAGTATAATTTGAAAATATAAAACAAAAATTTATTTTACTGTGACAAACTGTTTACGACTTCTACTTATATTGTAAAAAGAATGAAAGATAAATATATAACATAGTGGCAGTAAAAAACACATTCATAATATGTTAAAATCCTGTCCCGATACAAATTTCAATGCCTTTTCC
This sequence comes from Trichonephila clavipes, assembly GCA_019973935.1. Lineage (NCBI taxonomy): Eukaryota > Metazoa > Arthropoda > Arachnida > Araneae > Nephilidae > Trichonephila > Trichonephila clavipes. Next base: position 601,184 of record BMAU01019734.1, on the reverse strand, counting down.
AAACTGTAGCTAAAAACAATTATATGTTTATTAGGACAGAAATTATTTATATTTGATATATTTTTCCTTATTAAGTACATAATGAATAATGGCAAGATAATTTGTAAAATCCTGAAAGATTTTAATGAAGAAATAGCCAGACATAATTTTAGATTGTTAGAAATTTAATTATATAATACACAAATATGCATGTTTTAAAAGAAATAAGTTGGCTAAGAAAATGAAATTTACTAAAAATTTCCTGAATAAAGTAAATCAGATTTCATCCTCAAATACATATAATTGTAAGAAAAGGTTTTATTCAATTTACAATTAGTTACAAAAAACCTTTTATAAAAAACAATTTTAACAGATATAAATAGCAAAAAATATCAAAGAAGTATGAGAAAGACACATACATGTCGTTTACAGAAATGTCACAGTGTGATATTTTTCGAAACACGGCACTGCACACAGTCCAACATTACAGTTTTTACATTGAAAACGAGTTTTTGATGTTTAACGACTAAATCGTAAATATAAGAAACAACAGTCAAATATCTCGAGTGCAGACGGCGCTCGCTGATATTTGAGTGAGAAAATTAAAGCAGCATAAAATGCGACCTCGTTTGAATTATACCTAATGTGCATATTCGGAACTGTTTAGCGTACTCGAATTAACGCAAGTGCACACGTTAAGGGTTTATATTGCATTCTAAGTCAACACGGTGGCTACTGACGAGCGACTACGTATTTTTGAACCGCGGTTAAGTGACGAGGACGATACCTGAGCTGATAACTCCCCTTCCAATCTTCCACATCACACCAACGTGAGGACTTTTAACGTCGACGTGTTTATCGTGCATCAGCTCCTCTTCAAAGCTAAACTTTTGTGGTACTAGGGCTCGAACACTGGACACGAGTTCATAACCACGACCATCAGGCTACCGTGGCCGCAAAAGAAAATAGCAAGTTTGAAAGAAATGTAAACCAGAAGTATATTTGAAGAAATAACTTCAAAACTTAACGAAAAACCAAAATATCAAAATTTATTTTAGGAATAATAGTGAATATAACTTCGTACACCTAAAACCACTTTACGCAGTGTATTTTGAAAATGAACGTTTCCCCTTTTAGAGAAACTTACTATAATTATGTCAAATTCCTTTCATTTTGCTCTAAGAGGATCCCCGAAACAACGTAATTTATTTGAAACACAAAATTACTTATGGTTGAATCTAATACAATTCCCTACAAAATGAACTAAAACCCTTTTTTATCATATAAATTGTGTTTGAATAGGAGATGGTTAGTTAATAAGAACATTTAAAACGTGTCGGCAATCTATGGACCTGTGGCACCTGGTACAATTCTTAGTGGCACTCAGCACTACTCTACAAATTTGTCAATTCTTGAGTGGATGGAAGTTGATAATAGACCTTATTTGACAAACATCTTCTGAGTTATGGACATTTATGGAACTACAAAATAATCTGAAAGATAATTCTAAGGATACATTTACAGCTATTTTGTAAATAATTGAGTGTTATGGCTAGGGGATTTAATTGTTGAAAAAAGAAAATTGCATGTACTCTGCTTTCCACTTATGTGATTCGGCATATCAAAGTAAAAAATCTTTCCTAATATGAAAAATATTTCAACTCCGCAAAGACATTGTTTAACAACTGAATGCTCAGAATCGTGTCATTCATTATACCCCTGGTTTTGCGATATGAAAGAAGAGTCGTGAAAGAGTTAATTCGCATTAAAATTTTTATTTAACTATAATGAAGGGAATCATTTATATTTCACTTTGTCTATTTCTTATTTAAGTAAATATGTTGGAAACATACATTTTTATTTTTTTTTATCTTTGTTCAAGAAATAGAAACATTTTATATTGTTTATTTTTACGTTAATAAATGTATTTTATTGATCCATAATTAATATAAAATAAAACTGTAAATCTAAATTATTTACCTCTATTCTTTAAATCTGCAAATATTACCGTAAGAATCGAAGAATTTCAAAAATTTCCTACTATGTGGCACGCTGAATGATACTGACAGATTGGTTTGGCATGTCTTAGCTACACAGTTGCCGCCCCTGATTTAAAATGTTGGGTAAGATAACCATTATATTTTTAAAATTTTATAAATATACAAAAGGAGAGTATTTTGTCAATACATGTTTTAAAAGGAGTAAAGTTTACGAAAACGAAATATAAAATTGCGTTAAAATTATTGGTACTCTATCAATCGTACTTTATATATATATATATATATATATATATATATATATATATAAGAAGTACGTCGATAGAGTACCGTAGTTACTGCCAACTCGTGACAATGAATTGGAAATTAAGTTCACAATTTATTGTGATTAAAATATATAAAATTTTACATGACTTATTTTTGTATTTGTTATTTTTATATTCCTTACTGAGAAAGCAACAAATGGGAGTTCATTACCTGCCAAAACTGCAGAAGCCTGGTTGTTTACTCCACAAGCTCCTACCTTATGCTTACTCTGCCCTACTAAGTAAAAATGCCGTCTTCTGCTCGTCAAGATCATGGAATTGCAGATATGGTTTTCCATATATTTTAAATATTAGTTTTCTAACTTCTACATCAGCCTTTTAATAGTCTACACTGCTGCAAAGAAGTCTGAATTCAAAACTATAAAAAACTTATTATTTCCAACAATGTCATTTATACCTTTATTTTTTATAATCTATGAATGCGTTAAACTATTAATTTGTTATCGCGACTATTTAATATTAAATGCGAAAAAAAACGAATAAGTTTCAGACTGAAACTTAAATTGAATTTTTCAAAAATTGTCTTTGATATTCTCATAACTTTTACATTTTGTCATTTTAGCATATCACACATCTATCTTCTATGCAAAAATCTATTATAAGTTCATCAAATGTTTCAGCATTATTTTACTAATAACATGCAGTTTTCAACCACATTGTGAGGCCGCGGTAGCCTAATGGTCAAAGTAACGGACTCGTAGCTGACGTGTCATGAGTTCAACCCCAGCACCACTGAAGATCCGCCATGTAAGGGAGCGATGCTCAAGCGTCATCCTCGTCACTTGACCATGGTTTAAAATTACGAGGTCCGTCGCCAAGTGAGTGAATATTAACGTCGCACTGTTCAGCTACACGAGGGCTTTTAGTGATGGACCTCGTAATTTTGAAAAATGGTCAAATGACGAGGGCGACACCTGAGCTGGCACCCCCTCTCCTAACTACCACACCACACCAACGAGAGGACATTTCAGCTCTCGATATATTTAACGTGCATCGCTGCCCTACACGGCGGGTCTTTTGTGGCACTGGGCTCGAACTCGAGACATGCCAACCATGATTCGATACCTTGACCACCTGATACCCCGGCCACAGAACCGTCGCCAAAAGCCCTCAAGAAGTTGAGTAGAGAAGAGAGAGAGTGCGACTTTAATATCCCCTCACTTAATTAAATTATATGAAATTTAAGGAATACTTGAAAAAATATTAGAAGACATATATATATATATATATATATATATATATATATATATATATATATATAAAAATTAATCTAATGATAATTTTAAATATCCAAAGAATTATTAGTATTTATGGTAAATATATATGTTTTTCAACTGAGTATGTGAGACACGCATAAATATCTTTTCGAAATTCCAATGCAGAATTTTAGTGGAGCTAATACAAAATTCCTAGTTTTGCATGGTTAAGGTTATAAAAATTTCCAAATTTTAATAACCTTTTCTTCAGTCAACCACTAATGGAACATGAATATGATGAGGGATTATGCATAACTATATATTTTTAACTTCAATTTAAAAAGGATCTTTATATTTATTTATATGCGCTATCTCTAAATTTAACCAGACTAAATTTAACTCTAAATTTGTCCAGATGCTTTTAAATACTCTTTATTTGAAGATTCAAGTTAAAAAATATAAACCTGAAATTAAAATTCTCTTTGAATGAAATTAATGTTCAGACATTCAAAATTCAAATATAATTTGTTATCTGAACAATACAAAACAAGGGATTCTATGTAAGATGCCTTGAATATCTGGCTTTAAAATTATGAAAAACTAAAAGATTTAAATAGGGTTTTTTTTAACAATACATATAAATTTTTTGCAAATAATGTAATACAGAAGTTTAAAAATTATTCATGTTTAGAAGTGTCCGAAATTTTAAAAGATTTTAAATTTTGATCATTTTTTTTATTTTTTGACACATAACAAAATAATCATTTTTTAAAAAAAATCCCTGAAAGTATTGATTAAAATAAAAAAAATGAAACACAGTAAATTATCCTCAATGTTTTAATATATAATTTGAATTTAAATACTACAGATATTTTTTTAAAAACTTTGACATACATTATAAAAACTTAATTCCATTTGAGAATTTTAAGGTAAAGTAAAAAATTGAGAATTCTCAAATGGTTGACTTGCAATTTATTTCCGTACACTTTAGGGTTTAAAGAAATTCTTCCGAGATTTTACGATTGCCAAAGGAACCGGTCTCCACGGGGCCCATAAAAGTTCCCTTCTCAATGCCCATTTTGTCTCCCCGACCGTCTCTAATTATCTTTCAAGATCGTAAACCTTTAAAGGGGGGAAAGAATTCGGAAAAATACCACCTTACCGGTTTTGAACACATTACTTGAAGGGGAAAAAATATGTTTGGTTCATTTTTGGTGAGTCCCCGACCTTAGGAAAAATTCAGTGTGGTCCGTTTTCGAAGCCTCTCTAGTAGGGTGGAAAAAGCCGTGGTGTACAGTTGGAGAGTTAAGGAGAGTTCTAGAAAAATTCTTGTTTTTTAATTTAACCCATTAAATTGAAATATGTTGAACATGTTTCTTTAGTTGAATAGAGTTCCACTAAGAATGCATTTTATGGAAATCAACTCCAGGGAGAAGCGAAGGAGTTTTTAATGCCGATTGATTGACAAAATTCCCGTTTTTGAGCTATAAAGTAATAAAATTTGGTTTGTATGTTTATTTTGTTTAATTGAAATCCACTAAGAATGCTCTCAACGGGGTTAAGAGGCGTATTGATGATAAAAATTCCATTTTTGCTCTGTTAGAATTATACTTGAAATTTAGCATGCATGTTTATTTTATGGAGTAGAGATCAATTGAAAGTTACTTTTGTGGAAATCCACTTGATTATTTGGTTAAGTGAGCGAAAAAATATTTCTACTTCTATTTTCGATATTAATAGAAATGAGAAATTGTAATTCCTGTCCTTTTTATATCAAGAGGTCAGAGTTACCGCTATAAATATATTTTCAATGCAATCGAATTATTAATTCTAGATATCATTAGTTTATATATATGTAAACAGTATATATTTATACAGCATCGTGGAATACCCAGTGAAGCGGGCGGGTAATCGCTAGTATTCCATAAACCATTTTTAAAAAAAATGTTTTTAAATGCAAAGTTTCATTGTTTTGTAAAGAAAAAAAAACAACACAGAATCATACAGAATTGTGTCGAATTAAAACTATATAAGAATAAAAAGGTAAAATGGCTGGAGATATATTTACACTAACTGTTTAAAATCATTCAAAAAGAAAATGTACTATGTGTTAAAATATGTTTCAGAATTTTAAAGGTTTTCTATTCCACTGCTCTTCAATAAATCATTCATTAAGAATGAAGAAAATTATCAGTTGTCTTGCACTCTTCAAAACATTTATCTCTAATATGTAAATAATTGAATACTGCTGTAAATATCAATGACGTTAGCGATGACAGTGAATAAAGCGGCGGAATTTCCTTAAGGTCAGTCGGAAAGGTAAAATTTGATTTTTTTGACAATTTGAGATTTTTTACATTTTCAAATAGTACAGATTTTAACCTTTCTAAAAATACCTTACTTTAACCTCTAGGGTAATTAGAAGCCCTAAAAACCTATTTTTAAATAATCGTTGAAACTGGGCCACGCCCATTTGACAAGCGAAAAAGTAAACAAAGTTTTTTGTTTTGGCTTAAAAGTTGAGCGTCTGGTATAAATCAAAACATTTATCTTTTATTGTATAAATTGAGCCTTTTATTATTTTATTTCCTAACCCATTTGAAGCTTCACTATATTTTTAACGGTCAAATCAATGTTTGTTTACACTTTCAAAACTGCGCTGTAATTTTTGAACTCGCAAGTATTCTTTAACATTATTAAGCTTAAACTTTCAAAAAATTGCTATAATATATCGATTTTACCATGCCTAGAGCATCAACTAAAGTGTTTAAGAAACGAAGAGGAGTTTTTTATAAAGGAAGGTGTAATAAAAGTAATGATGGTTGTGGTGAAAGCAATTCTACTGTTCCAAAGAACTCTGCTGATGAAAAGAATTGTGCTGATGGTGCAAAGCTTGCTACTAATGAAACTGAACCATCTGCCAGTGAGAGAAAAATTGTAAACATGGATATTTCATATTCGGATGAGGCTTTTTCTGGTTTCAGAAATGTCATTGTGGACATTAACCTTTTAGCTTGTGTTTTTTTTGAAGCTGTAAAATGTATAAAGTGTGAAAAAACAGGACTTAGGTTGCACCTCAGTGAAAATAACTGTGGTGAAGCTGTGAAGTTTCACTTAAAATGTCTTTCTTGTAAATATAACTATTCTTTTTATAATTCCAAGAGATGCGATAGTTCTGAGAATTATAAACTGAATACTCGGCTAGTGTATGCTATGCGATGCATAGGTAAAAGTGCTGAGTCTGCTAGGATGTTTTGAGGTATCATGAATCTTCCCCCGCCACCCACAAAATTCTCGAAGTACAACCACATTTTACTGCATGCAACAAGAGAAACCTTTCAACACAGTATGGCAGAAGCTGTTCGTGAAGCAGTTGATGAAAATGATGGGAAAAGGGACCTGGCTGTTGCTGTTGATGGTAGCTGGCAGAAGCATGGTTTTTCTTCGAAGAATGGCTTGGTGACAGTCACAAGTGTTGATACCGGCAAAGTTATAGATGTCGAAGTTTTTTCAAAACATTGTATTTGTCTGAACAAAACCAAGCATCTTCAAAATTGTAAAATAATTTTTGAAGGCTACAGCGGTAAGATGTAAGTAGCTGGAGCTCTATCCATTTTTCAGCGTTCCCAGTCTCTCTGCAATGTTCGGTACACAAAATATTCAGGAGATGGGGACTCCAAGGCTGTTACTTCTATTGTCGAGAACAAAGTATATGGTGACCATTGCTCTGTCGAGAAATTAGAATGCATAGGTCATGTTATGAAATAAATGGGGACACGTCTTCGACGCTTGAAAACTAAGGTGAGAGGTCAAAAACTTTCTGAAGGAAAGCCTTTATGCGGAATAAATAGATTGACAGAGGCAGAAATCGACCGTCAGCAAGCATATTATGGTCTAGCTATCCGCAGAAATTTGTCTAGCGTGAAGGACATGCAACAAGCCATATGGGCAATATTTTTACACAAGCTATCAACCGATGAAAAACCTCAGCATGGATTTTGTCCCTCTGATACAGATACGTGGTGCAAATTTAAAAAGGCAGAATTGCTTGGGGAGACTTATCATCACAAAAATAGTTTACCTGTGGATGTTGTGGAGGGCATGCAATCTGTTTTTAGGGATTTAGCTAATCCAGAATTGCTAAAAAAGTGTTTACATGGACGTACGCAAAATCCTAACGAAAGTGTAAATAATGTAATATGGTCTCGTGTACCGAAGAAAACATTTATACAATTAGAAGTTTTGTCACTGGGTACATATGATGCAGTTTCCTCATTTAATATGGGGAATGTATCAAAACCGGAAATTTTGAGAAAAATGTGTATTGAGCCTGGTGATTACACGGTACAGGCGATGGAGTGCCTCGACAAACAGAGGCTGTTACGAGCAAAATACTCTTGTTTACAAAAAACAAAGGAAGTTAGAAAGGAAAAAAGACTTAAAAGGAAGAAAGAAGATAATGAGCTACTAAAAAATGCTGATGATTTAGAATATGGAGCTGGAATGTTTTAATTAAAAAGTAATTATACGTTAAAATCAATTTTTCTCAAAATGTCAATTTTTGATGTTCGATGTTCCTTTTCTTAGAAACTACTGTTCACAGGTATGTAAATTTTTTATGATATATTTATAATGGTGGCTAATATATACTGAAATGAGCTTTTTGTAAAAAACTTCAAAGTTTATTTTTTACAAATTTTTTTATGTGAAAAACCGGTTAACTTAAACCATGTTTGATAAAATATTTTATAAATTATGAAAAAATTCCAAAATTAGCTAAATGCTCATTTGAGTATAATGAAAAATGCGTATTTAAATTATATGAAAAAATTCAAGCATGTACATATAACAGATTTTGAGAAAATGTACCTCGAAAACAGCCAATTTAACATTGTTGGTATAGAGGTTTCCGACTGCCCTTAATCTTTCAAAAACCGCGAATAGAGTGACCTTCGCCATCACGCATTAGCAAAAGTTACACCCACCGTGTTTCTCAATAGGAGAACTCATATTAGGTAAAGCAATCTTGACATCAAATGAATATTTAAAAATGACATTTTAAAAATATTTTAGACAATGTTATTTTTAAGTTAATGCCTTCAAACTTCACATGAAGGTTGCAAACTACAGTAATTTTTAAACAAAAAATGACATAAAAAACTACATTGATTAATTCTCGTAAAAAGAGTAAAAAAGAGAAACACATTTTATACCATAATTTTTTAAGAATTTTTTCAATATTTGTACAGACTACGGATAATATTGTTATACTCACGGAAAAACGTTTCATGGTATTATTTTTATAAATAAAGAAGTTATTAAATATTTAAATACAATTTTCAGTATTTTTTGAAAAATCGTTAAAAAAAAGTGTTTGACATTTTATTTTTTAAATGATTGATTCTAAAATTGAAAAGCATGAACTTTTTTATTGTAGAATATCATTTCATAAAAGCGAAAGAAGATGCAAAAAGAACGAATTACAAATCATTTTCAAAAAAACGAATCGAATTTGACTCATTTGAGAAAAAATGTAAAAAACAGAAAATATCATTATTTGGTAAAATCAATTTTACCGTACCGTGGTGAAGTAAATGATATTTCCGATTCTGTGATGTGTTTTTTTTTATCAGAGGCTAAGAAAAAATTAGATCGGGTTTGTAAAAAATCGGGGGAAAAATATAAAAAAAAACGTAGTAAATCTGCAACTTCCTTAAACTATTTCCGAAAAACCGCTCGGTAGTAAAAAAAAGCCAACTGAGGTAAAATAATTATACATTTTAAGGTTTAAATTAATATCTTTTTTAACTACTTGCAATATCGGAATATAAATGGTCAAAACGGATTCCTCGAATCATTCCCAATCTTTTGGTACCTCCGACGAGTTTCTGCGTTTTGCGGCTCGCGAGAAGATAGAGGCACGAAAATAGAAACATAGATACGTTTGTTTACCTACAAATTTTAATATTGTAGATTTCTTCGAACTATAATAAAGAAAAAAGAAGCATGCTTATGTATTCTCTAAATGGGAAAAGTAAATAATTACCTTATATATGAATAAAATATATAAAACATTTAAGTCTCGAAAAGATTAAATATGTTTTTATGGAAATACTGTTAAGCGGATACTATTACTATTAATATTGTCAAACTAAACCTGGAATACAATTTTTAAGATTCAACTTGTACCTTCAATCTGACTGATGACGTGGCCAGTCGGAAATGGGAGGTTCGGTGTAAAATGGTCAGAAAGCCAAGCATGGGCGTTGGATAAATAAATAATATATACTGAAACCAGTTATTCTCAAACTCTGAATGTTAGCCACGCAATATTCAGTCATCATTTTTACCACCCCTCCCCTTCACTTAATAATAATGTATTGAATTCAAAAATAAAATTTTTTGATTCTAAAGGTACAACATGACTCCAACCTCTTACGGGTCACCGACGTATATAAACGTCTTTCTCGACCAATGCGTTGATTTCCTCGGACGTATATATATATGTATTTCCGAAGTACGACCTTTTCTGTGCACTGATATCGATAAAATTATTTCAAAGGTGTTGGAATGCAATAAAAGGACCCTGACAGTGTTTGTAAAGGATTTGCTTATTTACTTTTTACAAATAAATTTTCTTAAATAATATTTTGTTATTTATTTTTCAATATGCTCACGCTCCTCTGGTGGGATACAGTTTGAGAAACGCTGACTTATACCTTGCTGCAAGGTTTGATTTATTAATGATTCGAAAAATTGACAATATCTCTATTATCAATTGATGACTAATACTTTACGATTGCCAAGTAAAATGAGTAAGATTTTGTAATTCATGGATTGACCATTATCATCAGACCCTAAACGGTTATCTGAGATGGGATTTGGGGATTTAGTTTCACAAAAAAGTTCTAGACAAGCATATCGTTAGTCATTATTTTATTTTCTTTAATGTCACTAGCTATTGATCTATTGAAATATATGACAAAGTTGCCATGTAAAATGGTAACATGTTTTGATACGTAAAATATCATTAACATGCACAGTTATGCTAGCATATTGTAAGAATAGTGCGAATAAAACCACAGCTATTAAATTATTAATAGCGTTAAATAATGGGACAATTCAAACTACCATCAGAGTTTGTCAGAATGTATGTTGTGGTAGCATTCTATTAAGTATTAACCCAGTGCTTCTCAAACTTTCAATATTCGCGCCCCTCTTTTCAATCACAATTTTTATCGTGCCCCCTTTATACATTAATAATGCACTAAATGCAATAATAATGCACTTTGACGCTAAAGTTACAATACGAGATCTTAATTATAAACCATACAAATTAATAACATAAGTATTAAATTTTGAATACTACTTTTAAGCAAAAAAATAAATTAATTAAGTAATAAAGAGTGTTTTTTTCCCAGGAATAGAAATTTAAAATGGCATTACTTTCCAAGATGGTGACCGATTTAACAGCTGTCAAGTGATTTATTCTCAGTTTGGTTTGGCGATTCATCAAAACGATCATCAAGCAAGGCGTAGATTCGTCGAATGGGCCCAAAACGAGATTGCCGTTGTTCCCGATTTTCATAAGCGAATTTTGTTTAGCGATGAAGCGCACTTCTGGTTGAATGGCTACGTCAACAAACAAAACTGCCGCATTTGGAGTGAAGCTAATCCACAAGTGTATGTCGAAACACCGTTACATCCATAAAAACTGACTGTTTGGTGCGCTTTATGGGCTGGTGGAATCATTGGTCCGTACTTAATCAAAAACGATGAAGGCCACAACGTTACAGTCAATGGTGATCGGTATAGAGCCATGATTACTAACTTTTTCATTCCTGAATTGAAAATCCTGATGTCCAGGAGCTGTGGTTCCAACAAGACGGCGCAACATGTCACACAGCTCGTGCCACAATCAATTTATTGAAAGACATGTTTGGTGACCGCCTAATTTCACGTTTTGGATCTGTGAATTGGCCTCCAAGATCTTGTGATTTAACACCACTAGACTATTTTCTGTGGTGCTATGTAAAGTCATTGGTCTATACGGATAAGCCACAAACGCTTGACCATTTGGAAGACAACATTCGCCGTGTTAATGCCGATATACGGCCACAAATGTTGGAAAAGTCATCGAAAATTGTACGTCCAGATTGGACAACATCCGAGCCAGCCGTGGCAGTCGTATGCCATAAATCATATTTAAAATGTAATGCCAGAATATTATCTTTCGAATAAAAAAAATTCATGTCAATCGAATAATACATCGTTGTTTTTACGGCAATTTAAAGTTCTATACCTCTAAAAAAACACCCTTTAGGATAATTATTATATTAATTTCCTTTCTCTAATTTTTAAATTGAATTTTGTAAAATGCGGTGACTGCTTAGAAGACAAAATATGGATATCTGCTAAATATAGAAAAATAACTCAGAGGGTCAATTTCTAATCATAAGCATTCCTTATAAAAACTTTGCTTTGCAAGACAAGCCCATGGAAGTCGTTAATACTTATTAAACTTGTTCCTAATTTAGTATTAATTAATTAGTTATAAAATACTCTGTGCAGCACTGATACATTAAAAGTATACCGGCCAAAGTACCCGCTCTTTGCAAGGAGTTCATTTATAAGAAAATAAAATATTCATAATATAAAATAGCTGTATTGTAAGGAGAGTACAGCCAAGTGGGCGACAATGTTAACAAAAATGTAAAACGTTTTTTTTAATGATTGCTCAAATTATAATTAGTGTCTTAAGCGAATTTTAATTTTAAGCCTCACAGAATTAGCATTTATAATTGATGTTAAATAATAAACAATAATATAAAATTCCGATGAAGAATAATTGTATTATATTTAATATTTAAAGCAAAAAGACTTCAACATGTTTTAACCTGGGAGCGGGGTTATTGAGTCCCCCCAATCCTTTTTTAATAATTTTTTTATTGTACATGATACAAATCGTTATTCCAGTGAATAATTCAATGATGAGAAAGTTTACTTACCTACTTTCAAAGACTTTTCAATTTTTCTTTGGTAACAAATAAACAGTTTTACCAGAATTAACGATTTCGTGATCTGTGTGTCCCGCGCGACCACTTCCGGGTAAAAAGTGTATTCATTATGATAATATGTATGTTACTGCTAAAACAATTGTTATTCTTTATATGTTTGAAAATACTCATCTTGGTCTAAGTTTTGGCCAAGTATTCCATCAAGGGGGGCTCTCCGTGGTTTTCCAAATATCATAAAACTGTTTTGAAGCGCAACAGAGAAATACATTACTTACAACTTCCTTAAATGAGAAATAAACACATAAGAGAGGGGTCATAACTAACTGTACCAATAACTTAGAAGGTCAAACAAATTACAGCTATAATGTGCAGTATTTCAAAAATAATGGCAGTGATGAATTATTTATGTTCCTAAATTTTTTCGATTCTGGACTGGGATCTGTTTTTTCTCTGGAAGAGTAGAATGTTAGTTTTAAAATGAAACGTAATAAAAACTCTCTCATCATGGGATTACAGCAAATTAAATAAAATATTTTTTATTTGGTTATAAGATCAAAGATAGCTAATTTTTTTTTTTATTTTTGATGACTTAATATCGCCTATAACTTATATCAGAGTAAAAGTGCATTTTTTATTATGTCTGAAACTATTTTGTTTTAATTCATTCCAGTAAATTAATTATTTTTTAAATCTTTTATTTTCGGTGTGCTCGCGCACGTTATCGCGCCCCCAGGGAGGTGCGCCCCACAGTTTGAGAGACACTGTATTAACCTCTATTTTTGATGACTTAGCTCATTAAGGCTCATGTCAAATGTGAGGGAACTCTTTACAAACCACATAACTTTAACTCATTTAGTAAGACTTGATATATGAGCATGTTACAACTAAAGACTTACTTTTTAGTGTCGAAATAAGAGGTCACTAGCGTTAAGTCCTCCTTGAACTCGGATTGTATTCTATGAGTTGAATTTTCTAAGCCACTTTGATGTAATTGCTATTCCAAGAAAATGTCTGAAATTATTGTGTGGAAATCGGATGCAAGTGTTAGGCGAAGCTCTAAGATGGAAACACATTCAGTTGAATTTGTCGGAAATTATTCGATTTAACAGCCCTAATTCATTTAATCTAATTTCCCATCCTTCTTATATTGATGGAATATGATTGTATTATATATATATTTTTTAAATATAGGAAGCAGATATATTTTAATGTTAAAAGATTCACAGAAATCCAATTCGATTGGAAATTATGTACCAAAAAACTTTACTTTTTTACACCACTTCGATACTGAATCGTAATACTTCAAATTATTTTTTTCACACATTTGCCATTAAAATTAAATTATTTGTAAGAATAATTGGTTGATATTTGAATACTATCTTCACAGCGCATTCAGTTAATCTTTTTCGGAGTACGCACACACACACACATATATATATATATATATATATTATTTTAAATTCCCGTCAGTCACAATCCTTGTTTAAAGAATTAAAATTATTATACTGAGAAGTAAAATTTTAGTTGCTAAGAGATATTCAATTTACATAACTTTATATTTGGATATTTTAAAATTGATGAAAAGGGCATCATCAAAACAATTAATATTGCACACTTTTATCATATATTACATTGAGACATGGTCACGTTCTATAGATAATAGTTTAAGTGTGAAATAATATGAATCACTGAGTCACACTCACACATCCATTAAAACTTTTAATGATATAAAATATTCAAATTTAATTGTTCACACATTTGGCACCATGGTATGATGAACTTTAAAAGTGGACATATCTGGCTGGAAAGTCATCTGTATTTAATTATTCATAATAGCATTTTATGAGGAACATTTGCAATGAAATATCGGAAATTTTATGCATTTACTCATTTTTTATTTAAATAAATAACACATTCTTCAGTAGTTATGCAACTAATATTTGTGTAATCTGTTCTATTTAATTACATTAAAACCCATGTAATTTTTTGTTAACATTTAGATTAATTTTACCTTCTCCCAGCGGATAAAACATTTCATTTGTAGATATTCTCCCTTAAGTAATTACACGAATAGTATTCCGATCTGTCTTCGGTTTGTTAATTAATATGAATGAGATATTTTCATCATTTTTGTCTATCTCATTCTTCTGAATTGAAAGCAATGTCTCCACTTACCCTTTCAAATATCTCATCTGTGTATTTGGATATTGTATATTCAGATACTTTTATGTGTATTTTGATATGTATATGTATTTTGATTTCATTGTAAATTAAAATAAGAAACTTAACCATGTAACGTTCTTTTCTAAATTTAAATAACACATTTTGCTAGACCATTTGAAGCTAATCAAGCAGTTGAGATTTATTAAAAATAGACCTATCAATTTTAAATCATAGTCAAAAGATGAGAATGACACCTGGGCTGTCATAACAATCTACGGATTTCTACACCGTGCCAGCGTGAAGACTGTGCACCTAAACAGATTAGTCCCTATGTATATCAGGTCTTTAGAGGAACCCTGATTTTAATTATGCGCTGGACAGTTGGCTGCGGTAGGCAATTGGTGCGCGTGAGCTCCTGACTGGTAGTATCGTGAGTTTGAGTACCTCTGGAGATCCGTTAAGTGTTGTTGTTGTTTCTCATCCCCGAGATCAGCAGAACTATGTAAGGTCCATGAATCCATTCACCCTGAAGAAGTCCCAAACTAATAGGGTGTTTTGAACCAAGTACTACCTCGTAAGCCTCAAACAAGATAAATTGCTCATGGATGGGGAAAGAAGCGGCTTCTATGGACAGAGACCTGAAGCACTGGCAGCAGAAGATTGACTTAGCTCCAGAGCCTACAGACTTTAGCTGGACAAAGTGAAGTGGCCTTCACGCCTTGAGTGGCCCTACCAGGAGAATACACTTCCGACGTACTTCGCTCAATCCATCCAATGTCACCCCCTCACCATGGTCATGTCATGTAAAAATAGCTAATGCAAGTTATACCCATTGAGGCTAAAAGTCTTCACGGCTACTTGATTATGAAGTTTAGAGAGTTGGTTGCCAGTTCAGGTGTCATCTTTATGAATTGAATGTAGATAAAAATTCCACGGCCATTCCCAATGCACCCTCCCAAATTTTAAAATGAGAAATAAATAAAATATCAAAATGCATATTCGATTAGAAGTATACCAACCATGAAATCATAACTAAGATTTCTCAATTACAGCAGTCACACAGTTCCATTGGAATGAATTCTAAAAAAACGAAGTATCACACACTCACTACACATATAAATTCTCATTTAAACCGCAGTAGCCAATAAGCAGTAAAGAACGAATAATTATTCCCATTGATTAAGCCATTACTTTCAATTCAGGAATCTAAGACGAGAAATGAAATAATTTATTCATCCAGCAGTGATTCGGTGATCTTGTTGTATGGATATGAAAGGGTTATAATTTCATTTGTTAATTACAATTCAACTAAATATTTTCTCGTTTATTGAGCTTGAGAGTAGCTTATGCAAGATTAAACATCATTCTTGACACATTTCTCGTTTTGGGAATAATAATCCATTAACCATTGGAACTATCAAATTCTAAAAGCGATTACAAATTAAATGAATGTCAGTGTTACATTTCAGAACTGTAAATTCAAGAAATTACCTGTCTAGAATCAGAACTATTGGATCATAAAAATTACAGATTAATTCAATTGTTTATATTTGAATTGAGATGAAGATGCTATTAAGTATTTCTTTTGAAATGACTAAGCTTAAATGTTTTGGATCAATGACAAACAAAATAATTAAAATACTTTTACTATAATACTAATTATATAAAGTGTTTAACAACATAAAAATCAGAAAAATATAAATAATTATTTCGCTTTCTGAATTTCTTTGATTGAAAGAATTGTCAAAAGAATATTTTAATTAACTTGAATTTTGAGGTCCAAATAAAAGATATAATAAAAATTAATATAATTAGATGTTGCAATTACTTTCTTTCAGTATGTGCGCAAGTTTCTGAATTTTGTATGAACACTTGTATAATTATTGTGGATAAAGACAAATTTTTAATAAAAACTTGACAATAGTTCATCTCATCTTAAGTCAGTGATTCTCAAACTGTGGGGCGCGCCTCCCTGGGGGGCACTGTATTCCTGCGAGGGGGGTACGAGCATATTAAAAATAAAAGGTTTAAAAAATAATTTTTTTGGAATGAAGAAAAACAAAATGCTTCCTGTCTTAATAAAAAATGCACATTTACACATATATAATTTATATATATCATCTGGTGATCATCAAAAATGAAACATTCCACTTCAAACGTTCATTAGCTATCTTTGATCCTATAACCAAATAAAAAAAGACATTTTGTTTGATTTACTGTAATCATATGCAGAGAGATTTTTTATTACGTTTCTTTTAACCCCTAAAATGTTACTTTTGACTATCATATATTTGACCTTCAAACTTACTGGTATGTTTCACTCCATCTGTTTTCTTTTAGGAAAGTTGTAAATAATATTTTCCTGCTGCTTTTTTCCATGTGAATGAGTTATATGATACATGGATAAACATATTGAGTACTTTGCAGGATTAATTTGGCCAACATACAATGCATAACGGAAAACTTTTTACGCAATTCTTTTTTAGAACTAATATCCATATGTTTTACTGAATATAATTTTAACACGGGATCCGTCACGCGATGCGCAGGGTCATCTGATGTTCACGAAATCGTTAATTCTGGGAAAACTGTTTATTTGTTACCAATGACCTTGACAGAGTATCCTCCAATAAGACAGTCTTAATGGGAACTAAAATGAATTTATCACATTTCGCCTTCTTTGTTTGGGGAGTTTCAAACGTTTTTTTTTTTACTATCAAGTTACTAGCTTTGATCGAGTTCCCTGCGCGACCACTTTGTTCAAAAATATTTTCTATGGACATGCTTTATGTCCTTTATTGAGAGCATGCAGATTTGGATCATTTTCATTAGTTTTATTGGATTGTTTCTCAAAAAATCAAAGAAAAATTGAAAAGTCCTTGAAAGTAGGTATAAGTATATTTTCTCTTAATTAAATTATTCACTGAAATTGGGATTTTTATCGTGTATAGTAAAAATAATTCTAAAATAAATTATAGTTTAAAAACAAATTAAAAAAAACATGCTTTTATAGTGAATCGAACTAAAAAGTAAAAAAAAAATAAATAAAAATATATATTACTTAAAAGTAACATATACAAAATTTAATACTTATCTTGTTCATTTGTACGGTTTATAATTATGATCGTATTGTAGCTTTAGCAACCCCCAGATGCATAATTATTGTATTCAATACATTATTTTTACGGGGAGGGGCGATAAAATTTATGATTGCAAATTGGGTCGCCATTAGTTGAAGTTTGAGAACCACTGTCTTAAGTGCATTTATTTTGTTGAGGGTTCCAGTATTTATTAACATATTACTAGAAAAGAACAAGAGGTCTATTAGGGAAGTAATACGAAACTTTTAAACTCGGTAATGACGAGGTGGACACTTAGCAGGCATCCTCTTTTTCAGCCACACTACATGACATGTCTTCAGTGGCACTAGGGCCCGAACGCATCACGCACGGGGTACAAGTCTTTGGCCATAACCACTTGTATTCGGCAGTATAGGTTGTTAAAGAACTGCATGTTTTTCTGCAATAAGTTAATTTTTTTAAAATTTATACTCAAAAAATCTTATGTTGTGTTTGATAATAAACCCTGCACAATATGATTACATATTTTGCATTAATATGATAAAAAAACTGATACACTAAATAATTTTTCCAGTAATTTGATTTTACATTATTTTTAATTCCATAGAGATAATTTTTAGAACAGAAATCCAGAAGCGGAAAACCTAGCAGATAAATATAAAATACAAAGTACAATTGTAGTGAGCATATTACTACACAGACAAATATACTAGGAAATTTAGTATTTTTTATTTTAAACTTTTAACCCGTTTAGGGCCATGGTCACACATATGTGACCACGCGTTTCTTCTCCCAGGACCCACGGTATCATATATGTGATTTAATTTTCCCTTCTGTGAGGCGGATGATCACACCGGTGTGATTTGAGTTTGGTACGTATTTATATTAATGTTTACAAGGCACTAGATCACGGATAAAGTCCTTTTTTTCGTACAATGTTTCTCAAAATTTTTAACATCATGTGCTTTCGGCTTTGAGTTTATTTTGTATTAGATCAGGGATATTTATGAATGCAAACTACCACACATTTTTAACTATTCCGAGTCAATAAGGCATTTAACGGGTCGTGATTTATTGCGCTTTGGATTTCTATTTATATTTTGACTAAATTGTAATCTTACTAGTTTATTGGACTTCAGATATTCATAATAAGAGTTTCAATATTTACTTTGTTTTGTTTATTTTTATGTGGTTCAGTATTACAGCAATAACTTTTATTCTCAAAAACATTTAAAAATCACATATTCATAAATTAAACAAAATGACATCTTTTCATGCACTTCAGGGAACAATGACACGTATACTGAGTTGGGCACAATAGACCTTGGCCCTCATGTGCTGTCACGCCACTGATTTAATTTTAAAGTAGAGTATGTTCCTAGTTTTAATTATGATCTAGTATATTTGAACTTATTAAGAATCATTTGAAATATTGAGTCAGAAAACGTTTTGAACCTTTATAAGAAGTTGAAAATAACTTACTAAAAAGTAAAATTTTTGATAAAAGGAGAATAGTTTAAGTTAAATATTATGAAAATGCTACTCTGCACTAGCATTTTATAGACTTCAATTTATACAAATATTATCCTATAAATTATGTAAAAAGAAATTATGATTTACAGTTTATGATAACGAATTAAAAGTTAATAATTTTAAAAATTCTTTCAGTAGTGCCTTGACAACAACTATATTACTAAATTCGTTTTTAATCACAATTTGAATTGATTTTAGCTCTTCAAAAACATTAACTCTATTTCTAAACTACATAACACTTTGATTAGTTACAAAAAATATTTAGGTTGCATTTCTGTTATGTAGTTCATCGCATGACTCATGTTTTATAACACTATTCGTCCGTAGTAGTAAACACAAAGTTTTAAAATATTGGTTAATATAAATTAAGGAGTTTTTTTATTTTATTTTAAACTTTTTATTATGCAAAATTCATTCAAAGTCTATTTCAAAGAAAAATCAAATAAACATTATCTTATTATGCAGTCTTAAGCCTTAATTAGTCTTGTGCTATTATGTTGAAAATTTCCGCGAAAGAGGAAGTTTAGGATCTTACAAAGCAATGCTGCCCTAAATCAGTGATATCTTTAGAAATCATAATAATTATCCATTTCATTCCAATGACTCTTTCTATACTTTTATTTTTAACAATCCAATGTTTCAGGCTCTTCATAGTATTTCTAATTGCTTAGCTCCTCTTTGTTTTGAAATTTTTTAGTTATCAATTTTGATTTTACTATATATTTTTATATATTAAGTGGTATAATCGTAGGGTATCTAAAGTATATTCTATGGTTGTAGAATGATTGGAATTGTTTTGTTTTGACTTCAAAGAGATTATGATGAGAATATCGAATCGAAGGGGCTAGGTGGATCTTATTGAACACCATGCATGATCTAAATGGTCTCTCCTTGTCACACACTAGCACCTGAGAGGAGAAGAATATAGTTTGTTCAGTTAGGACTTTACGTGAGGAAATGGATTTGCTTGCTGCCTGACATGCTTTAATATGGACAATGTGACAACGTCTTTAACAGTATCAACAATCTGATAGCAGCCCATTATTATGGCTTTTCTTGACATTAAAGCTTAGAGATGCATGACGGTTGTGGTTCATACAAAACAGAACTGGATACAAGAGTGGCACCAAATCGTATATTTAGACGAGACTTTCATGTACATACAAAATCATTATTTATGTATCCGTGTCTGGAGGCATGAAGGAGTACTAGGACAGCATCTAGGAAAGACAAGGTAGCCTACTTATGTTCGATACCATTATTTGAACCTGGCACCAGGTGTGATCGTAATGGCAACCATTAGTTACACGGTACAAATATTTCTTGTTGTCTCCTTTAGAAATATGAGCATCCAACATTTTTTTTCTTAGATTTTAAACTAGTTGTGCTTCATAAACTGAAGGCTTCCAGGATGCCAACTTTCAACAAAACAGTTCTAGACAGCATGTTGGCCACTGTGTCCTTGGGATACATCGTGACATATATTGTTCAAATATTTCTCTGGTTAGTACACATTTCCCAGTCTCTCCCGCATTGAAAACATCTTTTCATAGGCTGCTGAAGCTGTACTCCCACTACTTTCCAGTCATTATTATTGATGAAATGTGTTATAGATATGAGAAGCAGTAAGGAAGAAATTATCCGTTTCACCTCGGTGTCCTACCGGATAAGAGCCGTTTTAGCTGCTTGCATAGTAAAACATAATTATAAAACATTATTTAAATAATTTTATATTCTTTAATTCCCATAAATTTAACACTGTGTTCATCCTATCAGGCTGATGTGATCAGTAAGTGAAGTTTTAGTTTTGCCCCTAATGTTGTGATATCTTTACAGCCAAAAGCGTATTAATTATAAACTAAAATTTTCTTAAAAACTAAGCAAACAGTTTAAGTATGCAAAATGAACTAAAATAAAATTTAGGGTCTAAAATTAGAATGTGTTATTTTTATTGTGTAGTATTTAACTTTTTTTTTTATATTTTTACGTATGGTTTAAATTTATTAAAAACAACTCAGTTTTATTTTAAAAACACATTCACAATTTACTTTTATTATTTTTTCGCTTAACATATACCACAAAAGAAATAAAAGTATACAGCAAAATATTAAAATTTATTTTCAATGATATTCATATGGTACGGAATGTTCTTTTAACACAAAAACAACTTAATTAAGGTAACAGAATTTTTTCGTAATAATTTACAGAATATAAATCTATTTTAACGCCTTTAAAAATATTAAAAGAAAACCAAGAATAATTATTACCTATTTTATGTCAGAGTATGAATATATATTTAGGAGGCTAATGATAAAAAAACTGTTGTACGTAGAATTAATATTTCTTTATCCGCGTGTTGTTGAAAAAATGCATAATATTCTAATTTTCTTATTAAAATATAAATCATCCCTTAAAGAAATACTTTTGTATTAACTATCTTCTTAACTGATGAGACGTTTGTGTGTGTTATATATCACAATATCATTTTTAAAAAAGTGTAACGACATACTATTTGCAGCATGCGAAACAGGGAAATATTTTTTCATTATTCATATGTCGACCCAAACTGTCTTATAATTCATTTTTTTCCAAAAATAAATCCTGCAAATAATTAATATATTCTGGAACATTTAAAAATAATGTTTTTGAAAAAGGGATGTACACAATGCTGAAAAAAAATTATTATGCTTAGTGGAATATAAATATATACTGAATAATTTAAATATATCTGGAAAAAAATTATTATAATTATCAGTATAATGAAAAAATAGATGTTATTCATTATAAAAATAACAATAATAGATAAAAAATGGTACATAAGAAGCATTAGGGTTTCTAAAATTCCTGGCAGCAAATTCCTGGTTCTCGACCAAGCATCTGTAGTGTTTCCACTGAAACGTCATGGATGATTTTACATAAATTTAAAATTTACGGAATATGCGATTCATCCCAAAGCTTAGAAATGAGCAATGCGTCCGAAACGAAGCAAGAAAATAATTTGAATTATTACTATGAAGAATGTGTGAAGATGCGTTTCACTAAGATACCAATTGTAATAAAAAGAAGAAAAATGAAGTGTTTCAAAACAAAGAAAAAACAATGCATGCATAGTGATGTCCCCAAAGTGAAAAAAATCCATTCAGAAAAAATGTATAAAAACAAACCGTACTGAGCAGCTGTGCAAATATATACTTTTTTAATGTTGAAATAACTTTATAAGCTAAAAATGAGATGCAAAAAAATTACAGAAATAACAGGAAGGATATATTATGTGCGTGTGTAGTTGTCTGTACTATAATACTAGTTGAGGAAAAATGTTAATTGAAATATATTATTTTTAAGAGACTATGGTTTCCTCAAAAAATTATATATACATACAATTCTGTGAGTAAATAATCTATCCTTAATTTCTTACAATAAAATATTTTTGCTAACAGTGTGACTACACACATTTTCTGTGTCGATGTCCTTCATTAGTGTGGCTTGGTAGTTATGAGATGAGATGTCAGCTTGTCACTTAGCTAAAGATCAAAATTTCAAGGTCCGTCAGTAATAGTTCTCATGCTTCTTTATGGAACGACGCTTGCATAAGTAAATGTAATGTACACACACTTAACGAAATATTTATACTTTGCATTTGACTATAGAATTTTACTTTCTGTTAGCACTTATAAAACTGATTTGATTTATTCTATTTTTGTAAGTTTGTTTTTATATTACAGAAGATACCATCGATACATACCTTAAAATCATTCCATTAATTTAGAACAATATATAAGGAATGAAATATTTATAATGAAGAATGTGCTTTACAAGGTGTGAATTGTATGTGTTTCCCAAGTAGATAAATGTTATCGTTAATTTTTACCACTTTTTTAATGAAAAGCATTTTTGTTGTAAAACATGTAAATTATTAATAATTTTCCGGTTATAACTTCAGTATGACGTATGGAATACAGTAGAAGGAAATTCATTTTTGTAAAATAACCATCATATGAATGCTCGTTTTACATTAAACAGTAAACATTCCGTGTTAGCTACACAGATATTCTACAGAAACATGATTTGTATAGAGATACATAAGGCGGTGGAAGAGTTATTTGCTTCTTCTAGACAAATGATATTGTTTATTTAACTCAATGAATTTTTCGTGAGCTTACTAGATCTGTTCGCTAGACAAGATTTAGGGGATTAATTTTCAAATAGTTTATTTGAAATTTCAGAAGTTTTTCTCCCTGAAGTTTAACTGAAAATAGTTGCATCGTAAGATTTCTGTTGTTACTTGCTTTTAGACAAATTATTTCAGCTGTCATATGTAATTATCCTATAACACAAAAATTATTTTTAATATTATAATTTTGAAATTGAGGGATATCTCAAACTAAAGTAATCAGAATAATTCTATTAAGTTATTTGTATTAAAAATTAGTCAATACTTGTTTATTAAAAAAAAACATAGTGCTCGGAAATAATGGAGCAAATGGTCTACAATCCCCAACCATCCATTTAAACTTTAATGACTACTCTAGAAAAAAGCATTATATTTGAATATCCATGCTTATGAGCTGCGTTATTAACTATGTTCAAAGCGATCAACATGGTTCAATACTAACTCGATTGATGCCTGATTTAGAGGAACAATAGGAGCTTAGAATATTGCTAAATCAGGGAAAGTAAAATGTGGCATTGCTTGAGATATTCTAAATCACGATGTATTTCAAAAATAACCTCCAATTGCTCCCCTCACCAAATTCCAAGAAATATTTTAAATGCATTTCAATTATATTTTAATTACTTATTGCGTTTTGAACTGCATTTTAAAATTTTATAAAATGTATGTAGGAACTCACTATCAACTTAAAGTATATATACATATATAAATTATACATTTTTTTAAAAAAAATAGTCTTTTTTTTTGTCTATATCAATGGTATGTCTTTTCTTTCAGTACAGATACTTTATCACACTTGACATCAGGAATTTGAAGGAGTTTATACAGTAGATATTCATAGAAAACTCTAGTATAACTCGATTGTTGTAAAGAAATATAAATAGTCAACATTAATAATAAATTTCTGTGAAGCATAATATAAAACGAGAGTTCATTGCGTCTACATTTGTAAAATAAAGTCCTTCAGTTACCCATGCGGTATTTATTATATTTTATTGCTTAAAACACAGTTCTAATCTTAATTAACGTAGGTATTTCTCATTGCTTATAATTATGAAAAATAATATACTTGTACAAGCAATAGTTTTTAAATTTCAAACTCCTTCAAAAAGTATTTACATTTCATTTTAACCACAATTAAAGAATATTATATTGAATATATATATCATATTCGGCACAATGAACTTGCAATTTAACTTTATATTGCGTGATGAAGCGTATATGATATGCAGGTGTGATGCATAATACTTTTTTTTAAAAAAATTCTTTGGCAAAACTGCATTTCATAAGATTGTTTCATGTTGTTCCTGTATTTTATAAATAAATAAACAATAAGTATCACATTAAATTAAGTTTTGCTTAATGGTTATTTAGATTTCCTTTCAAAGTGAAATTTAAGCACAAAAACAAATTTATTCATTTTTTACCGATAGTGTAGAGTTCATAAAATATTTACAGCATGAGGTCAGTAAAGAGAAAATAAACACAAGAATATTATCACTTAAAAGTAAAAGCTGGAGTAAATATACTTAAGCAAGATTAAAGGCTTTAAATGATCCATAAAGGGTACATTTTAAATGAACCAAAGTAGCCTCACAGAGAGCTCTTCTAATATTTATTAAAAATAGAAGTACATACACATACAATGTTTTTGCAAATACACTGCTCAAAACAATTAAAGGATATTGTAAGTTTTATAAAAAATAAAGATGTAAGCAAAATTTTTTTTTGCCGAAAACACAAGAAGAGAATCACAAATGCAAATTTTTCTGTTTTTCATATTATGGAGTATGCTAATTTTGAGTTGACGTCAAAATCGTCGCTTCAGCGGCAGCGAATGAAATTTGACTTTCAACTGAAATGAAGACAAGGATGATTGGCATTCAGTGACTGCTTTGTTTCGATGAATAAGATGTCTCAGCGAAGTCACTTAACCGATTCAGAAGCTTGGAGAGTTGGTGGTAGGTTAGAAGGGGGCCAAACTCAAGACGTAGTTGCGCAAGTCATTGGAGTGTCACAAAGTGTGATTTCCAGGATCTGGAACCGTTTTTTGGAGACTGAAAGTGCAGGCCGAAGACCAGGACAAGGTCGTAGATGGGCAACAACGCCTAATGAAGATCGTTATTTAGTGTTAACGGCTCGGAAACACCGAAATATGAACGCTACTCTTCTCAAACAACACCTTCGCTCGGCTACTGGCACCACAGTTTCAAATCAGACTGTTTGAAACCGGTTCCATGGTGTAGATCTGTATGCTCGCCAGCCGATGGTCTGTGTTAGACTAACATCAAGGCATCGTTGCGACCTCAGGGAGTGGGCAACAGTGCATGTGAACTGGAGGAGAAATGAATGGAACACATGTTTTTTTTTTTTTCTGACGAGTCCCGTTTTTCTGTTCATCCGGATAATAGACGTATTTTCATCTGGAGGGACCATGGCAGTAGGAATAATCCTGCGTTCGTGCCCGAAAGTGTCATATTTGGCGGTGGGGGAGTGTTGGTGTACGGTGGCATCTCCATTGACGGGCGCACAGACTTCTTCATCATTCGAGATGGACCTCTGACTGCTCGCCGATATAGGGATGAGATCCTGAGACCTATTGTAGTCCCTTACACTGTAGCAATTGGAGATGACTTCATTTTAATGGATGATAACTGTAGGCCACATCGTACAAACCTGTTGGAGGATTTCCTTTTCGAGGAAGGAATCGTACGAATGGAATGACCAGCGTGTTCTACAGACATGAATCCAATAGAGCACGTTTGGGACAATCTAGGAAGACGAGTAGCTGGCCGCTGACCACCCCCACAAACTCTCCAAGAAATGGAAAGAGCTCTTTTGGAAGAGTGGGACAGAATGCCCCAACTCGTGATTAATAGCCACATTGACCCCATGCCTGAAAGATGCTCAACGTTGCTGGCCTTCCGTGGAAACCATACCTCCTACTGAAAATGATTTCCTTTGAAGAAAACACATTTTCTTATTCTTTTTTTCTCCTATGCACAAATTGTGTTTTTTTCCCCTTTTGTACACAAATGCGCAATAAAATGTATTTTTTTCTGCCACACATGTGTAATTTATTCTCATATAACCTACTACATATGTCGACCCTGTATCAATCAGCTAAAACGTTTCCCAGCCACAAGATCCACAATATCCTTTAATTATTTTGAGCAGTGTATTTTCAAAATGTATAGTATCGAATATTTTCTTTTCTAAAAATAAGAGAAGAAACTCCAAGCTTTTTTTTTAATACGAAAAACATTACTAAATAAACGCATTACTAAAAAATTAACAAAATTGTAAACTAGTGAGTTCTTTTCTGATCGTGTTCGCATTGTGAATTGAAAATAATTGCAGACAGGGTTTTGTCCCACTGTTTATTCCACACCTTCTATGGGACATTTCTTAAAATAAAGAATATATTGAGATGATACAAGATTAAGATACATGGTCCAGCCGTGTCTACTTTTCACGACCCCGGGTTTTTCGCCACCCGCTTTTTCTCTCTACCCCTTTCCGACCCCTTCCCCTGTCGTTGCCAGATCCTTCCCTCTATCTCGTCTCTCGTTTGACCTGTTGCCATGTGCAGGCAGCGGTTCCTTACACGCCCCACCTAAGAGTAAAATTTGCCCCTTGTGGCTGATTTTACCATATCAGACACCAGGAACAGAAAATTCACAAACCGTGACACAGAAAATCCACAAACAGAACACACAATAATTGCAACAGTCAAAAGTCTTGATGATTGTTCTAGTGAAAGTTCCTTAATACAAACACATGAAATAATATTAATAGTTCACCCAATTGAAATAAGTGACTATGTTCCCAGAAAGATCTAAACTGTAATGGGATTGCAAACAGATACATGGAAAACACATTATACAAAAAAAAAAAAAAAACACTAAATATATACATTACAGTTTTTATCTTAATCTAGACAATGTTTATTTCATTAACTCATGAATGAATGCTCAATGAGTTCACTAAATCCATATTCAGTACACAGTAAAAACTTTCCTACGGCTCTAATTTGCCTTTGGCCAGTATGATTTCCGACCCAACCCATCTCACCCATTTTAATTCAAAGTTAATTTGTTTTTACACGATTTTTCCAAATTTGCATCAGAATGTCTATATCGACTATCCGAGATACAACGAACTGCTCTAACATTCTTAAAACCTGAGCCGTTAAATTACATCCATAAGAAGTGTATTCAATCTTAAACCTCAATTTTTTAGTCATGCAAATTCCAAACGACATAAAGCATGCGGCATAATTCTTCGTGAGAGAACGACAAAAATACCACTTCCACAAATCCAGTACCGTGACCCACGATGCTGCGCTATTCTTTTCTACAAAACCTTCTCTTTTCAACAAAAGATAAATCCTGGTTCTCGAAAATATCTTTAACAAAGCTTCACGGGTTACCTTCGCACTGAGACTAGTCACCGGCCTAGCCTCGCCCCACCTAGTGTGCTGATCAACCAGACATAAAATATATGTATGTCCCTTTGAACTTGGCGGATCAATTGGACCTATCAGATCCATATTCACCACCTGAAATGGCAATTCAGACCTTGCCACAGGTGTAATGGGTGATCGGTCTTTAATCCTAACCGATCGAGTGAGCTGACACTATTTACATGATTCACAAAATTTCTTCACATCGGCCCTCAGACCCTCCCAAAAGAAAGAATACTCGATTCGTTCAAGCGTCTTCTTGGGACCCATGTGACTACTGAACACGGAAGTATGCGCTAATCTCAACACCTCCGTTCTTCTGCACTTCGGAATTACCAGTTGCCCAATACTCTCCTCGAGTATTTTATCTCTATGAAATAGATATCCATCTACTTTATAGTAGTTTCCTTTGCCTTCCTTAGCCTGCTTCCAAACCAATGCTAACTCGGCACAACACTCCTGTTCGGAACGAAAACTATCAGCCACCATGATTCCTTTATCCATCTCAGCGGTCACTTCCTCATCCTTAGTACCCAATGTTCCCACTTCATTCCGACATGAAGTAATATTCCTTTGAGAATCCTCAATGTGCTCCTGTGCTTTCTCTGGCAGAATACTCGATGAAACCTCGGTTTCATCTACATTTCCTGAGTCAACCCTCGGGTCCGGAGAGCTTTGAGCCAGTGAATTCTCTTCACTCTGGGCTCCTCCCAACATATCCAAAACCTCTGGTGGAAGCAACACGTCTTCTACCAAAACTTCTGCCAATGCACATAACACTTGCTGGTGCACCACTTTAATCTGGCCACCGGTAGCAAGACCAATTGGAACATACACCAAAGGAAATTTAACCGCTGGACCGAAAATACCTTTCAAATAAATCGTGGAAGCTCCTTCAACCGATATTCCAGGAACTAAGTCTTTCTTGATAAAAGTAATTTCCGTACCAGAATCCACTAACGCATGGACTAATTTCCCATCTACACTGATAGATGTTTTCACTAATTTACTTAATTTGTCTTCAATAGCCCCCTAGGAATGACTTTACCTAGCAAATCAACTCTAGCAGCGACCGTTCCATCTTCAATTTTGTCTTTTCCGTAGACACCTTATTCACAAGAAGTCTTTTATTATCTACCTCTTTGTTTTTCGGACAATCCCGCTTAAAATGTTTATCTGATCCTCAGGTGAAACAAGCGAATTTTTTAATTTCAGTTACTTGACCCTTATCAAAGTTTTTCCTAGAAGAAAAAATATCTGACTTTTTCTCCCAAATGGCTGTTTACCCCCCACTACCATTAAAACTTCTCTTTTCACTATCATTCCATTTAACTCTCTCAGGTTCATCGTAGGATTTCCCTTTGGAAGCGTAAAATATATCACATTGTTTGCCCAAGTCCCTGGGTTTGTACCATTTGTCCCCTTGGAGCACACCAATATGGGTCGCCGTCTCAGAATCCAACATTTCAAACATTTTATCTGCTACGATCAGTTGATTAACTGACTCAAAATCATTCGCTTCTCTTAACTTACAGTAGTATAACCACATCGATGTTAAACGGGACGCGAACTGAGAGAAAGTTTCGTCAGAGTTACGTTTGGCCTTTCTAAAATTTTCTAAACATATTTTTGGTGAGGGTTCATACTCCTTGAGTACAACCTGTTTTAAAGATTCGTAATCTTTTAATTCTTCTTCGCCTAGGTTAACTAATAAGTTTGACACTTTGTCTCTAACATGCATAACAAAACCTTCGGTTTTAACTCGTCGCTAACCATTTCACTAGCGAAAGTCTTTTCAAGACTAGAAAAATAGTCCCACCCGTCTGATTTATTGGGTATCTTTACAGTTAACAGCCTAACCATTTTAACTATTTCATTTAAAGATTTTACACGTGAGGTTTGACCATTATTTTGAGTAGCACTCTGATTAGTGTTCCTAGATAATTCTATTTCCAAGCATAATTTTCAATTGATAATTGTTCTTGTTGTTCTAGTTTTTGCTGCTGTTCTGTCTCTAACCTTTCAGCTGTAATAACTTCCAATAACTCTTTTGCCTCTTCCTCCTTGTAATATTTACTAGAGATTATTAAATTCCTTAAAACAATTTTAGACATAGACGGAACAGGTGACTCATCTAAGTCCCGCGCTAATTGAATTAAGTCAATTTTCTTACTTCTAATGAGAAATGCCATTGTTAATCAAGCTAAACCTAATGCCAAATTACCTTCTGACAAATTTAACTTCAAACACTTAAATGACCTAGTACTATATACTTAACAAGCAAGAAAAATTCTACTCGTTTTTTTCCTAAGAGTACTCAAATTCCAGAAACACAATACGAAATATGTTTACAATAAAACTTATATATGAGACACAGTTATTTGTTACTAATCAGAACGCAGAACCTTTTTTCAAAATAAAAAAAAAACACAATTAACAACATACTTTAGCTACATTACCATAGAATTATTTCTCAAATCATAAATCTACTCTTAGTTTCTTTTTTTTTAATTAAAAGAAGAATCTTATGCAGGAAACAAAAAACCAATATACATATACATCCTAAATTACGAGCAAAGGAAATAACCTCAGATTGCATTAAACTATCAACTAACTGACAAATTGCAACACTTTTGCTTAAAATGAAAACTATCATATAATATTCAAAAAAAAACATGCCATATTCTGAGTCATAAATAACCTACAAAATCTCTTATTTACAACATTTTAACAGGAAGTCCGTCTACTTGAAATACATATACACATTTTTAATGGATATTTTTCACCCACTCAAACATACATTTTTCGCAACCATTATTTCAAGATAAATTAATCTAATTCTTTTTTTTAAATTCTGCAAACTGAATTGTTATGCAAAACACTTTCTATACCCAGATTTTAATTTTTGAGACAACTTCAAAACAGTAAAGAATGATGATAAAAGCGAAATTATAGTTTAACACTAGAACTCTATAAATACCATATTTTACAACATTTAAAATGATACCCTATCATTTCCAGGTAAAATAAGTACACAATTTTCTTATTTCATCTACACAATAATCCAACAACATAGAATATTGCAATAAACCAATGAAAATTTCTTTTTCAGATATATCTGCTTTTTCTATTTTATTTTTAAAAAAACAAATTAAATATGACTGCATCCCATTACTCTTTTAAATATTCACACAATATTTTAACTTAGGGGAACAATAGCCATTTACCTCGACATGAACGCTGTTTCTGTACTTGAACACTTTTCAGATCACGGCTCCATTCATTAGAAAATGAAGAAAAACACGACATCTGTTCGTTCATAGCCCAACTCGGCAGGTGATGGTAAAACTCCATATGAAGAAGGTCTTGTTTTTTTTCACTTGAAACTGTTGCAGGGCAATTCCCGGGATGCACGTGGTCATCAACTTGAAGATACACTGCAGGGTTCTATTTCCTTGTTAAAATTTTTCTTTCAAACTGCATGCCCACTAGAACCTTGTTCACAATTATGTAGTACGAACACCGATCAATTTGAAATATTTTGTTCATTTAACTTCTGCTCCATTGCATCGCACTTCTGACACCAGTGTAAACTTGTGGGTTCTTTTCTGATCGTGTTAGCATTCTGAATTGAAAATAATTGCAGACAAGGTTTTGTCCCACTGTGTTTATTCTACACCTTCTATGGGACAATTCTTAAAATAAAGAATATATTGAGATGTTACAAGATTAAGATACTTGGTCCAGCCGTGTCTACTTTTCACGACCCCGGGTTTTTCGCCACCCGCTTTTTCTCTCTCCCCCGTTCCGACGTCTTCCCCTGTCGTTGCCAGATCCTTCCCTCTATCTCGTCTCTCGTTTGACCTGTTGCCAGGTGCAGGCAGCGGTTCCTTACAAAAATATTGGAAAAAGAGCTATGATTTACCTTAACAAAATTCTATTAGGAAAAAAAAATTAAAAAAAACATATAGTGGCAAACAATGCCAAAAAATTTACAATATTTTTAATACTAAGAAATAATAAGCTATTACTAGTTTTTCTTAACTGTTCCTTATTTGTTTAACGTAACATCACTGAAATAAACGGAATTTTATTATTTTAAAAACGGAGGGTCACCCCCTCTCCACCTAAAGACAGACCCCCCCCCTATTGTGTAAATTCTACAACTAGTCCTACGCATTGCTCAAATTGTTAAAACTGCAATTTACATGAATTATGCATTTCTATTTATTTCTCAATATATTGTAAGCAGGAAAAAAATAAATTTATTCGGTCTCTTCTTCTGCACCTTCAGAGAAACACATACCACTGTGTTTTCTTCGAGGTTACACATAAAGTGACTTTTTCAAAACTCTTCCCCTGTGATTTATTAATAGAGATTATAGTGATAGCAATTGCCAATCCTATAGGGAATTCTATACGTCAGCGTTTTCAAACTGTGGGGCGCGAGCATATTTAAAAGTCGAAAACAAAAGGTTATTTAAAAGAAGAAGTGAACATTTACTGAAAGTAAACAAACAAAATACTTTTTGATACAATAAAATGTATAATACACTTATAAATGTATCAGTACTGTACAATGAATATTTTAGTATTAATTTAAGAATACTAAGTTAATAACAAATTTGATAATTATCAATAAACCCATGGGCTTGTATTAACACTTATCTTGATAATGTGTAAGGTATCATGTCTTTTAGAGTTTCCAGAGCAATGTAATGTAATGAAATTTTAAGAAATATGATTGCAGGGAACACGTAATTTATGAGTTACAAGTAATCAAAAAAAATATTGATTTCGTATCAATTTTAGTAATGCATTTTTTTTACTTTGCTCGCGGAAGGAACAAATATTCATTTTTTACCAAGCAAGATCTGAAGAGTGTGTTGTGGCGGTGCCTTTTACTCTCCTGTCACACATCAAAAATTATTAAGTAACTTAATAAAAACACAGACATAGACCTGGAATTTTGCCATGAGTTCTTAGAATGATTCAAAAAATTGTATACAAAAATGTAACACATAAAGATTTTCATAATTTTTTGAGGTCAAAATGTTAATTTTATTAACTTCATAACTTACACTAAAACAATTTTTCAAACGTTATGCACTACACACATTTCCGTGTCTATTATTATTTCTGAATGAATTTAAAAGTACAAATACATATCTATTACAGTATAATTTATCGTATTTATAAGTCTGCTGTTATATTTGTATCTATAGTAAAATGCTTATCTTTTTCGGGAAAATATAAGTACAATTCCTTAAAATAAATTAGAATAAAACTACATTCAAATTTATTATATCTTTCAGACAGTATTGATATCTTTTTTATTGGTTAAATGTAAATTTGTGTAAAATTCATTTGAATTTCACTAAAAATGCAGTGGATTTAGCTTGTAACGAATCTATACGGAACTTTATCACTAACCTTCTGAACCGACCTTTTTAGGGAAATTTAATTCCCTACCTATTTCCAATCAACTCCAAAAAGCGGACAGGATTCCTTGTTATGTAGATTAGATTCAGTATTTAAGTCAAACGAAATAGTAAAGTTAGAGCAGTAGGAGATAGATATTGAAACATAGAGTTATAGTGAATTTGAATTGAAATCTTATTGTTGAAGATAATTTAATCTCATAAAGAATTGAGATTCCGAGTGGTAAATATAAAATTGTATTTAAAGTCTCATTAAAGTTTTAAGAGTGAGATTAAAGTTATATGTTCAATAAGAACATTATTAAATATAATTCTGGGATCTCTCATCGTGGTTATTTCTGCGTGATCGTTATTTAATAAATTAATTAATTAGATCATTAATTAATTGAGTTAATTTAAAGGATATTATCTTTAAAACCTCATAATATTATTAATATTATTGTTAATAAGTATTTGATTCTATTTGGGAAAGATAACCAAATAAAGAAAGTTATTTATAAAAATGGCTACTGGTTCTTTGTGACTCAAAATTATTCTTGTTCTCAAAGTGAGGTCCCGAGAGACCTTCACAATGGCGCCCCACGTTGGGCGCCATTGTGAGTGATAAACGCTGTTTTTTCTATGTCCTTTGGACTAATCGCCAACTGAAAATAGCCACTTCTGAGATCTAGAGTGGACATAACGTTGGTGTGAGGGATATTGGTGAGTAAGTCATCAATAACCGGTAATGGATATCGAGGATATTTGGTAATTCCATTTAGTTTCCGATAATCGATCGCGAAACGATACGCCTCGGGAGAATCTGGAGGAAGGTCATTGTTCTTTCGAGTTAATACGACCGGGTCAAACAAGGCATTATTGATTATCACATAGATAAGATGTTACGGGATGGTACAATTTGTCCTATTAATTCGCCCTATGCATCTCCAGTCGTATTAACTCGAAAGAACAATGACCTTCCTCCAGATTCTCCCGAGGCGTATCGTTTCGCGATCGATTATCGGAAACTAAATGGAATTACCAAATATCCTCGATATCCATTACCGGTAATTGATGACTTACTCACCAATATCCCTCACACCAACGTTATGTCCACTCTGATCTCAGAAGTGGCTATTTTCAGTTGGCGATTAGTCCAAAGGACATAGAAAAACAGCGTTTATCACTCACAAGCTGTTTAAAAGTAAATTTCAAAAAATACATCTTCAAATTCATGAAATATATATTAGTCAAATAATATAGAAGAAATGTGTCCATTTTCCCGGTGTATATAACGAATATCCTGTGAGATTATTATATATATATATATATATATATATATATATATATATATATATATATATATATATATATATATGTGTGTGTGTGTGTAATTAATTCGGACTTACATTATTGTTATTTTTATGTTTATATTCACTCTACATCATTTTCTTTACTTTTTATCACATTTATATTCGAATTACTGCTTCTTAAATACGTCATATTATTAAACAAATATATCTGTTCTCATAAAGAGGCTGATGAGGGATAAGAACAACAATTACATAAAAAAACAACGGGGAGAATTCAGAATCACAATAGAAGTGAATATTAATATTATTTTTTGACAAATTAGGAAAAAATACTGTTTATATAGAATCTGAAAAAAATAGGGAATTCTCTCATGGGTTTAAATGACAAAATTTTATTTTTCCATTTTTGATCATTGCTTATTATAATACATAAATTAATACACACATGCTTAAGTATTTTAGGCATATAATTATACGTTTTTTTAGACACTGTTTTTTTTTTTTTATATGTTTCATTTATTTGAAAGAGAATGTGATTTTATTTTTTATTTCATTTATTTCATGAAGTTTTAAATGTACTTCATTTATATTATTTATATGCTTTTAAAATTAAGCTATAAAAAATATTCGTTCTTCTTTTACTTCCTATTTACGGTTTATTTTAAATCTACGTAGCTCACTACTTAAAATTTTTCAATTTTCGTTTTTAACACTCAAATTGCCTTAGAAAACACGTTTGAAAGGTGCCAGAAAAAATACCTTTGTTGATATTCTTGTGCAGGTAAAAAAAGAAGACAGACGAAAAAAGTAAAATTAAAGTCCTTAATAAGAAATTTTTTCCCTTGTTTTTCCTTTCAGTCATAGTCAATTAAACTGGACATTTACGTAAGCATTGCACATTTTTGGAGCTAAACTTAGATTTAAAACATTTTTGAGACGAGAAAAAATATTAAAAACGTTTAGAATGGAAGAACACCAGTTGTTTTCTTCATTCATGTTCAAGTTTACAGTTAGTAAAATACCCATGGCAAAATAAATAAATTTAATGTATTCCAACTGAAATATTTTCTTATTTCAATGGGAAAGTGAATAAAACTACATATTAGTTGGCATTGTCAAAACAAGAGACGTATACGTACGAATAGAAATTTAGATTTCCTGATGGTTGCTCTGCAAATAATTAATGTGCGTAGAAAGACTTAAGACGATACGTCAATTTGATTTGAAAAATAAAAGAATATTTTATTTTTCTTTATATATATAGATGTAGGAATAGAGTTGCACGTAGTCGTATCCTTCCTAGATTCCCAGCAGCGGTAATACCAAGAGAGCACTACCTAGCTGATAAGGTGGTTCAAAAACACTCGGGAACCATCGACCAATAGAGACATAGAGCGGGAAACTACAGGAAATGAGAAGAGTGAAGTAGTCGAGACAAAAGATGAAAGAACGAAGTGGCGACGTGAACGAGATAGACACCTCGTGAAATCCAGTGAGTTACTTTTAAAGATTATTTAATTACTTCTTACTAACTTCCAACCCGCCCTTGTAAATAATTACCCTTAAAAATGTATATGTAACTTAATATGGTCGTTCTCACTCTCTGCATATGTGTATGTGTGATTCGGGACCTGAAGAGAAAGCTACTTAAGGAAACGTCTAAGCCGGAGCATTTTAAGAAGTGCTTACTAAAAAAAGCTATACGTACGAAAGCATGCTTTTCCATCATTGTTAGTAAGGACTTTTGAAAAGTACGCTAGAGAGTGAGAGGGAGAGAGAGAGAGAACAGACGAATGATCATGAAAATGCCTACAACTAAGATAAATATTTTATTAAGTTGTTTTTCATTAGAAACTGCACACACAATTTTATCTTACATACACATGCAATTTATTTTAAATAAGCATTGCCATAGATGTAAACACATTATTTCAACGTGATTCACAAGATACGCTTGAATGTACACAAATAAACAATCTCATTAATTATCGAGGATAGAAGAGCGTGACACATTGTAATAAAAAGATTTTCTAGAGGAAGTCTTTGTTCTTTTAAGCATGTTTTGAAAGACGCACACTTTAATCCTCAATAAACAATGGACAGGCTTATTATTTTATTCTTTTTTTTTGTTCTTCTTTGGCGCCAGACTTTGTAAGAGAAGAGGGACTTGGAAAATAATAGCATAAGCGAAACTGAAAAGAGGACATATTTATCAATGTCATATTTAAAGTTTTTGTTCCTCATATATTCCCATCTTTCTTTCTTAGAGTTATTCCTTGGAGACAGAGAGGAAAAACCGCCAAAATGTTGATGTGTTGTTCACATGGAGCTACACATTATTAGTACTTTTGTCCTCATGAATTATTTCTCGGCTTTACTGTTAACCAGTGGCCGACATTCAATTATTCATACATTTTACTGAAAACTTGAACCTTGTATATTTAAAAGTTATTTTACAAATTATTTCAGATGTAAACAATAATATCAATTCAAGTTCTTTAAATTTGAGTAAATTAATTAAAATGAGTGTGCTAAAATAAGAGTATGTATTTAGCAGTTTTAAAAACATTAATAAGAAAAAATGTACATGTAAGTTCTAGATAAAATGAATGTTTTATTTCTAGTAAGAAATTGTCTTACAAAACGTTAATGAATGAATTAGCAACAAGTTGTAAAAGTACACAATTTTTCGTGCTGTTTTATTGCTAAGACTTGATAAAAATGTTCATAACAGTTTATATGAATGTTATTATGTAATTTAGTGAGACACTTTTTATTGACTGATGGTTGATATTCTAAATTGATTTTAAACTAATACTTTAATTTGTGTTATCATTTTTATATATAGTTAAAGGAAAGTTTCAAGTAAAAAGATGAACAAAATCTTTAAAAAATTACAAGATACAATTTTTACAAAAAATTAATAATTTTTAACTTTTATTTATATTGACATTTAGTAGTTTGGGATACAAATAAGGTGTAAATTTGTTGGATTTTGTTTTACATTTTGACTTGTTACCCGAGTCCATTATTTATTTAAACTAATCAGTACATTTTTGAATACCATACTTGAGGCAAAAAAGGTATTTGTGGAATTAGAAAGTAGTTTTCAGTTCTACTTTATAGCTGCTATGTTTTTATAAAATATATTCTTCACAGTTGAGAATGTAAAATCAGTAATGTTTTAATTCACAATTACATTACTTTCTTAAAAACAGACTTCCTTTACTTTGTATGACTTTGAGAATAATTATAAATAACTAAATGAAACCATATATTTTTTTCAAATGAAAAAAATGTTGTTTTAGTTACATTAATGATTTTTCATTACAGGAAATAAATTTTTTGTTTTTGACAAAGTAATACAAAAAATAAAACACAATTCCTTTATTTATTGAATATTTCACTTTTTAATTTTTTTTTTGGCTAAAATAACAATTATAGAAAATATTACAATAGCTTTTAAACACGAAATGTAATTACTTTTTTTAAGTAAAACTGTATGAAAAGTGTACGATACTTAAAACTACAAGTTCTGTAAAAGAGGCATGGGAAGCAATTCATGTCGAAGTCTCTCGTAATACAACGTTAAGGAAGTCAGAAACAAATGTTACGAAAAGTAAGGGATGTTGCTCATGACCTGTTTCAATTTATTACGTTTTTATATAAGTATGCATTATTACTAACATGTTGCAAAACAGATATAACAGTTGCATATTTTTTTTCTTTCTGTTAATAATTAAGTTTAAAAATTAATAGCTGTTGTAAATGTATGAACTGGAAACAATTATTTCCTTAATTGCTCAAAATATTAATTTTTATTTTATTTATTTATTTATTTATTTATTTTTACTTTCTTAACTTCTATAGCTTCACTTTAGATTTAAAGTCGACATTTTTTGGGGGGAGGGGGGCTATTCTCAGCAACATCAACCATTTAATGCTCCTCTTTCGAAAAAATTCTGTCTCTTTTAAGCTGAAGACATTAAATTATAACATTCATATTTGTGAGCCTTTTTCTTTTCATTTCCTTTCGGAGAAAAAATAATTATACTAATTAAATGTCATTTTTCGGAAAAGTTATCACATTTTCCAGCTTGTCTTTTTTTCATTATTCTTAAAACTCAGTTTATTTTAATTACTATTAATACATATTTTATTTTCTTTGTTTATCTATTTAACATAAGTATTTTGAAAATTTCCATATAAATTTCTAGAAAACTTCGAAGAGGATTAAATACAAAAAAAATATGATATAAAAAGGGAAATACATGCATAGAGCTACGGAACATTTTTTAGAGTTAATATAACAATGTGCAATAATACTTTATTTAATAAGTACAAATAAGTACATTTTCGAAGAGATTATATCAGCTTATATAAACTCTCTTTTTTAAAGCAAAAATTTAAAATATGCAAATATATGTAACATTTAAAATTTAATTCCAGTTAAAAAAAATGCTTTTATCACTTAATTACTTTTCTTAATAATCCCACCACAGAAGATTTTTTTTCATTCCCTACTATTAAAATTCACACTCTCTATATATTTATTTATTTATTTATCTTGGTGGAATTTTCAATCGTTAATAAAATACATTTTTAAGCACTCAATTGAGCTGAAATTTAATATACATGATTATTTTGGATGACAATACAATAATTTAATTATAATTAATACAAATTAACGATTAAAACTAATTATTTAAAGAATTACAAATACAGACACGTTGGTGACTTAGCGATTCTTTTAGTGACTTATGTTAAAACTTGAAAATGTTTTCTCTCACGTCTTAAAGCATTCAGTTGAACTGAAATTTATATACACGATTGTTTTGGATGACATTACGATACTTTAATGATAATTAATAAAAATAAATTGCCACTTAATATTGTGATTCTGTCATATGTATATACACATTTATATTAATTGTAATTATTTTTTTTAATAAAAAGTAGCTACAATAATAATAAAAACTGTTAATCTGAGTAGGAATTGACTTAAATTTTTGTTTTGTTTTGGTATTACTTGTTTTCATTAATAGTTACGGACCATTTTTATTGATTACTTTTAACAGATAAAAAGTACGAAAAATTATGTTCAATTTGATAGTAGTTTAACAATGAGCTATATGCGAGACCTATACTCTCTAACTTAGGTTCCCTTCCGGCCAGGAAAATTGGCACTTTGAGCTATAACAATGTATCATCATAAATAAAAGTCACTATCAAATAGTATATATATAGTCCGTAAGGAATAAGATTATAGAGTGAAGTAGATGCTGAAGACACTATATTGATATATTAATAAATTCTTCAAATATAATTGCTACTTTGAAGTTACAAAGGTTTTAGGATATATTTATTTTTCGAGTGTGGAAGTTGCTTCTTATTTCAGAATAGAACAAATAATGGTGCCCTTTAGTCGGTATTATCTGCATATTATATACTTATTTTTAACTGTTAAATTAATAAAACTAATGTATTTCAAATTTCTGCTTGTAATTATTTCGATCGTTCAATTTAAGTGCTTTTCGATTCAGGCTGGGTTTGGATCTCTCGGGAATCCCAACGATCAAGAATTGACGGAATTATTAATATTTCATGACCTCTGTTGTCGATAAATCAGGCTGAATACTATAGGTTACATAATGATACAACTATTTTTAGATTTTGAAATCAGAATTTGACGCAACATTTAGAAGTTTATAAACTTATTTGCAATACTTTTATAAGTAAATTAATTGCGTATATTATTATTTTTCTTCTATTCCCCTTTTTACATAATTATTTCTTTGAAGTAACCTATAAATCTTAATATATCTTCAGAATACTCAGTCTATAAATAACGTCATTTGGATTACTTTTTCTAAAATGTGATGAGTTGTAAATATCACATAATAAATTTATTTTTACTTATTTTCATGTTTTTGTGTGCATTGTATTTTAACGAATAATAATCTTTTATACCAGCATGATTCTTACATTTCTACGAAATATAAATACTAGACAAATATAATGAATTAAGCAATTCTGAATTCCCGAAGAAAAATAAAATGTTAAATAAAATGTTAAATATAGATGTGTTTAGTAAACTCATTATAATGTAAGATTGTAACAGAAAAAAAAAGATTAAATTATTTACAATAAAATGTTTACATCAAAGTCTAGAAGAGCGTTATGGCTAGTTATAACATGCACATTATTTATCTGTACAAATGCAATAAATTGTGGACAAATGAAACTTTAAACATATGAAATATTCTATATATTTTTCAAAACATACGCACATACATAAATAATTATCTTTCTTTATTCAATATTTTATAATTCTGCGCATTTCAATCTATTTTTCTTTTAACCATATTTCAAAATTCACAAGTATCAAGTTTGAATACATAGAAGAAAAAATATTATTTACTGTTTCTCTCGGCAAAGAAATTTTATTGATTGGAAAGATAGGACCAGAGCAATAACATCACGAGCTTAACTGCATCTTAAATTTATTATTGTCTGACATAACTCATTTTGTTATTGAACTTTTCTCACTTCCCCCATTTAAGATAAATCCCCAGAGAGAAAATTCACTTCATGTCACTTAAATGTGGGTAATAAAACATAATATTCACTTGGACTTGTTTTCTTTCATAAAAACATTTTTTATAAAACTATCTCCAAAGACTTATTCATAAGATATATAGATATAAAACTGACTCAGATACATCAGATTTAATATATTATTATTCAAATAATTATTTGATGACTAATGATAATATAACTCACAGTATAATATTTTTGATTTACATAATACAAGCAAACTACAGTTTTAAATTTTGAGCAATGAGTATGAACAGCTGTGTAATTTGTAATTTGTACAATGGAAGTTGTTCAGTTTTTAGGCCGATGGGGGTCCCCCTCCTTTCTACTTAGAATAAAAATTCTTATATAGGTATAAATAAAACGAAACCTTCCCTGGGAAAAAGCAATTAATAAAGTTTAAATAAATTGACTTAATAAATTTTAAAATTTTAACTTAAAACTTTATTTTTTTAATTAATTTTAAGTGTAATCTTTTTTTTCAATTTTTATAATAATTATATTAGTGTTGCCCTTTTATTTCTAACGCTTAAAGTCATTATTGAAAACTATATCCCGAGTATAGAATATATATATATATATATGAATTGAAAAATTAAAAAAACACGCACATAGAGTCCGTACAACGGGCAGCACATTTTCTTACATAACCTTCGGGCATATAAAGGTACATTTTTAAGCTTTAAATTAATGGTAGTAACACGTGACTTTATTTTGCTCTTTTTAATTTTACAAGGACTTCTTCCGTATGCAATACACTCTTCGGTGCGAAGTTGTCTAGAGTAATTGTAATTTATTAGTGAGGCACTTAGTAAAGTGGAATAAAAGTGTATTTCAATGAAACTAAAAAACTTAAAGAAGTTGTCTATAGTATTAATTACAAACATTTATTATTTTTTTTATCATTTTTAATCTGTTTCTTCTATATGTCTTGTCATGAAGATGGCTGCATAACAAGTGCCTGACATTGTGTTTTACGCTTTTTATGAATAAAAAATTAATATATATATATATACAAGTTTCAAATTTCCATTAGTCGGAATTTGCTTAGTATTCCTTTAAAAATATTACAAAGATTTTTTACAGAAATCTCTTTAAAAAATGAGCTTTTTTTATCTTAACGAACACGTATATTAAAGAAAGATAATACTTAATTTTTAATGTCAGGACTGACATAATTCAGAGACAGAGATAAACTATTAAAAAATAATTTATAATTTATTCCTTTTCAATTATTTTTGCACAAAGCAATTCGTTTTTACCTAATCGTTTCATAGGATAAATAACTCATGCAGTGCCTTACCAAATTATTAAACACCAGAAACGTACGATGAGTCATAATATATCAATTTATGAAAATTGATTAATTTGAAACATCTTCCCAAACTATTAAATAAATCCATCTCGATTTCCTTTCGTCTTTAACTACCCTGGGTTGCGATTTAGATGTAATGGGGGCTGTTACACTTGGCACCATATGTTATTTATTACTTTTAGTTTGAAAGTGTAGTTCCATTTCGATTTATGGCACTGGGATACACCATTACTCTTGCTAGTCTATTTCTTACGAGCTAAAACAGCTTCAGAGTTCAGCTATTAAGAGTCCAGAACAAAGAAGTGCTTGTTAAAATGTTTTTCTTTTCACCAGACTTTAATGATTACAGAATCTGTTGTACCTTATAGCTAATATTTTACTGGGCGGTTTGCTTATAAAAGAAACACTTTATTGATTTCCTAGTTTCATTGAGAGAAAAATATCTCAGTCGTTTAACTTTTAAAAGCAGCATATTATCTACAGCTAAGTATAAATATATTATACATGTAATGATAATTAAATTAGATCTAAAACCAAAGCCTTATTTTCAATTTAACTTTTATCTTCCATATATATAACAGCATCCAGACTTAAATTAAACACTCACATTTTTCTCAGAAAATATGTTTCAAACATAAGACTTTTAATCCCAGCTCAATATTTTTTACAGTATATGTAAGCCAATCTTCACTTTCAAATCGAAAACATAAAATTAAAAGATTTCTTTAACTTTTCTGGACTTAAGTATTCAACCCAACTGAAAACGTCACTTGGAGTCAATTTTCTCTCAGCAAAAGATGTGTCGACAGTTCATTGAATAAATTGTTTGTATACGAATATCTTGATATTGACTTTGAGACATAAATATATAAAATATTTCGCGAAGAAAGGCAATGGAGCAAAAAAAGTTGAACCGGCTCAAACCATTTCCAAAGACGATATTCGCCAAAAAAAAAAGGTGATGCTGTCTGTTTGGTGGGATTTTATAGGAATCGTTTTTTTTTTTTTTTTTTTAGCTTTTACCGGCTATCACAACGATTAATT
The DNA here is from genome assembly GCA_019973935.1 of Trichonephila clavipes. NCBI lineage: Eukaryota > Metazoa > Arthropoda > Arachnida > Araneae > Nephilidae > Trichonephila > Trichonephila clavipes. Next base: position 557,568 of record BMAU01019734.1, on the reverse strand, counting down.
CGGAAGTCTACTGTCATCAGCTGGACAAACTGAATGATGCACTTCAACAGAAAAGGTCAGAACTAATCAACAGGAAAGGTGTAGTGTTTCACCAAGACAACGCTAGACATCACACAAGTTTGGTCACTCGCCAAAAGCTTTTATAGCTTGAATGGGATACAATGCCACACCCACAATATTCTCCAGTCCTGGTACCATCGGATTATTATTTGTTCCGTCACTCCAAAAAATTTTAGGTGGTAAAACCTTCCCCTCCAATGAGGAGGTCAAAATCCACCTCGATAGGTTTTTTTTGCTAGCAAAGACCAAACATTTTATGAGCATGGAAGTATGCTACTACCAGTAAAATGGCAAAATGTGTTGGAGCCGAACTGACAATATATAATTTAATAAAGTATTTGTTTATTATACGAAAACTGTTTTTCATTTCCACAAAAAAAAAACGAAATTGCTTTCCGAGCAACCCAATAATTTGTTGCTGTTGAACATCAGGAGTGTTATTTAACCACCTGCTTCACTCTCACGAATAAAGTTATAAGAGAGGAACTTATTTAACACATGTGGTTTTCAATATGTGAGGAAAACCGTAATATAAAAAACAGAGTACCGTGTTTATGTGAAAGAAAATAAAAGTTATTTATAGAAGTTTTATCATATAGTTTAAAGAGTATTGAAACCTGACTGATAAGTCACGAGTAAGCCAATAATGATTATTCCTTTACTTGAAATCGCCAATAAAGCAAACAAAAATGCAAAGTCTAAGAAATCACTGATAAGTCCACCAACACACACACACATAACGTTTTTTACACTTTAAAAAAAGATAAACTGAAACGTGTTTCGGAATACGGTATTCGGATTTATGAATTAGGTGTTATAAATAAGGATTAAAATTTCAAGTATATGTTAATTTATTTTTGTTACGCACACACACACACACACACACATATATATATATATATATATATATATATATATATACAGAGAGAGAGAGAGAGAGATAAAAACAAAAAAAGTTATGATTTTACTAGAATGTCTCATTTAAAAATTTAAGAAATGCAGTAGTTTCTCTATATTTGCCATTTTTTATGACTATTTAAGACTAGTTGGTACCCTCTATACCGACAATTTTAAATAGAATTCTTTATGTACATTTTTTCTCAAAAACTGATAAATATAAAAACTTTAAATTATGTCTGTATATTGAATAAACATTTATATTTATATTGAAGTTACAATTTTTCAAATATATTGCTTATTATTTCAAAAGCATGCATCGTAAAAGTATCAGTATGATTTTTTTTGAAAATTGTTATTTTTTAGGATAACTCTTTATGATAACAGTAAACTTTTTTGAAAAAATACCCAAAACAGCTAGCTTCAGTATATATAGTTACGTATCAATTATATGCAGTAAAAATTGTATTTGCCTTCATACAATAGATTCTGAGAAAATGTACGAGTATACGTAGTTTGAAAACAATCATTTTGAGAAAATTCTGTTTTAAATGTAAAACGTCACTTTATCCCAAAAATAATGAATTACAATATGTATGTGACCTATTTAATTAATTATTAGTATTTTCTTAGTAGATTTTAAGCTGAAAAGGTACTGAAAAACTGAAAAATGCTACATATATTTTTTCTGGGCAATTTAAAAAAAAGTTTTAAATTGCGAAGAAAAAATATATGTGGCATTTTTCAGTTTTTGTTTAACGAGATATTTTGAAGCATTTACATCAATTTTCTCAACTTATGCAGCAATTTTTGTAGAATGTTTAGCTTTTCTATGTTACAAACATCTAATGTGGCTATAAAGCATCATAAATACAATGTCAAAATATATCAAAATGGTTATGGTATGAATTTGTACGTGCATTTGGGAAAGCATGATTATACGACATTTAGAAAGTTTTGATCAGGAATTTGTATATGCACATGTCAGCAAACACAGTTTCTAAAAGTTTTAAATTTCAAAATTTTCTCTAAACTGAACAAATTATTTCTCATTAGCCAAAATAAAACTGTTTTTTTGTTTTCTAAACATGAAATTAATGTATGTAACCAAACTTCTCACTAAGACAAAATGCATTACACATCTGAGCTATAATTAGGTACCTTTTATTGAAAAGCTTTTGATTATTTTTAAGCTGAAAAACTTGTCTGCACAATAAAGAAACGTTTATATTTATACTGGAATGAAATTTTTCAAATATTTTGTTAATATTTTTCAAAAACAATTTTTTTACCTTTCACTGAATTTATTCAAAGTTGTCAATTTTGTCCTGGCATGTGCTATTGAGCTAAATATTTTTTTTGTAATGTTTCCAAAGTATTACTTCTGTATCACTTTCGGAGCATTAATATCCAGCTCTATCATTGCTTCAAAAGACACGAAGACATAAAGCTTTAGTTTTAGTTAGCCTCCAATACTTCTTTTTAGGAAAATGGGGGGGGAGGGTTTCCTTCCATCTGGTAAGTAGAAACTTAACTGGTAATTTCATGAGTTCAATCAAATTTTGCGAATAAACCTACGGAAGGCTTTTTTCATACGCTACTGAATGGAAAATATCATTGTAATATTTCCATTCAAATATCTGTGATTCGAGGCAATTATTAAACAAAAAGGAATGTAAAAGCTAACCTAAAACCAATATTTCAAATGTATAACGATAACTCTTGTTTCATTATTTCAGTTATTAACAATTTCTGTAATTCGTTAGGGAAATTTGAAAGAACTCGAAATTATATAACTCCAGTTATTTATGAACCGACTTAAATTTTCAAAAATCAAATTTTCTTTTTCCGTTTCACCACTAAATAATTCACAGAAATTGTGAGTATTCTTATTGTATAAGTATATTACGTATAATGACAATATTTGCTCTCAATGAATCCACATTCATTTCACCATTACAAACAGTGAATGTGAACAAGGATGCTGAGTGCGCCGGATAAACCTTTGTTGAAGTTATTTTACATGAATGAGAAATCAGCAACCATTGCTTTGCGTAAATTCCGAGTTCAGAAAAATGTGAAGAGTGGAAAAGGCCCTTTAACACATGTAGGTCTCTTAAAGCTTGTTAAACGTTTTGAGAAAACTGGAAAGCTGGAGGATCGAGCACGAGCCGGACTACCATGCTTGAAAGAAGCACGTGCACCCTGCATTGCTGTCGAAATGGAAGCGAATTAGTATACATACTAAAAGTTTAAAAGGTGCAAAAATATTTTTTTCAAAAATATATAACATTTTATTACTTTAAAATTAACACTTCTGAATTGTTTGTGATGTTAATTAATTTGAGAAAGTATGTAATAAGTTACATTTAAAGACATCTTAATACTTCTAAAATTCGACCGAATAATAAATACATAAGCTTTTCAAAGAATATCCCCATTTTACCGCTAAAACTGTATTAAAATTATGCAGAGATTATCTTTAGAGTTATAACTTCTTTAGACACGTTTTGCTAAATAATGAATGCAAATTAAGTGTCAGGTTCGGCTGCATTATGCTTATTCGGACTTTTTCGGCTAAAATCAGCAGTCATGTTCGGGTCGGCAATGCGCGCTTAATTTTGAATAAAAAACTTTTTAGACACGTGTTTTCTTTAAGTAAAAATTTCCATTCGCACTCTTTTTCCCGTAAAATTTTATTTACTTTATTTAATTAATACTGTCATGTAGCCTACTCTATTCAACTCTAGCGAGTGAACAAGAGAAGTTAAAAAATAGTTGGGGAAAAAATATTACTCTCCTATGTAGGAGATTGAAGATAAACGAAACATGAGATCTATTTTTTGTTTCAGTAGAAAGAGCATTTAAGCAAAAAATGTGCCAAAAGAAATAGAACCGAAATTTTAATGAAGTTAACAGTGAGTAATTTGCGAATATTTTGGTTTATATTAGTGGTGACAGCTAAAATATTAAGAGAAAGTAAAAGCATTAATTGTAAAAAATTATGAACCCTCTCCTTTTGTTTCCTTAAATATTTTTTTTAAAAAAAGTAAACATCTCTCAGGGCATATGTTTTCCGAGGCTTATATAGTATTATACAAGTTATATAAAATCTAGTTAATTATTATCGCAAAGGTATAGGTTACATTATATAAAAGGAAGCAAATGATTGCCAATTCAGCGGGTACGACACATGGGAAATCAAGATTGCCAACTTGGAGAGCTATCTTGAACGTTCGCATTATTACGATAGTAAGCAAGTACAACATAAACACATGTATTATATAAATGTAATCTACCCAAGTAATTTACGTATAATTTTTTTAAAAATATAATTAGACTAATTGAAACTTACATAAATCGTATTTTCTCATACATAAATTTATAAAAGAATATAAAATATAATTTTTTAAACATTGACAATTACAGAAAATTGATTAAATAAACAAATCCACATATGAATAAGCATGAAAAAGTCATAATGCATGCACAAATGTCATAAAATAAAACGTAATACATCCAAACAAATGGATTTTCTTGCCCACAGAACAAATCAGATGTTTTCACTTCTCTCGCGTGGTCATAACACACACACAATGTTTTCTTTTCAATTTCTATACTATTAATTAACACTCACCCTATATTTTTTTTTTATATGTCTTGTTAAAATTTTCAATCGTTAATAAAATGAATTTTTATTCATCCACTTAACTTCAAATACATTTTTCTTACTTGTTGTGAAGAACACTTGATGTTAGGACAGTTCTTTTTCAAATATTAAATCATTAATTAAAATTTATTAATTAGTAACCGTTTAAAAGATATATTTCAGTCATTATTATTCATCTAGATCACAGCACTATTGAATAAAGCAGCTGCTTTTAAATTTGTGATGAAGATTTAACTTAACCTATATAAAATGACATGCTAGTTAGTCGTCAGCATTCGTTTACACTGGTTGTAAGATAAAGTTTTACTATTACATTCAACAATAATTTTTTAAAAAATTACAAATTTAATGTTGTTAAAATGTTTTAATGTTAATTTAAAAGGTGTTTTGCCAATTAATATTGTGATTTTTGTCATGTGTATATACATATTTTTATTAATTGTGATTAGTTAAGTAAAAAGTAATTGAAATATTTTGTTTTGTTAAAACCTAAGTAGGAATGGACTTATTTTTTATATGTATTACTTGTGTTTTATATGAGACCAATGATATAATGTGAATTCATTAAAAAAATATGCAACGAAGAAAATTATTCTGATCATTATATTCTGAAATATTTCCAACCCTCTCTTTAAAATGTTTAACCAACTTTTATATTTCTTCACACGCTGCTAAAACTACATTCAAAATATCTTCAAAATGTTTCGGCGCCATTCAAAATTTTCCCTCCATTCCTTAATTTTCTGAGACTTCGCTTTAATTGGAAGCGCACATCCGTTTACATCCGAAGCGTAATAATTTTCGCAATTAGTTGCCACGGAGGAAATTTCTAATCGATGCCACGAGACTGAGGGCGTAAGCAAGTCCCAATTTTACGCTTTCGAATTCTTTGGCAGAAGAGATGATGGTCGGAATCTGTGTGTGTGTGACTGGAATATTCAAATTCATTGAGTATCATCAAAGCGTTGTTTGGAAATGATATTTCTGGTCTGCGTACGGTGGAAGGTATGTTAATGGTTAATGATTGGGGGTTGCAATGATTACGCCTTTGTTAGAAAGATGAATTATTTCTTCATCATTAAGAAATGGTCAATTAGGAGCAGACTGTGGGAATTTTCTGTTCTGTTAATGGGGTTACTTTTAAAAGTTTCTCGAGTTTTAATTGAGGTTATTTGAATGTCGGTTCATTAAAGTGCTCTTAATTTGAGAAAATAAAGATATTTTTAGAGATATTGATATAATGTAAGACTTTATATTTAATTCACACACACAGAACTCGAGCAAGAAAATGTTGATTTCTTATAAAAGATGAACTTAAAAATAGTACTGCAGGGATGTCCTTCTTTATTTCCTTCTGATTGAAATTTAACTTCCTGTAAAACTTTACACTTGTGCATTTTTATTAATTAAAAAAAATGCCGAAGTTTGTTTGTGGTTAAGACATATGTAAGGAAATTATCATAAAGGGAATGCTTGCATTAAGAATTGAAGATTTTTGTATATTTATAACTGTTATGTTTCTAATACAGTTACTAATATTATTAGTTTATTTAATTATCTTATGTATATTATTAAACATTTTAATTAATAGTATTATTAATTAATTATTGGTTTCTAGCAATTACAGTTAGGTATTTTTTTTCACTAAACGGTCTGTTTGGTACTTACTTTAATTAGTACTTTTCTGTCAAGCTTAATTTTTACAAATGTATTACGAAGTGCAATTAATTTATGGAAATATAATTGAAACAATAAATGAATAGGTAAACATTTTGATTAAAGTTTTCATTATTTTAAAATATAATTTAAAATGATGCCAATATTTTTCATTCAAAAGAAAAAAATGTTTCATAAACGTAAAAAAAAAATGTATAAACATGACTTTAGATTTTTTCCTTCAGAAGAATTATATTAATATTTTACTAATTAAAAAAATAAAACGTATAAAAATATCATTAATCAAGTTATTTGACAAATTTCAATACGCAATTTAAAATTCATGTGGTGATATGAAAGTTTACATCTTATTTTATTAAAACCAGATAAATTATTTCTATGATAGTTTGTTTTTAACATTAAACTTGCTTTAGTAGAACATTTTAAGATAATTTGATCAAATAATTTGATAATTTGATCAATTTATATATATATATATATATATATATATATATATATATATATATACTTATGGAATATGCATAAATTCACATTTATTTTTATTTTATTACTCATTTATAATTAATGTACTTTCTCATGAAATAAGTCCTTATACTAACAAAACTAAAATTTGTTTTTTTCGTTTTCTTATAGGTATATAAATATTAACAGCTGTAAGTGTAATACATTATTTAATATTTTTAGGTACGATTAATTTTTCCCAATCTTCTTCACGAGAATTATTAATATCTCCTTAAATCTTTAATTATATTTATAAAACAAATCTTCTGTAACTTAGTTAAAGTATTTGTAAAAGTTCCAATCCCTTTTTCTTCTAACTCATTAGAAGAACATAACGAAACCCTTTTAAATAAGATTTTTTTCAAAATTTACCAAAATAAATTATGTTGTAATATCATAGACTTAATTAATATTAATTTAGTATCACTCAAGATATTCTATGTTATCATTGATGCGAATTATTAGGATATTAAATCACAATCATTTATGACTCAAGAGCCATTTAATCACAAAAATTTTGAGAAATTTTATCATTAAATTTATTAACATTAAACCAAATATATTTAAATTCTCAAACCTAAACATATTAATCACACATTCGATCATACTGACATATTAAAAAAGCAGTCATGATAATATAATCCTTCAATCTCTTGAATAAGCAGATCACAAGCATTTATATACTAAAGGAATAAATGGTGCCACAGGAGAAAATATTTTTACATAACGTTTTATGTATCAATTAGATATGGAAGTATGATTAAATAGTATTAAGATCTTCTTATACTTCGCTTAGTATAAATTCCAGCTGAGAGAGAAAATTGAGGTAAAAACAGGTTGTAGGTTTATTTCCAACAATCATTCAAATGAGAATCAGATTAATGGTAATTTAAGTATAACTATTAATGTATTTTTAAATGAGCACGGAAACAGAAAATATTATTATGAAAAGTATATATTAATTAATTCCTATTAAATTATTGGAAGCTAAGAAAAAGTGAACAACTTATTAAAATAACTGATTAAGAAAACTAATGAAAATTTATTGGAGTGTTTATTGTTATGAAACTTGTACAAAATACAAAGAAAGAAGTTTATAAAATGAATACAAAGGAATATGAAAATAAGTAAATATAAATATACTAGCTTGTATACCCGTTCTTCCCACGGATGAATTGAAAAATAAAACAATACAGATTTAAGGATAAATAAGGTTTTATTGAGTTAATTTTACGTCAAATCCATATTAAACAAAAAACATGCTTGTTAAATTTTAAGTCTGTAGATCTAATAGATGATAAAAATGATTTCTTTACTTTATAACGCCCCTTAACTCTCTTGTGGGTCGATTTTTGAAAATACCTTCCTAAGATGATCTCTGCTCAGCAAAAGTAAAACATTGTTACAAATTTTGTGTAATAAACGCTTAAATAGTGTAAATAATTTATATCTAGAAGTGTAATACGTTAATATTACTTTCTGTTGTTATTCTGTTAAAATTGTAATATTCGCAAGCAACACCGTTCCTTAAATTATAATGCCAATTCAATGTAAACATAGCGAAATGTTGGCTATAGAGTCAAGTTGGCAACTTGACAATTGATTGAACTGTTCAGAAGTCGATATACTGTACCTTCACCTGGTGGACAGCTACAACGAAGAAGATAGCACAAAACTATTCTCCAATAAAAATACATATACATGCCAATTTTCAAAGTGATCGGTTGAACAATGTTGGAGTGAAGCGAGCTCATAAATACATACGAACAGCCATTTTTATTTTTAGATAAACAAATATCATTAAGGAATCTTAAAGTTGGGATCATTAAAATAGTTCATAGAAAACTTACATGCAGTGAGAAAATCGTTTAACACAAAACTGAGAGTGTATGGATTTTTTTTCGTTCTAAAAGAATTTCATGTTAAAGAATACTAAAAAACCCCCCATATATTTAGCAAAATTAAGTTTCTTAGAATATAGTTTATTTACATAGATTATATATATATATATATATATATATATATATATATATATATATATATATATATATATATATATATATATATATAAGGTACCGCGCGATTTCGTCTCCGCATGATTAGTCCTTCGAGTAGTTTTTTTTTTTTCTTCTCTTAAGTCCTCTTTATCTATCTTTATACCAAAATTCATTAACTTTATCCTGCGAATTAGTCGTGAAAGGGTAACAGACAGACAGATTCACTTTGAGAGACACTTATTCTATATTTTGTAGTGTATTTAGACTGAAACAAAGGATTTTTGATGATGATCTTACTCATAGGTATTATAAATCCTGTATTTTTCGTTGATAGATGTACGGATGTATATGATGATTGATGGTAATGCAAAAGTTTTAGGTGTAAGCTATTGCAATATACTCCTATAAACTATGTTAAGCGATTTTTTTTCATTCAGCATAAAAATGCAGATTTTGCGATTTAGAAACGCGTGAGTAAGCCTCGTAAACCTGGCCATGGGAAAAACATGGCATACCGAAATGTATACCTGCTACCTTTAAGGTTTGACCTTTCTATTTGTTGATAGTCATTGAAAATGCAACTTTTCATGGGAACTGAAGGTGTTTAAAATTAAGTGGTAAGTTATTGGGTATGATAGGGATGTGTGGTATAAGAACATTGTCTCCCTTGTCTTCTCCAGTTAAGACTGTGGCCTTCACAAAATGCTTTCCTAGTTCGGTCATTCGCAAGCGAGTACCGTTGCATATTCTTGTTGCGTCCAAGTTGCGCATTAACAAAACGGGTACTTCTACCTTCAATTCCAACCTATGTGATGGCAGATCAAATGACTTCAAAGAGCTCAGGAACTCCGCGGGATAGCTCGTTGTGTCATCGGATGACGTCACTGTGACGATGGAGTTATACATTGATGTTTCGCTGGTTATTTCACCCAAGATTTTTTTATTTAGTTTCATAGTAGTCTCATTTTTTGGTGCCATTATAGTTCTTTCACACAACCATATTTCGTTGAGAATATATTGTTACAGATTCGGAAAAACTTGATCAATGAGTTCGACTTCCGACTCCACATAATGACAAAATTGGTGTATGAAAAGGACCATACCTTCTTGGTTGTTGTCTAGATGACCTTGACCAATTTCTAGGAGTTTTTGAGAATATACTCCTGACTCAACTTCGCTGATTAACTGGAGTCTCATGCTAGTGGTAAGATAAAGCCTTTCAACTTGGGTCCACAGATATGACGCTTTCAGACATGCGTTAATTGCGTCTTCTGCAGTGACTCTCTTTATAAAAGGTAAAGTATGTCTAAGATCCCCTGCAAATAACACTAGCACACCACCCATCAACTTTCTATTGTTTTGAATATCTTGTAGAAGGCGATCAAGCACCTCGAAGGCGCGTTTGTGTGACATAGTGCACTCGTTCCACATAATCAGCTTACATTGTTGCAACAGGGCACCGCGGATACTCTGATGTTTCACGTTGGGGTTTCTTCGCTTGCCAGATTAAGAGGTAATTTAAAAACCGAGTGTGCTGTCCATCCACCGCTTAGAAATGTTGCTGCGATTCCAGAGGAAACCACAGCTAATGCAACATTATGGTCCTTAGGAATTTTCCCAGAAGCACATTAAGTAAAAAGGTGTTGCTTATACCACCCGGGGCAACAAGAAAAAAAAGGCCACCTTCACCAAGCTCAACTCATTGTAATATTTTGTTATAGATGTCTTTTTGCTCGGGTAGTAGGCGTGGCTGAGTTTCGCTAACCGCAGTATCTAATAATGTGGCATTGAAGCTTAACTCTTTGATCAAATCGGTCGACAGCTCTTCTCGACGCTGTGGTGTGGGCATACCAAAGTCGGACAATTTCTTTCCAGAAATCCTTATTATTTTGTCCTCTATATGTCACAGTGCTTCATTCAAGCATATATAATTTTTAACTTGATCCATCCATTTAAATCTGTGCAAGATATCATCTGAAAACGCAATTTTATACTTATCTCATAGTTTAAGTGGATTGGATAAACCGCAAGTATATATCAATATTACAAATAGCTCTCTGATTTGCGAAAGAGATCGACTCAGTACGGCCTCTTCTATTGTGGCATCCCGGTGGTTGTCATCTTCCAAAAACCCCAACTTCTCACACGCTTGACGAAAAGTTTCAAGTTCATGGCCGTTAACTGCTTTTAGATCCAAGAAGTTAGTGGGGTCATGTATTACATTCAGCAGCATTCTCAAATAGTAATATTCGAAATTAGTAACGTGTACTGTGTAAATGCGTCCAATAGTATCTCCTGTCTTCACACCTGGCCAGCCGTCGACAGGTGTTAATTGTACGCAACGTTTCCATTCTTTCAACGATACGTTCCTTGTATAGTAGCGGGGTACGTCAACATAAGGTATTGTTGTTGCAATTGTGTCATTTTAACAAATTAGGAAAAATGCAGTTAGGTGGTGTGGCCATTATCTCTCTAAAATTGTTTTCAGTGAAGTAAATACGCTCTTCATTGGGCAGATAAACCACAAGATAAATGACTATTGGGTGCCTCTTATGCTGAGATAGACCCAATATTCGCCACGCTGCTTCGTTACTACTAACATATCGACCAGCTCGAAATGTTTGCACCTCATCTCTCGGATCAATATTAACATTACCTTGCTGTCGGATGTTAAAAATAGTCTGGGCTCACTACCTTTGTTTATAAATTTACAAATATATTTTATCGCCTGTATCGTATTGTATAATTCTACATTTATATGGCAAGTAAACATTTCAGAGAGAAGAGGAGAATATGGGACAATCCAGCTATTGTCGACCAATATCTCCTGTATTTCCCCTCGGATTTTAAAGTTAACGTATGGCCAATATCTTCTGGTGATCTACGTCTGTGCAGAAGAAAATCTTTGTCGTTGGTTTTAGAATCTTTTAAAAGCCCCCTTGGATACTTTTGGTACATTTCCCTTCCTCCATGCATCGTGAAGACGGATTTAGTGCGCCACCGGGACTGTGACTCATATTTTTGGTCACAGTATCATAGAGTTTCAGTTCAGTTTCTGGGTTTGGTATCTCAACACTTAAGATTTCGTATACTTTGTTAGGGCGTAATTTTTCCAACAACCACATCAGTAAGTGCACGTGAGGCAAACATCTTATTTGCCACTCGATCAAGTACTTGAAGCACTTCATATCATCAAATATTTTACCTTTTGTAAGTAGATCAACTAATTTTTGAACTATTACTTTAAATACTCTGGATGTTAAGTCATGTCTGTCCGTTGAATTTTTACCTGGAATGAGCTCTCTAGTGATTTCTGGCCAGGCTGTATTGCATGTCATTGTAATAAACAGATCAGAGACCTTCCGTAGTTACGCACGTATGTGAACGCATCCTGCGTGTATTCATAAAGATATCTCACGCTATCTACAAATGATGACGGGAGAATTACCATTTGACTCAATTTGATTACCATTTGACCCATTACCCATTTGATTTTGATCTAAATCCGCATCATTTCTTATCGCGTCTTGTAAATGTATATAATTTTCTGCTCGCAGTTTCGTTTGGCTCAAGGCAATAAACCTTAAGCGCTCACTCTCCACTTTGACGTACATGTCCATGAAAAACTGATGAAAGAGAAGTCTACATCGAAGCAATAAATTAAAATTGTTGCGACGTACCATCATATGATATGCATAAAAGTCTTTGCAGGAATTTTATTTTACTTGACATGGGTTGTTTTGTAAATGGGTTTATCTGAGGAATGTCAAAACTGTATCCATCTTGTCCTTTCCAAAAACTTATCGGGTAATCGAGAGCGTAATAACATCTATGAGTGTCTGGAACTCTTGTAAACCGACCATCGTGTGCCTGAATAACGATGTCCCGCGACGCAATTCGTTCACTACTAACTACTAAGGCAGTTATTTCATTTGTTGGCGGGGCATTGAATCGTCTTTTGTATTCACCACGTGGTACATGATCTAGGTGTATCACTTTCTTGTAATTATCGCTGGTCTCTCTTTCTTTAGCCATTTTAAATTCATGCACTAAAATGTTGTGATCATGTAGAAATTGTTGTATATTTTGAACCGTCTTTCTTTCCACACCTTGTGCGTACTAAGATCGCCTATTAACTTGGGTTTCTTTATCGCCCATGAAATAAACTTGCAAAAATTTTGGTTACGGATTGGTAGCAGGAAGCAAAGAGCCTATTGTGTGACATATTTGTCCTTGGATTTTAAAAGTCGGGCAAAATCCCTGCATTGAAACAATGTTATGCGCCCCAAAAGATGTCATATAGAAGAATGTATTTTGTTTCCTTATGTTTTTTTTAGAAAACAGTGAGTATAATATGTTTCATAAGAGAACATTCTTTAACAGGTTCAACTGGATCGTCTATTGAAGGAAGGGCTTCCCCCGAACAACACATGTCTGCAGATTCCTCTTTCCAATTAAGAGCTTCGCAAAATCTGCATTCTTTATTCATCGCTTCCATTTTTATAAGCTTGTGGCTTTCGTAATCAAAAGTTCCATCATACTCAAACGCAGCTTTATCGAATACCCCTAACGTGTTTCTTGTGAATATTAGAATATGATGTTGTGCCCTTTCAGCAACAGCGCGTTTGCGGGATTCAGCTATTTCAATGGTTTTTGTGTATCTCTTTGAGACGCCATATAAGACATCTGCTGTAGACACTGAGTTTGGGACTGTTTGGGTGTCTCAGCAACCCGTTGAGTTGCCAGATATTCAGCATGACGTCGACGCCGAGCTTGGAACTACTCTGGTGTCTCAGCAGCTCTGTGAGCTGCCTCGCGCTCCGCCTGATCAAGCCTTCGCAGTTCGGCTTGTGGAAATGTTTCATTAAATCTAGCTACTTTCTTAGCTCGAGCTATGTTAGGACTTTGAGAAAGATTAGACTTACGCTTTCGCGGCATAATTCTTAGTATGTGCTTTTTCTACACTTCCAAAAAATACAGTACGACAGTTATTAGTTTTATTCTTAAAAAATTCAATATTTGCTTATTCAATTAAAAAAATAGCGTTATATTTAAGGTATCCGTACACCTTCGAAGACATTTTTTTAAAAACTGTAATATTTGCTATTAAAATATTTTTTACTGATGAAATATAACTTAAAACTATGGAAAATACATTTAATATGTTACTTGTAGTACATAAAAAAATTTTAGGGAGTAAAGCATAGTGTAAATAGTAATTAAATTGATTATTAGAATAACGCACATAACTCAAATGTAAACAAAAATATCCCTTTTCTGTAAATTTGATGATGATCATTATAACATGTTTTAGGGCTGGTACTATTTTCCTGATGATAATCAATTTATTACAATTTTTATCAATTATATTTCAATGTCTACTACTTTACCAGTGTCAAATGACAAAGCTGCGACACACCCATTCATGAAAGAGTAACCTCTACGCTGCCACGTTCCATCAACTGAAATGCCACATTCAACAATTTTATTTTTAGTAGGATGTAGCACTAACAGTTCAGAAGCTGCTTTTTTGCATTGATAGTTCACTAACATGAGTTTATTCTCATGATTAGTGTACGCAGTTTTACTGAGCCTGGGTAAATTTAACGTACCACATAATTTAAACCCAGCAGAAAAACATTTCCCAATTTGTCTCATACCATACACAAATCTTGTATTTACTTCAGGACAGTTTAAATTTTTCTTTGAACTAGAAAACCCTGAGTAAAAGTCACAATGTTTACACCTGATAACAAAATTTGAGCACAAACCATATGTGGAATCCTCAGAAAGCAGGATACCTTCTTCGAAGCATCTTGGGCAGCAAAGTTGTAAAAACAAATTTAAAAGGACTTCCATATCAATTATTCTGTTACCAGTAAGTGGTTTACGTTGATATTTTGCTATTTCTTCATCAAAGGCAGCAGGTATTTAATTTTTGAAGAACTGGCGTTGGTAGATGCTGCGCTGCTATTTTTTGAATGTTTAATGGTAGATTCATTTACTAGAAATTGGCGTTTTCTCTTTGCATTAACTCTACGTTTAGCATTACCCATTTTAAATGACAAAAATTAAAATTTTCTGCTATAAAAAAGGATTAAACAAAAGCTTATAAAGAGCTACGCAATCATAAGCAAATGTAAACAAACAGTAAAGCACTCTATTTTCTTGCCAGATTCTAGATAAAAATATAAATAAAAACCTGTTGCCAATTATATTCTTGATAATTCTGAAAAAACTCAAATCCATATTTTAAAAAGTTTAAATTTCTTACTATTGCATATTAAAACGATACTTTGAAAAATAAAAATGTCAACAAACATTTTTTCTACTTAGCAATGCAGACTTGTACTTCCGGGTTCAAAAAGGTGCTATCGAATGAAACTCAAATCCCCATAACTTAAGTTCTAAATAAGATAGAAACAAAATTTAAACACCATTTTAAAGAAAAAAGTTCATATTTTCAAATAACATTTAAATTAAAAAATCGAAAAATTTGACGAAAATGACGTTTTGAAGGTGTACAGATACCTTAACTACCTACCACAAGCAATGTTGCAAATTTGTCCAAATGATGTAGTGTGAAAGGAAAAGTTTATCTACTTTTTAAATACCAGAAGCGAAAAAAATATTTATTTTGATATAAGGATCAATTTGTTACTACCAAACGTGCAATTATCATTTTTCATTATATTTATTCTTCGTTATTTTGGCAATAATGGCTCATACATAAAAGATAGATATATGATGTCGCGAGCTTTTTTGCAAATCATAGAATTGTTTCATACTACTTGACAGTTATCGTTCTATTTCGGACACTTGCACAATTTATTTATAAATTATAGCCTATATGTTATTCTGATTTAAAAGATACATTGTTGTAAAGTTTCATTAAAGTCCATTCAGTTGTTTTTTCGTGAAAGATGATCAAACATCCTCACAATCTTTCGCGTTTATAATATATATTATGATAACTACGTATTTCCGCATTCCTTTGTATTATATATATATATATATATATATGCATGTATATATTCTTAATCACTCTCTCTACAAAACAACCATAACATACAATTTTATTTACTCTTTGATGCTTTAAGGGACACACTCATGTCCATAAACTAAGGATAATCCTCAGCCACGCGGAAATTGATTCATAATATATATATATATATATATATATATATATATATATATATATTTCTCTATAATTTTGTTCTTCGTGTTCAGGTTTTATATTTTTATTATGCTATTTCTTGTTATGTTCTTTATCTATTAATTCTTATTTTTGATATATAATACATATTTCTTATATATATATATATATATAACACCCGTAAAATGACTGCACACATCTTCAAGATTCATGTGAATATAGCAGGGACCATCAGAGGACACCAAATGTACGTGGTGATGACGAAAGTGAAGGCGGTGGATACATAAGAAATACAGGCAAAAACGTAAAAATGTTCGCAAGCGCTAAATAAGCTTTTTAGTGCATCATACCAAACATGCAAGTTTTTTTTCTCTTCAATTTGCTACATGGAACAAAAATTACAATTTTTAATTAATGATATCAAACATATGGCATATTTTGTGCTCTTTACCTTTGATTTAATAAAAAGGCTCTTTTCAAATAAGTCGCATTTGCTTTACTTCTGACTCTTTCTTTGCCTGAACTTGCCTTATCCTTAAATTATGATCATGAGCGTAAATGAAAATAAGTAAGAAAAATATATTTAGGGAAAAAACATATGAAGTTAAAGAGTAAGATATACAGTAAATATTATGGTGCGAATATTTAGTGTGATAATGAGTTAATGGAGGTATTTTATCAAACAAATAGTACTTTTTTTAATTGACATTGTGTTCACACACAGGCAATTATATTTCTAATTTTTTTCCTCGTTAATTTTTTCAGGTACAAGATTTTACTAAAATCTCTAACAAATAACAATTATTATTTTTATTATTTTATATTTATTTTATATATTTATTTAATATTTATTTATTTTTATTTTATTAATCATTATGTATTTATGCCATATTTATTTTTTTATTCATTATGTACTCCATTTCACCATTTGGATATTTTTTAACTTATGCCATCACTGTATATTAAATTAGTATATCCTTTTATGCTGTTAACAAACCACTGTTATATGCATACAAAATTTTTTACAATGATTCAAAATACATGATAAATGTCTTATCCTCTAGCAATATGTGGCTTTGTTTTTAATCATCTTTTCAAATAAAAAAGTGATGTCTATATTCATCGAAACGAACTCAAATTTTAAAAATGTAGTTCTTCATTTTTGAATCTTTAATTTTGTAACAGTATTCTTGTGCACAAAGTTATACTTTATTAGCAAGTATAAAACATAAATTTCAATCCAGTGTAAGATTCTATAAAAAATAACATTCAGATCTGGGATCTCAGTATGGATTTATGCGTTATGATTTTTAAAATGCTTCAAATCAGTTTACCTCGAAAAAATTTACTTATAGTAATATCCACTAGATATACAATCTCAAGGAAACGATTTTTTGAATATTAAGGCGACTTTGTACCCTTTGAGCAAACTTATTTATTTACGTATTTAAAAATTATATTTTAATATTTTATACAATGTTTATATTCAAGAAAATGTTACCAGATGAAAATTTTCATATATTATTCACACAATTTTAAAAATTTAAATTTTTGAAGAAAATTGGGAAAATTTTAAAATCCTACTCCTTTTGTAAAAATAAATTTTTGGACCTGAAATTTTTTATAGTATTCTTATGGATAATCTAAACAACTTTAGGGTTCGATTTTAGAATAACTTCATTCGTTTTCGAGAAAAAAAATAAAATGTTGATATACAGGCTAAAAATCAACGAAAAAGCCAACATGTCTTACATTTTATTTAAAAAAAAAAATATTCAGTTTATAGCAAAACGGATCCCTAATTTTATTACATGCTTTATTTTTAACACGCAGGAAAAAAAATTGAAGTGATTGGTAAATAATTATCGAAGGAGTAGCATTTTGAATGCACTAAGGTTTCGAAAAACACAAACTGAGAAAAACCACTTTAAAGTTTATAATTCTGAAAAAATAATTATTATAAGCTTAATTGAACTTAAAATACAACTTTAAGATATTAGTTATACGTGTTTCTTTAAAATAATTGCATTTTCATATGTTTTCAACCCACACATTTTTATAAATGATCAACTTTTAGAGAGTACTAATTGCACAAGAAAACTCAAGAAAAACTTAAAAAAAAATTTTTTCTGTCACGACAGAAATTTTAGCTGTTTTTCTTCTTATAATATTAAAGTATTACATTTGTATGAAAAATATATCAGGAAGAAGAACTGAAATTATAAAATTATTAATATAAAATGCCTTAATTTAAAAATTTTACATGCACACATTTCACAAGGAAGAAAAATTACATTATTGTATTGCCTCGGAAATATTCTGCTTTTAATACTACACATTCTTTTTTATAGTTATTATTTCTATTGATAAAATAGATTTTTTTATCATAACGCATTTCCTAGCTTTTTTTTCTAAAAAGGGGGTGTTGCTGAATTGCCTAGTTTGATTTCAAATGAAGTTTTATTCAACTTCTAACTTTCCGACATGCACAAGTGATATATCAATCGAAAGATAATAATGCAAAGAATAAGATTAAATGAAAATAAAAAAAACGATTGGTTTGTGATTTTTAGGGTACCAATTTGCCTTAAGAATTTTAGTTTAATAAAACTTTTGTTTATCTTAAAGATTGTCTCACCATAAGCTTTGCTGGACATCACATTAATATATGGGAAGACGTAAATTTGTTTCTATCGCTATAATTAAAGGAGCCGCAAGAATGAATTTTTCAGAGATTGATATAATTTTATGGAACCATACCATTGAATTTTACTTCTTTAATTTAATATTAATTTTTGTTAAGTCTTCCAATTTATGCAAATTTAACTATCCATTCCACGAAAACAGAAATTACAACACCAAGAAACAATGCACATAGTATGGTACAAATTTCAGGAGTGATAGTGGTAAGAGGGATAGGCAAAAATTAAATTGTCCTACGCATCTGATCATGTGGTGCTGATACTCACGGGCAATAAAATCCAGAAACTGTTTCTTCTCATATACAGCATCTGATAATCTGCATGGCACTTTTGAAGAAGCGTAGAAAATGTGTCTCTTAGGCGCCGGCGAGCTGAATACCATATGTTCACTGCAAGGAAGCCTGACCGTATCATGGATTTCTATGAACTAGGTTTTGTCACTGCGCCCATTAGCAATTCATGCTGAGTACAAAGTGAATACCATCCCAGATTATGCCACAAGAAGAGTTTAGGCGATCTACAAGCACTTCAGAGTACGCATTCTAGCATATTCCCCAGTTGTCTATTCGAGACTTTTTCTCCATGGCATGTAACAACCGAAGCCGTTTGCATCCAGGAGCAGGTGGATTAGTGCCCACCCAAATCATACATAACAAATTGCATGGAGTACAATTATGTGTACCAGCAAGAGGTCTACCAAAGACCGCTCATCAAAGGGCTAGTCAACTGGCGTGATGTCATCTCGATCGTACCTGGATCATCGAATTGCATCTGATATGGTTCACGGATGAATGAAGTTCCTCTCAGAAGAGAAATGACGCTTATTCACAGGTATCGTGGTAATCTGGAGAACTCTACAAATCAACCAATTTCCTCGATCATCAAACTGGTCCTACCACAAACAACATGATTTGGGGTTACATATTGTTTGATCATAGGATGCCTCTGTTACACATTGATGTCTGTATGACACTATGTTGCTACGGCACACAAATTGTGAAGCTTGTTCTTATCTTAGTGCACAGCCAACCCAAAATGGTATTTGAAAAGGGAAATGCCCGGCATTTAACACGGAATTTTACATAATTTCCTGACTGGTAAAATCTTTGTATCTGAATCCATTTGGACCGATTGAAAGTAACATGAACCAAGTTCCATAAGCGCAAACCGTGGTGTATCTGCTCCCATCAGTGGATGTGGCATGACGCCGGTTACCTCAGGTTACTTTTCAATGGACTAAAAAATGTAATACTTCACCAGATTTAGGCCTGTATAGCGGCCCGAGGTGGGCACATTAGATACTGTATAAATTCGATTTTAAAGATTTCTTCTGTCTATTTTTTTAATCATTTACATATCCATCAATCATTGCTATTGTAATTTATATAACGTTATATGCATTATTTTTTGGTGTTGAAAATTTACTTTTGAGGGGTGTAATTTGAATATAGAATAATTTGGGGTATTTTGTAGGTGTGTGTGCAAATGGTTGTTCTCCAACTGAGTCAATCCACAGTGTAAGATCAGTAAATTCACATGCTAAACACATGTTGTTAGATAAATTGTCATTATATTATTCTTAAACTTAAATTATTTTCATTACATTATTGCATCTTTAACCCTCCGTTAGGCGAGCGAATCCCTCTGGTGCATAGTAAAAATGGTTTCATGCTGTGTCCACACGATGGGGTTAAACACGCCCTTACTTCTTTTAACTGCATTTCGTCACTCGCCCTAGGACTCAATGTCAAGAGCGAGGGCGATTTTTTTTTTCATATTTCGTGCAACAGGGACCATTGAATCTGATAGATCCAGGTCAGCAACGTCATGTTTTGACTTTGTACAGTTTCATTATTTTTGATTTTTTCCTTGTAAAATAGTGTATTTTTCCATTTTATACGAAAATAGTTTGAAACAAGTATTTCATAACTAATGTTTGATAATTTTTTTCACAGGAGATTGGGGATCTGAGTGATGCTGCTCGCCTATTCAGTGACTGTGTTTTATTCAATCATCATTGTAGCTGGAATAAACCAAAATATACACAATAGAATCAAAATCACACAGATTCTCGAGCACATATAGAGGAAAACTAGGTCAACCACTTTTGAAAGAGCTCCTGCGACGAGTCTGAGTGTAACATTCACATGACTCGTTCATTTTGACTCAGAATTGAAAAACCTCTAGTACACAATGGCCTATTAAACATGAAAAACTAAAAGAAACATCACTAAGAACCTGAAAAAGAAGGCACTGTTCCCTTTTGTCATTCCTTTGAACACTGTAAGATGTTTTGTGAAGACTAAAACGAGACATCTTAAAATGTAAACAGTGATGACACGGTGATAACTAAACATTATTTTTTGATGGGTTTTTTTCGTATAAAATTACATGCATTATGATTATATTTTAAATACTATTTTATTTAAAATATATTTTAATGTCAAATCTTAAAAATAAAATGATTAAATAATCTTCAAACGTATGTATGAGGTGATGCATCTGAGAGATGCAGCGCACCTGTGGATGGAACTTTTTGACGCGCGCCTGGCCGTGAGTTAAAAAAAAATATCACGAGTTTCCACGTGACAAGTTATACATATGTGTGTGTGTGTGTGTGGATTTGTTTATAAAATGTTATTTTAAAGAAGTACATTATTTTAAATTATGAAAAAAATGTAATTTAGCTCTCAAAAAACAGTTGAGCAAAAACAGTATAAAGGAATGTTTTATTTCTTAAAGTAACACTTGTTTTTAAAAGACATTAATTGTTAATTCTTAGCATTCTTATATAAATTTCTAAATGAAATAGAAATATTTAAGAATAGCTTATTTATTCTATATACTTCACATGAAAATGGAGAAAAATTGTAAATACGATCAATTAATCATATTTTATGTTACTTCACGTTAATTTAAGACACAATTTTATTTCTCAGATTAATTACATTCTTAGATTGAAAGAACTGAAAATGAGATAATGAATGATCATAGGAGGTGTATTCTGAATTTCGGAAATTGTAGGGTAATATGGCCTAACTTATTGGTCCTCTCAATAAATGAATTTAGAAAAAAAAATGGTTTTTTTAAAGAATATTAGTGATTAGCATAAATTAATGAAAGTATTCCTGCCGTTTTATTCAGAATTGCTAAAAAATTCCTTCATAAGTATTCTCCATAACTGGGCTGTCTCATTTTCTTGAAGAACAATCTAGAAAAGTTTTATAAAGTCTTAACACATGTTGTTTGACATATTTTTCCCAAGGATGAGATAAGGCGAATATATCTCTTCACTTTCCATCACCAAACTATTATTTCGAAATGAAGAAATATATTCCTCTTAATTTTTGAAATTTCAGTTCCAAAAGGGAAGAAAAATTTCAAAACTGTTTTTCAAAATATGACACAGTAAATGTATATAAATTATTTAAATGCGAACTATTGATTTATTTATCTTAAAAATATGGTAGAGAAAAATGAGAATTTGACTATCGGACTAAAATGGAAAACATAATCCATATTATAGAGGGAATTATTTTAAAAATATATATCGATGTGTTAGATCTTAATTATTTGTGCTTTTAGGTACTTCAAATTTAAAAAAAGATTCTCAAAATTTTAATTTAAAATATTTACCAATTAGTAGAAGTACACGAAGTTAGCTTGCTTGAATATAAGGTGCACATCACACTGGGTCTTTTCATTTTATCACCAAATGCTTGTAAAATAAATCAATTAATGAATTATTATAAATTAAAAGCATACTTCAAAGGTCATATATTGTTTATGAAGCGAAAGAAAAAATAAATATAAATATTCTAGTTGAAAGAAAAAATTTTTCTAAGCAACTTGTCCTATCAGTTAGTCATAATTATTTTGATTAAATCGATTATTATAAATATATATATTATAAATATATATATATAAATATATATATATATATATATATATATATATATATATATATATATATATATATATATAAATTGATATTACAATTTAAAAAACTTTTTAAAGACTCAATCGTTGAAAAATGTTCAGCGAAAAGTTTACAGAAGTATTACTTACCACTAGATATTATGAAAGTGGTGTAAACCAAACTTTTATTTTTCAAGTATTTACGGAAAAAATATATTTCTAACCCTTAATATATAATCCTGGAATTTCCTGCGTACGCTTAACCCCTTCGCGACGGGCAGTGCAAATATGCATTCTTCACGGACGCATCTGATGGACGGGCAGTGCAAATTTGCATTTTCAGCTGGAACGTTTTTTAATGACCCCTAGATGGCACCCTATGTCCATTATATTGAAATGGAACGTAGCTAGAGTCAACTGACCTTCAGTTACTTTATATTCTGCCTGGATTTGATATTGTGTACATCAGCGGAGTAGGGAGAGAAGGTAATTGAAAGGTATACAAACAGAGCTCGGCTCATAAACTTTCCTCTTGAGATGAAACATTCGCGTTTCTTATAACTCATCGAATACTTTTTTTCTTATTTTTTTGACTACAGAGTGCGGTGTTTTAGCGTCAGTTCTGTTAAGATTTTGTTGCTTTCGGATATATTTCGTGTACTTTTCTTATTTCAAAACTCTTGACTTGAGGTTATTATTTGATAGTTTTGAAGGCATTTTACTAACCTTAATATGAACAGAAAGAGTGAAAAAAGCCACAAAACTGTATTCACAAACCGTGTGTAAATAAAAAAAAGTAACAAACATTTTTTTTATATGCTTGCAAATCATAAAATGCAGGAATTTGCGTTTCACCATATGCTTCCAGATTTTCCGCAGTCAATCTTCATTTTAATTTTGCTATTTTTTTTTTTTTTTTTGTGAATAATCTTTGCTGTAGTTTTTTTATCACACTCATGTCCATAAATTAAGGATAATTCAAAATCACACAGAAATTGAACTCTAAAATAAAAATTTCACATTTAGAATTATCACACACATCTTAAAGCAGAATATGCAAAGTACAGGAAACCACCAGATGGAGCGTATAGTACGTCACAATGACGAGAGGGTAAGAGAGGGGTATATAAGGAATGGTGGAAAAGAAGTAACATTATTCACAAGCGCTTTAAAAGCTTTTCAGTGCAATAGCCGCATAGTTATAGCACAAAGGAAGCATTTGGATGATTTTTTACGTGGGAGAATTATTGGACTACTGGAATGTCGATGTACCCAGCTGGAAGTATCCGAGGAACTTGGAATCGCCCAGAGTGTCATCTCCAGGCTTTGGCAACGATTCCAAGATGATGGTAATGTGAGTACATGTTACACCACTGGTCATCCCCGAGTTACAACGCCGATTGAGGACCGGTATTTGGCAGTTAATGCCAAAAGAAAAAGACGGAGCACAGCATCAGACTTGTCTCGTCAGCGCTCTTCAGCTACTGGTGCGACAGTTTCAAGGCTGACCATGTACAGACGCTTAGAACATATTGGTCTATATGCTCGTAGGCCTGTCAGATGTGTTCCACTTACCGCAACTCACTGTCGCCTGCGATTAACCTGGAGTAGAGAGCATGCATTGAGTACACCACAACAGTGGTCTTGTGTGATATATTCCGACGAGTCTAGGTTTAGTTTGCAGTCTGATTCTCGCCATACATTAATATGGAGAGCGCCAGGTACCCGTTACCACCAAGAGAACACCATTGAACGACACCGTTACGGTGGTGCAGGATGGCTGGTTTGGGGAGGAATTATTCTTGGTTCCAGAACTGACCTGCATGTTCAGAGTGTAACGATGACAGGCCACATCTATCTGGATGTCGATCTGGAAGAACATATATGTTTGTTTCAGGGTGCCATGAGTGCTGAATTTCTGTTTATGGATGACAACGCCCGAGCAAACATTGTAGACGAATACCTTCAATCGGAGGATAATACCCGTATGGATTGGCCAACATACTCATCGGACTTGAATCCAATAGAGCATGTGTGGGATATGCTTGGCTGACGAATTGCAGTCCTTCAACCCCCTGCCACCTTTCTACCGGAACTTCGGAGAGCATTGCTTGTTGAGTGGTGTAATATTTTCCAAGATCAGATTGATAATTTGATACTCAGCATCCATAGGCGTTGTAAGGCTTGTATTACATCTTCCGATAGACATACTCCGTATTAACCATCATACTAACCATGTTATACTGTTTTTTGTAAATAGGTTATTTTTTGAATTTTTCTCCAGGGAGTAAAATTCGCAATTTTTATTAATTATGTCAATTATATAGCATATATTTTGCTCTTTACCTTTTGTTTAATAAATAGACTTTACAAATAAGTCAAATTTTTTTTGCTTCTATCTCTTTCTTTGCTTGAACTTCATTATCCTTAATTTATGAACATGAGTGTAATTAGAAAGTGTATGTTTTGTCAATGAAAATTTTGGAAAAAAAATGAACAGTGCTTACGAAATTTATTTCCTAAGGTAAGTCATATTTTTTATATAACTTCATGCAAGTGAAAGGAAAAACGTTATTACATTCTAGTTTTAATGTAACTGACAACTTTTGGAATAATCTATATGAGTAGCAAAATTTACGACGTTAGGACTATAATTTTATTATTTATGCGTTTTTTCTTAAGTTAGGCTTAGCGACAAAAACGCCTTGTCCTGAAGGGTGTAGTTCTTACACATTTACTCCGTCCCTAGCAAGTGGCTCGCAGAAAATCGCCCCGTACTGAAAGGGTTAAAATATTTAATTCATGAAAAGCTGAACAAAAATAATTACATAAATACATAAACTGTAGTGCTGGAACTGTTCATATGTGGAGTCTATGATATTTAGTACTTTTATACCCTATTTGCTTATTTGTACTATAAGAATTAAAAAAAAATTCCTGTAGTTACTTTTTAATTAGTGCTACTAAATATAATTCAAATTTTTTAAGCCGTTTCCTTTATATTATGAAAATATGAGGGCTTTTTTTTGTAGTTGGATGTTTTGAAAAATATTGGTCTAAGTTAATACACACATTTTATGTTTTTCTAAATGTTAAATTAGTTTATTTTATACAGTAATAATTTTTAAATTACTAGTTAAAAGAAATCTATAATTTTTATGATTTCAAAAATAGGCTAACTCGTATACTAATTTCAAAGTGGAGTAATTTCACTCGAAAATATATAATAATCAGACATTGATGAAATGTTATAACCATGGAATTTCAAATGAAAAAAACCTTTTTTTTATGAAATTTGTATTACATATGTGACGAATCTGCACGGAACCTTTCCACTAATATTCTTAGCCGTATTTTTATGGGTTATAAATTCGCGTATATTTCCAATCAACTCCAAAAAGTGAACGCGATATGCAAAGTACATAGGGTATTTTAGTAGAGCGTTGTAAGCTAGCAAGTATGAAGGCTATTGAGCCAGCAGCATTAGCCTTAAATTTAGAGGATTCCATGAAATTGCGTTAGAGAAGCCTTATTGCTGTTATTCTACGGAAGAACTAGAAAGCTGATATACCAAGCGGTAACTATAATTTATTTATTCTTAAAATAAGCGTTAGTTTAATAAAATTAGTTAACGTTAATAAGCGCTAATAATTCAAGTTACGTGTATTTCTCGCACCTCCTATTTCGGTAGACCGTATATTTGATCTTGTGCATAGTTATTCATTAATTTCATAATTCGTAATTGAATTTAATATTAAGGGTAAATCCCTTTTGTTTGACGTAACATAGAAATATTTTATGTTATTAGAGTTTTTGAGAATTGAGTTGATATAATAAATACAAGTTATTAGTATACAAAATGGCTCTTAGTGATTTTTGCCTCCAATTAATCTTGGTGTCCAGGGTGGAACTCAGGGGGTCCGCACAGTGGCGCCTAACGCATAAATCCCGAGTTTAGAGTCGGATCTAATTTTCGAATCATTTCTGAGTAGTATTTTTCGGCGATGGAAAATGTAGCTGAGATCTTGGAGAATATTAATAATCACTTAAAATTTTACAAAATACTCACAAAACTGGCTTGTGCATATTTAAAGGGTCACCTCATTGGACGAAAACTAGATTGGTTTGAGGTTCTGGGTTATAGGGTTGTAGAAGACAAGGCGATGGATTACGCACACTTAAAGCAAGCGTTGACAGAACAATCCCCCGTGGTTAGGAATAGGTCAGAGCTCGAACCGCGTTTCTATTCATCATCTCAAAAGCACAACTAGAAACCTTCCGATTTTGTGAAGGACTTGCTCAAAACACACGAACAAATAAAACTAGAAATGGCAGAGGAAAAATTGCTAGATCATATTATTAGTAGGTTAGAACCTCAGATTTTAGATTAGGTGGAGGTTCAACATCCGTAAACCACATCTAACCTTCTACAAATAATTGATAAGTACGAGGAAAGGTTTTTAAATAGAAAGATCAGGGGTTCGAGTCGGGAATTCGGAGTTACAAACCAAAGCGAGAACAATCGTTTTCCTAACAGGAATCGGCAGGAAAATTCGAGTGAGACGAGAGGTAACAACATATACTCTGTCAATAGCAGACCGCAGAGGGAATTCAATAGATTTGAGGGTCAAGGTGTTGCGCATAATCTGAGATTCGATGGTCGACGCCGAGGTGTTCAGTCTGATCATAGACTCCATGATCAAGGCAGTCGACAGGGTGGTTCGAGGAACGGTGCTTTCAGGGGTCAGAATGATCAAAACAGATATTTAAACTTTTAAGCGATCGATGCGATTCTGAAGGTGATCAATCGCGATGTACAGAAAATCCTCCTGATACGGAACACCGAACTATTAGGATATCCTCACTACGAGTGACTCCAGTAGATTTACCTTATGTGCCCATTCTTTTAAACGAAACATTCATTACAGCCCTTTGGGACAAGGAAGAGGAGAAATATTTTATATCAGATGAGGTCTATCGCAGTTTTTTGTATCGACCGCGCCAAAAGACTAATCATAGAGTAGTGACGGCTCAAGGAGCCCCTAGTTGTCGCTTAGGTCAGATCGAATTACAAATTCGAATCCGAGAATTCCAGAACACCTGGGAATTTCACACTCTTAACAATATGCAATACCAGAGCATTTTAGGCATTGATTGTGTGAAGGAGTCCAAATTGACTTTAGATTTCGATAAGAAATCTTTGATCATTACAGATGACCAAATTAAACAGTTACCAAAAGTGGAAAAGCCGGCTGAGATTGATTTAACCGATACAAAGCTCGGTGAAGGGCAAACGCAAAAAATTAAAGGATTTATTTAATAGTTTTAAAGGGTTATTTTCAGACCAGTTGTGGTTAACTCGTGTTTTATACCATGAAATCGATACTGAGGACCAGGGGCCGGTAGTGTCAAGACCCTACAGATATGACAGGGTCAAACAAGAAATAATTGACTGTCACATTGAGAAAACGTTACAGGAATGTGAAATTCATCCTATTCAATCCCCATAAGCGTCACCGGTGGTTTTAACGCACAAAAATATTGGACTTCCCCCAGATTCTCTAGAGGCGTATCGATTCAAGATTGACTATCGCAAACTCAACCCCAATCACTAAATGCCAGCGATATCCATTACCGGTGATTGATAACCTGATCACAAACATCCCCCATACCAGTATTATGTCGACATTAGATTTAAAATCGGGCTACTTTCAATTAGCGATTAGTCCAAAAGATATCGAGAAAACCGCGTTTATAACACGAAATGGCACTTTTGCATTCCTCAGAATGCCATTCGGCCTTTCAGGGGCGGTGCCAATATTTCAAAAGGCCATCGACATTATATTGAAACCGGTTAATGGGCGTTTCGTAATGGTTTACATGGATGATGTCATCATTGCATCTCCATCGTTTAATGAAAACATAAATCATTTGAATCAGGTATTTACATTGTTGCGCGACGCAGGTCTAACACTATAAATATGGATAAATATCACTTCGCACGTGACAAATTAAAGTATTAAGTCTCATAATTAGAAAGGAAGGGTTTGAAACCGACAATAGTAAGGTCAAGGCAATCGCTGAAATGAAACCCATTAAAAATAATAAAGAGGTATCGAAATTTTTAGGGAGGGCGGTGTGGTATCAAACATTCATCAACCGATATGCAGATATATGTGAACCATTATATCTGTTACAGAAAAAGGGGGCTAAAATTAATTGGTCGGTGGAAGCACAGGATGTTTTTAATAAAGTAAAACGAGCATTAACAGAGGCGCCAGTTTTACAGTTGCCGAATTTTCAGGAACAGTTTAACTTATTTACGGATGCTAGTGGGGTCAGAATTGGTGCGATGCCGAATCAAAATCACAGACCTATTGCATTAGTTTCTAGAACCCTGAGAGAGAGAAGAAGACAAAACAAACTATACAGTTAGAGAACGCGAATGTTTGGCGGTTATATGAGCACAGAATAAGTTTCAAACTTATTTTAGATCACTACCGTTGAAAGTAATCACAGATCACGCGGCATTAACAAAGCTAACGAATGGGAAAAACTTATCTAGTTGGATGATTAGATGGGCATTCAAGTTATCCGAGTTTAACATTGAATGGGAGCATCGACCTTGTGACAATAACGTTGTCTCGCACGTATTGTCTAGGAATCCAGTAGACAATATGGATGGATCACACATTTCGGGCGCAGCGTTTCGAGCCTTAGCCTTAAACTCCAGAGAACAACTCATTCGAGAGCAAAGGGAAGGTCCTAAGTTAGGGGAAATCTATCGTTTTTTAGAAAATCCAGACAATGGCTCCGTTAATGCAACTGTATGCGGGGGTTGGCCCAGGATTTTAAATTAATTGACGGTCTACTCTTTTACGCGAAATACTCTACAGCTCTTGGAGAAAGAAGAGTGTACATTCCTAAATCTCTTCGCGAAGCAATAATGCACAAATTTCATGATCTGCCATTAGCAGGTCATTTAAGAAAGAAGAAGACTTATTTAAAATTGCGTGACGCGTGTAATTTTCCGTATATGAGGAAATATATACTTGAATATGTATCAAACTGTGACCAGTGTCAAAAATTTAATTATAAAAACGCGCTACCATCTGGTCGATTAATTCCGATAGTATCGAATTACACTAATGAAATCGTAACTTTAGACTTATTAGGCCCCTACCCCGCATCCCGACACGAAAGATATATATTTCTATTGGTAATAACTGGACACTTCACTAAGTGGAGTTAGCTTATTCCTTTACGAAAAGCTTCGGCCTAGGCCATAGCTAACGTTATGGCGCTCCTATTTCTTTGATTAGTGGTAATGGTCCCCAATTTATATTCGAGGTCTTTGAACACCTAAGTCACAGGTTGGACATAAAACATATTAAAACGGTTTCATATCGGCCGTAGGCAAATTTAACGGAAAGAGTTAATCGTGCCGTAGTGCAGATGATAGCTTGTTTTGGAGAAGAAAATCACGATAACTGGGACCCATTTCTCCATGAGTTCGCTTTCGAGCTTCGCACATCAGTTAATAAAATGACAAGTAAAACTCCGACTGAGTTATTCTTAGGTAGAAAGATTATAACACGTTTTAGTAAATTAATAAATGTCACAGAGGGAGCTGAATATGTGGGAGGAAATACTGAAAAATTATTCGATGAGGAAAGGCAGAATATGCGGAAACAACATAAGACTTGGGAAAAATACTATAATCGGAAAAGGAGAGAGGTTAACATCAAAGTAAATGATTTGGTGTTGGTACAAACTCATTTTATGAGTGACGCGAATAGAAAAGTGGTCGAAAGGTTTATGACTAAGTTTGAAGAACCATATAGAGTATTGGAAGTTCGGAATGACAATTTGATCATTTGGAAAAAGGGAAAAAGAGTCACAGAGAATATCAACCAGGTGCGAGTGAACCATGCAAGACAGTCCAACAGAATTAGTTTTGATAGTTAGGTTGAGACACTATATGAAGGACAGAGGTCTAGTAATTTGTCTAGTAGGTCGCACCTGGGAAAATCCAAAGTATCTAGGAAACCTCGAGTGAGAAGAGTAGGGATCGTAAATGAAATAAGAGGAATGTCGGATTGGATGATCCAAGATTGAAACAAGTACGGTCGAATGGGTCAGTGGGGAGGACTGATAAAATGCGGTCCAAAATATGCAGGAAAAGATCTCTGCGGAGCTCCGAACATGGAGACCATAAAAGACCAACACCTGTACCAACACAGGGGATAAAGAGAACAGTCACATCCTCTATATCATCTAGAAATCCTAAATATAGGAGACCTAATAACCCTTCCCAAGGAACACAGTCCATTTCAGGTCCCTCACATGAACTAGATACAAGGCAGTGCAAGCCACCTACAGAAGAAAGCAGACAAGGAGCAAGAGGTCAGTATGACAGGGCCCGGTAGATCAGGACAACTCCGAGCAAAGGAAACATTGCAGCTTAGAGGAAACCGGTTCGGTCTAGGCAGGCGACAGCAGTGAGACCTTGTCCTTACAACCTACGGAATCGATTAAAGAAGCCCGAAGGAACACCAGAGGAGCAAAGGAGTAATGGGATCGACAGTCTACCGCAGAACAACCTCAGGAGAAGGAGCCTGAGCATGGATGCCTTAGATGGAGATCCGGCGGATAGGAGCGAATAGAGGTCAAAGAAAAAAATTAGGTTGTATCGTTTTTTTCTCCTTTCGAACAAGTACTCGGAAGAATTATTGCAATGAAGCAAGTCACGGGCGGATGTTTAAAATTTAAGCCAAGCAAAAGTGGACACTACAATGAGTGTGTTTTTCTTGAAGAGAACAAATAAGGTTTTATCTTAATTTTTTTTATATAAATAGGGAGAAAACTTTTGTAAGAATGCATTTGTTTACTTCAATGTATATATTAGCTTAGATGCGACAATTCTTTCGGTTATTTGTTTTAATGGTTTATTGAAAAATGTTGGAAATTGTATGTATATGCATGTGTACATTTTTTTCTCACATCTGGTGGCTTGGGACGCGGCGTAGTTAGGTAGTACTAATATTTAACACTAACAAACGCAGCATGCATGGAATGGGGATTTTAAGGAGCCAGATGCTCTAAATGATGTAGAAGAAAATGTTATGTAAAATGTGAATGAGTTTGTACATACAGTATATGTCTGTTTCTTCCCACTGTTTAAAGAAGTTCTCATTTCAGGGTAGCTGACCCTGAGCATTGTATAGAAAGCGACGAGTCAATTGTAAATGAAGCAAGAATAAGTGTGTATAGTTTTATAAGTTAGTTAAGTAAAGCACATAGGCAGGTTTTTTTTCCACTTCGGTGGTTTTTCCATCGCCTCTTAGCCAAATGGGTATAGGGATGGGGTTCCAACTACCCAAATGTGTAGTAGGGATATCTAAACTTGTAAATGTTATGTCAAACAAAATGAAGTTTGCGGTAGTAATGCTTTTCTTTCCCTTAGGGAAGGAGAATTTGTAAAGTATCCGAAGGTTAGATATATATTAAAATTGTATAGACTATGAATCAAGTTTGGGAATTGGTTACGTAATTTATTTTCTGGCGATTGGTGACCTTCGAATAAATCCCGTTTTCTTTTGGGGGGTTTGTGACGAATCTGTACGGAACCTTTCCACTAATATTCTTAGCCGTCTTTTTATGGGTTATAAATTCGCGTATATTTCCAATCAACTCCAAAAAGTGAACGCGATATGCAAAGTACATAGGGTATTTTAGTAGAGCGTTGTAAGCTAGCAAGTATGAAGGCTATTGAGCCAGCAGCAGTAGCCTTAAATTTAGAGGATTCCATGAAATTGCGTTAGAGAAGCCTTATTGCTGTTATTCTACGGAAGAACTAGAAAGCTGATATACCAAGCGGTAACTATAATTTATTTATTCTTAAAATAAGCGTTAGTTTAATAAAATTAGTTAAAGTTAATAAGCGCTAATAATTCAAGTTACGTGTATTTCTCGCACCTCCTATTTCGGTAGACCGTATTTTATCTTGCGCATAATTATTGATTAATTTTATAATTCGTAATTTAATTTAATATTAAAGGTAAATCCCTTTTGTTTGACGCAACATAGAAATATTATATGTTATTAGAGTTTTTGAGAATTGAATTGATACAATAAATACAAGTTATTAGTATACAAAATGGTTCTTAGTGATTCTTTGCCTCAAATTAAGCTTGGCGTCCAGGGTGGAACCCAGGGGGGTTCGCACGCATATGTTGCAAGAGATACAAAGGCTTTATTTTAATATTTATTCAGGTATTTCCATTTAAATTATAGCAATTATAATTTTATATTAGTATGTACAATTTTTAACTGCTGTTATTATTAATCAAAATTCAGTGTCATAAGTAACTTATTTTTGTCATTTGTATTGTTGCTGCACATATAAAAAGTGAAGTAGAGAAATTTTGTAGAATAATTTTTTAAATTGAACATTTTATCTTCACCGGAAGTTAACTTTCATCGCATTTAAAGTAATTATATTTGTAATTTATGAACTAAGTAAATTTATAATGATAAAATGCTGAAAATTTTGAAGGATTTTTGGGAAAGGTTTGTAGATAAAACACTCCTGGTAGATTGCATTAAATGTTCTAATTAACTAACTTTTTGTCAAAAATGGATTTTTACACAGGTTTCAAAGAAAACGACCCATTTAATAGATTTTAAAGGGTCAACCTTATTTT
The DNA here is from genome assembly GCA_019973935.1 of Trichonephila clavipes. Classification (NCBI taxonomy): domain Eukaryota; kingdom Metazoa; phylum Arthropoda; class Arachnida; order Araneae; family Nephilidae; genus Trichonephila; species Trichonephila clavipes. Next base: position 524,284 of record BMAU01019734.1, on the reverse strand, counting down.
CCTTCAAATAAATGAAAAATACATTTTACTAATAGTCTACATTAAGAATGCGATGTTCTTAATTGAATAGATATTACTTTACAGATATTAGGCTGGCTGCGGTGCTAAAATCACAAATCTCAACCTTAATTCAAAATGCATACTTATTTGTATGAATAGCTGTTTTTCCGTTTGGTATAAATTCCAGATTTAATGTGCATAAGGTAATAACAACAATGACAATAAGTTTCAATTGATATTGTTATCTTTGTTTCAGAAAAATATTCTAGAACTTCTGATTGAAGGCATTGATGCTCCTACATTTCTAAAATGGAAGCTTGCTTAGTTAAATTATCACTTACCTTCTTCAAAAAGTATTGCCGCTCTGACCCGATTTTTTCAAAATTGTATTTAAGCAGAAGGAAAAAGGGCAGAATGAAAGTGATTGCGTATATGCTTAACAACATGAAAATTAGTGCACCTAGAAGAAAGCATCGTATTGAAAATATATTTAAGTCACAAATTTATACAAATGAGACATTCCATTTATTACAGGTTTAAACAATAAACAAGTAAATTGTGTCAAATTAGATAAATACGGTACATTTTCAATAGTGCAAGGAGCCATCTCCTGCTTAAATTCATAACGCAGTACGGTTAGCATTGAGTTGATGAAACGCTGGATGCCATCCTGAGACATCAACTCAGATCAGAGGAACACGATGGCATCTGGTGTTTCAGTTGGTCTTAAAATGTTTTAAAGAGGACAAGTCTAGGGAAACAGACCCGGTCAGGAAAGAGATATGAGTATTGCATACATATAAAGACTTGAGCTACTGTAGTTTTATAGGGGTACATATTAATTTCATAAAAATGGCTTCGTGAAGAAAAATTTGGAAATGCCCCTACATGAGATCGGATAATGTCATCAACATAATCCTCATTCCTTTGAGGTTCTAAATAAAACAAGTAGGGAGAGATGTCTATCATGAGCTATTAATCTTCACATCATTTATCCTGTTATGCGGAAATGTGCTGCATGACAAACTTGGTTGAATACTACCGTGCAATGGGCATTCATTGCACCTATACACGGTTATAAAATAATTATACCACGAAAGAAAAATAATCCATCGCTATAACCTAGCGTTTCTCAGACTGTGGAGCACGCCTCTCTAGAGGGCGTGATAACCTGATAAGGGGGGGCGAAAGCATATTGAAAAGTCGAAAATAAAACACTATTTAAAAATATTATTAATTTACCGAAATGAAGCAAATCGCAATACATTCTGACATAATAAAAAATTAAATATGCATTTACACTGTTATAATATATTTATAAATGTATCAATATTTTACACTGTATTTAATATTTCAGTTAACAAACCCAAGTTAAGGACGTTTAACACTTACTAGTGACCCCATGGGCTTGTCATACATAAAATAATATAAAAAAATAATACTTGTCTTGATAATTTGTTTGGTTTGTTATAAAATCCGTATTGTACATTTACGTCAAATTGCATTATTATTGAATTCAATACACTGTTATTGTTTGGAGAGGGAAGATGGGGGCACGAAGAAAATTGTGACTGAAAATTCAGCCGCAAGTATTGAAAGTTTGAGAAGCACTGCTATAACCCCATTCGGCCATTTTAAGGCATTGCACATCGCTCTAACTTAGCGTCACTATGCATAAAGTTACGGACGTTTTTGTGTTAGTAAGTCACTGCTTCTAAAAGTTGCAATATTCGCGAACCAATATTCAATCATAATTTTCATCCCACGCCCCTCATACAATGTATTGAATTTAATAATACTATACTTTGACGCTAAAACTACGATACGGCTTTAACCTCTCAAGCGCCCCTAGCGTACATAAACGTCTCGCTAAGTCAAAACGTTTATTTTCTGGACGTATACATACGCCTTTTCAAAGTATGATTTTTTCTGCGCACAGTTATCCATAAAAGTATTCTGAAGACTTTGGACTGCAATAAAATCACCTTGACAATGTTTGCGAAGAATTTATCTATTTCACAGATTATTTGCTTCTTTATTCCTCATCTCCCAATACATCACATGCACATTGGGTAGGTTCAATAGGCTCATGCCCCTCCTCGTACAGTTGTCATTCGCAAAAGGGGTGTGCCTCATAGTTTGAGAAACGCTGTAGTAAGCACACAAAAAGGGCTATTGTAATGTAGATCCACTTCCACAACGGTTTATAGAAGAACTGGTATTCATATGCTCAATTGTATCGCGAAAGAAATCTCTGTGAGATTAATGAGCACTTGCCGTGCGATTTTTTGATCATTCATCTTCATGGTCAATTTCCACTCAGTTTCCCACACATTCGTTTTTTCTCATGTTCACTGCTTCGAATATGTTCTAACAGAAAACTCCAAAAGATTGATTTGAAGAGTAGCGTTTGTTTTGCAGATGATCAGACCTCTCTCAAACATGTTTAAACTATGTTAAATGTCTTCTCACACGACTACCTAGCATTCTTTCATTTTTTGAAGTCTTCTCAGAATCGGAATCTTATCAATACACTTATGAATCTCCCATTATGCACCGGTCTATATAAGGTTAACTCTCTGATTGCAGCTCTAATACAGGATGTGTCTTTAAATGAAACAAACTTTATTACACTAGTATTTTAAAGGAAAATATTTTTTTTTAAAGTGAAACAATAAATAATAAGAAAATGCAATGAAATGAAAACAGTTTACTTGTTAATCAAAAATCAAATGACAATGGATAATTCTACAATATATGAAATAATACAAATGACATGAATCTGGCATGTCATGTCATGTCATTGAAGAAATTGGAAAAAAAAAATTCTTGGTCCATGTTTTCGTTTTTCTGACTGATTTCTTTTTTATCAGGCGAAATTAAAATAACAATGTTTTGTGACTTTTTAAAGACAATTAGCTACTGCATCTTTGGTCTGCTGAACAAAATAAACTAAAGGCATGCAAAATCCAATTTGGCCGAAATGTCGACAATTGCAGACTTTCTTGTTTCTGCTATGGTGATGTTTATTTGTACTTATAAAATATTTCGAATAACGTTTAGTTTTGTTAAAATTATATAGGAATAAACTTTTTATTTCTTTACTATAAAATGAAACATAAAAATTGCTTTTTTTCTTCTTTATGGAATAATCAGCATATTGTACTATAATTTATTGTAAACATTTATAAAAAAGTAAATGTGTTATATAGTTTTGTCTCGGAAAAGAAGTACAAAGTGTTGCTTTTTCCTATTTTATGAATTTTTTGATGAATCAAATCTTCCCCTAAAGTGATTCAACACAAATGGTAAAAATGCTGGTCACAAGCCTCAACGTTTTGAACAATAGGTATGATACATGTAGGATATTCGGTGAAGTAAAAATTAATCACAAACTAAACACAATGAACAGTGATACATTAGAAAATTACCAATTTACATTTGGATCAGATCATTTGTAAGCAGAATTTCGTTTCGAGAGTCAGTGGCTGACTAGAAATAGAGTAATAGCTGCTAGATATTGCATAATGGCTGTTAAGTCTCACTCAGTAATGGTGAAATGCTAGTGCAACCAGTATCAGACTACTGGTTTAGGTTTCTGAGAACCTACTGAATCTTGATCAAAATTTAAGACTTCTTTAAAAAGGCTGTACCTGAAGTTTACATATTGCAGCATGAGTGCAATTCCATCTCACTTTAGATCCGCGCGTTTTTCTAACTACATCAGTGTTTCTCAAACTGTGGGGCGCGCCCCTAGGGGGCGGCATTACCCTACCAGGGAGGCGCGAGCATATCGAAAATAAAAGATTTAAAAATAATTAATTTACTGGAATGAGTTAAAACAAAATACTTTCAGACATAATGAAAAATGCACTTTTAATCTAATATAATTTATAGGCAGGTAAGATATTAAGTCAACAAAAACGAAAACTTCTTCAGTACCTAATTATCTATCTTTAATTCTATAACCAAATAAAAAAAACTTTTATTTGATTTGCTGTAATCCCTTGATTAGATATTTTTTACCACGAGTTCTGTTTAAACCTAATATACAACTCTTCACAGAAAAATAGATCCCAGACGCATAATCGAAAAAATTTAGGAACATAAAAAATTCATCGCTGTCATTATTTTTGAAAAATACTGCACATAATAGCTGTAATCTGTATGACATTCTAAGTTATTGGCACAGTTAGTTATGACCCCTCTCTTACGTGTTTGTTTCTCATTTAGGGAAGTTGTAAGTAATGTATTCCTTTGTTATGATTTTTTCCATGCAAAAGAATTTTATGATATTTGGAAAACCACAGAGAGAGAGAGAGAGCACATACACACACTTTGAAGAATTACTTGGCCAAGACTTATTTTTACGAGTATTCTGTACATATAAAGCATAACGCGAGAAACGTTTTACACAATTTCATATATTCATAATGAATGCACTTTTTACCCGGATGTGGTAGCGCGGGATGCACAGATGACGAAATCGTTAATTCTGGCAAAACTGTTTAATTGTTACCAAAGAAAAAATGAAAATTCCTTTGAACTAGATAAGTAAACTTTCTTTTGATTAAATTATTCACTGGAATCACGATTTGTATCGTGTACAATAAAATAATTTTAAAAAAAAGATTAGGGTGACTCAATAACCCCGTTCGAGCGTATCGAGTGCGCGCCTGCTCCCGGGTTAAAACATTTTGAAATCTTTTCGCTTTAAATATTAAAAATAATACAGCTATTCTTCATCTGAATTTTATATTATTGTTTATTATTTGAGATCAAATATAAATGCTAATTCTGTGAGGCTTTAAAGTACCATTCGCTTAAAATTAATTACAATTTGAGCAACCATTTTACAAAAAAATCATTTTACATTTTTGTCAACATTGTCGAGCATTTGTCTTAGCACTCGTTACACTTCAGCTATTATATCAATAATATTTCATTTTTTTTATAAATAAACTCGTGCAAAGAGCAGGCACTTCAGCCGGTATACTTTTAATGTATCAGTGCTGCACAGAGTATTTTATAACTAATTAATTAGTACTAAGTTAAAAACAAGTTTAATAAGTATTAACGGCTTCCATGGGCTTGTCTTGTAAAGAGCAAAGTTTTCAAAAGAATGCTTATGATTAGAAATTCACTTTCTGAGTTCTATTTCTATATTTAGCAGATATCCATATTTTGTCTTTTAAGTAGTCACCGCATTTTGCAATATGTTCAATTTAAAAATTAGAGAAAGGAAATCTAACATAATAATTATTCTATTATTTTATATATTTATTTTTGCTTAAAAGTAGTATACAAAATGTAATACTTATGTTACTAATTTGTATGGTTTATAATTAAGATCACCTTTTGTAGCTTTAGCGTCAAATTGCATTATTATTGCATCCAGTGCATTATCAATGCATAAGGGGGGCGCGATAAAAATTGTGATCGAAAAGGGGGGGTGCCAGTATTGAAAGTTTGAGAAGCACTGACTTTGGGACCTGCTTATACTCGTCTTAGGATCAGCCAAGACTCCAGCAGAACGAGCACCAAGCAGTTTTGCATACCGAAATGCAGCCATTATGTCAGCGAACAGCCAGTAATAACATTTGCTCATCACGACAACTCGGGCGAAATTGAGCAGTTCTCAAGTTAAAAAGACGAATATGAAGGAAGAGAAAGATTATGATAATTACTATTGAAACTTCTTTTGATAGAATTATTTGGTAAGAAATTCAAGGTTTTGAATCTAGAAGACCTCCACTTTTCATACTAATTTCAGAGGAATACTTGAACCAACCTGATAAAGGAGAAAAAATATATTATGTAGGCCAAAGTAAAGAATGCATTTTTGATAAAATATAAAACCTGCACCAATTAATAAATCTTACCTTAATTTGAATAACAATATTAATTTGTGAACTACTGAAATAAAGTTCATTCTTTTACGTAAACTTCTTTTCTTTCTAAAAAGTCATATGCCGAAATAACAAATAGAAAAATATTCTAGTTATTACATGGCAAATAATTTATATTTCACTTTCCAAGTTAAATTTTGCATTACTTATAATCACCCGGAAAGGAAAACATCATTTGTTGGAAAAGCAATTGTTTGACCGTCTTCGATAGAAATAGATTTATATAAAATATCGGTACGTTTAATGTTAATATAATTCAAGATTCTTAAATTAATCAATTTAGTTTTATTCGCCATCGATGAAACCAAAAAGTAAACAGATTGAAGAGTTGCCTTATTTTTAAACAATGATCTATATACGTAAATGTATTGCAGATTTCTGCATAAAAGTAATCCGACTCTTTTTTTCCAGTTGTCCAAGTTTTCTTCCTTCAAATTTTATTCAAACTTCTTTAAACATTCTTTTTCAGAAGGCATCGAAAAGCCTAATTTCCCAAAGGCCCTTTACTGTGGCTTTCGAAGTGTTGTTTAAAAAGGATCAGTTCCATGAAAGTAGCGATATTACGACCCATTAAAAGACAGGTAAGGGGTTAAGCGAGATAGAATACCACCGGGAGGGATGCGTCAAATGACATATCGATCTTCGGTTTCCGCATCCTCCAGCACAGCAAGATTGTGTGTTGGATGGAAGGTTCTACCGTTTCTAATATCCTGTAACTCATTCTTACGAAGAGTTACTAATTTCTCTTGGGAACTTTGTCAAACGAGCTTTATTGCTTCCCGAATGTCTGTAAAAATAGTTAGAATATGGATGACGTAACATAGTACATAACTTTGCATTTGGTTTTAGTTTTGATAGTTAATGACTGCGAATGGGAAAATTTGAAAGAGACGTGTGCTGGTGTAGTCTAGTATTTAATTGGCATTGTGCGCAACCGTTTTGTCAATAGAAATGAAACCTAGGATCAATTACTAATTGGTTAAACCCTATAATTTAATTCTGATGTTGCAACCCAATTTTGTTCCAGATATAACATTCTGCGCTTTATCTTGCTGAGAAAATGTTTTCTTGACCGTATATATTTTGATTTTTTTTTCTCTTACTCATGTTTAATGCGTTACAGTTTGAATAATTTATGAGATCTTATGTAAAACATTTGATAAAATAAAAGTGAATTGAAAAACATTATTGTTTTGAAAAACATATTATTGTTTTGAAAAATAATTATTCATAGAAATCGTTAATAAATCGACAAATAAGTCACATTTGTTTTGATTCTGACTCTTTCTTTGCTTGAACTTGCATTATCATTATTTCATGGATATGAATGTATTTCCTGAAATTAACACACTTTGACTTATTAAGAGAAAAAATCCATTTTTTAAAAATATTTTATTAAGTTTATATTATAATATTTTATATATCTCTTTGATATCTAGAACTCAGTCACTTATTAAATATTATGCTCATAGCATGAGTTATAAATAGGAGAAATATTTTGCACTTACTTTTTGTCATAGTAATATGTGACACTTCTAAATATTATGACATATAACAAAGGTAAATTTTGTTTTCGAATAAAAACTTGAGAGTACTTGCTGTAAAAAAATGCTTTTGTTTTGAAAACTCTGCTTTCAAAAACCTCGTTTGTCAAGAATTACGTGGAATGTGCACTGCATATCTTTATGAAATCACCATGTCTATAATTTAAGGTAATTTATAAAAAAAATTGAAATGCTTAGCCTTATTACATGCCCTACCAATTATATTTAATATTAAATCAACATCAAAATTTAATTTTTTAAATTCCAAGATAATAAATTATAAAATAATTTTAATTATTCATATACACTTATAAGTAATTCTTAATATGTGAAGAATTGAAAAATATTTTAATATTTAATGAAATAAATAAATAAATAACAATAATGATTAATTTAATTAAATAAAATTAATTCATTAAATGTGAAAGGGAGTTTTATGAGTAAATATATTCATTAGTTCTGAAAATTATAATTATAATAATTGTTCTGGCTTTACTTAAAAAATAATCCGTGGTATGTTTTTTTAAAAGAAATATATTGTTTTTTCAATAGCACTTGAAAGGAATTTAACAGTTATATACAATAAATTAAAAGTAAAAAAAAACTTTTTTAAACAAGCTTTTATTTAAATGCTCTAAAAATAATAAAATAAACATTCTTTTTTTCTTTTAAAACTTTTTTTGCTATCAACTTATAACGTCATTACACAATTTATGATATAAAAGCTTGTCGTGAGATTTATAAGTATTTGTATTTACTCAGTTTGAAAATTTTAAAAATTAAAATCAATCAGATTAAGTTATTTAATTTGCTTGTTTATCTGCACAGGTAAATCTCGCGACAAGCTTTTATGTCATAAATTGTGTAATGAAGTTATAAGTTGATGGCAAAAAAGTTTTAAAAGAAAAGTTTATTTTATTATTTTAGAGCATTTAAATAAGGCTTGTTTTTAAAAAAGTTTTTTTTTTACATTTAATTTATTTTAAACTTTTTAGTTATCACTGGACAGGTTTTCACTCCATTCATCTAACTCAACACATCATTGTTGCAAGTTCGTTTGCCGGTTAATTTTGAACAGGCTATATCAGTGCTTCTCAATCTTCTAATACTGGCGCCCCCCTTTTTAATCACGATTTTTATCGCGCCCCCTTACACATTAATAATATACTGAATGCAATAAAAATGCACTTTGACGCTAAAGCAACAATTTTTATTATAAACCGTACAAATTCATGACATAATTATTAAATTTTGTTTATGTTACTTTTAAGCAAAAAAAAAAAGTAATAGTATAATTATTTTATGTTATTTTTCCTTTCTCTAATTTTTTAAATTGGAACATATTGCAAAATGCAGTGGTTGCTTAGAAGAAAAAATATAGATATAAGCTAAATATAGAAAAAGAATTCAGAGGGTCAATTTCCAATCATAAGCATTCCTTTGAAAAACTTTGCTCTGCAAGACAAGCCCATGGAAGTCGCTAATACTTATTAAACTTGTTCTTAATTTAGTATTAATTAATTAGTTATAAAATAATCTGTGAAGCATTGATACATTAAAAGTATACCGGCTGAAGTAGCCATTCTTTGCACGAGTTCATTTATAAGAAAACAAAATATTATTGATATAATCGCTGAATTGTAAGGAGAGTAAAGTCAAGTGCGCGACAATGTTTACAAAAATGTAAAATGATTTTTTTAAATGATTGCTCAGATTATAATTAGTTTTAAGCGAACTGTAATTTTAAGCCTCACAGAATTAGCATTTAGAATTGATGTTGAATAATGAACAATAAAAGAAATTCTGATAAAGAATAATTGTATTATTTTTAATATTTAAAGCGAAAAGACTTCAACATGTTTTAACCCTGGAGCAGGCACGCACTCGATACTAATGGTCGAGCGGGGTTAATGAGTCGCCCCAATCTTTTTTTTTATAATTATTTTTATAGTACACAATAAAAATCGTAATTCCAGTGAACAATTTAATAAAGAGAAAATATACTTATTTACTTTCAAGGACACAGAAAATATTTCGGAAAAAAAGTTATCACACCAGGAACTCATTCAAAACAAGTACCTTAAGATTGTAAAAAAAAACGTTTGTCACTCCCAAAAAAGAGGGAGATATGTGACAAATATATTTTGGTTCACGTCAAGACTGTCAAACAGGAGGATAGTATCAGGGCCATTGGTAGCAATTAAACAGTTCTGGCAGAATTACCGATTTCGTGCACTGTGTGCTCGACGTGACCGCTCCCGAATTAAAAGTGTATTTATTACAACATGGATGTTCTAAAAAATATGTAAAACGTTTTTCGTTATCATAAAAATCATAAAAATATTTTACTAGGAAAAAAGCGCAACAGAAATAGTTTGTTTACAACTTCCCTAAATGAAAAAAACAAATACATATAAGCAGGGACGTAATTAACTGTACAAGTAAGTTCGAAGGTCAAACCGCAGTAAATACATTCTGCTGCCTACAGCTGATGACAATAATACAACAGGGATGAATTTTTTATCTTCCTAAAATTTTTTTTGATTATGGGTCTGGGTTTTGTTTTTTCTCACGCAATAAAAAAATCTCTCATCATGGGATTACAGCAAATCAAATAAAATGTGTTTTATTTGGTTATAGTATCAAAAAATAGATATATAATGAGGTTTTGAAGTAAAAGCTTTCATTTTTCATGACGTAATATCACAGATGATATGTATAAATTATATCAGTGTGAATGTGTATTTTTTTATTATGTCAGAAAGTATTTTGTTTTACTTCATTCCAGTAAATAAATTTTTTTAATCTTTTATTTTCGATATGCTCGCGCCCCCTTGTAGGTTTATCGCGCCCCCCGGGGGCGCGCCCCACAGTTTGAGAAACACTGGGCTATAGAGCTCAGGGGTACTCAATCTTTTTTCCCACCAGGCCACGTACATAGGATGTATATTTCACTCAATTGATAACAAGAGGATAACGGGGGGCGGATATAAACACTGTAAGACCAAAGCAACATTGGAAAAAGTAAAATTAATCAAAATATTACAAACTCTTTTTTTTTCTCGCTTTTACTATAAATACTATATTAAAAACGAAAGACACAAAGACAATTTTAAAATCCTTAGATTTAAAGAAATTTATTAAACTCTTTGCGCAGAATTTGAATAATACTATTCTACAAAGGAAAAGAAATATTTCATGTGATAATCTTTAAAAATGACGAAGTTTTTAAATGTTTTATTAAAAATTAGAGTATTTCTTTTAAAAAAATAGTAAGAAAAAAATTTCGTTTCTTTTTATTTTTTAAATGTCTGATTCTAAAGAAGATAAGGCTGAGCTTTTTTAGTGCAGAGTATCGATTCATTAACACGGGGAAAAAGTTCATACGGAACGATTTAGATATCAATTTGCTCAAAATGCATTGATTTTGACTCATTTTAGAGAAAAACCGTAAGAAATAGAAATCATCATAATTTTTTGTAAAGAATTACACCGTATCTCGTGGGGAAATAAATAATCTTTCCAATTATGTAATTATTTTTGTCTCAATTTGATAGAAATAATAAGATAGGTTTTTAAAAAGTTCCAAAATTAGAATTTCTTTAAGCTCAATCTGATAAGATGTTCGGCAGAATAAATAGCTAACAGGGGCAAACGGTTTCTAACTAATATATTTTTAACTATTTGCGATATCGGAATAAAAATGATCAAAACATGCACTGCCGTCTAAACTAAACGTGCATACAAAGATTCAGCTCAATCGGTTGAAGACAGCTTCAAAAATGAATTGCAAGATTCCACCCGAACATTATGCATTGCAAGTTAAATAAAAGCTTGTAAAAAAATGACAATTTTGAGATTAGAAGTATAAACAAATAGAAATATAGCAATAATATTCAGAATTAAATACTCATAAAAATTCGTAGTGTGCTTATGAGGATATTTAATGAAGAAGTTTTATATTCAAGAAGAAATTCATTTGATGAGGTCTCCTTCATGTAATTAAACCGTTTATATTTTTTACAAGTTTGATATGCATTAGAATTGTTATACCACATGATAACTCATTTGTTTTGCATGTGTACTTTACAGTTGAACTTGTATTTATTTATTAGTGTACTTTACAGTTGAACTTGTATTTATTTATTAGTGTACTTTTTATGTGAAACTTATTCCAGTCAATAAAAAAGGTGGTTTATTTTATATATATAAAACATGGAGGGAGTATCCAGTTTCAGAGTTTTGTCTGGTATTATATATCATCCTAAATTGATTAATTTGCATTGAATAACTATAAAATTAAAATATTTTTTTAAATATCTTTTTTGTAATAGGTTATACGTTTAGGTTAAAAATAATCCCAATTTCTTTTTAAATGACTTACATATATCCTGTAAATTTAAGTATTTGATTATACAGGGTTACTCTAATAAATGGTGGTTTTTCTTTTGCAGTTATTCATAATAATAAAGACATAAAATAAATCAAAATAGAATTCCCTTACAAAGTCATTACGTTAAACTAAATTATATAAATATGTGTGTGTGCGTTGACTATTACTTTTATAAAATGTACTTTCATTGAGTTTCTAATATTAGATTTGTATTTCATTAAAAAAATTCAAGAATAACAGACAGAACCTAAGTCAAATGGCTATGCGGAAATGGTTACAGTATTTAGAATGGATAATATCACAATAATATACATTTAAGTTTATTAAATGTTTAATTTTTTTAAACACTTTGACAGCTTTTTGGAAGTTTCATTGTGTTTGATTTTTATTGGAAGGATAATACAACTTGAACAATATTTAATTTTGATGTTAGACAACCCTGATTAATATTTTATAACTCCCAAACAACAAATAAAGTTCTACTTATGTTCTCTAAAGCATATTCACAATGTAGCAGTTTAATTTTTGAAGCTCAATGGTACAAAAAAAGTTCTTTACAGTTGTAGCACTCATGAAGACAAACACAATTTTTTTTTAATAATATAGATTCGGTGAATAGACAATAATTTCTTGTAAAATATCAAAAAGCACTCATGTCTAATAAAATTTCAAATAACTTCAACAATTACGAACGAAAAGGATCATATGGATAATAAAAACTTTGATTAATAGTTATAATTTGCAAAAAGAAAAAAAACCCTCTTAATTCATTTTCTTTCATCTCTAGAAATAAGAATTACAATACTTCTGAAAGTAAAAACAATATTGTTTTACAAAGTAAAAAAATTACCAAAAAAGATGTAACTTACTTTCACTTCTAAAAAATACGAGTATATAACAAATATGTTTTCGTATAATTACCCCTTCAGCTAGAAAATTTGTAAGCTTAAAAAAAATTAGTTTCAAAGAAAAACATTTTTTGTTTTGAAATGTTGATAACGACTACATAGAGAAAAAAATTCAATGGGAAATTATTTCGTGGTTGTTAAGCAAGAAAATAATTTGATGAAAAAAAAAGACAATTTCTTTCAGAATGTTTTTCTAAAATACCCTCATATGTCAACACTTTGAAGATTTCCCGCAATGAGTTTGCGTGTCAAATAAATTAAACATGAAGAACATATAAATGAAAAGTATTCATGGAGGAAGACAGCTTTATTTTCCATAACATACACAATAGTAAGTTTTTCTTTTTTGCCTTTGAAGATGTATTCTTATTAAATACATCTTTGGCCAAAAGTACATAAAAATTCTTTTAAAACATTATTTTTTTCTTAAAGGGGCTCTTCTTATGACACACGCAATTAATTAAGAAAATAATATATTTTATATCTAAATATTTTTCTGAATAAGTTTTGAAAATTTTTTTCGGTTTCTTATGCATGAAAAATTTGTCTTACTAAACAGTTAGTTCGAAGCTGACACTAAATTTCAAACCAAATTTATATCTATTTTAAATGTTTCGCCTATGAGTTACGATTTTCTAGTGATTCTTCTGGACCAACAATATTCAAATTTAAGTGATGAGTATCAAAACAAATTTAAGCATATTGTTGAATAGATGGATTTATACATTTTCAATTAATTCCTCATTATCAAACGCTACTTGTATTTGAGATGAAGCTAATATAATTTCAAATTCGTATTAAAATTGTCTAAAACAGTTTCAATGAATTGAGTTGAAATGCATTTTGAAATTATATCTCATCTTGAAATTTTATATGTAGTATAGATGAATCGAAAGTATTCTGCTTAATAAATATGTATACAATAATTTTCATATATTAGTATAGATTGTTAACTTTTAATAGTAATTGTATTGAATATTAAATACCTATATTTATTTTAAAAAAACTGTGTAATTTAAATTGTCTATTGTACTATTTTTTAAAAAGTGAGCAACATATTCGAAAAATACTTTTCTTTCTAAGTATGAAACCAAATTTTTGTGACTGCCGATTGAATACGTGTCATTTGCTCTGATCCAACTTTACTGTGGATGTATTCTATACAAAATTTAGTACGAAAGATGTACAGCGTTGATCATAAACATTGTAATGAAGGAGTCAAAATGAAATTTTCAATATGTGGCAAGTAAACCCCAAACGAAAAAATATTTTTGGCAATCCTGTTTACGAATAATATTTTAAGGAATGATTCGATCTGGGTACCTTCCGTTCCGTACGCAAGTACTTTACTGACACGTCAAAACGGTCGTCTTCGCGTGATGTTTAGTACAAGTTTATATAGATATCACACCACCACATACCCCATGATAGTGATTCAGGCAGTGAATAGTTGAACAAACGATACCATATTCATGACGAGCATGTGCGTAGTTGCGTCACTTTGTAGGTTGCGTCATCGTGCGCGACGGCATGAGAATTACGTCATTTGTGTGAGACGGTTTTATGGAATGACAGCTTATTTGCGTCAATTATGTCTGACGGCTTAGTTGCACTTTTGATGTGGACAGTGGCTTTACGACTGTGGAGTGTATGGGGTGCGGCTCCTTTGCACGGCAAGGGTCACCAATGAGGGAATATTTCGATCTGTGTACCTTCCGTTCCATACACAAGTACTTTATTGACTACGCCAAAACGATCGTCTTCGCGTGATGTTTGGTACTAGTTTATATAGAATCACACCGCCACATATTTAATAAGAACATTTCTTATCATAAGGATCAATCAGAATTATTGTTTTGATTAATTATAGATGGCGTGCATTTTCTTCTTAAAAATATTTTTTCTAAGAAATTTCATATGGATGTGGGTCATCCTTCCTCACAAAATTATTATTCCACACTCCTACATGTGGAAAAAGAGAAGTGTTAGAACAGTCAGTAGGCTAAAAATCTCCAGATTATCGATTATGAGATTTTGATATTTATGAAATCTCCAGTTCATGACCTTTCCAGTGATATATATATATATATATATATATATATATATATATATATATATATATATATATATATATATATATATATTTGCTTTTTATGAATTATAAGTATGTCAAAACTATTTTTAAAAATTATCAGCTTTTATGCCCCACTCACTTTGACAGTTGAACAAATTAAGCCAAAGAAGCACTTTCAAGGCCTCAGACTGTTTTATTTATTCATACGAAATTAACTGTAGACTAACTGCAAGTATAGCTATTTATCTGTTTTTGGAGGGAAGTTTACATACCTTCGAAAATTTGATTAAAATACCTACGCACGAAGAGTATCATCAAATCTAAACACACGATTGCGTGAAATACTTTTTAAGATCTGAAAGGAAAAAACCGTGTTTAAAAATATTATAATTTTGCTGAAAAAATTGGAAATTTGTAAAATATTAAAATATGAAAAAATATGATTTTTTTAAAAATCAATTATCATTTTAATAATAGTATTCTTCTTCTAAATTTTATATTTAATATGTGTTCAAAAATGATTCATAGAAACTTTGCTTATAAAAAAGGAAAAAAAAATTTTGTTCATTACATACTGTGTTCCCTTAAATAAATGTTCGACATTCAAATGCACATTCTTTATATGAAATAAATATAAATTCTCCCACATACACTCAAATGTATCGATGCAGATTTTTGAAATTCCATATTTACACCTTATATAGATATCAGGAAGAAATTGTGCTGTTTTTCACTTTCAACGTTACTTTCTTTGAGGCAGTAGAGCATATATTCGGCAACCGTGTTCTTATTCGCAATATCAATAGATGTAACGAGAACGCAGTGATTTCCTATGCCAGTATCAATTCAGAAACTCACGCAATGTATAAGGAGAAACTCAGCTAACTTTTCTCATGAATATAACATAACACTCGAGAGACCTTTCCGATACGTTCATAAGAATGGAATTCCGAATTTGATGAGAAATGGGATACATAATTTAGTGCTTTGGTAGAGAATGGTTCTAACGTATTATCCGTACTCTAGTGCTGAATATTTTATTCGAGATAGTTTATAATTTATTTTCTGACTGACTAATCTACATATAAAATAAGAAAATTACAACATAGTTTTATTTCATATTTGGATATCCTTTAGAAATTATAAAATTAATGCGTAGAAGATATATTTCTTGGAACATATTACCTAAGTACTGCATTAAGTAAATAAAGAATCATGACGTTATTTGTAATGCACATTTCAATACTTACATTTCTTCATGTTTATATCTTTTAAAATTATACAGTACACTTCTGGTCTACATATTTATTTAATGGGTCATTTATTATTTATGTTATGCTTGAATACTCGACAATACATATATTATGTCCAGAAAGACTAGAGTGTCCTTACACTTCTTAGCCACTTCTTTTATTTGGGGTTATTTTGGAATTTATTTTCATGATGTAGTTACGTAACACGTCCTTGTATCTCTTTTCAAACATTTTTTTTTCGTTCTTCTGTGAGAAAATTCTCTAACTCAATAAAAATGTTTTGAAATTTATTTCTTTTGTTCGAAAAAATGAAAATTGTAACCAATCAAGCTAAAGTACCAGAAATGTAAATTAACGAGTTGTATTGACATTTCCTAAAGTTTTTACTGTTATTTGCGTAGATGTGTAAATAAGTATATTCACCGCCTATGCTAATTATGCGCTTGTAATAAAATGATAGGGTATTTATTATACATTCGCGTAGCAACTTTTTCTCTGTTAATCTATTTTTAAGTTCTGTCCCCTAAAATACTTTTCAAGGTACTACTTTATCACAAAAAATGAATGAAAAATTAAATACTTCAAAATTACTTTTTACAATATAGCTACAGTATGTTAAATTGAAATCAATGGCACTCATAAGGCTAACATTTCAATGATAAAGTTGCCTAAATTATGTAGATCCTAGGGCTAAGAACTAACAAAATAGCAACTTATTTTTTTTCAATTAAGGTGACACAACCAAGGAAATTGTAAGACAAAAGAAGAATATAAAAAAATAGTTTTGTTTATTATATATGAATATGTGCTAAATACAGGTGCTTTGTAAGTTACTAGTATTTTTAAAATGTACCGCAACTTTATCTAAATCAAAATGCAGGAATGAGGGAAGCATGGCAGCTTAAGTTGTTTTTCAAATTCATTTCATTTTTATCATTTCTTTGATGCGAAAGAATGAAGCATGGAATCACAGACCAATGATCGAACAAAATTGGTTATCCTGTCCGAAAAAGAATACACTAGATGATAGGTTCATAGAGAAGCTTGCACTCGTATCACCATTTTTTAAAACATTGTTGAACGCACACTTTTCTGACTTGCTTTTGTATGATTGTATTAGAAGAACCATGATGTCTAAACACCGGTTAAACCTGTTATTCGTGAATCAGAAGTGTTGGCAGTTCGTGAATCATAATATAGTTTGCTATACTCTTTTGCGATTTTTTTTGTCCACCTTACAAAATCATTTAGTAAGACATTTTTTGAAAGAATGAGGACATGGAATGAAACTTTCTATGGATCTACAAAATATCACTGCATTTGTTGAAAGTAATGGTTATTGTTCCGTCAGTGGGGTAATGGGGACTACTAAGCCACCCCCTTTCAAAGTCATTTCTAAATAATTAAGATGCATTTTTTGCTCTATGATTGTAAGCAACTAATTTCATCGATCCATTGCATTTAAATACATATTAAATGAACTGGAATATATTGAATAAATGTAAATAATTGTACTTATTAACATTAATTTTTCACTCACCTTTTAAATTTTAATTGGTTTTTAAACCGAATGTTTTATTAGGTGTTATATCTTGTTTTTATTCGGCAAAATATTGATTCTAAAATGAAACGTGTGTATAAAATAATAAGATATATTTATTGCAATAATTTCATATATTGTATTTTTAACTACCAATAATATTTCGATACATTTTCTGAATATATATGCAAATTACCATCTAAACGAAATATAAAAAGTGCAAAATAAATACATTAGGAAACATTTTAACTGCTACGTAAAAATGGAATTTAATTTATGTACAACTCATATCCTTCATATTGATTTTTTAATGCTACAACTTACTTTTAAAATTGCCCTTCAAGTCCAAAAACGGACGTACAATATTAACATTTCACATGGAACTGTGAAATTTTCCTTAGCACTTACGTTTCAATGTAATTTGTTACGTATAGCGATTCTTTTTTATGATTTATAACAAGCTAATATTACGCCACTGACATGCAAGAACTCCGAACACCTACTATGTAAGAAACTTATTATGCTTAAACTTGATTACTAGCTGTCGGAGGAAAAGAAGGGGAAATAATGTTATTTCGGACACACGTGAAATGAGAAGAAACAGGCGTTGTTAATGTAAACATGTGTTAATGGTTTCGTAAATATTTACGATCGAAAATAAAAACATAAAGCTAGCAAATGCACTTGGGATAACATGGGACATAATTTCATACAGGATAACATAATACCTTAAATTGTTTTTTGCACATATAAAATAAATTTATATGAACTTTGAGATAAATGGTTTGTGTTTGAAGAAATCACTTATCATGCCTTCCAACATTTAAAGCAACACAAATCATAAAAACACTGGGCATCGAATGTTTTTGAATTCGGATAATAGGAAAGAATACATTTCTGCATGCTGTTTCAACAATATGCCTGGATTCTACAACTGTAATGACGTCAAACGAATGCATATCAAGCAGAGTATGTATGTTAAATAAGAATAGCACGGAAAACATAAAATTATTCATTATCTTGATGAGTACCATTTTGAAGATCACAAAGAAATAGCCATATATTTCAACATATTTGACATAAAATAATAGCTATATGCTAACGGGATTACAGTTAAGCGGACAAAAAAAAATCATTATTAATCTAAAACTACATATGCAGGAACAATCTTCTATAGTATGGAAATTGAGAAAAAAGTAATTTAAAAAAAATCAAAATTTAATATTTACACAAAAAGGCTGGATTTTCGAATATATACATATATTTATATATATATACTTAATTTTGGTTGATGATTTTAGACACAAAATAAAATTATTTTTCTTGAATATAAATAACCTATTGCGATGTTTATCAACAGGTGATTACTTAGTAATAAACAGTACAATGAACAGTACATTGCAACAATGCGTAACCCTAGCCCTCTCTTTCGGCTTCGTCGAATGAGTGCAATACAAGTTCTTTCTAGTCTTCAACTTTATCATGCTCTGTAAATTCAACACACACAAGTTTTTCTTTTTATAAAATATTAATACTAAAGAAGTTGCTAAAAATGCATTTTTTTCCTTTTGTAACTATTAAGTACGTTTCTTCTCATCGCAATAATTCTTAAAAAGTACTGAAGTACATGCTTTTTCTTAACAAAATTTTCTTAACTTTTTACCATAAAAGATCACTCGTACATACATTTTAATGTTATTCAAATTATAATTTTTAATTTTATTTATGTTCTTCCCTAAATAATAAATAACAGCTCTCACCCGATAGTAAGTTTTAAAATGTGAAATTCTGAAAAAAAATCAATTCACTTTAGTGTAAAAGTATTGCATGTGGCCAGAGAACTTATGTATGTACCCAAGGGCACCCCTATACCATATTCCAATCTCTTGTACAACAATTTCGAATGCAAAGGCTCCTTCTATCAGAACGCGTTGATTAATAATGTTGCACCTGCGTTCACAGTGGCGTAACATAGAACACCGCATCGCGGGGGACTATGACTGACACCATACGGGGCTTGTGGCCCAAAACCTAACTTTGCAGGGGGCTATTATTCTTCATTACACCACTATGAGTTCATGTTTGTCATTAAATGCAGTTCTGTAGGTAAGATGACACTGTAGCAGCGCTACAAAGATAATCCTATAAATAATCACCGTGTTTACAATCAGCAGTATTGTAAAGAACTTCAAGCCTTGCATGACTTTGGAAGGAAATGGGTGTGTATAATTTTGACAAAAAAGTTTATTTTTATTAAATAAAAAAATAGCATTTTACTGTAATGAACTTGTTCTATGAGGAATATAGGCTAATATCTTTGCAGTTTCAAGTAATACTTTCACACCGAAAAAAGAAATTAAAGCTAACTTTCGTATCTTATTAATTTATTTTTTCCACATTATTAAGGGAATTTTGTTATTACAAAAAAATTCGTTAATGCAAAAAGCAATTTGTTTTATTAAAAAATCCATTTTTATGACTTCAAACTAATAAAATACATACTCAAAATGCTTCAAAAGTAATATATTGCACTTAGTTTACTAGTTGAACAACGAATTCTTAAACTTACCAATAGAGTCTTTTAATAAAATTGCAGCTTATTTATGCAAATTAGTTAAAAATTTGTGCATTTATTTCTGGCCAGAAAATTATTGCAAACATACAACAAAAGAAAATAATATGATATTTTTTTCTTTGGTTATGCCAGTGATGAATCTACAAAGGAATAGTTCATTTTTGAAAGGCTAGGATTTACATTGAGATAATGAACTTTTATGACAATAATGCATTTGAATGAGATAAAAAAGGGAATAAATAACATCTTCAAAAACGTTTTTAAATCTTTCAACATATTTTTAATGTTATAATTGAACCAACCGAAGTCTATCAACAAATGGTATTTTGACAAAATAGAAATCAAGCTGAGAAAGAAATAAGAGAAAATCGAAACAATAAACCCAATAATAAAAACATGTTTTAATATGTCATTTGTATGCATTGAAAAATGCGAATAAAACTTTTCCGAAGGAAGCAACTTAAGCTTGCTTGTATTGTTCAACGTTATTATCGTCTTAAGAGTCATACGCTAGACTTTTGGAAATCCTTTTTTTAGGGGGAAGAGGGAATGTAAGAATGCTATTGGGTCTGTAGATAATTATATATATATAGAATTCTAAAATCCCCCTTCCTTTCAGAAGTATGGATTTCATGTCCTCAGGTATTTAATGAATTTTAATTTTAGGACATAAAATGATGTTTCTTATAGAGAAATTAAAAGACCAATAGAAAATTTTCAAAAACACTTTGTGATAGTCTATGTTGATAAAGTCCCAGGAAATTATGCAATAATGTGTAAATATTACTATAGTAAATTAATAAATGATCATATAAAAATAATAATGCATATGAAGTAAGTAAATTTAGTATAAAGGAATTTACAACAGATTATTAGCATTTTGTAAACAAGTAAATATTTCTAGCAACACAACTAAATTTTCCATATATTTTTGACTCCTAAATTTCATAAAACTCCAGTCAAATTCCGCAGTGTAACATGATACCATGGGCCGTGGAGGGAGAAACGCGTGATTACATATATGTGATCAAGATTCTGAACGGGTTGAAGTCAAGCTCAATAATATTCTATGTGATAATTATTACATTAGCCAGGGTGTTTCCCAGAGAACAGTTCTCAGCCTGACTCTTTTCTACTTTCTATATGGCCGGAGTTGAGAAAACTTCCCCCCCTTCACCCAGCATCGGAATGTTTGCAGATGACATTGCTATTTGGAGCTTCGGGAATGTTATGGATGAAACTGCATCAGAGCTCAACAGTTTATTGGATGTTATATCCAAGTTTGCAGATGATCTTAAAATGGAACAAATGAAGTGTAGTGAAATTTAAGGTAGACTATCTGTATACAAATAATAATTTTAACATTATGGACAACTTACCATCTAACAGATGACCCAATCGCAAATATTTCTGTATGAAAGACACAGTGTTGTAGGTTTTGAGTTTAAATAGATATATCTTATGAAGGAATCCACGGAAAAATATTCAGACAGCGAAACCAGTTACAGAATCACTCCTGCATCCGCCCATTTACACTTTCCACTCCAAGGGCCCTTCCAAAAAAATTATAAAAAATTAGTCTGTGAATAGGACCAATATTATGAAGCAGAATTTTACAATCTATATTTTGCAAATGTATGGTTCCAAATATTTATTACAACGTTGATTTAAGATTTTATATTGAAAATAAATATTATTTATTGATAACTGAACGAGTGGAATACCTGTTAAGACGTTAAGAACATCAGCGAGTAGAGGAAGGACCTCACAATTTTGAGTAACGATCAAGTGACGAGGACAAGAAGTCAGCTAGCAACCACCTCTCCTAACTTCCAAACTGCACCAATGGAAGGAATTTGAGCAACGAAATATTTTATGTGCATCAGTCCCTCTACCCGTAGGATATTAATTGCTACTGGTGCTGCAATTCATTACACGCAGGACCCGACTCCGTTACCGTTATTACTGGACTACCTGTGACGTGGAGAAACTGTGTGTTTATTTATTTATTTTATTTATTTAAAGAACAGGAATTTAAATTGAAATGCTGAAAATGTTTCAATTATCTTTCAATACGATTAAAATATAATCCAATATTAAGCTTTGAAATATATTATGCAGCTCAAACGAAAATTTAAACGTTAGAGGAAAGGACTTAAAATTACTTTTTAAAGGTAATTAAGTTATAAATCTATTCGAAAAAAAATATTATTTGTGATAAATATTTCTAAAATTTTAAAATGTAAGATTAGGAACGTCACATGTTTTTTTACTTCTTTTATGTATTTCGCCGTAGATTTTAAATTTTACTCCAAAACATCTAAAGTTTACATAACTTTACAAGCTTTTGAAAGGTTTCCCTTTAGCTAAAAGTATACTTTTGTTTACATGTGAAGTGCAATCAGTTTGATTCTTAGTAATTAACATTAAAAATTTGGATCAATCCCATGCTCTAAGAAAATGAATTTATTCCAGGATTGAGCTTTCAAATATTTCAACAAGCACATTGAAAATTTAAAAATTTAAATGCATTGGATTTAAGATCTGAAAAAAATATCCAGAAGGAAATAATTTCAGTAAAATGAAGGGTTTTTTTCTTTTGTTTCGTATTTAAGTTTATCCTGTAGATAGTATAAGCTTTTGTTTTTCAAAATAATACCAGAATCTGGTAGCATATAAGTGTTAAAGAAATAATTAGCCTATGAATAAAAATTCAAGATCATTTAAATATACTTACAGAATTATCAAAGAACCTAAAGAATGAAGAAATGTTTTTTCCCTTAAGTTAAACTTGTTAATTTGCATAATCCATGTTTCTCACAAGTTTCTTAAGCAAACTCTCTATTTAAAAAGAACTTCAGCTATTTTTCTTAGATGGTTTTTTTCTTTTAAATATAAAAAGTCGCTTTAATTTTTATTTTTTAATTTTTATTGTAAAATTTTAAATATTTTTTCCTTATTCAAACAAAAATGAATTAAAATTCATTTAAAAATAAAATTTCTTAATGGTAAGATTAAATTATTTTTAAAAAAACCTCTTTTTGTTAGTGTTTGAAGTGTACAACATAGAAAAAAATATTCAAGAAATATACCAAATAGGAAAACACATTTATTTATAGGTTTTCAGATTAAAATTAAATTTCTCCACACGAAATACAGCTTCTCTGTTTACAATCTAAAATATAATATCCAAACCTTTATTTTTGCATTATGCAATAAATAAATAATATTAGTTAAATTTAATTTAATGTATAAAATATAGTTAAGTAATAAAAATAAATAAATAATAAAAAAATAATAAAATTTAAATATAAAAATAAATATTAAATGTTTAAATAAAAATATTAAGTATGTACATTTAAATACTTTCTTAGAAGGAAGTTTCTTAGAATTATTAGATGTAGCTTTTCTTCAAGTAATTATTCTGATGATATTTTCTTCTTTTGGTGTGGTAAAGTAATTAAACATGCTCTTTTTTTATCTATGTCACTTCGTTTTTATGACATCTCAATAAGATATTCAGGAAAAAGGGTATGTCTTACTTTCTCCATAAATGTTATTATGCTTTGTAGAGATTAGAAATTAAAGCTGTTTACAAATGTCGCTTATTATTCTTTGAAGGTGTTTTGGAATATATTTGTTTGTAATAACAAACCAAACACAAGGTTTTTGAAATAATAAACAATTTTCACTTTTCATTCTTCTCAAATTTTATGAATTTTTAATTATTTCTAGGCAAATATTAATAAACTAAAACACATTTTATGAATTAATTTATTTATCTTACGTCCGTGTTCAACCATTCGGTCATAAGAAAACGGTCAGCCTAATACGATATCGAAAAATAAAAAAAAAGTCATCATACGTGCAATCAACAAAATTTAAAGAAATATATTTTAAAACAGCAGGGAGTATTTTTATGTGGTCCTGAGTCATGGTCGTAGAGTAGGCAGTATCTTGAGTTTATTTTTTCTCTACTATGGAGGTAATCATGCAGTCATAACCATTAGAAAGCCTAAAACAGTTCATGCGGATTGCTCTAAGCAAGGAACCATAAATTATTGTTGACTTCTTTAGAAATGAGCTCCATTTTTCCCTGAAGCCTTCTATGCATAAGTTGGAATGTTTGGATCTAATGGCAGGGGAATTTACGAAAGTAAATAGAAAAAAGCTTTCAATTTATGTTTGTTGTTGTACAGAGCCAATTTGCAAAAAAATACGTTGGAATAATTTTTTATGAACAATAACTGGTTAATTTTTTAATACAGCATAAGTTGAGTGTTACCTTTACTTCTTTTCCAACTTAACATAAAAGTAATATTCTTTCTACAAGCTGCATCTTTATCCTATTCATTGATTGAAAGGCTTCTAAAATAACAAATATTATTATTCCTAATTACATACGAAATAGTATGCATCGTAAATTATTTATCCGAAATCATTTATCAAATAACAAAGTGATAGTAATAAAAATGCACTGGTTATTATGAATTATTAAAATATGTTGTATGACTATCTTTCTAAAAGCACTTTTAATTCAAAAAGCAAAAAAAAAAACATTAAAATATTTCTTTAAAAAAATGTGATTTTTTTTAAACTTTAGAATTACTACTAAAGGTAATTAATTTCTTATTATAGAAATTCTTTGTTACAAAAATCAATAAATTAAAAGAATTACTTTCTTGGGAAAGGTTTCGGATACATATTTATCAGTAATGCACATGAAAATAATTAATTTGAGTTATGTAATTCACACATCCAACGTATTGAACAAGAATATTTTTGCATATTTTCTTTGAAACTATAGCTATAGTATTTCTTTCACGTTTGTATTAAAATTATTAGATGACTTACAAAATGATGCTCTTCGATACCATGTGGCTTTGCTTGAATTTTCATAGCCTACTTTATTGCATATTATGGCTGAATTGTTTTCTTTTAATATAAATCAACCATCTTAAGAAAAAAAAAGCAATTTCTAACACACAAAGTGATTTTAATACGAATGACTGATTCAAAATAACATTTTTTTTTTTTTAGAAATACGATATCACACTTTGGAAAATTGATAAAATTTCTAATTCACACTTGTAAATTTTTCTTAGAAAATACATTAAGAAATTATTTTTCATATTTTATCTCTAGTAAACCATTGATAAGTATAACTTGTATCAGTAAATTTTTTTAGCAATATGATGCAGAAAATACCGAAATTTAACATACAACATGCCCAACAAAATTTTATTAACGCTCCTCAGTTATTAGATTGGTAGCCTTTGGATCAAATTAGAATTTTACGTTTATCCATAATTAAAACCAAGTGCTTCATTTTGGAATCAGTGATTTCTGAGATCGACAGTTAATGCAGTATGGTATCCGGTATTCGTTGTCAGATCGAATTCAATTATACACGATTCTAGGATCATAATTAAATAGAGAGGTATGTTGATTTTACCCTTGAGGTACTTCCTAAATCTAAATTAATATTCGTAGAGAAAACTCCGAAGCCTTAGAGCTCTGATTAAGGAAGTTTGTTTAATCGGATTTGCCTAAGCTCCGCTTTGTTGGAAGGGTAGAAGAGCGTCGTGTTTGATGACTGCTACTGCAATCATAATTTCATACGAGGCATGAGAGAATAAGATATCCTTCAATTTGGAAAGGTTCATAATATCGAGAAAAAAAGTGACGTTCCACGCGAAAACATAAATGAAAAAAAAATCCAGAGTAATCATATTTTTTGCTGTTAATTAACGTAATTTCTCTCTTCTCATTTGCGGAAAGGAAATGAATTCGGTGAGAATTAAATTTTTTTAGAGGGAGGAAGAAATGAGCCATTATGTGTGTGCGTGCTATATGTTTCTACAAACGCCCTTTTACATGATTTATACAGAATGATTTTTTAAAAATTGTAATATATCTTCCAAATTAATGAACATGTTAACAACTAATAAACCAAACCTGAATTTAATAGTTAATATTTTTATTTTGATTACAAATTTATTCTGAAAACACTAATTGTAAGTTAAATTGATTTTCTCCAGCTTGAAATAAATTGAATTTAACAAAAACACAATTATATCTAATGTAATTAAAATTACAGAAAATTTGATCGTAATTGAAACGGAATATGCCTGGCAAATCTAATTGCAACAAAGAAGTTCGAGATTTGGAGAGAGAATTTAAATGGCAAACTACAAAGTAATATGAGAAAAACAGTATGACTCCTAGGATTCACCCCGGTGGCACATCCAATCGTATGGTTAGAGTATTAAATAAAGTTTCCATGAACGTTACCGACATTTCCATGAGCTTTATCTCAGGATTTCAGTACCATTGTAAAATATCCGTATTTCACCTCTTGTCACTATTT
The DNA here is from genome assembly GCA_019973935.1 of Trichonephila clavipes. Taxonomy (NCBI): domain Eukaryota; kingdom Metazoa; phylum Arthropoda; class Arachnida; order Araneae; family Nephilidae; genus Trichonephila; species Trichonephila clavipes. The sequence goes on along the minus strand of BMAU01019734.1, from coordinate 497,718 downwards.
GCTCCATAATTAATACATCCTTCTTACGATACTAGAGAGAATAACAAATAGTAGAGTTCAAGTAATTCGTCTACGTGAAAAACGGTGGCATTGGAGAGCGAATCGTGTAAATGAATTAATGAAAAACTGAACAAATTATCAAAATAAGTAATAATAAAAGCTCATGGGATCACTGATATTTATCAAACTTGTTTTGAACTTAGTATTGTTTAATTAATAATAAATTACATTGTACAGTACTGATACATTTATGAGTGTATTAAATTAGTATAAATGTGTATTTTATATTTTATTATATCAGAAAGTATTTTGTTTGGTTATTTTCAGTAAATTAATATTTTTTTAAAAAAATAATCTTTTAATTTCCACTTTTCAATATGCTCGCGCCCTCCTCTTAGAGTTATCAAACCACCAAGGTGTGCGTGCCCCACAGTTTGAGAAACACTGCTTTTATCTATTTAATCGTGCAGAGCCCATGCAAGTTTCGTCTTCAATTGAGAGTGTGGAAATGAACAGAGCGTGTGGATGTGTATGTATGTACATTGATAGGAAAAATTGCAGTGGCACTAAAGCTGTTGAAATTAATTTTCCGCAAAAAAGAAAAAAAAAAGATCGCATAGAAAAAAATTATCACAAAAAAACAAGTTGTGCAGTATATATATTAAAATATGTGTAAATATAGATTAAGTAAAGAAATCAGAATGAAAATCAAATTTTAATTCCTCCCCTATCACTTATCAGAAGCAAACAATTTGTGTAATACATCGCAGTCCAAATATTCTGATTAAATGTCAGTATAAACTTGAGTTTATTAAATTTATTTCGTAAATAAAAAAAAAAACTGAAAGGGTTAATTAATTACTTCGGGTAGTATTTTGAGAATATAAAATATCTGACGTGAGACAATTAGGAAAACAATTTTTCGAAAGGTGAAAATAAAAAGCTGAATAGTAATTTTAACTGTGAAAATGTTTCAACCGAAGAAATATTTTAATGTTCATATTCTTAGAAACTACGCAAATTAAGTTGCAGTTCTATTAAAAATATTTTTTTTTTTGGTTAAAGAGAGAGATACAGATGATAGATCTCAAATGATTTATAATCACTTGAATAGATCCTCATAGAAAGAGCACAAGCAATTCGTTAAAAGAATATGCTCAGTAATTTTTAAGCGCAGTCAATAGAGTAAAAACTATTTTGAAAATTTACTTTGAGTTTTTGATATTTCTAAAATCTCCAAATCATTATATTTCCAACGATACAACAAACAAGACATTACATGAATCAGAAATATTTTAAAAGGACTATTAAAAAATAATCAAGTGCCACAGACCACGTTCACTTTGACATATTAAGTTTAAATATTGGCTTTTTAAATCTGAGAACTTCCAAGCCTCCGCAAAATATCATTTAATCATACACAATTAGCCGTGAATTGAATGTATAATAACTGTAAATTTAACTGTTAGTTTGTTTACGTACATTAGGAGCCAAGTTTGTAAAAATGGTGAAAACATTTTCTTTTAAATTGATATTTAGTACCTGGACGAAATTTTTTGTGGTATAATTAAAAACAAAGAGAGAAATTTCTCCTTTCGAAATTTTTATACTTTTAAATATTTAATAACTTGTTTGTGATGATAATATTTAAAAGGTGATTTTTGAAAAAAAAAATGATAATCATAAAATTATTTCAATAGCTTAAAAAGGAAATATATGGCAGAAATGAGGATGCACTTATTGCAACCAATACAGATATTGGACAGATAATAGTTGTTAAAATTTTGAATATGTATATATATATAAAACACCAGCATTTTCATCTAAACAATGGTAAAATACGTTTCATACCCACCAGTAAATCAATCGAAATTGAATGGGTAACATGAATCTTAACATTCATTACCATGTATAATAAATTATAGGTTACATTTTTTTTTTTGATAAAGTAAGATGTTGTTATAAAAAATTATGTTTTTGAAAATTAATATTTTTAAAAATGTGTTAATTTCTTGTATGCATGTGCTCTATGCTTTTTAAATGCAATTGTGTATACTGGAGTGACATTTATGAAATATTTTTAAATTATGCGAATAGAAAGCAGATATAATAAAAAATAAATTCAATAAAATCATAATATTAATGCTCGGTGAACTAATAGTTTGTCTTTGAAAAAACTAATTAACATATTTAAAAATATTTCACTTCCGTATAAATATAAATGTCTAATATAAATATACGTCAAATGTGATGCTTGTTGTCTTTTCGAGAAGCTTGTTTCATGCATAAAAATACATAAATTTCATGTTTAAAAACTTAAAAACAGTTTTATTTTGGCTGTTTAAGAAATTATGTGTTCAGTTTAGAGTAACTTTTGAAGTTTAAAACTTAGAAACTGTCTGCAACAAAAAAAAAACGAATAATATTTTTACAAAAGCCTAACGAAAACTTGCGAAATCTTGTATAATCAGGTATTTTTAAATATCATCTCAAATTCATACCAAAACCATATCGATACATTTTAACATTATATTTATGATGCTTTATTTTCATGTTTGACATATGTAATGCATGAAAGCTACTAATTCTTCAAAAAGAGATACATGAATTGAAAAAAATTGATGTAATACTCAAAATTATCTCGCTAAAAAAAACTGAAAAATGCTATTCTGGCCAATTTAAGACTTTTTTGTTTACTACTTTATGCAAAAAAATTGCAAAGATGCTAATGTTTAATAAAAAGGAAAAGGTGAGTAGTTTGGGGATTTTCCCAAAATATTTGACTGGAGTCCATATATCGCGACAAAAAAATGTCATTTTTTTAAAAAATTCTTTATATCTTTATGTTACATGTTTTTGGGAAAACCAAACAATATATTTTAAATATTTCACTTCATTGCAAATATCAATGTTTATTTATCGCTCAGACAAGTTTTTAAGCTTGATTATTCAAAGTATTACAATAAATGGTAACTAATTATAACTCAGATGTGTAATGCTTTTTGCCGTTGCGAGAAGCTTGTTACATGCATAAAAATACGCAAATTTCATGTTTAAAAACATAAAAACAGTTTTATTTTTGACTTTTTTAGAAATCTCTTGTACAGTCTAGAGAAAATTTTGAATTTTGAAATTTTTAGGAATTGTGTTTGCATGGGAACATACAAATCTATAATGAAACCTGTCGCAATGTCGTAAAGTCAAATATTCCCAAATCATTACTTTTATATATTGATACATGTTTACATTATATTTATGATGTTTTAAGGTCAAATATGATATTTGTAATGCATCGAAGCTTAAAATTCTTCACAGATTTTTATAGAATTTTAGAAAATTGATGCCAAATGCTAAAAAAAAACTCGTTGAACAAAAACTGAAAAATACTATATATTTATTTTCTGAACATTTTTAGACTTTTGTGTTTCCTATTTTATGCTTAAATAATTACGAAGATTTTAATGTTTCATAAAATAGGGCAAATACATGTTGTAATTGATTATTTTTATGAAGTGCCTTTTTACATTAAAAATGCAGTTTTTTCAAAATGATTTTTTTCATACCACTCGTACCTTTTTCACTGAATCTACAGAATGATAGTACTTGGAATTTTTACTGTACATTAGCAATTTGTAACTATATACAATAAAGCTACTTTTTTTTGATATTTTCCCAAAATATTTTGCTGAAAAGCAGTTACCGTAAAAAAATGACAATTTTCAATAATTTCATAGTGATACTTTTATGTTGAATTTTTCTTGATAAAAGTATACAATATATTTGAAACAGTTTACCATTGTATAGATAAAAAAAAGCCTAATTAATATACAGACAAAATTTGAAGTTTTTTTATTTAAGAGTTTGTGAGAAACAGGTTCCTAGAATGGCTCAATTTAACATTGTCGGTATAGGTGTGGTACCGACTCTCTTAATTATAATAAATTACTTTGTTTACTTTTATAGTAACTAAAACTGAGATCAAACTTTGATGTTTTGAGTCTTGATATTTATATATTAACATTTACATCTCTCATTTGTATACACTCTGTTGTAACACTGTTATATATATATATATATGTAAGGATAATTAAATTAGATTAAAAATTAAATTCCCTATCTAGCACTTGACTCATCTTTCTCAGGTCCTATCTTCAAGTATCAAACTAATCACCCATTTATTTCTTCCGAACATATGGCCTAGCCAATAAACATGTCTAATTCCAGATCGTTAGATTTAGTAGTCAACATATGTCAGCATTAACTTGCAAGCAACCTCTTCAAAGCAGCGATACTTACCATATGTTTTTCAAGTGCTAACCACTTGAAAGCACCACCATGACGTGCTTTTTCCTCCCTGCTCTCAGAATCAGAACAGATGTACAAATGAAAGAATAAAGGTCGTCTTTTCACGTTTTCTAACTTTAATCTGATTCTGTCTTAAAAATCATGACAGAATTAAAGCCGGCAGGATTTACTTTCTAATATAGTTCGAAATGTTTAACTTAAATCAGTTCTTAAAGTTAAAGTATTTAAAAAAACGAGCGCAAATTATGCCAGCTATCGAAATAAATGCTGCGAATAACGATTACGGGACTCCGTCAAACGATATTTCTCTCTTTGCTGAGGACGTCAGATTGCCGGAATAAAAAATAGTACGGAAAAAGAAAAGCGCTAGTAATCCCCGGAAGAAATTCGCTCTTAACACAGAGAAGAATGCAAAGTTTACCGCCGAACGTTATTTCTTCCGTTGTTGAAGAGACCAACAAGTTAGCCATGAAAGAACCAACTTTCGAATGGCAAAAAAAAAAAAGGGGGAAGCGTGGATTCCCTAACTCCATGATGAAAGATATGAATCCCTTCCGCCAGAATAATAAAAAAATATGTTCTTCTCCAAATGGCATTGTGATTTAGCTCCAGTGATACAATGATGGAAGGACGAACACTGCCAGAAAAAAAAAATTCTTCGCCGGAAAGTCTGCACGTTAATACGCTGAAATAGTGAAGTATCAACATGGAAAAATAAATAAAATTTTACTAGTGAAATAAAGTGACAACATCATCTGGATTACCGTTCACCAAGTGTTTCTGACACTGCAAAGTGGAGGTCAGTTAAATTGTATATTTCCAATTTTTGTAACATTGAAGTAACCAAGTTTTGCTGAACAGAACTTTGCGAAAAAGAATAATATATGATATGATATGGTATTTAATTTTTATAATACAGTTGTGTTATAAATGAGATATTTTCTTTATATTTTAATTGAGAAAACAAAGTATATAGGTTTAGTCATACAAAATTTTGAGAAATTTTAATATACTTCTCATAATTTTATCTTAAGATGTCGAATGAGTTAAGAGTTATGATAGAAATTGGTGTTTTAAAGTGAAAGATATAAATTAAGTTTTTAGAAAAATGACTAATGAGAGAACTAATACTAGAGATATTGATTTTTATAAGAAACAAAAGTAAATTCAAGTTGTATTCTTTTTTCTCCATTGAATTCTCAATTGTTTTGTTAATTATTTTATTCAGCAGTAATCTTTTTGCATGTCATTTAATTTTTTTTTATTTTGAAATTGTGTGTTTTGATATACCGGCCATATATCAGGATTTACTATTTCTCGAAATTTTCCTTATCTAAAAATAAAATTAATTTAATAACTTGAAGTTTATTTTTGGATATTATACAGTGGATAAGCGAGAATACAATCATTATAATTTTGTATATATCTCGAAACATTAAGAGGACAAACTTGTTTAGTTTGATATGTACACCTCTCATTTTTTCTTATCAGCATTCCTGAACATCTGTGAGTTGATGACGCAGATTTCTCAGATAGATGTGTTCAAAATTAAGTAAGGTGATACAGTTTTATTAGTGAATGTGTGATGCAAGAGAAACTCAAGAATTTTTGTCTATGAAACGTATTTTTATGAGGTTACGGAAAGATTCAAAATATTGCCTGCGATATTAAGTTACAATGAATATTGTGAAATATTTTCAGAAATACTAAAAGTTATTATTGAAGTGAGTCCACTTTTCCGACTCAAAATAATGAAAAAGAGCTCTTATATTTTTATAATTTTTATACTTTATAACGCATATGAAATAAAACATTGTTTATTGTGTTGGATAGTGCATAGAAGTTGTGTGTTATACACCGTTTGCATATTACTAATAATTTCATTTTATTAGTGTCTATATTTTTTTTATCTTTTTAAAAAATGTATTTCATATATGCAAAATGTGTGTAACAATATAAGGTATTACTACGATGGCGCCAGAGTAGATTTTTATACAAAATTATTATTTTAACATTTGTATGATATCATGTATTTTTATATTTACTATCTTATTGTTTGACATATTATTTTCCAAAATAATTTTTTTTTTTGAAAACGTTATCTGCTAGCTATAATATAAATCTATTATTATGAAGGAATAGGAGGAAACGCGAGCTCTTTTTCTGGATGTCGAATAGATTTAAACAAGCTAATCATCAATTATATGTATGGAAATTCATTTTTATCAATTAATTGTCATTACTGTGTTTGTTGTTATAGTTTCGTTTATTGTATTGCTTTTTGATTTTAGTATTACTATTGCTTAAATATTTCTACTGCGTTTAATATGTCTTTCTAAATAATGTTATGTATTGTTTTGTGTTTAGTGAAAATTGATTAAGTTTGTAAAGAGAGAAAAAAACCCCACGCCATGACTCCCTTTTAAAATTGGGGGGCAAATGTAAGGATAATTAAATTAGATTAAAAATTAAATTCCCTATCTAACTCTTGACTCATCTTTCTCAGTTCCCATCTTCAAGTATCAAACTAATAACCCATTTATTTCTTCCGAACATATGGCCTAGCCAATAAACATGTCTAATTCCAGATCGTTAGATATAATAGTCAACATATGTCAGCATTAACTTGCAAGCACCATCTTCAAAGCAGTGATACTTACCATATGTTTTTCAAGTGTTATCCACTTGAAACCACCACCATGGTGTGCTTTTTCCTTCCTGCTCTAAGAGTCAGAACAGATGCACAAATGAAAGAATAAAGGTCGTCTTTTCACTTTTTCTAACTTTAATCTGATTCTGTCTTAAAATCATGACATATATATATATATATATATATATATATATATATATATATATATATATATATATATATATATATATATATATATATATATATATATATATATATATATATGTCATGACTTATCGGTCCTAAGTCCGAGTTTGCACTTGGATATTTTATAAATTTTTATTTTATTTTATAATTTTTTAATTTTGTTTGAAAATGATGGAACATTATCTTTTATATTCGCCATTGATATTCTGAAGTGTTTTTGGTATTTTGGGATTCGTATATTTCAATTTTTAAATTGATAATTGTGATTGTTTTTATATATTTAAATATATATATATATATATATATATATATATATATATATATATATATATATATGTATATATATATATATATATATGTATATATATATATGTGTATATATATATATATATATGTATATATATATATATATGTGTATATATGTATATATATATATATATATATATATATCATTCTAGTGTTTAGATTTTTTCCATGCTTCTGATCCGTTGCGTATCTTAATTCCATGTATCTGTAGGTTGATTTGTTTAAATCAATATAAAGCTTTTTAATTTGTTTCATCAATAGAATATTGTTTTCTGTCATATATCCCTCAAAAAAGTGTGCATTGTATGATCTACAATTCCATTAACAAAAATCTCTCCTTCACTTTGGTTTGAACGAGGAAAGCATGGTAGTCTAGTGGTTATGATCTCAAACTTGTGGCCGCGGGTTCAAGTACCAGTGGCGATTAAGGTATCTGCCTAAGTTTTAGAATTAATGTTTGACAGAATAAAATCCTTATTTTCTTTGTCACTTTTTGGGGAGAAGAATTTAAAAGCCAGAAGGGGAAAAAAAACTAATATTATAGAGAACGAGAAATGTCTTTGTTATTAACCCGGCATCACTCGCACGAAAAAAAATGATTTCTATTTTTACCTTAAAATTTGTATACAAAATTAAAAGAAAGAAATTAGGAAATACAATATGTTTATTACATTTTTCACTCTTAAATGTAATTTTTCAGTTCTTTTTATAACGGCATTCAGTATTTTGTTTATATACTTATTTTATCTCACCGTTAGTGAGTGCGATATTATCGCTGAACCTTATTTTTTTTTAATATTATCTTTTCAAAACTAAACATATAGGAATAAACTTCTTTATTCTTTAATTTCAAAAATTTTGGAATTTCTTTTTTTTTTTCTTATTGTTCCAGCAATAGTTTTTTTTTTTCAAAAGTTCATCTGAATGTGGATAAGATGTGTACCAGTTGTCTCCTTTAAAATTATGTTCTCCTCAAATGTTTTTGTGTCTCTAAAAATAAAACATTTATTTTCAACAGTATCTCTCTCTTCTAAATCTGGATAGGTTTCAGTAGAGGAATTATATGTGTTTTTATACTCTTCATCATTTGATTCTTCCTCACCATAATGCAGAATATAATTTCTTCATGCGAAAATACTGTTGTATTGAAAATACTGTTGTAATACCTGTTTCTATTAATTTACTTACAAATCACATTTCTTTATCATAGCTACAAAGATACGTCATTGCATAAGAAAGACTTCAAGGCTTGGTCATGCATTCAGAAGTGTAACGGTGATTCACCCGCAGGGTATGACATACCCGAAGAGGTGGTATCCAAAAATATATATCCAGAATTCACCTACAAGTAAAGTCCCCTCAAATCATATGACCTTAAAGTCAGCTACACGAGAAATTATCCATTTTTCCAAAAAGGATTTAGAAGGAGTGTTGAAAAAAGTTAGACGGTGGGTATACCATAGCCTGCCCGAGAAGTTCCGGGTTGAATGGTTTATTTTCAATATCTGATATCAAGCATTGTATAATTAAAAGAGGGATTAATACTTTATGAAGATTTAATATTTTTTTGCAAAAACTATGTTACTAAAACCAGTTGTCACAAATATTTGTTAATATATTTCTTTCATATTTTGCATATATGTTATTAAAAATATGATATATGAAATGAAGTAAGGGTTTAGCTGTATCATTAACAGTTTTTTTATTTTAATAATAACAGTTTGTTGTTACAAAAAATCTGCATTTGTTATAAAATGTCTTGTAAGAAAATGAATAATAAGCCATAAGTTTTTGCTATTTGTAATATATTTTAGAATTTAGTTCATTGCCTTTATAACTGTGATTGCGTAGACTAATTTAACTTCTATGTAAAGTGTTTTGAAATTCGATACGTTTTTGACCAAATTTTACATAAAATATCTCATTTTAATAACCATAAATTACCCCATATTTTCCTGATTGATGTTTTTCATTAAATCAAGTCATAAATATCGACAAAATAACACAAAATTACTAATAGCATGACCTTTAAAAAACTTATCTCCGTACGTAGACAGATACCTTAAAATCCACCTTGTAAAGGGTCTGATGTACATTAAATTTGTCAAGATTTAATGTCCTCTTTTTGGCGTTGTGTGGTAGTTAGGAGAGAAGATAGTGCCAATTCGGGTGTGGTCATCGTCAGTAGACCGAGGTTTAAATTGGTGAGGTCAGTCACTTCTAGCTCTCGTGTTGCTTTATAATGTGACGTTATTGTAAACTATTACTGGTTTAAAAGATGGTTTCCATTGATGTACTTCATTTATAGTGCATTTTGTTTATTTACAAACTTCCAATGAAATCTTCAAAAAAAAAATCCGTTTCTCAATTATAACATAACATAACAGTCAATAACTTAACAATGTACATTACATATGTAGTGGTTGACAGTTTATAATCACGTTTAGGTACATGATCACACATATGTAATCACGCCTTTCTTCCACCAGGGCCCACCGTACCATGTATGTGAATGCGCTTTCCCTGCTCTGAGGACCATGAACACATTGGCGATATTTGAGTTTAGAACGTTTTTATATTAATTTTTACAAGGCACTAGATGGTGGTTAAAGTCCATTATTTTCGAGTAATGTTTCACAAAACTTTAAACGTAAATATGTGCTTTCGGCTTCGGGTATTTTTTTTTAAATTAGATCTGGAATATTTATGGATGTAAACAGCTGCACATATTTAACTCTTTAGAGAGAATTGAACATTTAAAGGTTAATTATTTATTGTTGCGCAGTTTACATTTTGATTAACTGTTAAAGCTTATTAGTTAATTAACTATCACACATTTATAATAATAGTTTTCAGTATTTATTTTATTTTTGTTTTTGATTTTACTCCTTTCAGTACTGCAACGTTATTTCTTTTATTTTCAAAAACATTTGAAAGACAGATATCCATAAAACAAATCCGATGACTCATTTTTAAGGAAAAATAATCGCTTGTTCTCTCTCTTATACCGGGTCATTTTTAAATCAGTAAATGCAAACGATTCTTTCTCGATGTTATCGTAATCAGATTTATCATAATCATAAAAACAGAAAATTCTAATGAGATGCTAAGAGAGATATAAGGATTAATTCAAAATAAAAATATGAGACATATCAGCTGTTATTTAAACGATCTGTATCAGTTCAAGCCTAAACAAGATTATGTGAGAATAAATTTATCGTTTGGGATTTGCAAGATAGAGAGAGAGAGAGAGTATATATTTTACAAGTTTTACGTCTATTTTTATTTTAATCATCATGGCGTAAGTAGTGGAAAGGTAAATATCTCTTTTTAAATATAGCAAACTTTTTTGAACTGTATGTTCAGATATTATCAAGGATAGTAAATTGTACAGTTTAGCTTATTTCATTGCATCATAAATTTTATATCAATTTTTAAATGAAATTAGGCTTAGCAGTGAAATTCGCCTGATCCTATGTGTACGTATACTTTCGGAACGCACGGGCCTGGGAGAACGTTTCTTTCTTCTTTCGCAGGTTCTTAAGGGGTAAATAGAGTCAACTACAATCAGTATTACGCTATGAGTAAAAAACAGACATGTTCAGTAATTAAGGTGACCCAGGTATAATTTTTTGACAAAAAAAGAGAAGATTCCATTTATTCATTAAATATTTCCGAATAAAATACATGCACGACTAAGGATACTAAATTTGAAATATATCTTTCAATGTATAAGAACAAATCAAAATGTGAAAACATATTTAAGTGATCAAATATTTTCCTTGTTAACATCATTTCACTAAAAAATATTGTGACTAATAATAAAACTTGGTTAAATTATGATAGGAGTCTTCAACCTTTCACTCTCAAGGGCCCAATTAACAAATTTACAATGACCCGCGGGCCACGCCAATGAATTCGCAATGATCCCCGGGCCACACGATTGTCAAAAGAAAATTGTAATTAGAAAATTTATATAAAAAAGGGAGATTTATTTTCAAGACTACTACTGAAATTCCAAGGGAAAAGATCGTGTTCGAAGATAAGTATTTCGATATCGGTTTCAAAAAAGCTAATTGAAAGTCAAATTAAAATACTCTTGCAAGTGTGAGAATTAAAATTTAAAAACCAAAATATTCTTCTCACCATTACTCTCAGTAAAATATATTTTATAAGAAATAATTAATATTTTCTTAATAACAAACCACATATATATTTTTTAAAAAATATGACTCAAAAACAGCTTATTTCATACTTGGAGTCACGAAGAAAAATAATAACATCGATCCTCGCTCTCATTATTGATCATAAGCTTCTAATTTAATTTTTTGATTTTTTCCCTTAGAAATATTCTTACATCGACAGAGCTCTTGATAATGAATGACCCTAAAAGGTGTACATTCGATTCCAGAAATTACGGAGTAATATGAAGTAATTTATTGGCCCTCTCAAAGAATAAAAATGAAGTAAAAAATCTGTATCTTAAAGAATAATGGTGATTAAGCGTAAATTAATGAAAATATGGTAACCATTTATCTTCAATTTTTTCAAAAAAAATGTGCTTCAAAATATGCAGGAAGCCTTAGCTGTCTCATTTGTGTGCTAATTAGCCTGAAAAAATAGAATAAAGTTCCAACTCACATGGGTCAACATTTTCTCCTACAATTTGAAAGAAGTACAATCAAAGGAGTATTCATAAATTATAATTTTTCTTGAATTTGAGTGTTACAGAAAGCTTTAGATACAAAGAATAAATTAGTATGTACCCATTTTAATTTTTATAATTCACAATAATGTTTCATATTATAATTTCTTTCATTCCTAATGGGCCTATGGATTGGCATTTAACCACTGGAGATTTATTATATACCCCGCTAGCTGCTATCTCTTTTAAGTAGTGTATCATATAGGATTCCCATACAGGTAATATATAGATCACCGCATGCAATTAGATTCTTCCACCGCGGAAGGCACCTGAGCTATAACAATGCAAAATAGTACTATTAATTTAATACAGCCGAGATCCCCTAATGTTTCTAAATTATTTTTTGGAAAATAAAACATTGTTGTTTGATGAAACTTACTTCTACAAGCACATAATATTTTCCCTTCATATTGTATATGTATTTCCCGATATCATAGCTTATTTTGCTCACTAATTTTCTTTAATAGGGCATTTTGATGGTATAAAAGTTTAACATTTTCTTGCGATAGTAATTGATTTGAGTTATGTTAACTAGAATGTCCGGGATTTCGATTACCCTTAAACGTCCACCGGTGTCATTTCAACACCACGATGTAAAATATATAAGATAAAGATCGTACCTAAATAGCTGCAGGACTACTGCTTATTAGGGCTTATTTTTAAGACTTTTTAATATTATTTTATGTAATTATCATACACTCATGGACAAAAAAAATAGCGCACTAAGATAAAATCGCGTCCTCGTAACAAACTTAACATGAAGGCATATGTCGGAGAGATATGCAAATGATTAGAAATGCAGTGTGATTGCGCATTTCGTATAGTCGGAAAAGGGAGTATAACGTCGTTCTCCGTGAAGTATAAAACAGGTAACCAAAGCATGTTTGAATGTGCTGAATCGTTTACAAAGTAAGAGATAATGTAGACATGATATTACGCCGTTTTAGAAGACAATATGAGCAGCCGTCCTAGTTTCAGAGGAGGAGAATCAGGATATTAACCCTCTAAGCGGATACCTTCCTCCTGAAAAGTTATTCCGAAAGCGTTAACACTTATTTTGAAGTTTCCTTTAAAAATGCAACAGACTTCTTTCCTTACCCCTTTTAGAACTTGGGAGGTCGAACGGGGACAATTTTATGACCTAGTTCGGTTCCTTTGTCAAGTAAGAACCAAGAGATCAATCGTTTACAGCTAGCTGTTAAGTTCCCTTGGGCAATCTTGTATGAAAGTTGTAGTGGAAGACCATGTTTCTTTCTCCTATATGTTCAGTCACAGTAAAATTAAAACAAAATGAAGGGTAAAAAAAAGGAAAAAATGAAATAAATAGTATGTTAGAAGTTGAAAAATAATTATATTTTCTTCAAACAAAATTTAGTTTTCTGTCATTTTTTAAAAATTAAAAAATATATATATTTTTATTTGGTATTGCGATTTGTCCAGAAAAAAGCATCCTGTATTCATTTTTGAATATGAGAGTAAGAAAACGCGCTAACTTTCCTGTTTTTTCAAAACAGTAATGAGGTAAAAAGAGAAAAGGCCCTATCTCATTTTTTAAACAATAACACAATAAATTGTGCATACGGTGATATACATACGATGATTATATTTATGAAATAAAACCGATCTTTCTCTATTCAGTTATATTTTTAATTTAAAATAGCATAAAAAAGGATTTAAATACTTTTAATTTATTTTAATTAAAATCATATAAAAGATATTTTTATGTTAACTGAATATTTTTCGGAAAAAATTTAAATTTTCCTTCCTAGTGCTCTCCTTTTCGAACTTCTTGTATTAAATAAAAATTCATTTTCTACATCGGCCTTTGTGATGGACATAACACACATTCAGTCAATAATTTTTAATTTTAATGGGGGATATACTTCTTCAAATGCGATTGACAGTACATCTAACCATTTTCTACTCAAGTTAAATTTCTTATCTTTCTTTTTCTTTTATTACAAGGAAAAATGTCACACATCGATAACTACATTCTCACACAATTCAGTCATTACAAATTCTATTGTGAGAAAAGTTCTCCCTAATTAATTTTGTCTTTCAAAACAGTACACTTAAAACAATTTTGTTCAGTGAAGTTAACCGACAGTTCCACAATGTATTCATACCAAATTTTAAAAACAAATTTAACACTTGGAAATGTATCCTGTATTAAATTTTTCAGTATACACAAATATTTCCTGCTGTAGGGAAGATATAGTATGAGATGTGGTGTGCGGTTGTGAAAGAATGTTTTCGTTCCTGTAGACTATTTTTGAAAATTTAAATATCACTGAAACTGACCATATAACTGCAAATGAGCCTTATTTTAATGTGTGCTGGTATCAAAGTAAAACACTTTACAATATTAAACAGCCTATGGGTTTATACTCAATATCAAACTATTCGCAAAATGGCTTACAACTTCTATTCAAATTGTAAAGAAACTGAAATATAAATATATCTTACTGCAGTCAAAAATATTCATAATATGTAAGTATCCTATTCCTCCACTTATTTCAGTACATTTTAAAAACTGTAGCTGAATGCAATTTTTTATATTTATAAACGAGTCATAAAAGCTCACACAGTCGTAAAAATGTCTTTATCATTTTTAAATATACTACTATAAAACGTATATGGATTGTAAGATCAGTTGTAAAATCCTAAAAGCTTTTAGAGGAGCTAAAAACATGTAATTTTGGACTGATCAAAATTTTAATATAATACACAAATATACATGTTATTAAGCAAGTACATTTGAAAAATCAAACTTCCTTCTGAAATAAACGTAATTGAAAGAAAAATGTTTAATTGCAAATGAGTGGAAATACATGTTTATCTAAGGGTATTTTCAAAGTGAGGCAATCCTCAAACTTAAGACTCAAACTCAGTGGCACAACAATCCATGAGGGCCAGGAACTACTGTGCCCATCATAATACAAGTGACCATTGGACGCTGAGGTGCATGAACAGATGTCCCGATTTGGTGGTTTGTCTGAAGAGACACCTTCAGTGTTTAAGACCCGAAGCAAGCTTGGTACTCATTTATCGACCCAATGTAGCGGGGATGAAAGGCAGAGTCGACCTTGCCCATCCCGTTAAAAGAACCCCAGACTGTGGTGTGGAAGCACTATACACTACCACTCGATCCTATTCGGTGAAAAATAAAATTTAATGTTAGAGAATCTTATATAAATCCCTAATGAATGAGGGAGCCCAAACCTTTTTTCATGTAAACTGTTTAGACGGAAATGGTTAATTATGAACACTTCACAAGTTGCATAAACTAAAATTAACCGTTATAGTTTACATAATTTTTTAAGGGTGCAAAAGGTGTATTTCGGCTGCACGAATTAATTTTAAAAGGAATACGGTTACGAAAAAGTAGTACAAATCCATCTAAAGTAGAGTTTGTTGGAAGACAATTCCACAATTCGTTGTTATAAAAATGTACGGAAAATTACAAGATTTATTTTTGCATTTGAAATTTATATATATAAAATTTTTCCTGGGAACTTTAAAATCTAGAACGGCATCCATCAAAACTGCGGTTCTCTCTCTATTTTTCCAGATATGCCCTGACTAAGCCGGCTCTGACATAGTAATTGAAAATGCCGGATTTTGTTTGTCAAGATCATTTTATAGCAGACTGCATTTTTCATGTATTTTAGATGGTCGTTTTATATTTTCTACATCAATATCTTAATGTCTGAATTTAAAATTACATAAAATTTTTGACATTCGCATAAATGACCATGATAATTTTTATTAGTATATGAATGTGTCATCAAACGATTACATGACTAATATTAACATATTATTTTAACCATTTAATTAATATTAAGTATAACATAACGCACACAAATTTTCGGAACTTTAAAATAAATATTTCGAAAACTACTTCAGATATAATCAAAATTTTTCATTCCTACACTTTAGCTTCTCAGTTTTCCTTCTCTATGTAAGAATTTATTGTAATTGTATATTTATCAATTTTTTAGTATATTTCTTGCTCTTAGCATGCAGTTTTCAACTGAAGTGTATGAAATCTTCGAAATATATTAAAAGATACCAAAGAAGCTATATAATAAAATTTAAAATTTTTATTATACTCAAACAATTGCTAAAACTTATGGTAAATAATTTTTAACTGCGCGATGCATTTTTTTTTTCGAAATTTCAAATGGAATTTCTAACATAAAATTTCTAGCTTTATACGGTCGAGATTTCAAAAAATATCCAGATTTTAATTACTTATTCAGTTAGCCTTTAAAAAAAGATAAATGTTGAGGTATTTTGTATAAATAGATATTTTTGAACAATAATTCGAATGTTTTTGAATAGCTCGAATTTAAAATTGATTTTATGTTTATTTATATGCATAAATGTCTACTGTAAATGTTTCCGTATATTTTTGATTACCATTTATTCAAACATTCAAGTTATAAAAAAAATGTGTGAAAATCTTCATTCATGTTGTCTTTGATGTAAACTGAAGTTCAAGCACTTAAAATTCAAATATAATTCGGCGTATTTTAACAATATATAACCAGGCACTGTACTTAAACTTCCCTGGACACTTGGGCTTTGAAATCTAAAAAAAACAACTAATAAATCTTAATTAGTTTTTTTTTTCGTTATTATTTTTATCAAAGTGTAAGAAAATGTTTCAAATGATTTGATGAATTTTAAATTTATTCATTTTTAGTGGTTGGAAAATTGAAAAGGTTCCAAATTTTAAAGAGTTTGGTGTTTTATTAATTTTTTCGGTATCTTATAATAAAATAATCATGTTTCAAAAACTGAAAGCTTTGATTAAAATAAGAAAAATGAAGCGAAAGAATATACTTAAAAAAAGATAATTTGTCTAACTACATAAAATAGCAGATTGCACTGACACGCCCCAACTTGTTACAGTTTCAAATTAATATGAAACCAAAAGGGAATTGTAACATATTTTACTTATGCGTTGGGACTTTTCAAAACTTTTAAAATACGAGGTAACAAACAAACACTTCCTGGGGTGTAAAGAAATTTCCCCCCGATTTTTTACGATTGCTCCAGGGTCAATACACGGGGTGGGGTTCCCTGCGAGCCATAAAACTTCCTATCAGTGTCCTGCTGTGTTGCTTCCACCGTCCCTAATTATCTTTCAAGATGTTAAACCTTTAAGGTGACAGAACACCTCTAAAACTCAATTTTTGGTCTATATATCGATTTTTTCGTTTTTGGTTTTATATTAAAATTCAATCTTTTATCTTTGTAAATATGTTAAAATTTTTGTTTCTATCTTAATTAGAAGCCGAGTTACAGCTTTTTCAATATTACTTAATCATAAATTTCTCGGACCCGAAATAGTTTCTGCTAACCGGAAGTGGCCAAGTTGTTTGTTTACGTTTCTCTTTCATAAAATATGACATGAAATATTATAATTAATATACAAATATTTAGTCAGAAATTAAAATAGAACATTTAAGAATAAATATAAATGTATTTGGAAATACAGTTTTCCTTTTTTATGTGTAAAACCAGGCAGCAAGTTTGTTTTTTTGACTTTGTTTACATATGCGTTTGATTTTCATGCTGAAAGAATTGACAGCGTAAAAAGTTTATTTGATTGTTTTATTCTGCTTTATTTTAACTTAAAAATGGTTAAAAGTATTGCTAGAAAGTGCAAGCGGCAATTTTATTCTAATAAATTCACAAACACTTCAAAAAAGAATAGCACTTCAGCAGTTCCTGAATGTACTGCTAGCTGTTCCCAGTTGGGAAAAGAGAGTTTCGCAACTGCAGAAGAAATGCCTGGTCCTGTGTTTGGTAACAGAATCGTTGACCCTGAACTTATTGTGGAAGTTTTTGTTCAACTTTGCTGCCCAAAATGTTTTGCTGAAAAAGTAGAACTATTCGAGGATTCCAGATATGGATTGTGCTCCCATTTTACACTAAAATGCAAGTGTTGTGACTTTTTTTTGCATTTGCTTCAACAAAAAAAGTGTAAATGCACCTGTCATAAATACCAAGCTAGTATATGGTGTAAGGCAGATAGGCAAAGGTTTTGCTGAGGCATTTAAATTATGCACAACATTAAATTTGCCTCGACTAACCAAAACTGCTTACAAAAATCAGGAAGGAAAGCTTTTAAAAGTGGTTCAGGAAGTAGCTGAGGAATCCCTGATAAAAGCTGCTACTGAAATTGTGGAGAAACAACAAAATCTCTCATCCGATATTGTAAAATACGGCATATCGGTGGATGGCACATGATAGTGAAGAGGCTATACATCTATGAATGGCTGTGTTGCTTCAATATCAGTTGATACTGGTAAGGTGTTAGACATAGAAGTTATGTCGTCCTAATGTACAACATGTAAGAGACTTCAGACTATGCCAAGAAAATGAGTCGTCAAAAGCCGACCACATATGTCAGTGTAATTTCACAGGCTTTCATCAAAAATGGAAATTGTGGGGGCTTCCCGAATATTTCTTCGATCTGAAAAAACCGCAGACTGCAATACACTCAACATTATGGGGATGGCGACTCAAAAGCTTTCATGAGTGTGAAAGACACTTACGGATTAAACAGTGTGCCAAGTTTGAGTGCATTGGCCATGTACAAAAGAGAGTGGGTTCGCGTCTGAGAAAACTGAAAACTAAAACTAAAGGACTGTCTGGTAAAGGCAAATTAACTGATAATTTTATTTACCGACTTCAAAACTATTACGGAATTGCTGTTCGCAGCAATGTCGGTAACTTAACTGCCATTTAGCAAAATGTAATTGCTGCGTTATATCACTGTGCATCAAGTGATAAGAAACCGATGCATGGTCAATGCCCAATAGGGAAAGAAAGCTGGTGTTATTTTCAGCGGGGGGGTGGCAAATGGAACAAAATGTTTCACAAAATATGCTGGTTTATCAAATGATGTTTTAAATAAAATTAAACCAGTATATTTAGAACTATGCGACAAACAAATATTAAGTAAGTGCTTGCATGGACGCACGCAAAATGCCAACGAGTGTTTTAATGGAATAGTTTGGCAACAAATACCGAAGGAAGTATTTGTTTCGCTCAAAACAATTAAATTTGGGCCGTATGATGCTATTATACACTTCAATGAAGGATTAAATGGGTGTCTAAAAGTTTTTAATAAAATGAATATTGAAAATCCAGGGGTGTTAACCTTACGGGGATATAAACATTTAGATAAATGCAGAATCCGTGAATCAATTCATAATGCAGACCCCAAAACAAAGAAAAACAGTAAAATTTTAAGAGCACTTAAAAAGAAAAAAAATTAGTGTTTTAGAAGTCAAAGATGGGGAGAATTATAAATCTGGTGCATTTTAATAAAAAAGTAAGTGTTTATCTTGTAATCAGACTAGTTTAAATGTTATTTTTGTCGTTTTCTCAAAATGAATTTTTTTACATTTTTTCTTACCGCAAAACACAATATCTCAAAAAGTTATGCTTGAATGATATAAAATTTTTATATGTATGTTTTTTAAATACTTATACAGGGAATAGACCATTCATAAGATTTTGTGTTGAGTAGAAATTTTTTTATATAGCAATAAAGTAAAAATTACAATAGCTTTTAAGAAAATTTCAACGTATAGAAGTTCGAAACGCAATAAGTTCCCACGTAATGGTCATATTACAAAAATAAGAGACTATTCTCTAGATAAGGTTGTATGTTATAATATTCAATTTACAAAATGTCAATATATTTATTTTATTTTCAATTATTATGTTTTGCGTAAAATATTATTTTTGCTTATTTTTTTATAAAATACCCATTTGACAGTAAAAATGTGCACTAATAAAACTTTTCTTGGGTGTTTTTCTAATTTTAGACACCCATAAGGTCATAAAATATGCATTTACTGGCAAAATTCAGGTTAATTCAAAAAATGTTCTTCAAAAGTGTATAAACATTTAGATAGATGCAGAATCTGTGAATCGATTCATAACGCAGACCCCAAAACAAAGAAACACAGAAAATTTTTAAGAGCACATTAAAAGAAAAAAATAGTGTTTTAGAAATTAGAGAGGGAAAGGATTATAAATCTGGTGTATTTTAATGATAAAGTAAGTGTTTTTCTTGTAATCAGATTAGTTTAATGTTATTTTTGTCGTTTTCTCAAAATGAGTTGTTTCACATTTTTTCTCACCGCAAAACACAATATCTCAAAAAAGTATGCTTGAATGAAATAAAAATTTTATATGTATGTTTTTTAAATACTTATACAGGGAATAGACCTTTCTTAAGAGTTTGTGTTGAGTAGAATCTTTTTATATAGCAATAAAATGAAAATTACAATAGCTTTTAAAGAAAATGTCAACGTATAGAAGCTCGAAACACAATAACTTCCCACATAATAGTTATATTACCAAAATAAGAGTCTATTCCCTAGATAAGGTTGTATGCTATATTATTCAATTTACAAAATGTCAATATATTTATTATATTTTCAGTTATCATGTTTTGCGTCAAGTCTTATTTTTGCTAATTTTTTTTATAAAATACCCCTTTGACACTAAAATTGTATACTAACAAAAAATTTCTTGGGTGTTTTTCTAATTTTAGAGACCCATAAGGTCATAAAATATGCATGTAAAGGCAAAATTCAGGTTAATTCAAAAAATTTTCTTCGAAGGTGTTCTGTTACCTTAAAAGGGAGAAAGGATTTCAGAAAAGTACGGCTAATCCGCTTTTGTAAATGTTAGTTGAAGGCAGAAAAATCCGTGCAGTGCATTTTCGAAGCATCTTTACACTGACGGAATTTTCCTTTCTATCCATTTAGAGGGTTAAATTCTCCGTTATTTTGAATTTTCTCTGAAGAGAAATAAATCATCCTTTTTCTTTGTGTGTGTGTGTGTGTGTGATTTCTAATAATTTACTTTTATTAAAGTAGTCATTACGTATGTAAAATTTCGTTTTATTTTAAAGACTCCTTCTTCGTGCGATATTTTTTTTGTCCAAGAGTGTTTTTCCCCTCCAATTATAACCCTTTATATCATAAAAAAACTGACGCTGACATCATGTTTTGCGAAGTTTGTTGGACCACTGCAAAACCTT
Organism: Trichonephila clavipes; assembly: GCA_019973935.1. NCBI lineage: Eukaryota > Metazoa > Arthropoda > Arachnida > Araneae > Nephilidae > Trichonephila > Trichonephila clavipes. The sequence goes on along the minus strand of BMAU01019734.1, from coordinate 476,490 downwards.
TCAAGTTGAAAATCTGCCAGGGATATTATTATTATGCTGTATCATTCCTGTGCCATCTTTTAAAACATATAAATCAGTGCTTCTCAAACTTTCAATACTGGCGCCCTTCTTTTCGATCACAATTTTCATCGCGCCCTCTTTATATATTAATAATGTACTGAATGCAATAATATTGCAGTTTGACGCTAAAGCTACAATAGGCGATCTTAGTTATAAACCAAACAAATTGGTAACATAAGTATTGAATTTTGTATACTACTTTTAAGCAAAAATTAAAAAATAAAATAATAGGATAATTATTATGGTAATTTTCCTTTCTCTAATTTTTAAATTGAACATATTACAAAATGCGGTGGCTGTTTAGAAGACAAGATATAAATATCTGCTAAATATAGAAAAATAACTCAGAGGGTCAATTTCTAATCATAAGCATTCCTTCTTACAACTGTGCTTTGCAAGACAAGCCCATGGAAGTCGTTAATACTTATTAAACTTGTTTTTAACTTAGTAATAATTAATAAGTTATAAATACTCTGTGCAGCACTGATACATTAAAAGTATACCGGCTGAAGTGCCCGCTGTTTGCCCGAGTTCATTTATAAGAAAATAAAACATTATTGATATAATAGCTGAATTGTAAGGAGAGTAAAGCCAAGTGCTCGAGAATTCTTACAAAAATGTAAAATAATCTTTTTAAAATGGTTGCTCAAATTACAATTAGTCTTAGGCGAATTGTAATTTTAAGCCTCACAGAATTAGCATTTATAATTGATGTTAAATAATGAACAATAATATAAATTTCCGATGAAGAGTAATTGTATTATTTTTAATAATTAAAGCAAAAAGACTTAAACATGTTTCAACCCGGGAGCAGGCGCGCACTCGATAAGGTCGAACGGGGTTATTGAGTCACCCCAATCCTTTTTTTTTTATAATTATTTTATTGTATATGATACAAATCGTGATTCCAGTGAATAATTTAACTTAGAGAAAGTTAACTTACCTACTTTCAATAACTTTTCAATTTTTCTTTCATAACAAATAAACAGTTTTGCCAGAATAAACGATTTCGTAATCTATGTGTCCCTCGCGACCACTTCCAGGTGAAAATTGTATTCATTATGATAATATGTATGTTACTGCTAAAAATTATGTAAAACGTTTTTTGCATGGAAAAAAGAGCAACAGAGAAATAAATTACTTACAACTTCCCTGAATGAGAAACACACACGTAAGAGAGGGGTCATAACTAACTGTACCAATAACTTAGAATGTCATACATATTACAGCTATAATGTGCAGTATTTCAAAAATAATGACAGTGATGAATTTTTTATGTTCCTAAATTTCTTCGATTCTGTATCTGGGATGTGTTTTTTCTCTGAAAGAGTTGTATGTTAGGCTTAAAAAGAAAGCGTAGTAAAAAATCTCTCAACATGGGATTACAGCAAATAAAATAAAAGTTTTTTTATTTGGTTATAGGAGGTATTGAAGAAGTTTTTATTTTTGATCACTAAATATCACGTGTGCCTATAAATTATATCAGACTAAAAGTGCATTTTTTATTATGTCTGAAAGTATTTTGTTTGAATTCATTCCAGTAAATTAATTATTTTTATATCTTTTTTTTTCAATATGCTCGTGCCTCCCTCGTAAGGTTATCGAGGCCCTCAGGGGGGCGCGCGCCACAGTTTGAGAAACACTGATATAAATCAAGATTTACTGGGATATTATCAATTTCATCTGCACTTTCATCAGATTATTCGCAATCACTTTACACAATGTACCTCTTCATCGGAATCTAATTTAGAACAAGTCAATTATTTCATTTTTCACCACGATCCGTTTCCATCTCGGTAAGCTCTTGATACAAATTTGGAATTTCCTCAGGGATTTTACCTTTTCTTCGAGTCATTGTTTCAGGGTGTCTGCTGTTCACAAGGTTCAAAAACTAATTTTTTGTTTTTATTTATTTATTTATTTATTATTATGAACAGATAAGCAAATGATGTATAACGAAATAGTCACACCGATGTTAGAAAAACTCAGACATTTCCACTGGGAACACATTGACACTGAACTCAAGGTCAAATAAATGTGCCAGGTTGTTTTACCCATGATATCTACTTCGCTCTGTGCTTCTGAAACTTTCAATGCTTGCGAACGCATTTTCATTTTTAATTTTCATCGTCCTACCCTCGCATTACAATAATAATATACAGAATGTAATAAAAATGCACTATGGCGTAATACTACAAAACGACTGTAATTATAAACCGCACAAATTAACAAGATATTTTTAAATTGTGTATATGACAAGCCTAAGAAAAACACTAGTAAGTTTTAAATCTGTGCTTAACATAGTGTTGATAAATTTATTATCAAATGTTTTGTGCTGTACTGATACATTTTGAAGTATATTATATCAATATGAATGTGTCACACACACAGAATGCATTTTGTTTTGCTTCTTATCACTAAATTAATAGCTTTATTTTAAAAAAATAATATTCTATTTTTGACTTTGCCATCCCCTCACGAAGGGTTGCCACGCCTCTTAGGGAGCGCACCACACAGTTTGAGAAACGCTGACTTAGCTAATTGTCTTTTGCTGAACGGCCGCTACAATGCTGGCCACCGTAAGTGCAAATAACATGAAATTTACAACATGCATTAGCGGTGGTGAGATATGCAACTTATTAGAATTTCAGCGCAGACACACATCGCGCGCGCCTGTGGCGCCACCTCAAAACGCTATTTAAGACTTAGAGATTTCGACAATTTCACGTTCGGCATTTGTGTTTTTTTTTTTCAAAACGATCAGTTATGTATTGTAGAAAACATCGATCAGCTTTTGATCAAGTATCCGAGTTCAACAGAGGAGGGAAAGTGGGTTACCGAGATTGTGGATTATCTTTGACGGAAATCGGTAGTCGTGGTGGACGAAACCAAACAACTGTAATGCGGATATGTGACCGTTGGATGCAGGAGGATACGACTGACCGACGTGGTCGATCACATCCACCTCAGTGCACCACTTCACGTGAGGTCAGGCTAATTATTTGCATGTCAGGGACGGATCGTTCAGTCACATCACGAACCATAGCACAGCACATTGAGTCTGTAACGCACCATTTAGTGTCTGCACCTACCATTAGACGCTGTTTACAGCAGAGTGGTCTGTTCGCAAGACGTCCATTGCTTGGTCTACCCTTGATGATGAACCGCAGACATCTCCACCGCCAATGGTGTGATGAAAGAAGGATGACGGTGACAGAACGGAATGAAGTTTTTTTACTGACGAGTCGCGTATCTGTCTGCCATACCACGATGGTTGGATTTGAGTCTGGAGACACCGTGGAGAGAGGATGCTCAACCGCTGCGTTATGCACCGCCACACTTGTCCTGCACTTTGTATTATGGTATGGGGATGTATTGAATATCACTCTTGCTCTCCTCTAGTAATCATTGCCGGCACTTTAAACAGCCAGCACTACATCTGCTAGGTGTTGGAACCAGTTATCCTTTCTTACCTTCGGGGTTTGGCCACAGCCATATTTCAACAGGAAAATGCGTGACCACACCTGGCACGTATTGTCCAAAGGTTCTTCGTTTATAATTTTAACAAACGTGTGGCGCAGTATAGCCAATTTTGGCTCTTGCGCCATAAAACCCCACATTCATTCACTCACACCCAAAGGTTCTTCGTCAAATAACAGATTGAATTGCTTCCCTGGCCGCATTACTCTCCGGATCTCTCCGGATAGAAAACACATGGTCCATGGTTGCTCAACGATTGACCCAGATTACACCCCAGGTGCAACATGAGATCAACTTTGGCAACGTTTGGAAGCTGCTTGATCTGCTGTACCGCCAAACGCATCCAAAGTCTCTTTGAATCAATACCGAGGCGGGTGACCGTGGTGCTTTCCAACAAGCGGCTAATCTGGCTACTGATTCTGACACGGACCACATTTCACAGAAGTCGATACATTTAATCATTTCATACTTGGTCAACATGTTATCTACAAAACAAATTTTGTTGTGCTATCTCTTGTCTTTCTTGGTGTTGCATTTACGGTGGCCAGCAGTGTATTTAAAATGATAAATTGATATGTAGTGGAAATGGCACCATAGGACGTTCTAAGTATATTTAGTTGTAAAATCCCTCTGAATTAACCTACAATTACAATTTTTGTGTGTTATTGCCATGGAAAATGATTACGAGTAACAGTCACGAAATACTTGGAAATTCCCTGCAATAATTTGAAAAGGAGAACAAACTAAATTGGTTTCTGTGTCCTATCTACGCCGACGGATGTTCTTGTTGTTAAAAAGTGAAAAACAGGAGATTTTTAAGAATTCAAATGGATCTTATATGAGATAAATTTGAAAATAGTTGATAATTTAAAATAATGTTACTCATATGAATTATCAAAATATAAATTATCAATTCGGATTATCAAACTTCCAATTTGAGTTAATATGGACAAAACCCGACATTTTGCATTTATCTCCCTTTTTTCTCTCTGCAGTTAATGAGAGTTAGTCGTGATTATTGTTGAAAACAATTGTAATATTCAACTATTACTAGGAATTTTTACACTTTCAAACACAAAAAATACAAATATAAGTTTTCCAAAATTTAATCAACATTAACAATGACTGTAGAAGTACTCATAGTATTTGATGTATGTGACAAGATCTAGGAAAAATGCAATAGTACCCACATACATAAAACTATATGCATTGGATAATACTAATTATTGATTACCTTCAGAGCACTTTTTTTTAAATATATAAATTTTCTACCAAAAAAAAAACACTTTTTTATTTGAAATTGGATATGAAACTAGGAATTCTACAATTTCCACAAAATTAAAAATAATTTTCGATATATTGGAAATTTTGAGTGACATTTTAGTGAAAAGTTGCAGTTACGGTTTGGCTTGCATTGAAGATTAAAATTAATATATTTGAAAAATATTTATATAGTACATATAAACAACATCATTATCTGTGCTTAGAGCTATAACAATTATAATACTTTTGAAAGTTTTTAAAATTGTCATTTTTTTATGTAAGAGCTAAATTTTTTACAAGAAACTAATGTTATTTTCTCAGAAAAGTCCAATAAAGTATATAAATATATACACAGAAATTAGATAATATTCTGGACTGCAGATAAAACGAAATTAAACATTTTCTGAAAATTTCAATTAAATATCTTACAAGGAACTACTGTAGTGAGCTTTACCGTGGAGCAAGAAATTGAAAAACATGGTTTCTCAGAAAATACATTTAAATACTTTAATACTGTATTAAAAATTTTCGACTAATTATACATTTTTTTAAACTCGCCATATTTATACGTCAAGATCTTCTTAGCTTCATGTTTATCTAATCAAGACTTTTTTTTTAACTTTTGCTGTTTTCTGGGGAGTTTTATAGACTTTAACAATTGTCGTTTTTAGTGAAATTTGGATGAAAAGATGTAGTTATACAAAATTCTAATAAATGTATTTAAATAATATTTATACAGTACGTGAATAACATCTTTATATGTGTTCGAAATTAAAAGATTTGTAATATTTTTTAATGTTTTTTATATATACCAAATTTTACTCAAAAACATAATTTTTTAAGAAAATTAATGATCTTTCTTTTTGTTTTTTAAATTTTTTAAAGCAATAAAATAAAATATAAACACAGGGATTATATTTTGTTTTATAACACAGATACAACTAAACAAAACATATTTTAAAAATTTCAATTCAAAATCTTAAAAATATATTATGCAGGGATCTTTTTCCGGTTTTGTAAACTTCATTTCCGGTTTACTAATTATGCTATAAGTTTGCTTCTAAATATCGTAGAAACAAAAATGGTTTTAGAATTCTAAATGTATGGGCTATAAAATAAAAGGATAAAAAAAATCCGAAAATTTTCACCAAAACAGCGAATTTTGGGTAATTACATACCTTAACGTGTTCACCCTTTGAGAAAAAAGAATTTTTTAGCAACGTTTACCATAATACGCGTAATGTAAATTATATATAGACTAATGTGTTTACTTTTCTTTATTTACAACTTAATTCTTATCTACTAATTTTTGAATGAATAAAACTATCATTAAAACACACACTCAATCTGCAAAAATTAAATGACTGTTTAGAGCACTAAATTCACTTACATTAGAGCAAACTCACTGAACAATGAGCACAACTCTTTTGTAAAAGGAACTTTCCAACTTTAGCAATTATTAAAGTTTTCTACCTACTTTTATTCAAACCACATTCGAAAATTCTTTTCGGAAGTGAACAAAAAGCCTAATTGCCCAAAAGCGCTTTTCATTGGTTTTTGAAGTGAGGTGGAAACGGGATCGGTGCGATGAAAGTGGCGATATTATCTCCCATTAAAAGACATAGGTAAGGGGTGAAACGAGATGGAATACCACCGAGAGGGATGCGGCAAATGGCATATCGATCTTAACCATCTCCTCCCCCATCTATCTACAGGTGCTACTCGTCGGTGCATTGGAGCGATAAGGAAGAGGGGAAGAGAGGGTATAACTCTACCATTTCTAATATCCTGTAACTCATCGTTACACCGATGTACTAATTTCTCTCGGGAACTTTGTCTAACGATCCTTATAGCTTTCTGAATATCAGTGAAGAAATTGCGAAAACGACGAATGATGCATTTCATTTCCCTTATCCTTTCTGTTCTGGATTCATAAATAACGAACGTGAATAGGGAGCGGTGAAAGAGAAATATGTAAATGTTACAGAGAAACGTTTAATTATTTGAATTATGCATCTCTTTCGCAAATACATATGGCGATGTGTAAAATCGAACTGGTGTTTGAAATCCCTCAATGGGGGATTTTGCTAATTTGCCAGTGAGTTAGTTTATTATAAATTAGCGCAGATGCTAGTAAAATGGTGGGCTATTTTATGTTTATTTTCACTTTTTTGAACTTATTAATCTATAATTATGTAAACTCGTGAGTTCTTTTCCGACCGTGTTCGAATTGTGACAAGAAAATAATTGCAGACAGGATTTGGTCCCACTGTTTATTCCATACCTTCTATGGGACATTTCTTAAAATCAAGAATATATTGAGATGTTACAGGATTACGATACATCGTTCAGCCGTGTCTACTTTTCACGACCCCGGCTTTTTTTTCGTCACCCTCTCTCTTCTTTCCCATTCCGACCTTTTTCTCCTCCGTCGTTGCCAGATCCTCTTCTCTATATCTTCTCTCGTTCGACCTGTTGCCAGGTGCAGGCAGCGGTTCCTTACAAATTATTTATATTTATTAAACATTAATATATATTAGAGAAATTAAATGTTTCACTAAAACATTTAACTATATTATACAGTGAATATGTAGTAAACTTTTGTTACTGTATTTGTTAGCTCAGAAAAAGGAATTTCCTTTTTGTTAACTATCCATGCAATTATGTTAACTTAACACATAGTGGCGAAACAGTCCATTAAGGCCAAAAACTAATGTGACCTTCGGTCTTGAGGTGCATGAGCAGATGTTCTGGACGGGTGGTCAGTCTGACACGATACCCCCAGAGTTAAGTTCCCAAGCAAGCGTTGTTCTCCTTTATCGAGCCACTGAAACGATTAAAAGCTAAATCAGCCTTGCCCTGTTTGGTGTTATAATTATATTAACATAATCCATTTTACGAAATTGAAAAAAATGTATTTAAATTATTTCGTTCTGTTGAAATGCTTAATTACTTGTTTCTCGAAATATAACTAACTAATTTGGATGATATACATTAATAAGATACAAATATGTGCAAGAAAAACTAAATCAGTCAATGATATATATAACACCTCCTTTTTACTGGGTCATAAAACATAAAATACGCATAAAAAAAGTCAACTTTTTTCAATCCGTTTTTTTTTTCCTTTTCCGTTTGATTTCTAAAAATTTTTCTTCCAAAATTTATTTCTTAAAAAGAGATAAAACAATCCCTTTTTAAAATTTTTTATTATATTTTTTTCATTTTTAAACCAAAAATAATGAAATTGTAATATGTAGGACGTATTACACTTTTTTATCACATCCTTAAACATTGAATTTTTACATGCTTGTTTATTGAACACTATTGCTGCAGATTTTAACTTCTGTTGAAGTAAGCTTACGTATACATTACGTAATTCTGAATTAGGACTTCCTATTGAGGTAAATACATTGCATGACTATATGAGAAGTCATGGGACTTTCACTCGCGATATCTATGCAACTTAAATTGAGAATTCTCTCAACTGGAGAAAATTTAGTGCATACCAGTAGATGCAATGCATTTATTTGCTTAGTGCATTATTCTAGTTGTATTTAATTCTTATACAATATTTTCAAAATATAAATCTGTTATATCTAATAAGAATTGCAATGGAATTTAAAAGCTGAAAATTTATGAAGTATTTTTAAATTAAAATCCTAGTTTTTGAATATATAATATTCATTATAGGTATTATACTTATATTCTAGGATGGGAAATTAATCATGAGCAACATTGCATTACCTAACTATATGTTGACAGAACTAAATAAATTCCCAAAATTTATGCCTATTTTTATATTATGCATTTCTCTATCTGTGTGTATATACATGCATAATATATATATATATATATATATATATATATATATATATATATATATATATATATAAGTATATATACACTCATGTCCATAAATTAAGGACAATGAAGTTCAGTCACAGAAAAAGACAGAAGCAAAACAAATTTGACTTATTTGTAAAGTCTATTTATTAAACAAAGGGTAAAGAGCAAAAAAGATGCTATATGTTTGACATAATTAATAAAAATTACTATTTTACTCACTGGAGCTAATTTCAAAAAAGAACCTACTTACAAAAAACAGTATAACATGGTTAGTATGATCGTTAATGCGGAGTATGTCTCCCGTAAGATGCAATACAGGCCTTACAACGCCTAGCCATGCTGAGTATCAAATTATCAATCTGATCTTGGAGAATAATACACCACTCATCAAGCAATGCCCTCCGAAGTTCCGGTAGACAGGTGGGAGGGGGTTGAAGGGCTGCAATTCGTCGGACAAGAATATCCCACACATGTTTTATTGGATTCAAGTCCGATGAGTATGCTGGCCAATCCATGGTGATACCCTCCGATTGTAGTCATTCATCTACAATGTTTGAACGGTGAGGACGGGCGTTGTTATCCATAAACAATACTTCAACCCCCATGGCACCCCGAAACAAACGTACATGTTGTTCCAGAATGACACCCGATAGATGTGACCTGTCATCGTTACACTCTGAACATGCAGGTCAGTTATGGAACCAATAATAAATCCTCCTCAAACGAGCCATTCTGCACCACCGTAACGGTGTCGTTCATTGGTGTTCTCTTGGTGGTAACGGGTACCTGGAGCTCTCCATATTAAAACCCGACGAGAATCAGGCTGCAAACTAAACCTGGACTCGTCGGAACTTGCACTGAAAGACTTCTAAAGCACTTGTGAACAATTTTACATCTTTGCCACCATTCCTTATATACCCCTCTCTTACCCTCTCGTCATTGTGACGTACTATACGCTCCATCTGGTGATTTCCTTTAATTTGCATATTCCTCTTCAAGATGTGTGATAATTCTAAATGTTTTATTTAGACTTCAATTTCTGTGTGATTCTGATTTATCTTTAGCTTATGGGCATCAGTGTAGAACCCTTTGTTGACCTGCTTTGTTGTAGAAGCTGACTCACGAAATTGTCGATGTAACCACACAAAAATTCTGTGATCCGTCATTTATCTATCCGGAAACTGCCTATGTTTTATTCTTATCCCTAATCAGGGCTAACGAGATTCCTGTCAGTTTTTTCGGCATGCGTAAATTCTCTTATCATGGACAACAGCCCATTCGTGAATGAAATATTCATCTAAATAGAGGTATAATTTTGAATAATGGTTGCATTTTCTACCGTCACGGCAATAAAACAAAACGATAATCTATTTTCTATGTATTCACCTCATCATATCATTTGAGCTTGTACACATTCCTCTTCTATGTCACCAAGATTCGAGATCTTTACGTTTAAAAATATAAAAGTATGTATAAAGAAAGACAAAGTGTTTTTAATGACTTGACAAATAAATAATTGATTCTATGTTTAGAATCATATTTCATAATTGTAGATTATAAAGCTTTCTATTAATTATTACAAATTAATCAGCATACACAATTACTCAGACATATTTACTAAAAAATAATATCAGCTTTTGGGGATAAAAAAAATCAATGAAGAAATATCAGATAGAACTGATTAATCAATAATGCGTTTCTTTGCTTGGTTTATTTAAGTAATTTGTTACCGACTGAGAGAGAATTATTAAAAACACACACACACATACACACACACACACACACACACACAAAACACACACATATATATATATATATATATATATATATATATATATATATATATATATATATATATGCCAGGTTTGAAAAGTTTAGATTCAAAATTAAGGAAGTAATAAATGAAAAAAGAGCGAACACTTTACCATCGCGTGAGGATTTGTGGGTAAATAAGCCTATTTAAAGGTGGAACGAGCACTGACGAAGGCGAGAAAAACTCGAAAAGGATTTGATTTTATTTGAGATTTGATTTTAAGTAGAAGCATCATCGGATTTTGATAGAGTACGGTCGCGTCATCTTTACGCTCCGTGCTCCTCTTCTTTTTGCGACTATTCGGAATACGTATTGATCTTTTGGAGGCAATTGAGCCAGTCGTTCTACAGCTCTTTTCAGAGCTGTTAGTGTAGAGCGACATCCAATTGATTTTTACCCACCTTTCACGTTTACGACCATGGAAATGAACACTGACTACCACATGCTCTCGGACTCCAGATCACCATCAAGGCCTGCCACTCCCACTCCAACTGCTACCTGTCAACGACATCAGCAACTGGCTGATGAAATCCAAAAGTTCACTCTCCTCATCCAAGGACTCAACTCCACTCTAAAATCGCTCACAACCTACGGAAAATTCAACACGGAAGACCCTGTCGTGGCCTCCCTCCAGACCCAGCTGCTTGAATACACCAGAGTCTACAACATAGCGGTAAGTGAGTATAGCTCTTTTCCTCCATGCGACGCTCTTGGCTGCCTTATCCACGGAACTCACTCTGAAACTAATTCCCAAAATGAAAACTTTAATGATAACGGAGCAGAAATTATTAAAAATATCTCTCAAAAAAGGAAAGAAAATGACGATGGCTTTATTACGCCACCGCTCAATAAAGTAAATAAACTAGCAAACTGCTCCAGTCAACTTAATTTTAACATAGAACTCAAAAATAAATTTCTTAATCTAAATGAAGAATCGGTTGAAATTTCCACTGAAAACGCCTCTAAAAATGACGACACCAACAACCCCCTGCAGCAAACCTTTAAAAATCTCCCGCCTCCAGTTATGCTTGCAGTACAGAAAAAATATATCCAACAAATGAAGGAAATAACTGATAAGTTGCCCTTCGTCAGAGGAAAATTAACTGGCGAGTATACCTAAAATTATATACTGATACTCAGGAACAACAACATAGATTAATTCACCTTCTAGAAATATTAGACTATGAATTCCACGCCATCTCCTCTAAGGCCGAAAGGCCCATTAAAATCGTGATAAAAGGCCTACCCCGTGACACTCCCCTAACTAATATTCACGATGAACTCGAAACCCTAGGATTTACAATTGACAAATTTTCTCAACTAACTGGACGGATAACTAAACAACCCCTCCCTATTTTCCTAGTCACGCTCCCCCGCAACCTCTTTAATTCTAAAATTTTTGACCTCAATAAATTATGTTATCTCTCTGTCAGAGTTGACGGATATGAGAGTAAAGGAGTCACTCACACACACACACAATGCTTTTCATGTAACAAATTCAATCATACTGGAGAAAATTGTCACCACAAACCCAGATGTCTAAAATGCGGTCTGAATCACCAGACTAAAGAATGCGAAATTCACCGCGTTGAGCAGATGTTCTGCATTAATTGCCAAACCTATGGCCATATGGCCAATTATGCAAAATGCCCCCAATTACCAAAACCCAAAAAAGGCTCCAGTAACACTAACTCTAAAAATACCTATTCCAACGTAATCAATAGCATCGTTAGACCAAATGTTTCTTATGCAAGTGTAACCAAAAATAAACCTTCAAATAACTCTCATATCCCTCAACAGATGGCGACAGGCAACAGTGGAAATTCCTTCGGTTCTATCCAGCCTCAGGCCAATCAAGTTAAAATTCCCCCTATCACTACCCAAAGTCAATCAAATAATCCTAATTTTAACATAATTAATCAAACCATCCAAGGAATCATACAAGCATTATCAGCCCTCATTGTTCAAATTAATAATATGAGCCTTGTTGCTCCCCCCCGTAAATTTAATAATAACAATAATAAAAATAAAACTAAGGAAGAAAGAAAACAACAGATGTACGCCCTAGTAGAGGCTATCTTTGAACATTGCGATGATTAGTCTACCAATGATTGGCCTTAGTCTGATATCTTGGAAACGGCATCCTAAATAAAATTCTTGAATTCAAACTTTTCGTAGAGAAGTATAGTCCCGATGTTATTTTAATTTAGGAAACACATCTGAGACCTGTACACAAATTCAGCGTCGCAAACTATAAATGCTATAGAAATGATCGCATCACGGACGGACCGGCTTCGGGTGGCACGCTTATCTTAATTAAAAAATCTATTCCCCACTTTTTAATACCCCCACCCCTCACCTTTATTACATTGAAGCGACTTCGGTCACCATCAATCCTCCTAACTTTGACCCCCTCACTATCACCTCTATCTATGTTCCCCATCACTCCGATAAATACCATTTTACTCTAGATATTGATACTATTATGCAAGTCAACAGCCATTGTGTGATTTTTGGCGATTTCAATGCCACACACAATACGTGGAACTGCTCCCAAAACTCGACCAGAGGTACTCATCTAAAAAATTATTGTGATTCTGCTGATTTTGAAATTATTTTCCCTGCTACCTCAACTAGATTTGGCTACGGTACTCAAATACTCTTGATTTTGCTATTGTTAAAAATTTTAATTTTCCATACTCCATTGAATCTCTGCCCGAACTCTCCTCAGATCACAGTCCGGTTTTACTAAATTTCTCTTTCTCCTTTCCCATTCATCAAGTAAATCCTAGAGCAGTTACCACCTGTTGGCATCTCTTCAAAAATTGTTTAAATAACAATATTTTAATCGAAAATTATGCTAATATCAAAAAACCCCATATCCTTGAAAATAAAATTGAAGATTTCACCGAAGCCGTTCGCTCCGCCCACACGGAAGCCTCCAAGCCAATCACAAACACTCAACACTCGTATACTCCTAATCACATTAAAAATCTCATTTTCCTTAAAAATCGCGCACGTAAACTTTATCAAAACACTCTCAATCCGATTTTTAAAACAGAAACAAACAGATTACAAGCTAAGATCAAAAGAGAGCTGAAAAAACACTCACAAGAAACATGGAAAAATAAATTAATAGCTCTAGACACTCAAGACAATAGCTTTTGGAATATTCAAAAAAAAAAAATCAAACACAAACGCGTTGGCATTCCCGCACTAAAAACAAATTCTGGCATCGCCATTACTGATGACCAGAAAGCCAATTTAATTGCTGACACACTTAAAGATAACTTTACGCAAAATACTAGGCCAAACAATCACAACTCCACGATTGACTCTGACGTCACGAGCACGCTCGAAAACTTCTTCTCTTCTCCCCCTCCATCCCCATCTCTCCTACTAATCCTCTCGAAGTTTCTGATTATATCAAAAAGTTAAAAATTAGAAAAACTCCAGGTAAAGATAATATTACAAATAAAATGATTCGCAACTTTTCACTCAAAGCTTTAATTATTCTAACCTACCTCATCAATAAAATTTTAATTCTTAGGCACTTTCCAAAAAATTGGAAAATTGCAATCATTTTCCCCATTAAAAAACCTGGAAAAAATAGTAATCTAGCTCAAAGCTATAGACCAATTTCTCTCCTTTCAGTCCTTGGTAAAATTACAGAGTACATTATTCTAAATAGATTAAATACTTTCATTTTGAATTCCGATTTTATTAACCCAAATGAATACGGATTTACGAAAAATCTTTCTACTAACCACCCACTGCTAAGGATTACAGAAAAAGTCTCTTCTGGATTTCAGAGAGGCAGATCCACTGGAGCTGTCTTTCTGGACATTCAGAAAGCCTTTGATCGTGTCTGGATCAGCGGGCTTATTTATAAGCTTATTAAATATAACTTCCCACCCCTTCTCTTATTCACATTATAAATTCATATCTTGTTAATAGACACTATCAGGTCAGAGTCAACAATACGCTTTCAGACACACATCACATTAACATAGGCTGCCCTCAAGGTTCCTTGTTAGGACCAATTTTATTTAATCTTTACATAAATGATATGCCCACGCACCCACACACAATGCTAAACCTTTACGCAGATGACACTTGTATTACAGCCTGCTTTAAAAATCATAACACCATTACTAGTGCTCTAAACAAACACCTCTCGCTCCTGGAAAATTTTTTTAATGATTGGAAAATAAAAATTAATGTTGACAAAACGGTTGCTGTTCTTTTCACCAGGAGAAGGAAACCTTGCACACCACCCACTCTTTATTCCACACCGCTCCATTGGTCTCAGAGTACTAAATACCTTGGCGTAATTTTAGACAGTAAATTAATTTGGAAACAACATATTTTACACTCTCGAAATAAATTCCGGTATGCACTCAGATTAATCTACCCCTTAATTTGCCGGAATTCTGAAATGACATTATCAAACAAGATACTTCTCTACACTGCTGTTTTGCGGCCCATTCTTAGTTATGCTTCTCCTGTGTGGGGTTATGCAGCAAATACCAATATTAAAATTCTTGAAGTAGCACAAAATTCTCTCATTAGAAGTATTGTCAGACCTGGCAGATACGTCAGAAATGCATATATTTACAGGGATTTAAAAATCCCTGCCTTCAAAACTTACATTCAAAATCTTGCTAA
Organism: Trichonephila clavipes; assembly: GCA_019973935.1. Taxonomy (NCBI): domain Eukaryota; kingdom Metazoa; phylum Arthropoda; class Arachnida; order Araneae; family Nephilidae; genus Trichonephila; species Trichonephila clavipes. Next base: position 461,357 of record BMAU01019734.1, on the reverse strand, counting down.
GAAATTTTACGAAGACTTACCGCATACTCATAATCTAAATCTTATTGACATTCAAAACTATAATTTAATTGATAACATCAAAAGGCCAAGGAGAATTCTCCTTGACTCTTACAATCCCCCCTAATTTCACTGTTGTTCATTCACCGGTGGTGAATGACTTTTTCTTGCTAAATTTTTTAAATTCTTATTTTTTTTTATCTTTTTAAATTTTTTAACTGCTGCTCCCACCAGGATAGCTTTTTTCCTTTTTGTTCCCCCCCCCCTTTTTATATCAGGACAGCCAAGAGAGAGCTATCTCACTCGCTAATGTTTTTCGAAATTCCTCAGTTCCAGAAAAAATTCTTTTTCATTGAACTACCGCCGAAACCATGAAGAACCGCCCATGGCACTGACGCCACTCCCATACCACCTCAGCCATCCAATCAGAATGCCAAGAACAACATCTCATCAGGAAAGAACTTTCATTCACGTTTTCCACTTGAAGGAACTTTTATTTGTTAGATCGGGGAAGGAGGATCATTTTTGATCCATATCCCCATGACGTCAATCGAAACTCTGACGAAGGCGAACGAATACTCGAAAAGGCTTGGCTGGTGTCTCCTCGCTAAGATGTTGTCTTTTGTACCACTCGGTTGCGCAGCAAAGGGCCGCCATGTTGGATTTTATGTGAATGAATGTGATGCGAAATAAAGAAGTATTTTGAAGATGATGCCCTCCTGATTTTACCAGCAAGACTGGGGCCTGTCAAATATATATATATGTAAAATATTGGCCGAGTGGTATATTTTGTCGATTGTGTTTGTAGGTTTTCATTAAACACATCTTCAGTGAACAGACATCTTCTTTATTTTGAAGCACATATCAAAGCTTAGGACAAATTTTTCGGTATATTTCCACGTTGACGAGACACACAAACTTGCGACGATATTAAAGCAAAGTGGACAGGAGACAAACAATAGGAACATATTCAAAGGCACAAAACAAAAACACAAAGAGCAGCTATGTATAGTTTTACATGATGACGGCAAGAAGGAAGAGATAGGTATGAAATGCCTCTGGAACAATTCCGTTGAGTGGTAAATATATTGTAAGACGTGGCGAGTGGTTGATTAAATAATGGAGAACCAATGGTTGGGAGTGGCCGGTGGTGTGAATTTCTATGTTACTTAGAGCATGGTCTAATACGATAGTATCGAAGAGGAACTCATGGAAATCGAAATTCCTTTTTATTCACATCCAAAAACACATAAAGATCGAGTAGGGACGGTATTACACATACAAGAAAAAAACATGGATGACACAACACAGACAAAGACACACAGAGAACGCGCTGCAGCCGCTATATGACTACAGAGAAATGATGGAAGAGGAGAGGTTTCCAGAGACATCGGCTTTTATACCTGACATTGAAGACCACGTGACATGCTTGTAAAAAGAGCTCTGATTGGTTACAAAGGGCGGGAAAGGGATATATGATGTAATATTATTAGTTGATTGCGATTAAAATCAGGGTGTTAGTTTCGAACCAAATAATTAAAAGATTATTGCAGTACTATTAAAAGATGTAATTAAAAGGATGCGAGAGAGAGGGGGAATTATTACATTATATATATATATATATATATATATATATATATATATATATATATATATATATATATATATATAGTATATCTATGAATAAATCGATTCATTAAATATATATTTTACTTCTTTCAAAATTGTAATAATGTTATTACATTAAAGTTTTATAGCATTGTAATAGTTCATTAAATTTGTTTCACCTTAGCGCAAAAATGAATGTTTTTGAAACCGTATTGACCCGTTGGTGTTAAGAATCCGGGTTTATGTTTCAGAGTTCATAGAAAATAAAATACTGCGTAATGTAGCAATGGCCCAATTTTTTATTAATGATAAGAAACTGGATAGTTGAAAAATACATAAAGATGTTTGATTATATATTTTATAATTTATTGCTTGATTGTACTTTTACAATTTATTGCTTGATTTTATATTTTATAATTTATTGCTTAATATTAAATATTGTGTATTTAAATATATTTTATACTATGTAATTTTTCTAGTAAAATACCATTTTCTTGTTAGCTTTAGTAACTATGAACCAAATTATTAATTAATAACCCCACCCCCCACCCATACACAAATTTTTTTGGTGACATTACAATTTACTTTCAAAACTGATCTTTTTATGTGATATTAATATGCTAATAAGATTTTAACATCAAATTTGTAGTAAAACTCTTCAAAACATTTTTAATAATTTTGTAAGCATGATTTAATTCCCTAATTAAAATTTGTTAATGCTGGATAAATTATCATTGTTTTTCGAAAGAAGCGAACTGAAATGCTTAAAGGTAAGAGTAATTATTTATTTTGAGTCATTCGATAAATTATATTATGATCAAAAGCAGTCACTGTTAAATATATTTTATTTAGTTTGTTTGCTAACGTTACATCACAATCACCACGTTATATTAGTTTGTGGTTAAATTGTAAGAACGAAGCATAACTAAAACTCAATTCTTTTACATTGAAACATAGATAGTTCATCATGAATATTTTCAATTATATTAACGGCACTAAGTGGAGAGTGTGTATCGACATTGTCTTAAATATTTAAGTCCTGATAAAATTTTTCAAAATTTACTTCTATCTAACCGACGACTCCGTAGTAATATTACGTAATTTCAAATGCCAATGATTTAACCTTTGTTAAGGTATTAAGGTAAGGATTTAACCTTTGTTGTACATTTGTTTACTTACGACAACCTTTTTTTTAAAAAAAAATGGAGATATGGAGAATATTTGGTAGTTACTAGATTTATTTAGTACGCATTTTAAGAAAAAAAATGCTGAAATTAAAAAGAGAAAAATAAATTATTAATACTAAAATGGAAAAAATGGTTAAACAATGACAAAAAATTACAGAAATGGAGCCCACTCGGTACCTATAGTAACTGAACAAATTGTCAATATTTCAATTTTTTGATGTGTTATTTTGATATTCCTTTCTGAAATGACCTTCAGGATAAGAGATATTTTATATTTGAAAAAAAAAACTATAGAGCACTTTATCTTAGTTACTATAAATATTGCTTCAAAAAATGATTATATTCATATAACGAACTGTAAATATTGTAATAAAATAGTGATTGATAAATCTGAAGTTTAAGGTTTCCGACTAAGCGTTCGGAACAGTGATTTTAAAAAAGCGCATAAATGGATACTTTTCATGATATTTAGTGTCACTTAGATTACAATGCATGTATAAAATTGTTTTAAGAACATTTTGTCAAAAAAAAATACAATATTTCAGCAAAATCTAACTTAGAATAACTCTTTTTCTAAATGTTCTCCTTTGGTGAAAAATGCTTCTATTATAGTAATATTTTGCCTGTATATAGCTCAGACTTTGGACAGAGACTCGGCTATGATTTTTGAAAAATTCAAATTATTTTCAGAGTTACAACCAATTAAAGTAATTATCGGCGTTTTTTTCTTAAAATTTCTGCCCTCTGTTTGTTTAAAATAAGGATAAACCCTTTTCTAAGTTATATATTTCAAAAATTCTATTTGAGCCTCTGTATAGAGGTCTTAGCTATGTACAGGCGAATTATTATTATAATAAAAGAATTTTTCACAAAATGAGAATATTTTGGAAATTGGTCATTCTATGTTCATTTTTTGTCAAAATATTGTACTTAAATAATTTTTATTGTAATACTATTCTTAAAACATTTGTATATGCATTTTCCAATCCAAGTGACATTTAATATCATAAATATTATACATTTATACGTTTTTGCAAAATCAAGGTTCCGAACGTAATAACATACCTAAAAACACTTCTACTGTTAAACAGAACATACACAAAAAAATTTCAGCATATTAATTTAAAATCTTTTTGAGCAAAAGCTGTCCCCGTTAAAGCTTTTTGAAAGAAACACATTTCTAGAAAAACACATTTTAAAATTTGACACCTTACGTAAAGTTATGACATCTAATTTCCCTAAAATAATAAATATTTTTTTTCAAATAAAAGGCTTGGTATTTTTATAAAGCAGATAAGATGGGCTAAAAGATAAAATCATAAAAGAAGTATTGATTTTTTTAAGAAGAATCATGATTTTAGGGAGGTCGCGGATACCTTAAGTAAAACAAGGACTTAATGTATAAAATAATTTACTTAGCGTCGTTATAGCTATATAGTAATACAAGTGAAGCATTTGATTAAGAAACACTACATTATAAGGCAGTGTTTCTCAATATGTTGGGCGCGCCCCCTAGGTGTGTGATAACCCTACGAGGGAGATGCGAGCATATTTAAACGCTGAAAGCAAAAGACTATTTAAAAAAAATTAATAATTTTCTGAAAGCAAACAAATAAGAAATAAAATACACATTTAAACTGATATAATAGACTTATAAATATATCAGTACTGCGCAATGAATTTTATAATTAATTTCACAGTACTAAGTTTTAAGAACAAGTTTAATAGTTACCAGTGTCCCTATAGGCTTCTAATATATAAAATTAACACTTTTCTTGATAATCTGTATGGTTTATAATTAATCCCTTAAAAGCTAATTAAAATTACGTAATTCGCTCCCCAAAGCCACCGTTTTAGACGTGGAAGAGCGTATTTGGTGTATTGGGGTAGGGGAAAGAAGATGGATATAAATAAGTAAATTTTTCCAAACACTGTCAAATTAATTTTATTGCATTCCAAGGCCTTAGGAATAATTTTACGGATAACAGTGCACACAGGAAAAAATCGTAATTCGAAAAGACGTATATATGCATCCGGTTCAATTAACACACTGATTAAACAAGACGTTTATACACTGCTAGACAATTGCTAAGGACGGATCACAAATTGCTATGTAGCATAACATTAAGCGAGACATGAGGCCTAGTAGGATAAAATATAGTTGCCACACTGTTCAGACATTAGAATAAAGAATATGTATTGTTCTGGAAAGTACAAAAGCTGTGAAACATCTGAAAGAAAAAAAATGTTCAATTGCTCTGCGTACGGAGAAATGGAACAATGCATTCATAAGTCAGCAGGCACCTTAAAGAAAGGTATCAAAACGGGATATGTCCACTGTGGAGTGTGATGCAACATTCCACACGCCGTACCATACTGTGCACAACATTATCCAGCAGCTGTTGAGGCAATTTATCCCATTCCTCTGTGAGTGCACGGATGAGGGTGTTCTTGTTTGTCGGAGGATAGTCGACCAGCAACTTGCCTTCCCAAAGCATCCCACATATTTTCAATGGGGTTTAGATCTAGAGAACGCGCTGGCCATAAGAGACGTTGAATACCCTTGCTATCTAGGCAATCCTGAACAGCGAGTGTCCGATGACATGTTGCGTTGTCGTCCATAAAAACAAATTTATCACCGACAGCACCACGGAAAAGACGAACATGAGGAAGTAGAAATTCATCAATGTATCGTTGGCGCGTCATAGTCCCATTCGCGACCACATGTAGGCGCGTGCGGCCATTGATCATGATGCCAGCCCGCACCATGATACTGCATGTCGGATATCGGTCCTTTTCCTGGATATTTTCTGGACGATAAGCAGTACCACTCTCGCGCCAGATCAGTTGGCGTCTACAATCCGATGACAGACTGAACCTACTCTCATCTGAGAATAGCACGCACGCCCAGTCCTGTTCAGTCCAATTGTGATGCTCACGACACCATTGCAAATGGGCAGTACGGTGCTGTCTGGTCAATGGTACACACACAACAGGTCTGCGTGCGAGTAGTCATCTTCCCCTCAAAAGTCTGACAACAGTTTTTCGGGAGATCTGCTTTCCTCAGGCAGCAAGAAACTGATTTGCCACCTGCTGAGCTGTGGTGTGCCTGTTCCTTTTTGCTGATAGGACGATATATTTGTCTTCTGCAGGTGTCGTACTTCTAACACGACCTTCCCCGTGCCGTCTACTACACATTCCAGTAGTTTTAAATGACTTCCACATCCTTGAAACAACGCTGTGAGTGATGTCGAACTCCCTGGCAACATCTGTTATTTTTCGTCCTTCTTCGATCTTTCCAATAATTCGGCCACTCATAAAGTCATCTATGTGATGTCGGGAAGACACGCCAAAAATTTTAAGTTCGTCTATTAAATCTTTCCTGTAAAACTTTGACTTGAAACAACAACTGTCCACACGCGTCAAAATCTTTAAATCTCTTATGAACGCAATCGCGGGATAAACAGACGTGGAAAAAAATTTGCATACTCATACTTCTTACTAATATCCCGCACTTATTCTAATTTTCCACATTTTGCTTCTTTTCATTTTGTGGTTGCTATGGATGATAGTGTTATCCGACCTTAGCAATTGTCCAGCAGTGTATATGATGGTCGCACTTAACCCTCTGAATGGTTACCTTCCCCCTGAAACGTTATTCCGAAAGCGTTTACTCTTAATTTGAAGTTCGCTTTAAAAGTGAAACAGACTTCTTTTCTTTCCCCCTTTTAAAACTTGGGAGGTCGAACGGGGACAATTTTGTGACCTAGTTCGGTTCCTTTGTCAAGTAAGAACCAAGAGATCAATCGTTTACAGCTAGCTGTTAAGTTGCCTTGGACAATCTTGTATGAAAACTGTAGTGGAACTCGCTGTTTCTTTCTGATATATGTTCAGTCACAGTAAAAATCAAACAAAATGAAGGGTAAAAAAAAGGAGAAAATGAAATAAATAGTATGTTAGAAGTTGAAAAATAATTATATTTTCTTCAAACAAAAGTTATTTTTCTGTCATTTTTTAAAAATTAATATATATATATATATATATATATATATTGTATATATATATATATATGTATATATGTATATATATATATATATATATATATATATATATATATATATATATATATATATATATATATATTAAATATTGCGATTTGAACCAGAAAAACGCATCCTGTATTCATTTTTGAATATGAGAGTAAGAAAACGCGCTCACTTTCCTGTTTTTTAAAAAAGTAATGAGGTAAAAGAGCAAAGACCTATCTCATTTTTTTAAACAAAAAACAATAAATGGTGCATACGGTGATATACATACGATGATTATTTTTATGTAGTAAAATCGATCTTCCTTTATTCAGTTATATTTTTAATTTAAAATATCATAAAATGTGATTTTAATACTTTTAATTTATTTTAATTAGAATCATATAAAAGATATTTTTATGTTAACTGAATATTTTTCGGAAAAAATCTAAATTTTTCTCCCTAGTGTTCTCTTTTCTGAACTTCTTGTATTAAATAAAATTTCCTTTTCTACTTCGGCGTATTGTGATGGACATAACACACATTCAGTCAATAATTTTTAATTTTAATGGGGGATATACTTCTTCAAATGCGCATGACAGTTCTAACCATTTTTCACTCAAGTTAAATTTTTTATCTTTCTGTTTCCTTTATTACAAGGACAAATGTCACACATCGATAACTACATTTTCACACAATTCAGTCATTACAAATTCTATTGTGAGAAAAATTCTCCCTAATTAACCTTCCAAATGGACAGCACGGCTTTTTCCACCCTACTAGAGAGGCTTTCAAAACGGACCACACTGAATTTTTCCTATGGCCGGGTAATCACCAAAAATGAACCAAACAGATTTTTTTTCCTTCAAGTAATGTGTTCAAAACCGGTAAGGTGGTATTTTTCCGAATTCTTTTCCCCCTTTAAAGGTTTACGATCTTAAAAGATAATTAGAGACCGTCGGGGAGACACAATGGGCATTGAGGGGAAACTTTTATGGTCACGACGGGGGAGACCGGTTCCTGTGGCAATCCTAAAATCTTCAACCTAAAGTGTACACAAATAGAGCGAGCCAACGATTTGAGAATTCTCATTTTTTTCTTTACCTTAAAATTCTCAAATGGAAGTAAGTTTTTATAATGTATGTCTAAGTTTTAAAAATATCTGTAATATTTAAATTCAAATTATATATTAAAACATTGAGGATAATTTACTGTTTCATTTTTCTTACTTTATTCAATACTTTCAGGGATTTTTTTTAAAAATGATTATTTTGTTATGTGTCCAAAAAATAAAAAAAAAGATCCAAATTTAAAATCTTTTAAAATTTCGGACACTTCTAAACATGAATAATTTCTAAGCTTCTTGCAAAAAATTTATATGTATTGTTAAAAAAACCCTATTTAAATCTTTTAGTTTTTCATAATTTTAAAGCCAGATATTCAGGGCATCTTACATAGAATCCTTTGTTTTGTAATGTTCAGATAACAAATTATATTTGAATTTTGAATGTCTGAACATTAATTTCATTCAAAGAGAATTTTAATTTCAAGTTTATATTTTTTTAACTTGAATCTTCAAATAAAGAGTATTTAAAAGCATCTGGACAAATTTAGAGTTAACATTTGCGCATATAAATAAATATAAAGATCCTTTTAAATTGAAGTTAAAAAAATATATATTTATGCATAATCCTCATCATTCATGTCCCATTAGTGGTTGACTGAAGAAAAGGTTATTAAAATTTGGACATTTTTATAATCTTAACCATGCAAAACTAGGAATTTTGTATTAGCTCCACTAAAATTCTAGATTGGAATTTCGAAAAAGATATTTATGCGTGTCTCATATACTCAGTTGAAAAACATATATTTACCATAAATACTAATAATTCTTTTGGATATTTAAAATTATCATATGATTAATTGTTTAATATATATATATATATATATATATATGTATATATATCGACTTCTAATATTTTTTCAAGTATTTCTTAAATTTCATATAATTTAATTAAGTGAGGGAATATTAAAGTCGCACTCTCTCTCTCTTCTCTACTCAACTTCTTGAGGGCTTTTGGCGACGGACCTGTGGCCGGGGTATCAAGTGGTCAAGGTATCGAATCATGGTTGGCATGTCTCGATTTCGAGCCCAGTGCCACAAAAGACCCGCCGTGTACGGCAGCGATGCACGTTAAACCTATCTAGAGCTGAAATGTACTCTCGTTGGTGTGGTGTGGTAGTTAGGAGAGGGGGTGCCAGCTCAGGTGTCGCCCTCGTCATTTGACCATTTTCAAAATTACGAGGTCCATCACTAAAAGCCCTCGTGTAGCTGAACAGTGCGACGTTAATATTCACTCACTTGGCGACGGACCTCGTAATTTTAAACCATGGTCAAGTGACGAGGATGACGCTTGATCATCGCTCCCTTAAACGGCGGATCTCTAGTGGTGCTGGGGTCGAACTCATGACACGTCAGCTACGAGTCCTTTACTTTGACCATTAGGCTACCGCGGCCTCACAATGTGCTTGAAAACTGCATGTTATGTGTAAAAATATGCTGAAACATTTGATGAATTTATAATAGATTTTTGCATAGAAGATAAATGTGTGATATGCTAAAATGACAATATGTAAAAGTTATGAGAATATCGATGACATTTTTTGAAAAATTCAATTTAAGTTTCAGTCTGAAACTTATTCGTTTTTTTCGCATTTAATATTAAATAGTCGCGATAACAAATTAATAGTTTAACGCATTCATAGATTATAAAAAATAAAGGTATAAATGACATTGTTGGGAATAATAAGTTTTTATAGTTTGGAATTCAGACTTCTTTGCAGGAGTGTAGACTATTAAAAGGTTGATGTAGAAGTTAGAAAACTAATATTTAAAATATATGGAAAACGATATCTGCAATTTCATGATTATGACGAGCGGAAGACGGCATTTTTACATAGTAGGGCAGAGTAAGCATAATGTAGGAGCTTGTGGAGTAAACAACCATGCCTCTGCGGTTTTGTTGCTCCCATTTTTTGCTTTCAGTAAGGAATATAGAAATAACAAATACAAAAATAAGTCATGTAAAATTTTATATATTTTAACAACAATGACATTTAACAATTTTATATATTTTAATAACCTGTGGTGTGGAAGCACTATACACTACCACTCGATCCTATTCTGTGAAAAATAAACTTTAATGTTAGAATCTTATATAAATCCCTAATGAATGAGGGAGCCCAAACTTTTTTTTCATGTAAACTGTTTAGACGGAAATGGTTAATTATGAACATTTCACAAGTTGCATAAAGTAAAATTAACCGTTATAGTTAACATACATTTTTAAGGGTGCAAAATGTGTATTTCGGCTGCACTAATTAATTTTAAAAGGAATACGGTTACTAAAAAGTAGTACAAATCTATCTAAAGTAGGGTTGATTATTTTACATATTGTCAAACACAACAATGTATTGGAAGCCAATTCCACAATTCGTTGTTATAAAAATGTATGGAAAATTACAAGATTTATTTTTGCATTTGTAATTTATATATATATAATTTTTCCTGGAAACTTTAAAAGCTAGAGCGTCATCCATTAAAACCGTGGTTCTCTCTCTGTTTTTCCAGATCTCCCCTGACTAAGCCGGCTCTGCCATAGTAAGTGAAAATGCCGGATTTTGTTTGTCAAGATCATTTTATAGCAGACTGCATTTTTCATGTATTTTAGATGGTCATTTTATATTTTCTACATCAATATCTTTATCTCGGAATTTAAAATTACATAAAATTCTTGACATTCGCATCAATGACCATGGAAATTTTTATTAGTATATGAATGTGTCATCAAACGATTACATGACTATTATTAACATATTATTTTAACCATTTAATTAATATGAAGTATAACATATCTAACACAAATTTTCTGAGCTTTAAAATAAGTATTTCGAAAACTACTTCAGATATACTCAAAATTTTTCATTCCTACGCTTTAGCTTCTCAGTTTTGCTTCTATGTACGAATTTATTGTAATTGTATATTCATCAATTTTTTAGTATATTTTTTGCTCTTAGCATTCAGTTTTCAACTGAATTTTATGTAGTCTTCGGAATATATTAAAATATACCAAAAAAGCTATATAATAAAATTTGAAATTTTTTTTATACTCAAACAATTGCTAAAACTTATGGTAACTAATTTTTCACTGCGCGATGCATTTTATTTTCGAAATTTCAAATGAAATTTCTAACATAAAATTTCTAGCTTTATACGGTCGAGATTTCAAAAAATATCCAGATTTTAATTACTTATTCAGTTAGCCTTTAAAAAAGATAAATGTTGAGGTATTTTGTATAAATATTTATTTTTGAACAATAATTCGAATGTTTTTGAATAGCTCGAGTTTAAAATTGATTTTTATTTTTATTTATATGCATAAATGTCTATTGTAAATGTTTCCGTATATTTTTGATTACCATTTTTTTAAATATTCAAGTTATAAAAAAATGTGTGAAAATCTTCATTCATGTTGTCTTTGATGTAAACTGAAGTTCAAGCACTTAAAATTCAAATATAATTCGGTGTATTTTAACAATATATAACTAGGCACTGTACTTAAACTTCCCTGAACACTTGGGCTTTGAAATCTAAAATATAAAAAAAAACTAATAAATCTTAAATAGTTTTTTTTTCGTTATTATTTTTATCAAAGTGTAAGAAAATGTTTCAAATGATTTGATGAATTTTAAATTTATTCATTTTTAGTGGTTGGTAATTTGAAAAGGTTTCAAATTTTAAAGAGTTTGGTGCTTTATTAATGTTTTCGGTATCTTATAATAAAATAATCATGTTTCAAAAACTGAAAGCTTTGATTAAAATAAGAAAAATGAAGCGAAAAAATATACTTAAAAAAAGATAATTTGTCTAACTATATAAAATAGCAGATTGCACTGACACGCCCCAACTTGTTACAGTTTCAAATTAATATGAAACCAAAAGGGAATTGTAACATATTTTACTTATGCGTTGGGAATTTTCAAAACTTTTAAAATACAAGGTAACAAACAAACACTTCCTGGGGTATAAAGAAATTTCCCCCCGATTTCTTACGATTGCCCCAGGGTCAAAACACGGGTTTTCCTGCGAGCCATAAAACTTCCTATCAGTGTCCTGCTGTGTTGCTTCCTCCGTCCCTCATTTACTTTCAAGATGTTAAACCTTCAAAAGGGGGAAAGGATTTCAGAAAAGTGCGGCTAATCCGCTTTTTAAAACGTTATTTGAAGGCAGAAAACCCCCTGCAGTGCATTTTCGAAGCATCTTTACTCTAACGGAATTCTCCGTGCTATCCGCTTAGAGGGTTAAGAGTTTAAAATCGTACTGTAGGATTAGCTTCAAAAGATAGTATTATTGAATTCAATTCATTGTTTTTGTATGGAGGGGGTGCGATAAAATAATGATTGAATATTGGGTCGCAAATATTTAAAGTTTGAGAAACACAGTTATAAGGATAATTTACATGGATTCAAGCCAGTTCTACAAAATGAAAATGAAAAAGAGCATTAACAGAATTAAACAGGAATCATTTTGTAACAGTGATCTATATGTCTTACATATGGTGCCATTTTTATTGGTTTAAAAATAACTTCTTAAATATATATATATATATATATATATATATATATATATATTCTTTCTAGCATCTTACTATGATAATTTATTTTAACGGTCATGAAATTGGTTGAGTGATTTTACATTAAAGTCGGAATTTTGAACCATGGTCAAGTGACGAGGAAGACATCTGAACTGGCCCAACACCCTTACTTCCTCACCACATCAATGGTAGGATGTTTGAGCTTCACCATTTAGCGTCCATCCCCTCGCTATGCTTGTCGGGATACTAGGGTACAAGGCTCGAACTCATGAGAAACCAACCTCGAGTCTCTTACCTTGATCTCCTAGGTTTCCACCACAGCTCTCACCTTGAGGGCAGTAATTGATGTGATAGATATTATGCATGCAAAACCTGATCATTTAAGTCAAACATGATGAAGGTTTGAAACTTTTTTAAACAGAAAATAATGTCATCTTGAGATTACTTCAATATTGTGCAGATGACCTACTTACTCTAACACAGTGATCCACAACCCCCGCCCCCGTTTTTACCGGTTTGTGGATCAAATGGTGCCAGGCCTCCTAAGGAACATTAAACTACTGTCATTTTATTTAAAGTGGTGTATTTATCTCTCGCATTTTCTATAGAAATAACTTTATATTCCCCGTTAAATAAGTTTCATTCACTTTGGGTGTAATTATATTTTATTCTGAAGGTATATTTAAATGTAGGGAGGACCGGGACAAAAGATGACTATGCAAACAATTCTTGTTGTTTATTAATTTATTTTTAAGGAAAACAAATATATTTACATAAAGTGTTAGAGTAGTATATTGTGTAGTATTAAATATATTATCATTTAACTTTTCAAAAAAAAGTATAATTCAATTTTTCAGAACCTTAATAAATTGTCATCTTGCACCAATACTGGGCCAAGATGATAACAATGAAAAAGGTTGAACATATTTAATCTATTGAATATGTTACATCAGCGTTTCGCAAACTGTGGGACACGTGATAGCTCTGCGAGGGGAGCACGAATATATTCATAAGTTGAAAAAAAATTAATTTAGGAAAATTATTAATTTATGGAATTTAAACAAACAAAATACATTCTGACACAATAAAAAATTAAATACCTCTTTACAATGACATAATACATTTATAAATATATCAGTAATGTGCAAGGTATATTACTATTAGTTTAACTATCCTGAGTTACGAACAAATTTAATTGTTACCAGTGCCCCATGGGCTTGTCATATAAAAATTATACCAAAAAATTAATATTTATTTTGGTAATTTGTATGGTTTAAAATAAATGCCTTAACTTCCGATTAAAAGTTACGGGATTCGCTTCCAGATGCCACCGTTTTCCACGGAGGCGCCCGGATTTGATGCATTAGAAGAAATAAAAAAAATCCTCCGAAATAAATCCTTGGTAACCACTGTCAAGGTTTTTTATTGCATTGCAAGGCCTTCGGAATAACTTTATATAAAGCAGTGCGCAGAAATGATCACACTTCGGAAAGACGTATATATACGTCCGGGACAATTATTGCCTTGGTTGAGCGAGACGTTTATCTACCTCGGTGGCGAGTAAGAGTTTAATGCCGTGCTGTAGCTTTAGTGTCAAAATGTAGTATTACTGAATTCAGTACTTTGTTCTTGTGTGGAGGAGGGGCGATAAAAACTATGATTGAATATTGGGTCGGCAATAGTGAAAGTTTGAAAAGCACTGTGTTACATGGTTTAACAAATTATAACTGTGTTTTTACATCTAGCAAAGTATCAAACTAAGCGTAATGCATTGTAACATAATGTTGAAGTGTCTAGCTGCGCAGTTAACAATAGTCACAAATAAAAATGTTGCTTTCATAATTGGAACATTCATCATCCCACCACTCTTGGAATTTACAGCACTGGATCCATTCCACTGCTGGAGGTTACCAATATTCGTCTACACAAGCAGGACATCTTATAATACTATCATTTGAAGTTGATGCAAACTGTACTGTTTGGCCTGGATTTTATATACTTAACCTATACAGGAACTTTGAGTTACTTTAACTCCCTTTTAGCTTCATGAGCTTCTCTTCTCTGTTATTTTTTAGTTTTCTGTTTTCTCTCTTTCTACTGCGTTTCCCTTTGTTCTATCATTTCTTTCATCAGTGTGCTTGTAAGAAGGCTTCAGGTCACTTTTCTGATTTTTCTTTTTTTTTTCTCGCATTGTGTTGCTTTAGGCAAAGGTTTGGTATAAAAACACAAACAGGCTTCTTTAGTGCATCGTAATCAGTATTTGCCATAAGTTCTGGTTCTTCTGGAGGATTTATGTGTCGGTTTTCTAGTACCAGGGTCTGAGGATTAGCACTATTATTCTCAGTTTCATTGCCAACAACATCAGGGTCAGTAGCCTTTGAATCACACTAAAGTAATGTTCGCTAAACACAAGAGGGTTATGAGTCTCAATACCACATTTTCAAACCTTTTAATGGCATTTACAACTGTAGCAGCTCAGAAGTAAGCGGTGCTATAACGCTCACCAATATTTTTGTCTGATAGTTTGACCTGGATGAATGACCATAAAGTTGGCAGCGGATGGCAAAAATGTCTTCCTCTGGTCGCCCCCTTTCGAACGACACATTCCCCGATCCGATGCATTTCTCAGCCCTAGAAGAGATAGAAGCGCAAGGTAGAGCGGACAAAAACACAGACACAAGTGTTACAGGATTTAATAAAATAGACAACATAGTTTAATAAATTCCGAAACACGGGACAAGATGACTACCTCGTCATCTTTCCCCGTTATCTTGCTTCGGACTGCCTGTTTAAAAATATTCGTTTCCATTTTGATGAAAGAAGTCGATTAATTTACATTTTTTCGTGGTAATATGTAATATTTAAACTAAGTTACTCTTAAACATTAAAAAGAAATGATATACCTTGCCTGTATCTGTGGGTAGCAGAGCTTATTTACACATGCATAAAAGTTACATCGGAGCAGCGGTAAACAATCAAAGCTTCATAACTAACATAAAAGGGGTGATTTCAGCTTATTTATACTATTGTTTAACGAACGTCCAATAGGAGAGCCAGTAGGGTTCCGTTGATCCTACTTCCTAGCGGTAAACGGAAAAATTAAGACATTCGTTATCTTGCACCACCATTCATCTTGCCCCGATCTCCCCTGACTAAATTAAAATTGTTAGATCAAAACAATCTAAAATATAAACAATCAAAGTGTCCCACCCTCAGCGGGTCGCGGTAAAATTATCAAACCTTGATCGGTCCGCAGCGATAAAAAGATTGCGGATCACTGCTCTAACAGCATCGTAAAATAGTTCAAATGGTTTTTGAAAAATATTTTCAGTTGGGAAGCTTCAGTTCAAAGAAACAAAAATAATTTAATTTTATTAGCTCAGAATCGATGGAGATTGTATTAGTTCAGTGGATTTCTACCTCATATTCTCAAGACCACCATTAAGACTCGCTATACAGAGCAAAAATCGAGCTACATTGGCCATGATAATTCTTGTGTGACCTTGGCTAAATATGCTTTTTGTGTGGATCTAGTCTTTTTAATCAGGCTCGTAAGTAACGCGCAACAATATAGAGGCAACATTAAAGCTCAAGCAATCTGCAGTCCAAATTTCTCAGCTCAGACGTCTTGAGGATTTGCTGTCTCATTTTACAATCCAAATGATTCCGGTTGCTCATTCTAATACTTTACTTTGAATTTCCCTAAATTTTACGTAAGCCACACCACGATGCTTCTCTTGCTACTTTTTGTGTTTGAGAACGCATAAAGCAAAAAAAAAAAACGTGTGATGTTGATTCAAAACAATTTACTTTACCTACAAAACCTACACACTAAATGTATACGTTTTTAAAATAAAAATAAATACTCTAAAAGAAAATTTTAAAAGCCTTCGTTTTACTTTTAAATTTTTCTTTAAAAAAATGAGAAATACGAATAAATATATAATTTTTTTTTTAATTTTGTATTCCAATGTGTATTGATACATATCGTGTTTCTTGTGTTTTGGTAGCACATACCCATTTATTTTTATTCTTTCAGAATTAAGGACTGAAGGAACGGGGCCTTAAGTCCACCTAATGGTGGACCACCCTCTATTATACAAATTATACAAATGCATGCATTATATAGTTTTATTTTTAATGTATTGTAAGGGCGTGACAAAAATTAATTTCTAGTCTTCATCTTCACATTATAACTTTTTACAGCATCACGAAAACTTTTTAGATATAGAACATGTTTTTAATGTTTTATCTTCTCGTGTAATTATTAAATCATCTTAACAATAATGTAAATAACTTATATCGGAATATTTAATACGTTAATATTATGCTGTATTTATTTAATGATAAAAATTGTAATTTCCTCAAGCAACAGGTTACAGGGTTTGTGGGATATGGAGCAATTAAGTGTAATATTCTTCGCAAGCGACGCCGTCCTTTACATTATAATGGTGATTCAATGGAAACTTGTTGAACTATTGGTGATACAGCCAAGTTGGCATCAATTTTAGTGGCATGGAAAACAAAACAAAATTATTACAGCATCACGAAGCAAGTTTTTTTATATAGAAAAATATACAAAAGTAGCTGTATGGCCCGGCATTGCACAGGTTTTCTCTACTTTTATAAATTTTCCCTTCCCTTCATAAAATCAGCACTTCCATTATTCTTTTTCGAAACTACTTTGACTTTTTTGTTTCTTTCCTCTACGCTTTAGCCTGGGTTTTTACCGAGTGTGTAACTTATTCCTCTTTCCTTCATGACACCAGCACATTTATGCGGGAGTGTGTGCGTACCATGCGAATGATTGATATAATGATGTCATTAAAATTCCATTTTCGAAATTTTTTTAACTTCTTTCCTCTTCAGTTACCCCCTGATTTGCACGGACATTTTTGCCTGCATAACATATAGCTGGTATACCCGTTCTTCGCACGGATGAACTGAAAAATTAAACAAAACAGATTGAAGGAAAAAGAAGTTTTTAATGAGTTAATTTTATGTGAATTGCAAATTAAACAAAAAAAGCTTTTTGCATATCTCAGCTAGACAAAAAAAAGAAAGAAAAAAACACCTTTGTTAAATTTTAAGTATGTAGATCTAATAGCTGATAAAAAGGATTTTTTTATTCATAATTCCTCGTAACACTCTTGCGGGTCGATTTTTCAAAATACCTCCCTAAACTGATCTCTGCTCAGCAAAAGTAACACATTGTTAAACGTTTTGCGTAATGAACGCTTAAAGTAGTGTAAATAATTTATATCTGAAAGTGTAATACATTAATATTAATTTCTGTCATATTTATTTTATTTTAAAATTGTAATATTAGCAAGCAACGCCGTTTCTTAAATTATAATGGCGATTCAATGAAGAACATAGTGAAATGTTAACGACAGAGTCAAGTTGGTAAATTCCTAGCTACTTTCGTAGCTCGAGCTTTATTAGAGATTTCTAAGACCCCCGTGCAGGGCTGAAATGCACTTTAATACTTTTACCAACCGCATTATGATTTACTGCAGTTTTTTCATACAATATTTTTTTGGATCACTACATTTACAAATTAAGGGATATACATATGCACACTACTCCACTTCGGAAAATTTAATCCTTTAGAGCTAATAAATTAATTAAATATATTCCACTGTAAAATTAATTATATAAAACTGTTCACTTAAAATAAGTAGTCAAGTCATTTTCCAAGGACTTCACTAACATACAAAAACATAAGAGACTTAAATTTTGACATAAACTATTTTTTCGGGACAAAAATAATAATCTTTGCAATCCGCTGAAAATGCCGTCAGTTGAAAACGCAATATCTGCTACAAAACTATTCGGTTTCCCCACTAAAATACTCATCATAGAACCCGTGCTGTCCTATATCTTGGAAGAGTGCATTTCAAAGAATATTCTAGCTAACTATTGGCAGAATAATCCTTCTAAGTGGTGTGGTGTGGCAGTTAGGAGAAGGGGGCCCTAGCTTAGGTGTCTTCCACGTCATTTGACCATGGTTCAAAATTACGTGATACGTTGCCAAAAGTCCTCGTGTAGCAGAACAGTGCGATGTTAATATTCACTCACTCACACACTCCAAAAAATACAGTACAGTAGTTATATATATTTTTATACTTAAAAACGCAATATCTGCCTATTCAAATAAAGTTATAGCGTTATAAATAACTACTAACCACTAACAAAGTTTGAAAATTTGTCCAATTCATGCAGCGTGAAAGAGAAAGTTTATTTACTTTAAGTACCAGAACCGATAAAAACATTTATTTTGAAAAAATATCAATTTCTTACTACCAAATGTGCATAATAAAATCATAAAAAAAACCATTTAAATAAAGAGAGATTTGTAACAACCACTCCCTTCAAGACTTTGTTTTATTCTGAAATAAAAAAATAGGCATTATTCTGATCACAGGAATTAATTAGAAGCGAGCCCCTTGCGTAGCCAAAACAAAAAGGGTTTTTTACAATCAAAATATAGATATATGCTGTGATGGGAATTTTTGCAGAGCAAGCCAGATTTGCTTGCAGATGCCAGAATTTTTCCTACTTACTTGACAAATATCGTTATATTTTGGACACTTTTTACAAACTTTTATAAATTATAGCCTATGCTATAAGTTATAGCTTATGTGTTACTCTGATGTATAAGCTATATTACTGTAAAATTTCATTAAAATCCATTCAGTTGTATTTGCGTGAAAGACCCACAAACATCCTCACAAACTTTCACATTTTAATATATATTAGATTAAAAAAGATTTCTAGAAATTAATTAAAAGCAAGATAATTTTTAAAACAGTTTAAAAGGTGTTGAATACTTTTTATAGCTTTTATGTAAGCACAAGGTTTGCAATTTTTTTTCACGTAATGGCCTTAACCCAGCGTTTGTCAAACTGTGGGGCGCTCCCCCTTAGAGGGGCGTGACAACCCTTCAAGGGGGGCATGAGTACTTTAAAAAGTCAAGGACAAACATTATTTTAAAAAAAAAATATTAATTTACTCAAAGGAAGCACAATAATAATAATAATACAATCTGGCATAATGAAAAATAAAATAAACATATACACTGATATAATACATTTATAAATGTATCAGTACTGCACCATGAATTTCATTATTAATTTAACAATACTAAACTATAAACAAGTTTAATAATAACCAGTGACTCTATGAAACGTCATAAAATTATATACAAATTTAATAATTATCTTAACAATTTGTACGGTTTATAATTAAAAACGTATTGCAGATTTTAATCAAAATTGTATGTAAAGGGGGGTGATGAAAATTTTTGTTGAAAATCGGGTTGCGAGTATAGAAAGTTTGAAAACACTGCCTTAACCTGATGTTTTATTTTCATAAGAGAGAAATATGGAAACTATTTTTTTGAATATTTAAATCCCATTAATATTATTCAAAATAAACCCTTTTTTTAAAGTAGTGTCACATGTTTTTACAATGAACCAAAAATATATATGTGCAGTTTAAAGAAGACTTACATATTTAATTTTGAAAAAAGTATAAAAGCATGTATTATATATATATATATATATATATATATATATATATTGATGGGAGGTCGCCGGTCCCTAGGGATTGCAACTGTAGCCAATATCCTTGCATCAATTTCACAAAACACAAACGATTGGGATGAGCAACTCCCGCACACCATGCTAGCATTAAATTCAGTGATCCATGAAGCCACATACACATCTCCCTTTTTCTTCGAACATGGCAGAGATATTCGATTATCTTACACTTACGAAAATAATTCTGATACACCACAAAATAAGTATGAATATGTCGAGAAACTTTTACCATCTTTGGAGCATACTTTCAATAAAGTTTTAAATAATCTAAAGGATCAGGAGGCATCACATGTTGAATTGAGTACGAGAGCGACAAAACAACATCATTACAATTACAAAATCGGGTCCTTGTGTTTTATAAAGACGCCTAACATTAAGTCTATTTTATCTCCAAAACTCAGGCCTAAGTTCGAAGGTCCTTACAGAGTGATAGAGCGTTTTTCTAATGTCAATTATAGGGTGCAACATGTAGAACAATTGAGGAAAAGATTTAACACGCATGTCAATCGGCTGATTCCATTTATTAAAAGATTTTCATATTTGCATTTGAAAAATTTGGGTGATTTACAACCAGACGAGACGGAGGTTAAGGGTATTGTTCCAGGTCCACGGTATAATTTAAGGGCTCGTGCAGGTAATTCGGCTCGTTAATACATTTCCGCGCAAAAAATATTTGAGGGAGACTTAATTTTTTTACAATTTTTCGCTTCGTCAATTTCGAGAGCACGCATTGAATGGTACCTGTCTCATAGTTGCACCTTGTTTCATGTTATGTTTTATGTTTTTTTTTGTTAGATCAAATTTTATACTCATTTATTTAATGATTTCCTATTATTTAATGAATTCCAGTTAAATTTTTTTTATGCAGTTTGTTTTATGTCTTGATTTTATGCTTAAATGACATAGTGTTGTTTGTGGTTAATATCAATTTTAATTCTAGATAAAATATTTTTATGCTGTGTGTTTTGTGCAATATATTAAATAAATTTTGTGTAATGCAAGTGTTATTCAATGATAATCATGTACGTACGTCAATTTTTAATTTTATTAATTTTAAGCTTTAATTTATGTTTGCGGCAAAAGTCAAATTTTATCAGGTCAGGTCAGGTCTGGACACCTGTCATGAAATTTGAATGTTGTTACGATACATACATATTTGAATTTTTTTTCTCATCTATTACATAATTTGTGTTGTTATTATTATCTAGTAATTTTAATTTTTTTTTCATACAAAAGGTTCTTTTATTGAATAACTTAGTTTATGCTGATTTGATTGTGTATAACTGTGTACTTTCTGGTTAAATTTTGATTTTGGATAGAAGATTAATTTTTTTTTAGTAGCCCTTTTGTTAGAATTAATTTATTGCTAAATTTTGTTGGTGTATTAATTTTAAGTGGTTGTGTATTACTAAATGATGATAACATTGGAATTTATGCTTGTTAAGATATGGATAGAGATGGTTGTTTGAATATTTTCTATAAGATATTAGGTTGAAACTTTAATAATTTTTTTTTATGTGAGATGATTGCTAACTTTGACTTAAAATTTTCTTGTGTTTCCGTTGCGTGTTTCAATGCTCATCTAATTTCTGCGTTGTTTGTTTTGCTACAGATTTGGAATTTTTTTGTTGTTGTTTATGCCGGGGTTTAGATTAATTGTGGTTGTTAAATTAATGTGCAGTCAATAATTGTGTCTTGCTTGTGTGCTAAACTTTACTAGGAATTGAAGGTTTTGTTTGTCGAGATAGTATTTCTGTTGGTTTAGATTAATTGTGGTTGTTAAATGAATTTGCAGTCAATAATTGTGTCTCGCTTGTGTGCTAAACTTACTAGGAATTTTAACGTTTGGTCTATCAAAATGGTAATTTTTTTAGTCGTTGATGCTAGGCTTACATGTGTTGATTTATGTTATCGCGTGGGTAGATTATTTAGCCGAGTGTTGATGTTGATTAAATTTTTTTGTTCTGGATTTTAATACGCAGTTCTGCTTGTTATTTGGTAATAAGCCTTTTTTTTTGTTGTTGGTCAGCTAATGGTGTTGAAAATGTTTCGTCCATTCGTTTCGAAAACGTGGGGAGAGCTTTTGTCCGCACCCTTTTTCGTCCGTAATCCCCCCGCATGCCATCCGGTCTAGGGCGGGACACTATGTGTTGATTGGACATTCTGTTTCTTGGTTACTCCTTTTTCGCAGGGACTCTCCTCCCCGCGGGCAGCAATTCAGGGGTGGAATTTTTGGATGTCGGATTCTTGCCGCCTTAGGAGGGGTTTTCCCCTCGCCCCCCACTGCTGTCGCGACAGAGATTCAGCAAAATTTTTCCGATGGGTTTTCGTTCCCCACCCCTTTTACGTTACACTGCTGTTGCTATGAGACTCGAAACTCATAATTTTTTTGGTTTGAAAATGTTGGAAGAGGATTGGGCGTTGTTGCTATGAGAATTTGAAACTGTTGGAAGAGGATTAGGCGTTGTTGCTATGAGAATTTGAAACTGTTGGAAGAGGATTAGGCGTTGTTGCTATGAGAATTTGAAAATGTTGGAATAGGATTGGGTGTGAATTTTTTTGTTGTTGTTTCACTACTTGTAAGGAGTTACATAAGTTTGAGTTAGAGATTTCGTGGAATATTTGAGACAGTTATTTGAAGGAGATAGATAAAGTTTGCACTTCGATGAATGTGTTGAATGGTTGGGAAGGTTTTTTTTTTATGGAGATAGTTAAGTTTGTGTTCAAAGTGTACGTTTATTCGATAGTTGTTTTTTTATGGAAATGGATAATTGAGTTGAAAAGAAAGTTATATGGTTTACTTGAGAAAAAATTGTTTGATGTACAGAAGGATATTTTGATTTAAGGATTTTGGGCAAAGGAAATTGAGTTGATATAATTATACGGTACATTTGAGAAAGTTGTTTTGATGTAGAGGGTAATTTGAGTTCAGGATTTTGTACGATTTCGAGTAATTATGTTGATGAACATAGATAAGTTGAGTTAATGATTGTGTGGTATATTTAATAATGTTTTGAGATGCATTTAGAAAGTTCGAGTTGAGGATTATGTGAGATTTTTGTAAATAAGTTGATGCGCAAAGATGGGTTTTAGTTTCTGGTATTGTGGAGAAGTCGATTAATTATTCGGATATTGCAGATAAGTCTAGTTAGTGTTATTGAGTACGTGAGATTTTGTGTACATAAGTTGATGAGCATAGATGGTTTTAGTTAATGGTATTGTGGAGCAGTCAATTGATTATTCGGAAGTTGCATATAAGTTTAGTTAGTGTTATTAAGGAATAAGATGTGAACGATCTGAGGAAAGGCAATTTTGGATTATCGAGGAATCATTTTAAGGTTACTGAGAATTTTGGGTTGGTGTTATAGAATTATAATTGAGTTATTAATTAGAGGATTTTCGATGAATTGAGTTAGCGGTATTGTTGTAAATCGAGGATCTTGTTTTTCTTTTTTTTTCGTGTTTGTATATTTGTTGCGCGTATAGTGAAACATTTTGAGTTTTTTTATATTATCTGGACTTGATACATTGTATTACATAGATTGTTAAAAAGATATGTTGATTAGTTAAGGTATCCGACTAGGTTGAAAAAGTGTTTTTTGACAAAAGAGGTCGAATTTTTTTTTATGATTGTAAAATCAAGCCCCAGCCTTTAAGATTCCAAAACAGTCTTTATTTTAATTTTACGTAAATTAGAACTCTAATTATAGCAATTTAAATAAGTCATAGCAGTTGAAAACGAAACCGGAAGTAATGTAATCTGGACCGGAAGTGAGCTACATATGCAGTATTTAATTATTATTTCCCTAAAATGAAGTTTCAAAAACCAAATTTTAATTATCTGCTTACTAAGCCACAGTTTGCTAATAATTATTTCAAATAATTTTGTTGCAAACGATTGGCAACGGCATTTTAAGACCATCGCTATTCCGTGTTTGTTTACATTCGACGTTAGATTTACCACGCCTATTTTAATTCTTTTTTCTCTATTTTGCTTTATTTTTAGAATTTAAATTATTTCAATTTAATCTTTAATTTATTTTACCTGAAATCATGGGTAAATGTCGCTCATATCGTCCCCGTAAAAGAAAGTTTCAAATAAACCAAAATAAAAGAGCTTCAACAGCTTCATCTAATGAAATTATGACCGCCAGTTCACTGAAGCTGCAGCAATGTAATGAGGTAAGTAACATTTCAGAACATTTAACTGGAAACAGATTGATTGATCTGGAAATTTTAATTGGTATTTTTTCCTTATTGTGTTGCCCAACAAAAATGTGTACAGCAGGAAGCCTTTATCTTGTAGAAGATTCAAGGTTTATATTATCTTCAAACTTTTCTTTGCACTGCAAAATTGCAGTTTCATATCGGCATTTTGTACTTCTAAAAAGTTAGACAAAATGAATGAACTCAATAGTCGTTTTGTTTATGGATTAAGATTGATTGGTAGAGGTGTTTCAGCAGGAAGAAAACTTTGTGCAGTTTTGAATCTACCTCCCTTTCTCTCAAAGCTTGCATTCCGCCAACAAGAAAAAAAACTCCTCAGTGCTGCTATTTCCATTGGAGAAAAAATAATGAATGACGCAGCAAAAGGTATTAGGCAATTAAAAAAATCTATACATGGTATTGTAAATTTGGGTGTTTCGGTGGATGGTACCTGGCAGCGTGTGTAGTGGTTTTTCTTCGCTAAATGGTTGTGTTAGTGCAATATCTGTTGATACTGTGAAAATTATTGACTTTGAAACTTTATCTCAGTTTTGTAGAAAATGTAATTCAAAGACGAAACAACAAAATGTGAAATTGCAGTGTAATCATCATAAAGGATCTTCCTCCAGCATGGAACCGGTTGGGGCTTATCGTATTTTTGAGAGGTCGGAAGATCATAGAATGTTACGATACACTGACTATTATGGGGATGGGGATTCCAAAGCTTTTGATGCCGTGAAAGACATTTACGGGAAAGATTCTGTTACGAAGCTGGAATGTATAGGGCATATTCAAAAAAGAGTTGGAACAAGGCTTCGAAAATTGAAAAGCAGAAATAAAGGACTCGGGGGGAAAGGTAAATTAACTGATGGTTTAACTAATAAGTTACAAAATTACTATGGGATTGTTATTTGAAGCAATATTGGGAATTTGGAAAAAAATGCAGTTTGCTGTTATTGCTACCTTTTTTCATTGTTGCTCATCAAACCATCAGCCAAAACATGGACAGTGCCCTGTCGGAGATGAAAGTTGGTGTAAATTTCAACGGGCTAAAGCTTCAAATATTGTGTACCAGGATAAATCTTTGGGTCTGCCACAAAATATTGTTAACACGATAAAGCCTGTTTATATGGATTTGTGTGACAGAAATCTTTTAAAAAAATGTTTACACGGAAAAACTCAGAATCCGAACGAAAGTTTTAATGTAATTTTGTGGCAGATATTACCAAAAGAAGTTTTCGTTGAGCATCAAACATTGCGTTTAGGAGCATATATTGCTGTTGTGCAGTTTAATAATGGCTTTCAGGGATTAATATCCATATTAAATGAAATGGGTATTGTTTCGGGGTATTATACTATACGGGGACAAAAAATCTTCGATAATGAGCGTATTGCAGACTCAAAACGTCACTCACTGCCAACAGCAAAAACCTGAAGAAGAAAACTTAGGCCATTCGAAAAAAAAGAAACATAAAAATTGAGGAAGAAGAAGGAATTACCTATAAAACTGAGAATTTTAAGTTGTTTTTTTAATATTTACTTTATGTAACTTATAAGTATATTTTTTAAATGTGTTTTTGAAAATGAAATTTTCACGATAATTTTTGCACGAAAACTGGGATATCTCCAGAACAATTATATAAAATTTAATGAAATTTGCAACACTTATGTTATAAGCCCTTGAGAGTGTAGCAAACCGCAGTTTTTAAGATACTTACACTTGATAACATTTTATAGTCCTTTTAGCATAGAATAAAGAGTAATTTTGACGAAAATCATTAACGTGAAGTTCGAATGCTTATTAAATATTTATTTTTGAAAATATTTTTTAACCTGCGGTTTGCGACACTTCAGGTGGATAAATAAATGTATCAATGCAATTAAAATTACATTATGTCCAATATATATTTTTTTACGCTGTTTTTCCTGCAATTGAAATTTTTTAAAACATTTTATTAAAATAATTTTTTTTTCAGAAACAGAGGTGATGCATGGTATTTATTTCATAATTATAACTCTTTAGGCCTATTTATGTTCTTTAAAATAATAAAATTCTTCTGATAATCAATTTTGAAAAAATTGGTCTTCGAACCTAGTCGGGTGCCTTAAGCGATATTTTTTTTATCTTGGAATTTATGTTTAATTATGTGTAGCACTTGAAATAATTTTCTTTTAGTTAAATTACTTTACTCTGTATGTGTCGCCTCATATGACTTGGGTTGCATATCAATTTTATGTTTTTAATTTTTTTTCTCTGAAATTTTCAACTGCACTTGTGATTTCTGGAATTCATTTCTCAAATGGAAATTCGAATGTGTTGAATGTGGAAGAATTTTTTTTCCTCTCAAATTTAAATTTAAGGCATTAATCGCTATAGTTATTTTTTTTTACAATCGGATTTGCTAATTTTTATTTAGTCTTAATTCTGCACTCTGTTTCTTGTGTTGGCGGTTGCCGGTGATCGTCATATCGCAGGAAACGGGATGTTATGTTTTGTTTTATTTTGCTTTTGTACACTTTGGGGGTGCATACTGATCACATGCGCACTCATAGTTTGCAATTCTAAATTTAATTGCAGTAATTTTTTTTCGTACTTTCATCTGTAACCAATGCTCCTAGTGAAGATTTCTTTTAAAATTCCTTAGGCTACTCAGCATTCTTACAGGTTATAAAATTTTTTTATCATTTATACGATTCGTTAATTTAGAGAATTTAATTTGGAAATCTTAATTAATTACGTTATTTTTTTTTAAACTTTCATTTGTAACCAATGCTTGTAGTGAATTTTTTTAAATTCTTAGGCTATTAAGCATTCCCTGAGGTTATAAATTTTTTTTCACCTATGCACACCCATTGTTTCAATTTCTAATTTTTCACTTTAAATTAATTTTTTTTTACAAAAGATTGTTATCGATGCTCTTGGTGAACCACTGCAATTTCTTATGCTTTGAGTACTGTTGAGGGTTAAAAGAGTAATTTTGTTTGGTGGTCTGGGACATGCACTTCACATTAGTCGTGTCAAGATTTCGATGTTAAACGATTATGAGGTGTCTGTTTCTGGGTGCCACGCTTGAATTGTATGTAAATGTTTTCACTAGCGTTTATTTCTTATCAATGTATTTTGTTCAATACTCCTAAGTGTTGTTATTGTGAGTTGCGCAGTTGTTAGATACGCAAATTTTGGATTTTTACGTGTTATTTGTCTTAATATTTTTTATTATTTAGTGGCACACGATTCTTTGTGATTGTTTAATTAATTCTATTTGTCAGTCTATGTCTGATGTTTTTGTGAATTGTTTGGGTGATCCATTCAGTGAAATTTTTTTCTCCTCTTCGTACATTAACGTCATTGTACTTGTTGATGGTTAATTTGGTTTTCCCTCACGGAATTGGGTAGGAATTTCAGAAATTGATTGTATTTTTTTTTACATTCTTATTTTTATTTTATGAGCGGTGAGAGGAGTTGGAGGTTAGTGCTTGGAGTCTTCGACGGCGGTCACAAAGGGCCAAGTTTAATTTTTTTTTCTCATAACTGTTGTTTCATTACTAATATGGTTTCCCTGGGAGACAAAGTTTTTTTTTTTATTTTTTTGCAGTTTAGCAGATTTCTTTAGCAATATGGAAGCGATGATGGAGCTGCGAGCATCATGGACAAGTATGGACAGAACCCCCACAGGATTCAAACAGCACAGGAATACGAATCGCTTTCAGTGAGATTACGACGCTCCAGACAATTTTTTTTCTCTACCATCAAGACGTGGACAGCTGTTTGTGAACCAGGAGTCTGTGAATTTTTGGACTTTGATATTGACATTTTCTCCATGAATTTTCTTTTATTGGATGTGCCGACGCTAGGCCAATTTTATATTAATATTTACTTACTGAGATTTTTGTTTTTCATTCATTCTAGTTTTGTTAATCTGAAAGAGGGGAGGAGTGATGGGAGGTCGCCGGTCCCTAGGGATTGCAACTGTAATTTGTATATCTGCCCTGTTGTTGTTTACAACGAAAGGAATTTCTTGGGTGCGTCTCTTACCCCACCGAAAAGAGTGACGTGTTCCCACGCCTGGAAGAAGGCATTGCACCCATAAATACATCATGATATGGGGTTTTTTTGGGAATTTCCCGCGCTTGGGGGATGTCATTGACCGGGAGAGGATATCCTTCCGCTGACTCTAGACCAATCGGAAAAACTGATTGAATTTCTGTAAAGAATCCGCTCCAGAATACAAGAGAAAACTGCCGCGAAATAAAAGCTGATGCACCACGAATTGACGGTCTCTCTCGGGGCTTTTTTCACACACCTAATTGGTCTGACACGTCCTTTTTTTAGTCACCGCAGTTGGGGACTATCCGGGCACCACCGTCATGACTCCTCTCTCACCGATATCATTCAGTTAAGTAATCATGTATCTCTTTAGTATATAACGTAATTTCAATCTTATTGTTAAATAAATTAAGTGTTAATTTAAAGAACGGCCTTTTAATTTAGTGTACTGTTTTAATGTTTTTTTGAGGATTTAGTGTTTAATTTTAACTTAAGCTATGATGCGACGTGACAGTCAACCTGGGTATTATAAAATGGATAATAAGAATAAATTAAATCAATTTAAGTTAAACCGGCGTCGCATTAATATATATATATATATACATATATATATATACATACATATATATATACATATATATATATACATATACATATATATATATATACATACATATATATATATACATATATATATATACATATATATATATATACATATATATATATATATATATATATATTGTATAATGCAACATGTACTCATATATATATATATATATATCCATCGCAATTATTCTAATTAATTTATTATAAAATCAATTTTCATGAAAGTAATTTCATTTTTTAAGCACCCAATAAAGTAACAACTTCCTATGAGTTATTTTAACTTGACATTTTAATTTTCTTAGAACAGGGAAGTTGTTCAAGAAATTCGTTTTTCATCCATCCATCAAAGGAGAAAAATGAAGTCTGTAACTATTCCCTCGAGGCCGGGGGAAAAACTTAAAATTTACTTAGCTTGAAAGAAAATTTAAAGAAGTTTTTATTTATTTTTTGCACAGCTGGTAGCGACTGAATACAAGAAAGGTTCTTTTTTTAACTGAAAACCTTTCTATAAACTCTCATTCGTTAAGCAGCAAAAATAAATTTTTTCAAAAACAAAAGTTAAAAGAATTCGAAAGAATATTTTTTTTATCCCCTTTTGTTGAACATTTTTAAAAAGCTCGTTTGTCAACAACTATGAATATTTCTTTGGTATAGTTTCTATGTCAAGTGAAGAGTTAAAAAAAGCCACTCTTATGAACACAAATATTTTAATTTCCCTTACACCAAACAAGGGAAAATAACTTTTATGAAGCATGTTATAGCAGTTTTTATGTCAGTTAACTTTTTCTTTTAAACCCATTTTGCTTATCCATTTTATCATTCTTTTTTAATTAAAAAACTTTTTATGACTTTATATTTCTAAACATTTTTTATAGAATATTTACTATTTCAATGCGTTCGTAACATTGTTATTTTATAAAATATTTACTGAATGTAAGGATTTTTTTTAGTCTGAAGATAAAGTGTAGAGTTCGAAAATGAAAGTTCTTTTAAGCAAGTAATATCTAATAAACGAGTATACTTGTGACAAAAGTTTAAATCATACATACATAAGCAAACTCTTTTCTTTTTCACAAAACTTGTTTTCGAAATAAAGTTATGTTTTTAATGTTAGGTAATAATAAACTGGTGTATTTATTGAATTGATTGGATTTTTCGTTTTGCAATATAATTACCAATAGGATTTTTTATGCAAAAATGGTTTCTTGCAAAAAAAAAAAAAAAAAAAAAAAAAAAAAAACAGCTGGAACACTATTTTTTGAATAAATGTGATTTACTATAAGGGAAATGCTATGCATTTTATACCCTTAACAAGATTCAGTGGTGTAAGCCAAAAAAGGGTTATTAAGGAATTGAACTCCACGAATAAAAATTTTGAATTCGCGATACACAGAATTGATGTTATATCAGCGTGGGTTATTAAGCGTGGGATGTTACATAACTGCGGTGCACGGCCCCTTTGAGTGGCGCGATGACCTTGCGAGGGCCGGCGAGCATATTGAAAATAAAAGGTTTAAAAATTTTTTTTTGGAATGAAGTAAAACAAAATACTTACTGACATAATAAAAAATACACATTTACACTGGTATAATTAATATATATCATTTGGTGATCATCAGAAATAAAAGGTTCCACTTCAAAAGGTCATTAATTATCTTTAATCCTGTAACCAAATAAAAAAAGTCATTTTCTTTGTTTTGCTGAAATCCCACGATGAGAGATATTGTATTATGTTATTTTAACCCTTAAAATATTACTTTGATTACCATATCTTAGACCTTCAAACTTTATGGTATGTTTCACTCAGTTTCTTTTTGTTTTAGGAAAATTGTAAATAATATTGTTCTGTTGCTTTTCCTTCCATGTGAATGAGTTTTATGATACATGGAAATGCTTATTGAGTACTTTGAAGCATTATTTGGCCAAGATGTATTTTTATGAGTATTCTGAATCAAATAATGCATAATGAGAAATGTTTTACTCAATTACTTTTTAGAACTGACATCAATATTTTCACTTTTAACATGGGAGCAATCACATGAGGCACAAAGTCAACGCAGGCTCACGAATACATGAATTAATGGGAAACTGTTTATTAGTTAACAGTGAATTTGACAGTATCCTTCTATTAGACAGTCTTAATGGGAACAAAAATGAATTAATCACAAATATGCCTTTTCTTAGAGTAGCAAACGTTTTTTTTTTTTTTTTTTATAATCAAGGTACTTGTTTTGATCGGGTACGCTGCGCGACCACTTTTGTTCAAAAATATTTTCTATGAAGATGCTACACTATACCTATGAACAACTTTGTGGTTTGATTGCTGTGTTGCATGACTTATTATGGTTTATAAATGTAAATGAACAGAGTGTAAAAGAAATGGGCATCTTCGATCTCTATTGAAGGAAGTTGAAACTCATGAAGCAATTGAAGAAATTGCTGAAATAATGCATATTTATCAAGAAAGCGAAAGTACATATGAGAAAAGCGATATACATGAAGCGATTGAGTTGAGTTGAAATTTTCTAATGCTGCCTAAATAACTCTATCAAGAAAACTATGAAGTCACAAATGTAGCACTTCGCTTTGTCAAAAAAACACAGAGAAGAAAAAGTTCATATTGTTATTTGTAGATCATCAAACGACAGCAAAACTACAATAAAGTGAACAAAATATGACAGTTTTGCTGAAAAAAAATGTTTCCGTATTGTTAGCGAAAAATGTCTGGGATTTATGTCCTTTGTTAAGTTCACGCACATTTGGAACATTTTCTTAGTTTTATTAGATTTTTTCTCAAATTATCAAAGAAAAATAGAAAAGTCCTTTAAAGTAGGTAAGTATATTTTCTCTTAATTAAATTATTCAATTGTGATATTTATCGTGTATAGTAAAAATAATTATAAAATAAATTATAGTTTAATAACAAACTAAAAAACACGCTTTTATAGTGAATCGAACTAAAAAGTAATACAATTAATAATATATATTATTTAAAAGTAACATAAAAATTTAATTCTTATCTTGTTGATTCGATTTATAATTATGATCGTATTGTTGCTTTAGCGCCAAAGTACATTATTATTGCATTCGATACCTTATTATTTTGGGGATTAGGGGTGCGATAAAATTTATGATTGAAAATTGTGTCGCCACTAGTGAAAGTTTGAGAACCACTGTGTTAAATGCCAAGTGTGTCAAACACAACCGCTATTTTGGGCCACGCAAAACAATATTAATGTGGGCAGCAAAATAAATAAACATTTATCTAGAAAAGTCAGTTTATTTGGAATAATACATTGTAATAAACATATATAAAATCACAATAAAAATGTAATGTTTATGCACTAAGACACATATCCTCTCCTCTCTACCGCTATATTTCCTATTTCGGGAGACATTTTGATACTTTATTATATATTATAGTGTACAAATGCACTGGCCCGACAGCTAAAGTGTTCACTTTGTGCCACGAGTTTGACACCACTGCTATAAGTGATTGCTCATCTAGATAGTCGTGACAGATCTGCGCATTAAGCACACTCAAGTATAGATAAATCATTGCCAAAATTATCTTGCAACATTTAATAAATAGATAACGAAACAAGTTTAACATAATTTTTAATTAAAAGTAAATTCACCTTAATGAAATTGCCCAAAGAAAATATTAATCCAACGCATAGTATTTTGTTCTTAGTTAAGGTCTTTCTGATATAGATTATGTCCTGAAATTGTTTCCATAAACTGTAGAGGACACTGATAGTTACATTACGCTAACTGTGGGATCAACTCCACATCTACTCTCGGGATTAACCAACCTCTAGACTGCTGACAACTTTCCGGGGACACGGTAAGGGTAGTGGTCAAGGTAACAGACTTGTGGCCGGCGTGTCATTAGTTCGAGCCTAGTACCACTGAAGGCCAGCCATACTAAAGGAAGGACATACTGACTCTGTCTAAGCTCAAATGTTCTTATGTTGGTATGGTGTGGAAGTTAGGAGAGCAGGGCAGTTTTTAACCATCGTCACTTGACCATGGTAAAAAATTACGAGGTCCGTCTCCAAACGTCCTCGTGTAGCTGAATAGTGCGACGTTAATATTTATTCACTCACTCACTGATAAGTATGTACCTAGTTCTGTCATTCATATATTTGTAACTAATTTTTTAGTGGAAAATTTATAACTTTTACCCATTTACTGGAAGTAATATGACGAATACCGTAAATTAATCTGTTGCATGTGAGAAACTGCAGACGAGATCGCAGATTTTTGCATCAGAAATTATTGTATGACTTTTTTGGTCAATACTTGTAAAAATATACAAAAATTCCAGATTATCTTAAATTTGCACTCGGATGTAGGGATTATAGAATATGTAGAAAGATACCAAACTTTGAATGAATTATCTGCTAAACAATTTATTAAAGAGTAGAATAGAAAACATCACTGAAACTGTTGTTAAATGTGCTACTAAAAATAAATGAATAAATTTAATCCTCTGAAGTAAGTTCGAGAAAATTTCAAGCATCAAAATTTAGTAGCGAGAACCACCAATAGATGGCGCAACAATCAAGTAACTCTCACATTTGGGAATTTGTGGCGTCGTCAAAAAACTTAGTTGCCAATATACAGACCATTCGAATAAATGTTTCATGTATACTATTTTACAAAGTTTTCTTACTTTTAAGGCATCTGACTACGTTTGGAACCCTAAATTGGACAAAGTTTATAAATAAATATTTTTTTTAATCTTAAGTGCTACATGAATTAGAATATATATATATATATATATATATATATATATAAAAGAAATATGTATTATTTATCAAAAACAAGAAATATTAGATAAAGAACATAACAAGAAATAGCATAATAAAAATATAAAAGCAGAACATGAAGAACAAAATTATAGAGAAATAAAAGAACTACAAAAAAGCAGAACCTAGCGAGTCAGAAAGCAATTTCGGTTCAACAGTAAAATCTAATTCCCGAATTTCTGTTGCTACATAAGATCTAAATTGATTGAATGCTTCAATCGGCATTCCGTATTTAATTGCCATTTTAAGGTAGAATTTATCTAAATCTTTTATAATTTGTTTCATAACGTTAGATTTATTTTTTGTGATCATCAGTCTAAAACCGGTACCTTTTTCCATAAAATTTCTTAACAAATCATCTTTCACGATGCTAAGGTCTCCTGTGACAACGTGCTGATAATAATCATCAATATAGTCTCGATATAGATTGCATCTAGATGATTCTGAACTTAGAAGCTCCGAGATTTGATTATAATTAAATATAAATCTACCTAATTTCTTGTTGTATCTGAAAGCCTTTTTAATAATAATATTTTTAATAGGAAAAAAGGATTGATATTTTTGAAATATATTTGAAAAATTAATTTTGTTAAAGGATTTATTCATTAATATATAATAATGTACAATATTCTGTAGAGTAATTTTCACTTGCATCTAATTTAATATTCATTTTTTGTACTAAATAGTTATTAAGGTCTCGAATCATATGCATACCATGAGAATCTCGAAATTTATATCTGCTTAAAATATCTGTCATAATTTTAATTTCAGTTTTATTCAAGCCAAACATAAACGATTTAATTAAGCCTGTGTTGTAGTTATCATCAAATTTAACAGCTAATTCTAACATAGAATTCTTGAGGTTTGACATGTCTCTAGTAACTCTTTTTCTGCGTTTAGCTTTTGAAATTCTCGCTAAACGAATATTATTACTATTATCAATAAATTTATTAAAATTCGGAAGATATAATGAATTCTCGGATTTTTGTTTAAAAGCTAATAAGACACTTTCACCTTTCCATATAACATTCAAACCATAAGGATAATATGATCTAAATGAATCTATAAAAAAGTTTTCGAACCATAATCTTTGTTTAATATTTGGCACTATTATAAGTATATGTACAGTTATGTTATTGAATCCATGTTTATAAAAGTGTCCTATCTCAATCTTAGCCTGGTTATTGTTGCAATCAAGTTTCCTTGTATCAGACCTATGCTGATTCAATCTAATATTGATAGTGTTTGAAGTCTGACCTATGTAAGCGAATTTACATATGTTGCATGTCATTTTGTAAACACAGTTAAAAGTCTTACAAAATAAATAACCTGCATCCTTATCCAACTGTTCCCTACTCATCATGCCACACGCCTTGCATCTTTTATCAGTGCAATATCTAAATTTTAGTTTTAAAGCATGAATATCTCTGAAAAACCTGTTTTCTAATATGTTACCAAAATCCTTATCTCTTTGATTTTCATCTATACTATCGGAAACATGAATATTTCGTTTTGCTGTACGAGATAAATTCTTATATTTAGAGTTCCAAAAAATTCGAGTTTTAAAAATTCTAACACGACAATGTTTAGATACAGAAGGGAAAGCAAAAAAATTCTGATTATCAAAATAATTCACACATTTTTTTGTATTTTTTTAAAAAAAATATAGTTTTTTTATATGCCAACTCAGAACTTTTGCGCCCATCTCCATAACTAACTAAAGCCATATTCAAATATAAACAAAATCTCTATATAAGATCTCATAAAATGGTAAATGGATGACGATGGTACAGATACCATTATACTGTACCATCGAGCAATGTCATACCCTGGTATAACAAATTGCCAGTCGCATAAAACTTGTTATTTTTCGAATTCATAG
Organism: Trichonephila clavipes; assembly: GCA_019973935.1. Lineage (NCBI taxonomy): Eukaryota > Metazoa > Arthropoda > Arachnida > Araneae > Nephilidae > Trichonephila > Trichonephila clavipes. Next base: position 425,723 of record BMAU01019734.1, on the reverse strand, counting down.
TTATTTTAAAAGTTAAAGCTAAATTGAAAGGACCCAAATAAAATATCATTAGCAAAAATTTTTTCAATCACATTAATATAAAGAGAAATAATGAGCAATAATTCCAAAAAATCTAATCTACTCATATAGATAAAATATCCACACAATTACTTTATAGGCACAAAATCAGAAGTTGGCATAATATTTTTATATAAACAAGAAAAACACACAAGTAAAAAGAACAAAGCCAAATTAAACTTAATAAAAAAAGAAAAACATTCATAGACAAGATTTTGAATCTAATGTCGATTTCAGAATTCGCTATAAGCAAACATACTCTATATTGACTACATCCATAACTGAACAATCTCATTAGTAAATAGATTTTTACATAGATAGGCGCAAAGCAGCCAATTGAATGCATAAAATATATATAAAAGAAATATGTATTATTTATCAAAAACAAGAAATATTAGATAAAGAACATAACAAGAAATAGCATAATAAAAATATAAAAGCAGAACATGAAGAACAAAATTATAGAGAAATAAAAGAACTACAAAAAAGCAGAACCTAGCGAGTTAGAAAGAAATTTCGGACTTAGGACCGAATAAGTGGGGTTAAACTAGTTTAAAGGCGCCAACCTTCCCCCTTAGCAACTCGGTAGGAAAACCAAATAAAATAAAATAAACAAAACTTCAGAGTATGGATAACTCAGAGAGCATGATAAAACCAATGACTACTATTATGTAACAAACTCTCCCAAAACTCTTAATGCAGAAAAATCACAAAATCACAAAATAATTATGTAAGAAAAGTAGAAAAATGCTAAAACAATTACATAAGAAAAGTATCATTCAAAAATTAATTTAACAAAATTTCTTTACTCACAAAGCTTTTACGAAGAGAAACAAGCATCTTGCCATTAATGAAAGTCAATTATTCACTAAGTTAATAAATTCGAAAATACATAACCACATCTTTTGAGCTGACTTTTAAACCAGCCAGAAAAGACAAGTATAAAATGACGACAATCAAATATGGTAAAATTTGAATTGAGTGATTGTCAAAAATGTAAATTTGCTAGGCTCTAATTTGGTTGGTTGTCATCAATGTGTAAGATGTTCAAGATGTGTGTGGAAAAAATGTAAACTGTGATATGAATGTTATGATATAATCTTCACAGCAAGACCACTAACATGCTGACTTTGAAAAACCTATTGTTGTGTGGTGGATTTGGAATTCGAAGTAGCAAGCCGGTTAATGTATTTGTGATGAATATAAGATCTCAAGAAATTAAAAGGGTATTCATGATCTAAACAACATTGAAAAAATTTATATATATATATAAACTGGTTTAAGAACTTTAAAAATGGAGAAACTAAAAACTTAGAAGAATATTTAATTAACATTTTGTTGCAAGAAATGATACAAGATTGACGTATTTGCAAATCATTCTTCTTTCACAAAAAAGGCTTTTTAACAATAATATATCAATTCTGTATGACTAAGACGAGTTCTGTGCAATGTCTGATATTTGAAATATGTAATTTAGAAATGGATTTAGGCATACTTTATTATATCAGAGTAGAGGAATTTTAACAAAAACACTATTCTCCGTTAGTAAAACCATTCTCTGTAGAAGGAGAGTGTTTTAAGAAGAATTGTGGATTCCCCCCTCCACCGTGTTTTGCAAAAAAAAATTGCATTTACAGTTTTTTTTTTTTTCTTGTAACATTCTTCAAACATCTTTATATCAATTGCTTAATTCGCCTTGCGTCGAATTAGAGAAGATGCTTTCACTGTGTTCATTGAAATATTATGTCGGATTATATATATTCACTTATCTCACGAAGCACTATTTTAATATGAAATCTCTATTTCCGGAATCCCACATGAATATTGCTCTAAGCAAGGTGTGTCTTTTAGAAACGTTCAAACGTAGATAATGACGATTAGGCACAAGTCGTCCTGTGATTGTGTCCTGTAACTGGTTTTACTCACAATATTGCTTTAACTTTAAATAATCAAGAAAATAGTGCACCTATCCAAAGACTATTTGGTCTTTCAGATTGATCATCATGCTTCATTTTAATACAAGTTGGGTTTTTTTTCTAAATAATGACATTTGCCAATATTAAGCACAATTTCACACTCATTTCAACGCTATAGTCCGTAGGTTCTTAACCTTTTTTAAACTGGCGTCCCCTTTTTAGTGAATATTTCGGCACGCCACTCCCCCCACGCCAGAGAAATAAGAGATTACATAATACATGGTGAAAAGAAGAATTCATTTTAAAATAATATTCTATTAATAGAACATAAATGTTTACTTTATTTTTTTTCCCTAGAGCCCCCTTTTTTTTTTTTTTTTACTTTTACTTACGAATCTGAAATAGCTATGACCAGAAGTACATTTAAATGAGTAATATTATATATTTTAGTTTTAGATAGAATATTGTTGGAATTGTGAAACGCTATTGAATTTCTTTTTTATTTAAAATAGTAGAAAAACAGTTTTAGATTACCTGTTCTAAAAACGCTTTGTGTCTGCGGTAGCCAAGTGGTATATGTATCGGATCGTGGCTTGCTTTGTCACGGGTTCGAGCCCAGTACCACTAAAGACCCGCCGTGTAGGGCAGCGATGCACGTTAAATCTGTCGAGAGCTGAAACGTCCTCCCGTTGGTGTGGTGTGGTGTGGTAGTTAGGAGAGGGGGTGCAGCTCAGGTGTCGTCCACGTCACTTGACCATGGTTCAAAATTACGTGGTCCGTCGCCAAAAGCCCTCGTGTAGCTGAACAGTGCGACGTTAATATTCAATCAATCAATCTAAAAACGCTTTTGAAAGAAGGTTTTGATGATATAAAATAATTCATAATACACTGTTGATTTAAAAAAAAATATGACTCAGCATTTAAAGCATCATACGTTAATTCCTGGTTAACATATTTGATTGTATTTCTTGGGTAATATACTTAATGAAATACAGTGGACAAACTATTTTTCCTACAGCTCATAGACAAAGTCAACACGTATACTACAAAAATTAAAATTTACTATATCATTCAATTTAAAACAAAAATGTATGTCTAAATATTATGTAATCCTTAAGTTTCTTGATCCAATTCCCGAAATATGTGAATTTTTGAACACATGATAGAAACTACCTGTTGTTGTAGTCGTGTCCTTCATTTTAGGAATGGATGAAATTTGTCAGAGCCTGATACACATATCGGACTTCTATATTCCAGCCCAAATTTGAAGAACACCTTGGGAATGGTCAGATACCTCTCACCTTTCTTCCCCGAGGGGACTTTTGGCTCGACGGCTATTTATAGTACCCCCATGCCGCAAAGGCGATATGTATTTGAAAACATGCATGTATTCTCCGAGTTTCGAACCCATACTCTAGGGCACATCAGTCAGCCTCATTAACCACTATACTGGATGGGCGACTTGGAAATTATTTAAATACATACAATCAACATAATGTAACCAGTATTAAAGTTTCGTTTAGTTACTATATAAACGGCATGATTTTTAGTCTTTTTTAAACTATATTTGGTTAATCTGCCGAAGTCCCTTCGTGTCATCTCAACACCCCCTTATATTCTCTGGGTGTTTTACTGCCTCCTTGAAAGCCTCAAACACTCCCAAGGTGGCGTTATTGCCCACTTTAAAAACATATGATATAATCTAAATAAATCGATAAATTCGAATTCAAATGTAAGATATGATTTAGTTTGTATGGTGTGTTTCTTTATTTTAATTATTTCTCTGCCTCAGTTAATGAGTGTGTGACTGGTGCGGCTGTGTACATAAACACATATAAACATACATCTACGTATACAGGATCTCCAAGCAAAGATACTATAAAAATTTCGAGGGGAAGTATGGTACACCTAAAAGACTCGAAATCACAAAGATACCTTCCTGAGGCTGTAAGGACACTCGAAGGTGTATCACATAAAGCTGGACCGTCCCTTTAGAGTTTGGATATAGTCTCTAGGCGATAAGACGGCCAGGAATTTCGACTCTAAGTGGCACGAGATAACTTAAAAGGGACATTACGCAAATTTATTGCAGTTGAACAAGGCTGCAGGTGAATATTCCGATAAATAGTGTCGCCAAATGAGTCTTCAATTCGCTGATAGGCCGTAGAGTGATAAAGAAAGCAGAATGTTACGGGTACACGAGTTCGCAAATTGTAATGGTCTATTCAATGGCCTCTACTGTGTCAGGAAGGCGTTTCTGAACCATCATTTATGTGTGATTCTTATCTACACTCCAAAGAGTTAACATATCAGCTGGCACATCTGTACATACAAAAACATAGTTGTTGTAAAAATGTTTATAAATACTGTTTACAATATCAAAATCTAGATATTTTTCAATGTAGATATATTTATCTATATAAATAAAAATGTAATAAGTGTTTGTTCAAAGTCGCTAATCTCCGAAACTAATGGACCATTTCCTCTGAAATTTTGACGTAACGTTGCATTTGAATCCGGACGGGTTCTTATGCATTTATTGTTTTGTAGTTATTTCCAAATTTTTAAAAATTTAATTTTTAAGTGAGATTTCAGTGTTATGACGTCATGTGATGTCACTTCTCTCACTAAATACGAAAATGTATACTTTATACATCGTTTTTCAAGATTATTACATTTTTTTACAATAGTTATGTTTATCAATTTGAATATTTATGAAATTTTTCTATCCTTTGATGCTTAATTAGGATTATTTTTCGGATCAATAATTTTTTAATGATTATTCTTTTAACAACCAAAATTTTGTTTTGTAGTTTGGGCAACATTGGAATAGTATTATCGTGGTATGTGTGTGTGTGTGTTTCCTTACATTACAAATTACTTTTTTCAGTAATTTCTCTCTCTCTCTCACGCAGGATTTATTTCTTTATCAAGTGAACATTATATTATTTTACAAATCAAAACTTTGTACTAATAAGGGTAGTTCAGTTCTTACTACAATTAACATTAGTGTTGTATTTCAATTTTCGTTATTTGATTTAGATAGTTTGAAATTAATATCATGAATAGTAGTAGCACCTATATTTATTTTCTCTCTAGTAATCTTTTTTTAAATTCAATCAATATAATCATTATTTTTTTCATATTTTACGACTTACGTGCGATGTCTTAATTTGGCAAAATTAATCGACGGGATTATTCTTAAATACCTTTTTTGAACTGTTTTTGACAATTTTTAAAATTTTCTTTGCTGTTTCTTTGAAATACGAAGTAAAGATTTTCTATTATATATTTTGTGTCTGTACAAAACTTTTTATACTGATTTAATCAAAACATTGATCCTTACTTTTTTTATATATTTTTAAGATTTAATTTTATTTTATACCTAGCAGTACGCCACAAGGGTTACAAATGCAAATGACAATACACAAAAATTCAAACAAATGAAAGAAAGTGTACTTATGTATTATTTCAGCAATCACCTACTTAATTATAACTTGCCAAGTTGGAAACCCATATTTCCTATTTGTCATATGTGTTGAGTTATCAACCTGTTGCTTCATTTCATAAAATGTCTCCGATAGGTTGCGATAATGCGTAAGTACCGTTTGCTTTTGTCAGGGACACAACTACCTCTGAATCCGCTGTACCAATGATACAAGGCCCCAAAGCTACAGCGGTCCCAATACGTGTTATTAAAAGTCACTAACAATGCTCATATTTGAAAACAGCCCCAAAAGATCTTTGATACAGTGCCCACTCAGAGCGGTTTTGCAATTTCATTTGTTTTTAATTCAACCGTTTTAAATGTGTACAATCTGCTTCTGTGCATAAAATTGCCTTGCAGAAAATCAAACTTATGTCATCATTCTGGCCAAGCAATGGCAGTGTTAGTAGTAATTACATATAGATCTGGAATAGGCATCAAAGAACGAGCAAAACAAAGAAATGGCTCAAATACCTGTTGAGGAAGCAGTGGTCATAAGATAGTAATTATTGTTGGCACTTATGTACTATCGCAACAGTCACCAACGTGCAAAATAATCGCCAAGTTGTCAACCTCATTTTTGAATGTCAGATATGATTTGAATTGGTAAACATGTGCTTCGTTTAATATAATGTAGCCAATAGGTTGCTATTATACGTAAGTACCTTATTTTTTCAAATTATGCTTTCACATTGATAATAATAGTTCAGTTCTTTTTCTGTCCGTTAACGTTAGCATTTTGTTAATTTTTTTTAATTTAATTTATTTGCAAAACTCCTCATGCTTCACATTGCGTAACATAAGGCTTACAGACGTAAGTGGTAACACAATTATATTATTTAAAACAAATTTGGAAAAACAACATTTAATACAAAAACATAAAAAAAAAAGAAATAGTGCACATTTACAAATATAAACAAGGGGAGGTACCAATCAAACTTTAAAAATCTATGCAGTAAACAAATTTTCTTAAGACATTTAGGCTTTTAGTACAATTGACCAATAAAGACAAAACAGGTGGCCAGGAAATACCTAAACGTGTGTGTGTGTGTGTTTGTTTTTAAACTCCTTTTTAAAATTCTCTCTTTTACAGAAATATAGTTTACAATAAAACAATACGTGTTCCACAGTTTCCGCATCCTGACCACAAGAACAAATATCACTCCCTATTAAATTAAATCTAGATAAATAGCTCTTAAAATTCCCATGTCCTGTTAGAATTTGGATTAACTTGAAATCAGTAACAAATTTCTTACATTTAAGCCGTTCATATATGGTTGGAAAAAAACTTTTTATTCCACAAAGCTTTAGGCGAGGCCAAGAATTCAGTGTTCCAGGAGGAAACAGTTCTTTCTCAAGCTACATGCTTCCAGTAGATCAATGTCACAAACACCAAAAGGTTCATATCTTGGCAAGTTGCCTCTTTGGCCAACTGATCCGCTCTATCATTGCCGAGATTCTCGCTATAGCCCCAATCATAAGAAAAGTGGATGTCACAGTCTAGGTAGTACAGAATAGACTGAACCTTTACAACAAGTGTTTGTGTAAAGTTTACGCTGAGCAAACAATTGAGTGAAGAGAGTGAGTCATTGCAAATAAGAAACGTTATTTTTGCAATTGTTAACGTTAGTATTGCATTTCGTTCTTCAATCTATTTTTATGCTCGGGATATATAGTTAGCTCGGGTTAACTGTACCCAGCTACATGCTACTACGGCTCAGTCAGCTTAAAGAGACTGGTACATCTAAAGTACGCCACGAGGCTTAAGAAAGTAAGTAATATTACACAATAATTCAAACAAATAAAATAAAGGGTACTTACATTGTATTGCTACAATCACCAAGTCTATTAATATCTCGCAAAGTTTGCCCTCTGATTTTATGTGTTGTACACGCTGAATTGGCAATTGGTGCTTCATTTCATATAATGTAGCCAATAGGTTGCGACAACACGCAAACTCTAAAAAAGTGAAAGTACATAAATAAGTTCATAAAATGATGCATTTTGAACGTAGGCAGTCACCTTAATTATTTTGTGATGTATCATATTGCTATTGAGCTGTGTCTTTTAAGATAGTGTCAATTTTGTGTGAGTATAGTTTATTTTTTCATTGTTCTTCATTTAGTTTGTAATTGTTTTTCTTATTTCTCAGTGCAATTGGTGAGAATTATGTTCTGTCAATTAATTTTCATTTAAAATCATAGTGAAATTTACATCTTTGGAGTGATTTGTTCAAGTTGAATGAATTATTATGCTTCCCGTTGCATCAGAATTAATTGATTTACGTTTGAAGTTAATTATTTTGTAAGTATTTTAATTTTTTCCCTTTTTTAATGTTTTGCAATTTTATAAGTGTTTTAAATTTAATCTTCATATTTTTAAGTCAATCAGCTTCCAGTCTCTGTTGCATTTTGAATGTAACCAGTCACCTTAATTATTTTTGGAAAAATTGCATTGCTGTTGTGTGAGCTGTGTCTTTAATGGGGGAGTTGATTTTGTGTAAGTATATCATAAATGAACAAAATGTCCCAATTTTTCCTGTGGATCATCCAAAATTCCTAACGTACCATCAGTTTGTGACTGTTGCTCTAGAACATACATTGGTAATTGTATATTAGCATCACCATAACAAAAGTGGTACCACGTAAGTCGTTCCTTGATTTCGAAACAACAAAGATTCTAAATTTTTTATATGAAAAAGAACCAATCGGTCCGATTTGGGTAAAACACATTGTGATTCACATGGTGGCCATTTGGCTGCGGGGATGCTAATATGCAAGTACCCACATAACAAATAATAGTTGTCCACCTGAAAATCAGTCTGTGTCTAAATATAAGCCACTCTGTTATAAACATTGGTCCTTAAATTTGTTGATAAGAATTGAATATGCTTATTGAGTTGTGAGTTGCAAGATTTATCAATCATTATCAACACTTCATCATATATATTTTGCCGCGAAATCCATGCTTATATTTGAACTTTCCTTACGTATATATTTTCAGCCACACACACATGTAGGGTTTATATTTCTTGCCCTAACTTTATTGTAGCTGAAAGAAAGCAGGCACATTCAATGTATGATTGTAAACAATGCACAAATTTGATTCTGTTGTCACGTGTTGTTCATGCCATTGATGCTTCCTAGTGTTAATGACATTTTTAATGTATGCAATCACCTTAATTATTTTTAGTACATTGCATTGGTATTAAGCTGTCTTTACTATAGAGTTGATTTTATGAGTGTAGTTAAAAAAAATTCCACCATTGTGTTTATCATTTAGTTTTTCCTCTTTATTTCTCATATCGTTTAGTAGGAATTGAGCTCTGTCAATTAATTTTCATTTAATTTCAAATTATATAGTAAAAAAGATCTCTTCAGAGAGATTTGTTGGAGTGGAATGAAATATTCTGTTTATTACTGCTTTGGAACTAAACTATGTTGATTAATATACATGAAGTTAAGTCAGTGCTTCTCAAACTTTCAATACTGGCGCCCCCCTTTTCGATCACAATTTTTTCGCGCCCCCCTTATACATTAATAATGTACTGAATGCAATAATAATGCACTTTAACGTTAAAGTTACAATAGGCGATCTTAATTATAAACCATACAAATTAGTAACATAAGTATTACATTTTGTATACTACTTTTAAGCAAAATAAATAAATAAATAAAATAATAGGATAATTATTATGTTATTTTTTCCTTTCCCTAATTTTTAAATTGAACATATTGCAAAATGCGGTAGCTGCTTAGAAGACAAAATATAGATATCTGCTAAATATAGAAAAAGAACTCAGAGGGTCAATTTCTAATAATAAGCATTACTTATAAAACCTTTTCTTTCCAAGACAAGCTCATGGACGTCATTAATACTTATAAACTTGTTCTTAATTTAGTATTAATTAATTAGTTATAAAAATATTCTGTGCAGCACTGATACATTAAAAGTATTCCGGCTGAAGTGCCTGCTCTTTGCTCGAGTTCACAATTATAAGAAAATAAAACATTATTGATATAAAGCTGAATTGTAAGGGAAGCAAAGCCAAGTGCTCGACAATGTTTACAAAAACGTAAAATGATTTTTTTAAAATCGTTGCTCAAATTATAATTAGTTTTAAGCGAATTGTAATTTTAAACCTCACAGAATTAGCGTTTATAATTGATGTTAAACAGTAGCGCACACAGGAGTTTTTCAAGGGGGAGTCCGGGGTCGAAAGTTCACCAATCTTGTATCAGGTTCCTTTTGATTTTGTCGATTTTCGGGAACAAAACACAGTAAAAAACTAATTCTAGAATAAATAAATAGCATTAACTAATAAAATTAATCATTAATAACAAATACTTAACTAAATTTTGCGTACTATAAACTTAGAATTATAATCAATCGGAAAAAATCAAGGGCTTTGGGCGGTCCGGACCACCCCCCTTGTGTGCGCCACTGATGTTAAATAATATAAAATATCGATGAAGAATAATTGTATTATTTTTAATATTTAAAGTGAAAATACTTCAACATGTTTTAATCCGGGAGCAGGCGCGCACTCGGTACGGTCGGGGTTATTGAGTAATCCCAATCCTTTTTTTTATAGTTATTTTATTGTACACGATACAAATCATGATTCCAGTGAATAATTAGCTAAGAGAAAGTTTACTTACCTACTTTCAATGACTTTTCAATTTTTCTTTGGTAATAAATAAACAGTTTTGCCAGAATTAACGATTTCGTAATCTGTGTGTCCCTCGCGACCACTTCCGGGTAAAAAGTATATTCATTATGATAATATGTATGTTACTGCTAAAAAATTGTGTGAAACGTTTTTCGTTATGCTTTATACATTGAGAATATTTATAAAAATATGTCTTGGACAAGTAATCCTTCATGTGCTTGTTTTTGTGCTCTCCGTGGTTTTCCAAATATCATAAAACTCTTTTGCATGAAAAAAGCGCAACAGAGAACACGTAAGAGAGGGGTCATAACTAACTGTACCAATAACTTAGAAGGTCAAACAGATTACAGCTATAATGTGCAGTATTGCAAAGATAATGACAGTGATGAATTTTTTATGTTCCTAAAGTTTTTCGGTTCTGGGTCCGGGATCTGGTTTTGCTCTGAAAGAGTAGTATGTTAGGTTATATATATATATATATATATATATATATATATATATATATATATATATATATATATATATATATATATATATATATATATATATATAAGAAAAAGCGTAATACAAAAATCTCTCATCACGGGATGACAGCAAATCAAATAAAAGTTTTTTATTTGGTTATAGGATCAAAGATAGCTAATTAGGTATTGAAGAAGTTTTTATTTTTGATGGCTTACTATCGCCTATAAATTATATCAGAGTAAAAGTGCATTTTTTATTATGTCTGAAAGTATTTTGTTTTAATTTATTCCAGTAAACTAATTATTTTTAAATCTCTTATTTTCGATATGCTCGTGCCCCTTTCGTAAGGTCATCGCACCCCCAGGGGGCGCGCCCCACAGTTTGAGAAGCACTGAGTTAAGTAGTTCATTAGAGAGACTATTTTTTATTTTACCCTTTCTTTTTGTTCCTGATTTTCCTTTTTTCAACGTTTTGACATTTTATGTTTTTGTTTAAACTTTTTTTCTTCTTTTTAAGTGCTGTCAATTGGCTTCAGTACATAAAAATAATGCTTTGTAAGAATTTAAATTTAGATTGTCTTACTCACTAAACAAAAGTAGTGCAATGAGTAATTGCATAGCAAATGAGAAAAACAGATCAATACACAGCAGAGCAATATGGAGCCAGACTTGAAGATGCACGTTTGCAAGCACAGTATTTGCTTTTTACAACATCAGGTCCGCTCTGTTTCCATCAAAATGAATACAATAGGTTACAAATGGCTGAAATATATCGATGCGAAACAGCATTCCATCTTCAAACATGACTTGGTGGTGAGTAATCACACGATATTAGACACATTGCATTCCAGTACAGTCCAGTAGAAGATTTTTGGTTTAGCCAGCATGTTCTCATCAGCACAATTACAGATGTGCGTCATTATTGCAAGACAAAGGAATTTAAGGAAGAAAAATTTAAACTGCTTCAACTGGCTGAACCAACAGATACATTAAAAACTTTGCTTTCAGATATACTGCGGAATCAAAACATTTCCTACATAATATTCAGAAATAGTCAATTCATGCTTCCATATGACATTGCTTGGTAAAATAAGCATTTGTAAACACACCTTAAACAGAGATACCAATAAACATTATAAAATTAACCCTTTGCCTTTGAGGAATCTAGAGTAAAGTCATTTAAAAATTATCGTCCAGCTTAATGTCTCCACTTTGGGGACAGTGTCGAAAATTTTAGGTTCATAACATAACGATGAAAATAAAACATAATAACTTCAAGTATTTGGTTAACAAGTTACAAATGAAATCAGTGAACGAAATTTTTGTGTATATATATTTTGCCACCCATCTGGTATAATAGTTAGTGATGCTGACTGCTGTGTTGTAGGGCCTGAATTCAAATGCTGGAGAAAGCATGATGTTTGTAAATGTTTAGTGACTTTGCGGCATTGTGGTACTCTAATTAGCCCTCGAGCTGCAAGTCTTCTCGTGTGGTTGGTGGGAGGGGAAGAGAAATGTGAAGCATCGGACCATCTCCGGATGTTCTCCCTCAAAATTGGGGTGGAACCAAGCCAACTTGTATTGGCAGGTGCCTGATGCTCAGAGCTACAACTAACAACAGACATACATCTTAGCCATAAGACTCAATGGATTTCGTGGGCCTCCATCGGACACTGTCAAACACGTGACATTAGAAACAACAACTACATTTATAATTTTTGAAATATTAAATATCACACCTCAAATGCAAATGTTTAACCATACTAAAAAATAGGTGCTTTTTCTTTTCTTTCTTTTTAACTAAATAGAGCCACAGCAACGCGATAGTCAAGATAATAAAAATGAACACATTTTATATTCTTCTTTTTAAAATTTTCTTAATTTATATTAGTTTCAATTTTGTTGTCTTCATAAGTATAAATTGTTCCCTGATAGATGAATCTCAACACAAAACGCATTTCATGTATAGTTTGTTCACGTTTTAATTTCGTGTATAGAAGTATGCTGCTTAAGGTAAGTATCTGATTTTTGTTTGCTTTTTTAATCTTACACTTCCTCTTCTATTTCAATTAACGAAATATTTATTTGAATTAAATATTATCTGATTATTGTTTGTTGAAGATGTACATTTCAGACATAAGTGTTTTTCACTCTTGGATGACATTTTCCATTTCCATACACTTTTTTGCTAATCAATTTTAAGCTAAAGGGAAATGTTGTGATCCTATGAAGCGATCGTAACCCTACCTAATGGCCTTGAATTTAATGAAAGCTTTAAAAAAACTGGAACATTTTCGATTTCCGTCAATTAACATTTTCGCATATTTTTTTCTTTTGACCAAGGTTATTTATTTTAAAATTAGGGATTCTTCGGACGTGTAGGATATTTTATTAGCGTGTATCCGCCATCTCTAATAAAGATACATATATATGTATTAATTCCCCTAGCATATCCTTTTAATTAACTATTTTAATAATATTCAAATAATCTTTTAACTATTGGGTTAGAAACTAACACCCTGATTTTAATCGTACCTACTAATAATATTACATCATAAATCCCTTCCCCTCCCCCTTTTAACCAAAGAGAGCTCTTATTACAAAAATATCACATGGTCTTCAACGTCAGGTGTAAAAGCCGATGTCTCAGGAAACCTCTGGCTCTTCACTCGTTTCCCTGTAGCCTTGTAACCGGCTGCAGCGCGTTCTGTGTGTGTCTTTGTCTGTGTTATGTCGTCCATGTTTGCTTCTTATATGCGTATGTGTATCACCTATTATATCTTTATGTGTTTCTGGTTGTGAATTAAAAGGAATTTTAATTTCCATGATCTCTCTGATTTCCATGACGCCTCTTCGATATTACCCTACTCGACCATGATCCACGTAACACAATCACTCACCACTGGTCACGCCAATCTTTGGCTCGCTACAGTAAGAACATCCACCCGCCACGTCTTGCAATTATTTTAACCAATCTCCGGAAATATAATAGGAATAGTATATATATATATATATATATATATATATATATATAAATATACAAATGCAATCATCAACAATAAATTGCAAAATTGATATATACGAATATATATATATATACATATATATACATATATATATACATATATATATACATATATATATATATACATATATATATACATATATATATATATATATGTATATAGTTAGATTGATAGATAGATATATTTAAATATATACAAATCAATCACAACTTAAAAATCAATAAAGAAATTGAAATTATATAAACCTTATAGTACTAAATCCCATTACAAAATATCAATGGCAAATAAAGAACATAAAATTCCAACATTTTGAAACAAAATTAAAAAAAATTATAATATCAAAATTTATAAAATATTCAAGTGCAACCTCGGACTTAGGACCTATAAGTGATGTTAAACTAGTTTGATGGCACCAGCCTTCCCCTATGGCAACTTGGTAAGTTAATCAGAAAATATATTTGCAATTCACAAAAATTGAAAAATTAAAAAGTTAAAATTAAAATATTATACTTGAAAAATTAACCAATCGCCATCTCATTCTGAAAGATATTATAACATTAAAATATTAGAATTCTAAAACGATTTATTGCATAATATAAGTAAACCAACGAACACCAAAGATGATGCACCCATCTTTAAAATAGTTGTATAGGTAGAAAAAATATTTAAAATCCGAAAGTTCAAATTAAAAATCCAGTGTGTTCATAAATGAATTGCGTAAATCATTAAAAACTCACCAAAGAGCATCCTATCGATAATTAAATCCATAATTTTTGAACATTTTCTCATATTTAATACAGCATTTATTACTCCTATATTTTGCTCATAACTCCCACTAAGGCCATGCCAATCCAAATGATTCATAATCTAACATTAAAGTTTAACTTTTTGGTATTAGATGCAAACTAGAAGGCAAACAAAAACCATGCTTGATTGATCATAAAATTTGATTGGTCATACATAATTTTAAAGTGTAGTCATGTAAATATTGATCTATGTGTGGATTAAAATGTATCCTGTGTGTGGATTAAAATGTATCCTGTGTGTGTGTGGAATGCACATATTCTTCACAGCTGGATCACTAACAGGCTGAATTTGAGGACCTAATGTTGTGTGGTGGATTTGTGCATTTGTGAGTTTAAAAATACTTTTAAGAAATATTTTTAATTTATATATTATCTCAAGAAGTTCATGGGATAATAATTCTCTATAAAACAAAATATATATTTCTGGATATTCTTGAATGTATCAATATTGAGTATAGTTAAATTATTATTTCTCATCAAAAACTTTAAAATATATTTCTAAATATTGATATATGTAGACAACTGTTTAAGTTCGGTATCTTTAGAACATTGAAGTTAAATGCTTCCCTATTTATCATAGATAGTGCTATATAATTTGTTGTCAATAATCTTTAATTCTTAATATAAAAATTCAACTTTATTCGAGCTAAAATTTGTCTGTATTAATTTTAGATATTCCAGATAAAAATTAATGCTATGTTTAAATTCCCTATCGCGAACTATAACAATTAAATCATCTATGAATCTTAATAAGAGGCAAGAGGGCTCTTTTCTTCGAATTGATACGTAGTGGTGTAAATGCAGGTCAGCGAGACTATTACTGGCTGGGCCACCGTGAGGCAATTCTTTGATTTGTTTGTAAAATTTGTTGTAAAAAATAATGGAGTTCTCCTGTCTTACAAAACGAATCACTGTATTGAACTTTTCAAAACTAATGTAACTATTCAAGCCATGCTTTTCATATGCATCCTCAAGTACCTGAATGATATCTTCTATTTTGATGCAATTAAATAAATCTTCGAAATATACATATACATATATATATATATATATATATATATATATATATATACTGCTCAAACTAATTAAAGGATATTGCAGTTTTAGGTGGATTTTGAGCCTGGAAAACTTTTTAGCTGATTGGTACATGGTCGACAGACGTAGTAGGTTATATGAGAATAAATTACACATGTTTGGCAGAAAAAAATGCATTTTATTGCGCATTTGTGTACAAAAAATAACGCAATTTGTGCATATGAGAAAAAAAGAGTAAGAAAAGGTGTTTTCTTGAAAGGAAATCATTTTCAGTAGGGGGTATGGTTACCACGGACAGCCAGAAACGTAGACCACCTTTGAGGCATGGAGTCACTGCAGCTATTAATCACGAGTTGGGGTATTCTGTCCCACTCTTCCAGAACAGTTCTTTTCAGTTCTTGGAGAGTTTGTGGGGGTGTTTTGCGGTCAGCAACTCGTCTTCCTAGAGCGTCCCAAACGTGCTCTATTGCATTCATGCCTGGATAACACGCTGGCCATTCCATTCGCAGGATTCCTTCCTCGAAAATGAAATCCTCCACCAGGTTAGCACGATGTGGCCTGCAGTTATCGTCCTTTAAAATGAAGTCATCTCCGATTGCTGCTGCGTAAGGGACTACAATAGGTCTGAGGATCTCATCCCTATATCGGCGAGCAGTCAGAAGTCCATCTAGAATGATGTAGAGGTAAGTGCTCCCGTCAATGGAGATGCCACCATACACCAACACTCTCCCAACGCCAAATCTGACACTTTCGTGCACGAACGCAGGCTTATTCTTACTGCCACTGTCCTTCCAGGTGAAAATACGCCTTTTATCCGGATGAACAGAAAAACGGGACTCGTCAGAAAAAAAAAACATTCATCCATTCATTTCTCCTCCAGTTCACAAGCAATGTTGCTCATTCCCTGCAATCAAGTAGATGCCTTGATGTTACTCTAACACATACACCATCGGTCGGTGAGCAAACAGGCCTACATCATGGAGCCGGTTCCAGACAGTCTGAGTTGAAACCGTGGTGCCAGTAGCCGAGCGAAGGTGTTGTTGTGGAAGAGTAGCTTTCATATTTCGGTGTCTCAGAGTCGGTAACACTAAATAACGATCTTCTTTGGGTGTTGTTGCCCGTCTACGACCTTGTCCTGGTCTTCGGCCTGCACTTCCAGTTTCCAAAATCGGTTCCAGATCCTGGAAATAACACTTTGTGACACTCCAATGGCTTGCGCCACTTCGGCTTGAGTTTGGCCCCCTTCTAACCTACCAACAACTCTGCAAGCTTCTGAATCGGTTAAATGACTTCGCTGAGACATCGTACTGATCGAAACAAAGCAGTCACTGAATGCTGATCATTCATGTCTTCATTTCAGTTGAAAGTCAAATTTCATTCGCTGCCGCTGAAGCGACATTTTTGACGTCAGGTTCAAAATTCGCATACTCCACAGTTTGAAAATCAGAAACATTTGCATTTGTGATTCTCTTTTTCCATTTTCGGCAAAAAAAATTCGGCTGTATCTTTATTTTATATAAAACTTACAATATCATTAAATTTTTTGAGCAGTATATATATATATATATATATATATATATATATATATATATATATATATATATATATATATATATACTAAATGAAAAAAAGGAATCCTTTTTATCAGCTGTCAGATCTACACACTTAAAATTTAACAAAAATTGTTGTTTTGTTCAGCTAAAATATACAACTTTTTTTGTTTAATTTTCAGTTCACGTAATATTAATTCATTAATAGTGTATTTGTCCTTCTATCTGTAGTGTTTAATGTTTCAATTCGCCCGTGCGAAGAATGGGTATACCAGCTACTATTATATACACATTAAGAATTCATCATAATCACCACTAGTGTCATCTCGTCCCTAATATAAATATGTTCTATTTGCATTTAAGAAGTCGTTAATGGATTATGCTGTGCATGGACAGTTAAAAAATTTCAAATAGATTTTGACAAAGATAAATAGAAACTACTTAGAAAATATAATTCTAAATTACAAATATTCTGTCACATAATTTAAAACTGAAATCAATATTATGTAAGGAACAAGTGGTTATCTATACTTTTATATAACTACTATGACTCTAAAAGATAGTAGAGTACATGTTTTATACGTCATTTTTTTATTTGCTGTGCCAGCAACTGTTACCAGAGCCTAGTGATTCTCAATGCTATCACTAATTCAGCATATACCATGATAGTTAAGACAGCAGCTAACTTTACTCATGAATACTATATGGCACAGAAGTGATCTTCTCGATGCATTAATAATAACAGAATTTCTATTTGGTGCGAATAGGAAACATTGTTTAATATTTTAAGTGAAAATAAATTAAATAATATTATTTGTATCACATTATTGAATTTTGTAATCTTAATCGAAAAAAATCTTAAAATGTAATGAAATCTAAACTCATACTTTAAAGATTAGTGGGTAATTAATTTCAATACTCTTGTGGATTTTGAAATATTTTATTTTGCTAATTTCTGGAATTTGTTGACTTAGATCAGTATATTTTGCTTTTCGTTTAAGAACTTCTTTTCTTTTAAATATAAGTTTTATTATCTTTATCAGGAATCTACAACCTTGTTAGCTGTGTGTGTGTCAAACCAACTAATTAACAAGATACAGGATGCAAGACAGTAGCAATGTTTTTTAATAACTCGATTCAATTGGCATTGCATGGAGAGCCAGGAAGTAGAGGTCAAGAATATATGTTTAGTTTTACTATACATTAATTTTTTATCATTTAAAGATATTTGTTAACATAAAAATAAATGCTATGTGTAACTAATAAAAAATTAAAGTTATGTATATTTTATGTATTTTTCAAATATGTTTAACAAAATAAAAAATAAACAGCTATATAAATATATATATATATATATATATATATATATATATATATATATATATATATATATATATATATATATATATATATATATATATATATATATATATATATATATATATATATATATATATAAGTATTCCTTTTCATTATATTTAAATCAGTGGTACTCAATTTTTTACTACTGGCAACCAAAATTTCAATCATAGTCTTTATCGCGCCCCCCAAAAATTACTAATGCATTGAATGTAATAAAAATGCACTTTGGGGGGGGGGGTGATAAAGCTACAATATGATCATAATTATAAACGGTACAAATTAACAAGATAAATATTAAATTTTGTATATGTTACTTTTAAGGTATCCGACTACGTTCGGAACCGCAATTTTCAAAAGTGCATACATGGATAATGTTCATGATATTTAGTGTCCCTTAGAATATAATATATGCATAACATTGTTTTAAGGACATTTTGACAAAAAATTTATTTAAATACAATATTTTTAGAATAATCTTTATTGCAAATGTTCTCCTTTTGTGAAAAATGCTTCCAATAGAATAATATTTTGCCTGTATATAGCTCAGACCTCTGTTCAGAGGCTCAACTAAAATTTTTGAAATATATAACTTAGAAGTGGGTTTATTCATATTTTACGATAACAGAAGGGAGCAATTTTAAGAAAAAAACGCCGATAATTATTTCAATTGGTGGTAAATCTGAAAATAAAGTGAATTTTTCAAAAGTTCTAGTTGAGCCTCTGAAAAGACGTCTGAGCTATACACAGGCAAAATATTATACTAATAGAAGCATTTTTCACAAAAGGAGAACATTTGGAAAAAAGATTATTCTAAGTTAATTTTTTTCCAAAATATTACATTTAAATAATTTTTTTTGTCAATGTCCAAATAAAACAATTTTATGCATATATTCTAATCTGAGGGACACTAAATATCATGAAAATTATCCATTTATGCGCCTTTTTTAAAATCACGGTTTCGAACGTAGTCGCATACCTTAAGTAAAATATTTTTTTTTTTATTTTTTTACTTTTTAGTTCGATTCACTATAAAATAGTATTTTTTAGTTTATTTTTAAACTATAATTTATTTTATAATTATTTTTATTTTAGACGATAAAAATCACAATTCCAGCGAATAATTTAAGATAAAGTATACTTGCTTACTTTCAAGGACTTTTCAATTTTTGTTTGATTTTTTGAGAAAAAATCCAATATAACTAATGGAAATGCTCCAAATCTGCGTGACCTTAATAAAGAACATAAAGCATGTTCATAGAAAATATTTTTGAACAAAAGTGGTCGCTCTGGGAACTCGATCAAAACTAGCAACTTGATTGAAAAAAAAAAAAAACGTTTGCAACTCCCTAAAAAAGAGGGTGAAATGTGATAAATTCATTTTAGTTCCCATTAAGACTGTCTGATTGGAAAATACTCTGTCAAGGTCATTGGTAACAAATAAAGTTTTCCCAGAATTAACGATTTCGTGAACATCAGATGATTTCACGCTTCGCATGACCGATCTCGTGTTAAAAGTGTATTCAATAATACATATAGTAATTAGTTCTAAAAAAGAATTGCGTAAAAAGTTTTCCGTTATGCATTATATATATGTTGGCCAAATAATCCTTCAAAGTACTCAATATACTTATCCATGTATTATATAACTCATTCATATGGGAAAAAATCAACAGAAAAATATTATTTACAACGTTCCTAAAAGAAAAACAGATGGAGTGAAACATAACAGTAAGTTTGAAGTTCAA
Source organism: Trichonephila clavipes (assembly GCA_019973935.1). NCBI lineage: Eukaryota > Metazoa > Arthropoda > Arachnida > Araneae > Nephilidae > Trichonephila > Trichonephila clavipes. The sequence goes on along the minus strand of BMAU01019734.1, from coordinate 405,603 downwards.
ATATATGATAGTCAAAATTAGTATTTTAGGGGGTTAAAAGAAACGTAATAAAAAAATCTCTCGGAGTGTGATTATAGTAAAGCAAACAAAATGTCTTTTTTGTTTGGTTATAGGATCAAAGATAGCTAATGAACGTTTGAAGTGGGATGTTTTATTTTTCATGATCACCAGATGATATATATAAATTATATCAGTGTAAATGTGCATTTTTTATTAAGTCCGAAAGCATTTTATTTTTCTTCATTCCAAAAAATATTTTTTAACATCTTTTATTTACAATATGCTCGCGCCCCCCTCGCAGGAATACCGCACTTGCCAAGGGGGCGCGCCCCACAGTTTGAGAAACACTGATTTAAATGCAACAATAAATATTTTAATGCTGACCTTTTATCAACATCGCTCTACTTGATATCGCCATATCAAGGGTAAAAGTTTTGTCTTTCGATTTGATACGATTCTGAAAATTCAGTTGTCAAACAACTTATTTGCGGTATTAAAATATTTTTTCATATAATAGATATCTTCATGTAGTTATGTTGAATAAAAAGCGGAATTTAGAGTATATGTTCTCTAAGCAATTAAATCTATATAGCGTTCAAATCCAATAATTTGAGGTTTTGAGTTAAAAAACCAAAGTTTGGAAAGGTAGTAATAATTATAAAGACTATATTAAATGACAGTGATAGAGTTTAGCTATCAAGATTAATTGGATTCTTTTCTAAAAGTTATTCGCGTTTTTTTTGTCTTTAGTAGAATATAATTCCATTTATATAATATTTAATGTCAGCATTTTTATTTCATAAAATAACTCAATTTAACATTTTACTGAAAATGTGTAGAAACACACACACGCATACTAATGTGAACATATTTAACAATTTGAAATGCAGTACTTTTAAAAGAGAGTTTCGGTTTAAAAGCAGTTATTTGCTTCATATTATAAATTTTCAGTTAATATTTTTCATATGTTAACTTTCAGAGTTCACATACTTTTACGTTCTACTTATTGGTATTTAAATTCTAGACTAAAAAAAATCTGTTAGTGTTTTTCATACACACTTCTTTGTATGTTAAGCAGAGTTTGAAAGGAAATACTAATGTTTCATCGCTTTGCTGACGGTGATGCGAGGAGACATTACAGATATATGAACTCCATTAACGAAAGTAATAAAACATAACTTATGATTAATTTCTTCCTCTTCGCCCTTACTTTTTCTTGTATTTTTTTAAAGGAAAATTTTTAAAGGAATAAGTTGAGCATGAAAAACACATTTACTATAGCGATGAAAAAAAAATTTAATTGAAGAAATGGTAAAATGGGCAGAGATAATTTTTTACATACATTTTGAGTGACATGTTTTGCTTTTATTTATGCCTTAGAAATATTGCAAACTAGAAGTATTTCTTCAACTAAAGTAACTGTATTTTCAGGAATAAAGTTAGAAAAAATAATATTTTTTGTAGAGTTAATGATGTATTTTACCATGGAAATACTTTTTATTTTCCTCTGAAAAGGAAATTATTTCAAATGATATATTTAGAATATTAAAGAAGAAAACGATCGATTTATTTCAAATGTACATTATATGTATGTTATTATTTAAAAAAATATTCACACTTATAGAATATAAAAGCTTGTGAAAACACATTAAAACGAATAATAAAATAAGGGAAATATCTTTTGAGTTGAAACTAGTTGTGTTCCTACTTTCTCTTTAGTATGATATCATATTATTTATAATGGAATCTTTTAAATCTACGATAGAAAATCTTAAGCATTCGTCTTTACGAACCCAATATGCAAGAATTTACTTCAGAAATATCAGAGTGATAACTTTGCATTTTTTAATAAGCATTTATAATTATTAAGAAATTAAAACCACAATTACTAAATAATTATTTAAGGGGAGTCTCAAATTTATATTTGGTTAGGAGATTAAGTGATGGTAAAGAAAAAAGTTAGTAAACATTTCATTTTTGTACGAATACCATAACCTACACTCTAATAAAACAAATATTTGTGTGTTTCAGCTGTATCGGCAAAACTAAGCAACCCAGAATTCTGAAACTTGGCACGTAGAAGCTGTAGGTCATTAGCCTAAACACCTCAAATATTTTTTTTTTGAAATTTGCTTTATATATATTTTTTAAATTCAATTTTTAAGCGAGTTTTCAGCAAAATGGTGAAAATCGAGATCGAGCACGGTGAAAATTTACACTGTGAAATCGATCTTCCCAAATTATTTCACATGTGCTTTTTATGGTTTCGAATAATTGAAAAGTACCACTCGGTGGAGTTTTGCACAAAACGAGGACGTCAATTTGAGCTGCTTCATTCATGCTTGTCTGATAGACTCTTTGTTGACTACTTTCCCACAACCGAGAAGAAAAGAAATCTAACACGACATAGTATTATTTGCTGCTCAAACATAAACAAATTTTATATATATAATTAATAGTTTTATAATCATTTATGTAAATGCAAAAGATGCAAAGCAGCGGTCGCCAAAGTGGTGGTCCATGATAAAATTAGCTGGTTCCCAAAAAAATGTGGAATATATATATATTCATCACGTTAAGTTATTTTTAGTATGCATTGAAACATAATTAAATACATAACAATACTTGTTATAGAAATGCTACTTCAAAGAATAACGCCATTGTATCCAAATATCCATAATGTTATTTGAAGTAACCAGGAACATTCTTCTTACAAGGAATGTATAATGCTAAAAGAATGATATACTTAAACCATTTTTAATTGCTTTTTTTTTCATTTTTTTCAGTTTAAGTTTTTCACTGTTTTTGTTTATTTTATTATGGTTTATTAATAAAGCTTATATAACTTGGTTACAATTAATAGTTTAAATTTATTACCTAAGTATGTTTGATATGTTCTCAGATCACGATTTTTTAGTAAACATTTTTAAATCCTAATAGTGGTCCGCGGGATTTAAATTATGAATTTACTGGTCCGTGAGGTCCAAAAGTTTTACGACCGCTGATGTAAAGGGCATTTTTAATTTCAGATAAAAGTTAGGTATACCAATCTTTTTATTTATAGTGAGTGGGACTTCCAAAGTCTAATGATTTCTGCCACACAAAAGCAAAATTTACAGGTAAATTACCTATTTATTTAAATAGATATTTTATATTATTTTTTAGGAAATTTTGAATGCAAATGGTCCTATTATGTTTAAAAAGACATGTATGTTTGAAATTAAGCATAAAAAATTGTTATTTTTCGATACACTGTCCAGAAATATAATGAACTTGGGAGGGATTAATTGTTTCTAATGCATATTGTTCTCATTCTCTTTTTTTTAATCATACTTTATACAGCACCCCCCTGGAATTTTAAAATCGAAAGGAGAAACAAAATTGCATAACTAACAATTTTTTTTAGTTAAAAACACAATTAGTAATGGATTTCGAAAATATTCACTATGGTCAGTTATCGAGCATAATATATGAGCTAGAATTTCACTACGCTAAATTCCACAATACACACCTTACGAACTTAAGATTCATCGAGGGGTTCAAGATTTAGGTCTGATTCGTGCTAAATGTAAGAGATTCTATGTACAATTTCCTCGCAAAATGAAACTTCAGCTACGGGTAGTTGAAAGAGCCATGTTCAAATAGCTATTTGATAATTATTTTATCACTGTTCCTGAAATGTTGAGTTTTCTCTACAAAATCCCCCAATTTGAACACAAATGCGTTATGGAGGGTTAGAATCAATTGCTCTACATTACTGTTTTAGAACGTTTTTACAAGTTTGATTCATAATGAAGTGATAAGGATATAATACTTTGAGAAAGTTCAGTAAAATTATAATTAAAATTCAATATTCTTTACTCCAACGTACAAAATAGATTGATAGATATAATTCTGAATGGGCATTTGGTTTGAACGATACTAACAGTATTAATATATTTTAATATAAAGAGAAATGCATCGAAGCTTCTTATTTTGAACATTTATTGTTATATTTAATTTGGAATATTTTATTATAAGGTCTAACACACAGTATAATTACATTCAGACAGATACAAAAGCAAAAATGTTTGTCTAGACACGATAAACTTCGAAACGACAGCTGCAACAATGACAAAACAAAAGACTCAAAAATTGTTCCAAAGAATAAGATCAGAGTGATGTAGAAATTGGTTTACTTAATCTTTTTACCGTTTAAATTTAATAACATCATTTGTCAATTCTTATAAGTACTGATCAGACACAATAAGTAACATAAGCCTTACTACTTTTAAGAATCTACTATTTGGTTTTTTTTTTTTTTTGGAAATGAAGCCGAATAATTGGAATCAATGTGAAGGTATAACAATGTAGAGTATATGCTTATTAAATGTGAATTGAGTTTAATGCATATGCAAAAAAATTAACATGTAACGAAAATAGTTAACTTTCGATGTCAAAAGTCTAACTTCGAAACTCCTGCATTACTTTTTGAAAGATTTTTTTTGAACCAGACTTCATTATTTTTGAAATAGCATTTATATATATATATAATATTTTACTAAACTATTTTCTATCAGTTTATATATTAACATTTATTAAAGAACTTATATTATATCGTTATTTTTCTCATTTGAGGATTTGATGTGAGAAAGAAGAATTTCCTGAAAAGACTATAAGCAAATAATAATTCACGTTGCATATGCTGTTTTATTGCATTTTTATGTTTTACAATAATTCAGGCAAAATTGTACGTGATATTGGAAACTAAATTGAGATAAGTAAGATAAAAACAAATGATTTATTTCTAATTCTGCAGTATATGAACGCCAAATTCTAACATATTGTGATATTTACTCCAAATATAAAGTACTATAACACGAGTATATATAACTAGTCCATTTCTAATAGAATAAACGATGGATAATATCGATAAATGGAAAAAGTTTCAACAAACTTAATTTTTTTTCTCCTAATTCTCTTTATTTTCCATTTATATTAATATGGAACTATTTTGACAAAGATAAACGATGCCCCTTTTTCTCTAAAGATAAGTCAATTAGTTGAAAAAAACTACAGACACAGGCAAAAACCTTCATAATAAATATGTAATTGATTAAATTTTTAAGACAAATGTTAAATTGAATCAAGGTGCAGTTTTATTAAGAAACTTTTCTATGAAACAGGTAATAGCTACGAATGGTCCATCCTTCTTTTGACGATATTGGAGAAATAAGTTACTATTCGCTTAAATTTTCTATAACATGTTGGTGTGTTTTAGAATTGTGTCATGTTTGATCATCATGATTGCCAATAGGTTGACATCGCATAAGATTTAACTATTAATACACTTCCTTATTTATTAGATTGACTTTTTGTGTGTGCGGACATACGCTGGGTATCAAATTTAAGAGAAATGTTCAGGTATGGTAGATTATCTGTAGAGAACTACAGGATCTATTTAAATCAATTTGGTTTGTGTATTGGGTTAATAAAATGCGTAAAAAATATCATGCAACACTTATAATACAAACTCATATTAATGCGTAAAACTCATCGCGATCGAAAAACATGAAACAGCGCTAGCCGAATAGAGCAAGTAAAACAAAAAAAAGGATTAACATGCGATATGGGTTCCTCTAACCGATGTAAAATCCTCGTACCACAAAAAAGAAAGAAAAAAAACGAGTTTATGAGTTTATGTCGCAGTTGGTCCAGCGAGTTTAATGACGCGATTTTGAAGTTTTGTATAGTTCTTAGAGGGGGGCTGTGAATTGTAATTTATCTCTTAAGAGCGTCCAAAGCATGTTGTGCAGTGATGAGGTATGGTGACTATGTAGCCAATGTATGCTGTGAATACCCTCACTTTCCTAAAATCCTTCGACCAGATGAGCGCTATGTAGCCTCTCATTGTTACATATTAAAATAAAATTAGGACCAACTGTATTCCTGAAAAGGTAAATCTAAGGCTCCCAGACCTTTTTCCTACACTTCACTGCATACCCAGTGCCTCTTTGAAAGAAATAAAGGTGTCTGCGACAATATCTATTGCGATGTCTTCGCTGTCATCATGCTCAATTCTCGGACATTGAAGTCAAGGAAGCGAGTCTTTGTTTACCTTCGGATGAAAGGGCATTGAGGATGACTCTTTGGGCTAAACCAGTGTTTATCAGTGAAGAAGACGGTCGCGCATTGATCCATTTTTCAATGCCTACGATCCCTTCACTTCCTGCTCACGGAACAGAGATGGATGCAAATAGCAGCTCTTCTTGCAAACAGAATTCTCTCACGAAGTCCTTTGGAAGAAGTCACCCTTGGGAAACTCGGCTCCTTGTGGCCATATACAACTCACAAGAGATCTTAGAAGCTGCAACGCTCCTGCTACAACTCTCTGTATCAGATCATTTATCTTTGGTCACCGTAACTCTTGGATGACCTTTCATATGCGTTATCTCGATAGATCCATTATACTAAAACTTTTTATATAAGCTCGACACGACGCCGAACGTTAAATTCGGCAAAACATGCAAAATCTCTTAATTTTTTATACCAGTGTATCTGTGAAAAATGCTAGCGATTCGAATTAACTTTTGTTCTATTAAGATCCTTGTAGGAGTGGAGGGGTACATTAACACCTGCTAAGGGGAATTCTCAGTTCCCCCCTCCTTGGGATAGAGTCGAAGGTTTCAAGGCCACCTGCTCAAAGGGAGTGCCAGCTGGAAAAGAGGATGTATAACCCCTTCCCACTTGGGGGTGAGAAAATAATTCATTCTGTTTCTGGATACGAAGGAGGGAAGTAATGTTCAGTTGTTGCTAATTGTGAACTGAGTGTTTTCTTTACATGTTTTTCCTTTAAATAAACTTTAATATTTAAAATTTACATGTCATGTTCTTAATTTAGTCTCCGGGCCCATTGATTAGAATCAAACATTAGTACTCTATTTCTTTACGTTGGTCGAACGGTGTGGAAATGCTATCTTGTACGATAATGGATTGCATTTAATAGTCTTGCTTAAAACTTTAACAGACTGACGATACATTGATAGCGCCCTGTAGCTGGTTGTGCTGTTTTCCTTTGGAGTGTAATTATGTTACATTTTTCCAACTAGATATGGTAAACTTATTCTCATCTTTGTGCAACCTTTATGTGTTTGATATTTTTCCTCTGCACGCAAATGTATCAGATTTTTCACAATCAAAAACTCATGAGAAAGGATAGGCATGTAAATGACAGTGCAATACCGAAAATATGGTGCAACAATCGGCTGCGTAAAATGTATGACATGATGATACTAAGGTAATAGTAAAATTAAAATAATATTGTTCAACATTCAGTATGCAATTGGTAGCTATTATTGGGTCTTGTTACTATTTTTCCTCATTTTATTGCTTGTGAGACATACATGTGGCATGCATGCTTGTATACATGTTAGACGCCAAAAATATTTTCTTTCTCATAACACTCATGGTTTTAAGTCATTAATAAAAAAAAAGTGTAGCTTAATTCGAACTATTACTGTAACATCGCTTTCTGAATCCTCGCATTACATCATTAAGTTTGTATTTCTATTATTATTTGCGTTTTAATATCTTATAGGTGAACGTTTCCTATCGAAATTAATGATTGTTAGAATAACCTATCCCTGAAACGCGAGTAGACACAAATCTTAGGCAATTTCATTCAATTCACTTGAGTAGTATTAAACCTGCACCGAGTCAAACTGAATAAATAAAGCTTCGCTGTTTATTTCTATGCTATTAAATGGACAAAATGAAAAGAAAAATGACGTAGAGGAAGTCGTTCATCATTGATTCTCTAGACAAGGGTTTACTTATCGAAAATGAAAAACAGCACTTGAAGTTTGTAAAAAAAGCTTTTAAGTAACGACAAATTGTATCCAGGAAAAAAATAGCTTTTCAGTAGAGCATTACTTTAAGTAAGACGTAAGCAGTGAATAACAAACTGAGCAGAGTGTTTTTATCAAAGTCTACTTTACTTCAAAAGCACATTTGCAGTTGTGATAAAATAGAACAAGAATAACGTACTTAAGTAATGTATATGTATTGAGTTTCAAAGATACATTTCGATCAAGGCTCTGCAAAAAAGTTTTTAATGAATAATATAAGGAATAAATCAGTGTTAATTATATCTATATTTTAGTCGTTATCCACCAGCTTCGCTGGATATTTTATGACACATTCTAAGTCTGCACTCTCCTTTCATGCTGTTGTTAATTAATATCTAGCATTAAACTTTCGATTGTAATGAGAAGCATTCTCATACATTCACCACTTCAATTAAGGTGAACAGCAAATATTTATTGTCTTTATTAATTTCTAAACAGAAATATATTTGTCATTTATGGTCCTCTCGCCTCCCATCTCGTAGTTGACTTCCTAAAGTACCATTTTTAAGTCATATCTACTCCGTTTACTTGGGAGTCGATTTACACAAAATATCGTTCTTACTGGATCCCTACTCAACAAAATAAACGTGCTTACCAAATTCCAAACATGTAGATCTAACAGTTCTAAACTAAAAAAATGTCTATGATATCCATTTAACCCTTTCAGAAGTTTATTTTTAAAATAACGTTTTTAGTGGATCTCTACTCAATAAAAGGAATATACCAATACAATTTCAAGATATTAGTCTAAAAGCTCTGGAGAGATCACGTGAGTTTATTTTTTCTTACCCATACGTTCATGATTATATGAGTATATCTGCATCTATATACATGAATAGAATTTTGACATTTTTAATCTAGTAATCTAAAAATCATTAAGTTCTTAAGTATATTTGTTTTTATTTCTCAACCATGTTTGTATACATGTAAGAAATATATATTAAACATTAAGTAATATCTGTAAAGGATGATCAATAGGAAATATAGACGCTTTAAAAGTATCATATGTGCATTTCTGAAGGTGTGTTCACTCTTTTGAAAGTTATTTTCAAATAATTCATCCTTATAAATATGTATTGATTGTACTAAAGTACCATTTGAAACTAAGTATCCTTCTAACTTAAATAGTTCTAATTGTTGGCCATGATATACACGCGCGTGCAAGACTTGAGCAGTAAACGCTTTTCAATGTTCAAAAGTGGCATAATTTAAAAGGGCTTTCTTCTACCAGTACGGAGAAAAGATGGCTTAGTCGAAAGATGATGCGTACAAAAATATTCCACTATGTTATCAGAGGGAACGTCACAGAGATCAAACGCATGAGATGTGGGTGTTTAGCTCGAAAGTAACTTTAAAAGTAGACTAAGGGACACATTTCCAGACATTTTTTGTAAGTGAAGGGAAAATAGTACGTTCATAATGATTATAAGAAACTAATAGAAAGCATTTATGTGTGGCAGAGTGATCGGATTAGCTTAAAGAAGATAGTATTTTCAAAGTAGGTAAGCATATTTTATCTTAATTTGATTATTCACTGCGATTGTGATTTTCGGCTTGTGTAGTACAAATAATTATAAAAAAAATGATTGCGGAGACTCCGTCACCTCGCATGACCACTAGCATTAGTTTCGAGTACGCGGCTTCTCCCGGGTTAATAACACCATTTTGTCAGCAATACTTTTCCCTTCTTTGTTCCATAATGTATGTATGCCGTTTTTTCTGGGGGGGGGTATTATGCTCTTATTAAGCTTTAAGTTCTACATCGTGCTTTTGTGGTATGAAATCCACGTAACCCAATTGTATTTATTGGATATGTGGCTATACCTAAAATTAAATTCTGCGCACTAGCGTATTACCAAGTTCTATGAGTTCGCGATGGCAATCGTTTACCACAATCACTTCCTACAGAAGACTACTGTTCCACTTATATTCTGTGGGCAAAAAAACTACATACTAAATGATTAAACTGTTTTCTTTGTCATTCATGATATACGTGTTTATTTAGTTTTGAATAAATGCCTTCTAATAAATTCAATTAAGCCCTTCCAGGTCCATTTTATTTCTGGATTACGGATAAGAAAGATGTCAATTTTTTATGCTTATTTGCAATCATAAATATTCTTTTTAAACATAATTGCGTCATTCGCAAATAAAATTTCCTAAATGCTATGTAAAAAAATCCATTTAAATAAATAAGCAATTTACCTGTAAAGCTGGGTTTCTGTATGGCAGAAATAATTAGGCTTTGGAGTCAATTAACCTTAAGTATAAATATAAAACCCAGATTTTATCTTAAATTACAAATTTTATTTACATGAATCGTAATTCAGTTATTAACCAGACTTGATCGTGTATAATAAATTCGAAAACACGATAATGTAAACAACAAAACATAACAATCTGAACAATAGAATCTAATTCATTTTCTTATTTTCTTCCCTTTACTGCCTCTATTTAGTCACATATAATACACTATCGTGTTGTATTAGTTTTCTTTCGTGTCGAGGGAATGTAGTCAACAAATTGTCTTTCAGACTAGTGTGAATTAGGGCTCTCAACGGAAGGAAGTAGTCTTTTTGACAGAACATTCCCCCACTTGGTGTAGAAACCTTAAAAAGCATATGTAAGGTATTTCGGGGAAGACAGATATCACAGTATAAATTTCCACAGTTCCCAAGCTACACACGGAAGGAGCTAGGATGGTACGTCTCGCGTTCTTGAGCTCATCTCGGAAAAAACCGAGAAAGGGTTAAAAGATCCTTAGCACTTGCGATATTCTGAAAGTGTTCTTTTTGTTAAGCATATGTATATATACTTAATAAACATATACTCAAACTTCTTGCATCTTTTATTGCGATCATTTAAACACATTTACTACGGTAACAGCAAAAAATATTCAATATATGCTTCATTAATCTTTTGATCCGAAATATGTTCTGGATATAACTTACGAGAAAAAATGCTTTTCAATTAAAATACTTCCCCACATACTTCACATATAGTTAAATTTTCCCCTGCAGTGATTGTTTCTGTTTAATGTATACACACACCTACACACACACACGTTATATATATATATATATATGGGGTGGGTTGGTGTGTTTATGTGTGAATCAGAAAAGTTGTTTATTTTCCTACTTAAAACAACAAAATATAAATCACAAGAAAAATAATTATATTAGGTTTTACAACTAATGTTTAGTAAACCTAGCATTGTATATTGTACGTATATTAGTAAAATTATTGTATTATTATTAGAGCTTCCTTTGAAAAAAATGTAATATTTCATAGTATTTGTTGCATTTTTGAATATATTTTAGCAATTTAAGAACTTAAATTTATTATTGTACTTCTTTTACATGTGAAAACTAAACAACAACTAATGTTAACACAAATATTGTACATAAAATATGAAAGGAAAAGTAATAACAATAAATTTTCAGAATTTAAAGCAATGTGAAAAATTTTAAATTATATTACTCGGTCTTTATAAGTAATGTTTAGTTTTAATCGTATTTTAAATAAGATGCACATGGTAGAAAAAAAAGTAATTATTCATTGTCAAAAAAATGCACTTTCTATCAATACTTAAAGCTCGTATTACATATCTCAATCTATAAATACAAAGGAGAAAGGTGTGTGACTCACTAGCTCATTCCCTCTCTGCAATATTACCTACATACTTGAAGTTTGACAGGCAAGTTTATTTTCCTTACTGTGATTATTTAACAAAGGAATGTTCTCCTGAAATAAATTACTTTAAAATATATATTTCAAAACCCTTTAAGATAAAAGTAAATTTGATTTATATGTTCTGAGTGCATCTTCTTGACATCGGTATGCTACTCATTTTTTCGTCCAATAATTCAAAATAAAAATTAAAAGTTTAACTTCATAATTTATTTTTATTTTTTATCCTCGATTGTTGTATTTTTAATGCATGCATGCAAAGAGTAAAAAACATAATTTACTAACACAGTACAAAATATAATGTGAATAAGAGTAATGTTTCCTCTTTTCCTCCTTTTAGACGCTTTTGCTCAAAAACTCTTTACAGTTACATGAAAGCAATTTTGATCAAAGCATATTAGTTTATGTTTCTTATTACAAATACCATTAGATCTTCTAGTTAAATAAAACTATCATTAAGGCAAAAATGCTTCTTCATGAAATATTTAATTCAGATGCTCAATTTATGTTCCATCCATATATTTCTTTGAACTCTTGTTAAATAGATTTAAATAAGTTGATATACGTAAGAGTTTTGATAACTAAGTATCAAACATATATAACACCGAAAAAATTTCTAGTGAGGTCAAAAAATATTCATCAAACTTAAATAAATATATTTATATAGAAGAAACAGAAAAACAAAGAAAAAATTTATTCCGTGTATCCACATTTCCCCCTCCCCCCCTTATAATATCTATCCTCAAAGAAGCAACATTATTTTTTTTCAGCAGATATAAGTAAGCAAAAATAAAACATGTTCATTAGTGCGTATAAAAACTCCAGCTTTATTAAACATGACATTAATTTGTGAAGACTTAAAATTGTGTCACAGCTTTTTCTCCTTCTTTTCTTTTTTTATGTTCTAGAAAACTTTGGACATTATAATTTTTCCTCCAACATTTTTCTTGAAAACATTTATTTAAAACAAATAAGAGAACTCTAGAATTTTTGTTAAAAACTCTGAGTTATTTTTTGTAAGATTATTTATGCTGATATATATATATATAACTCAGAATATATTAGTAATGACGATACAAACGTATAAAGAGAAAGCAAAGAACATTTGACTAAATACTACTTAACGATATTAAAATTACAAAATAAAGGCCCATAAGAAAGCTTGGTTATGAAATAAGTATTACTATCAATTCTCTCTACGCCAATAAAATTTATACTAAAATGTTTTTTTTGTGGTAGTATATTAGTATTAAAATTATTTTAAAATAGATTTCAATTAAACTCTGCAATCATAATACTTTTCACTTCAATTGAGTAGCATATCTTATATTATGAATTATAAAATAATGAAATATTGGGTTCAGTATTAATTTCGTTTTGCTTGAATATAATACTCTTCCCATATAATATATACTTTTATTAGAGGCATTATTCATTTTTCAGTTTACGTGTAGTAATTACTAATTTTAATTTTTAAATCACAGTTACAAAAAAACAGTGTTATATATAGTTTATAAAGGTAACAATTATTTTTATTACTTAATCGAAATTTTTATTAAATAGTTAAATGTCTGCAGCTAACATTTATAAGATTCATCACTTTTCATTCTAAACTTCACTTTTTATCTAACTGTTCTACAAATTCCCATTTAGTTTTCTGTTTTCAATATCTCTTATGATTAAAAGTAAAGCAAATAATTGCCATATGATAATATCTGTGGAAGTAATTACATGCAAATAATATTTTACTTAAATAGTGCATTTTTAAGTAATAATTTTTTGGGTGAATAATTTCATACAAGTATGTTTAAAATCTATCATTTGTTGTTGTGTAGTTGATTTAAAGTTGAAAATGGATCGGATATATTTCTGAAAGGTTTTTTAATGATATGCTATTTTTCAAGAATGCAGCAGTCCTTTATTGAATGTTGAAAAAGCACTTAATAGTTTCTTCGAAAACATTCATTCGTATGAAATAATATCATAATCGAATTAAGCTCTATTTTCAAATCTATTTAAATCCCATGCATTTCACTTTAGTTATCTTTATATTTATACACGTGCCACATCAAAACATATTACCAGTTTAAAAAAAATCGAAAACCTATTGCTTTTTTTTAAAGTTTTAAGATTAGAAAATTTCTTTTTTAACAGTTTGAAAAAAAATTACAGATATTAATCAATTTTAAGAAATTGTTTTTTTATTTTGTCATATTTATAGATTTTTTAAATTATTCTAAGAGTTAGAGATTATTACAAAAATCATTAGATAATAAATTATTAAAATACAATTTATGTCTAAATTTAATACATGAATCATTCAACATAATAAAATCAAATTTTCAACTCTTTTATATCGATTTTTATTGGTAACATGCACAATATATATATTTAAAATTTAACTGCTTACAAATATTCCATAACCCTTACATTCGTAGTTGGTTGTTAATCTGCGGAATAAGTGAATGGGAAGATGTTGCATTAATATCAATGAATTAATAATATACATTCCAAAATATTACAATGTTTTGTATAGTTAACTTTTGGTAGAAAGTAAACCATACAAAACTATATTTGAAGAACTCTAAAAAGACCTTAACTTTGACATGCAAAACTTTTAAAGAAAATTAAGTTTATTTTATGAACTAATCTCTTATTGATGATTGTCTTTTAATGCAATTTTCTTTCTTCTTAATCTTTTTCATGTCACATTTTATTTGCTTCTCTGTAATATCCAGTAGTCGTCGTTCATGGTATTTAAAATGACTTGCCGTTAAAAACTTAAACAATTTGCAGCAGAAACAAGAAAAAAAAATATTCAAGTAAAAAACTTTAAGAGAAGGCATTTAACTTTATTCAAAACAGTTTTAGATTATATTCTGTTTGCTACTAAGTCATCTACGTCTTTGATTATTTCAGGGGACACTGTACAATTCAATTGACAAAAATCAATCAAAAAATCAAATATAATTTTTTGAGCCTAACATTTTCTTTATATACTTGTCTATAACCTCTCAAAATTTGTATAAGCTCTAAATTTAAAAAAAACACAGAATTATGATAGTTTTTACGTTAGTTTTTCTTCACATTTCTATGGCGCACATCAAATCATTACTTACCTCAAAAAGTTAAAATAACTAATATGTCTTCATTTGAAATACTAAGGCATTTTTTTCTATTTTTCCTAATGCTTTGATTTTTTTTTACTTATTGCTAATAGTATATGCAACAACAGGTGACATTCATTTTTGAATCTAAGCTGTACTTATTTTTTTAAAATGATTTAATTCAAAATTTATACATTTTATAAGGAATTTTCAGTAAGCATTCATAAAAAGCAATATTGTACGAATACCTTCCCAAACCCATACCAACTTTTGTTATGCATAGTGTGACGTACTTGCAAATCAAATTTCATGATTGTACGTAAATTGTTATAGAAGGTACGCAAAGCATTTGAAAATCACTTCATAAGTGTCAAGCCTTTTCCTTAAAGAATTAAATGCCTTTTTTATGAACATTTGGGCATGAAATCTGATTTATTTTGTATATACACACAAGATGCAACCAAAAAATTTTAAAAATCCATAAAGTCAATGTTTTTTCGTAAATCGTACTATGTCCCCTTTATAAAACATTCATTAAATAATGAAGGACCAAGAATAATTTAGCATAACTGTTGAAAATGTTAGATAGATAACACATTATGAACACTCTAAATTAATATTTTTAAAATTCTTTAGTACTCAACGCGATGTCATTTTAGTTAAGTGCGAAAGATGTTAACATTCAAATATAAATAATGGATTTTACAGAGTTCTTAGAGAAAATAGAGACAACCGTTAAACATTTCATTTCGAAATCTGTAAGGAATTATTAATAATGTAAGCGTCAATATGGTGAGTCCCAGAACTGTGAATTAAAAACTGCTGCTTTGAATACACACGAACGATGTGTTTACTAACTGTCAAGGAGTACTTGGAAAAAATAATATGTAAATTCCAATTCAGAAGTGTTTGCAAATAATCCTCTTCCCTCAACATACATATTTAAAATTTCAGGCTGCTTATATTAAAAAAACTTTGGACAAAAAATTAAAAAAAACTCACAGAGTTTAAGCAATTAATGCACTTTAGAAATAATAATATATTTTTCAATTTTTATTATTTTTTGTTTTAGGCTTATTTAACTGGTTGAATGTTATAATACTAGCAAAGAAATCTGGAATGCTTGCTTTATAAAATTGTCCCATAAGTTTAGAAATGTACTTGGAATAACATTTTTTTTTGTTTGATATAGTACAGACCAAATTTATGGATCATCATTTGTAATATACTTCAATTTTTGAAACTGTAACAAATCTGTTTTTCATTTATATCCCTGAATCATTTATTCAAAGTAAACAAAAGTTGTGCTTTTAGACAGAATATATCCTTTTTTTTCTTAAATATCTTCAAAATTTTGAAACAATTTTCTTTTTCGAATGGGATTCATACACATATTTTTTATTGCACTCTATTATCATTACTCAAAATAAAGCTTGTATGGTTAATAAAAACTAAATATAAAATTGCCTTTAATTCCAGAAGATATACGTGCCTTTTATTTATGGAAAAACAGCCAAATTCACTTTACAACAATTTAATTAAAAAGCAGTTATTCGCGAAATTAAAGAATTATTTTAGTGGTTAATGCGCGGTTCACACAAACAATCTTGTACAAATATTAAATACTTTTTTAGCATGGGTTTAAAAATTTCGCATTTTCATTATTACTGCCATTGAACTGAATTATAACATTACTTGAAAAGAAAAAAAGTATTTAATTATTAACATTCTATCATGTATATAAACAATACATCAATTAAAATATAAGCGAATTTTTATTATTTAACTTTAAAACTGGACTACACAAATACATTTCAAATTTTATGAATATTTGAACCATTATCAAAAATTTACAAGTAAAAAATTTGGACACAAGTAAAAAGTTATAATGATTGCTTAGAACAAATAGCATTATGATTGGTTATTAAAAAAATAAAGTATTTAAAATGTGCAAAGTAGAATTGCTTTAAACAGAGTAATGATTTATTTTCAGTATTATTTAATTTTACACATCACATAGAGAAATATTATTTCATAAATCGCATTGTTGAGTTATCTTACATTAAGGAATATTTTATAAGAGAGCAATGCATTATTAATTATTTCTATTCTGATTATGGCAATAAATAATACTGCAAAAAACGAGTTTTATGAAACAAATTAAACAATAACAATTACTGTGGAATTCATAGAAGAGTATAGCAGCTGTACAGAGAAAAACGTCGAGTATGAGATTGCATTTTCTTGGCAGGATGATTTGTAACAAAAATAGAAACGGTTTAAACAATGAAACATAGAGGGACAGCTGCTTTTTTAAAAATATTATTTACACAAACACGGGGAATGAAAGAAATATTTTTATGAATTGCATTAATACTGCATTTTTATTGTAAATTAACTTTTGTTTTGACTTGTTTCAATAACTTTTAACATTAATCATATCTTTTAGATATGTTTTCATTTTATAATATTATCTCAAGTACGCTAATGTGTGTAAGTATTTTTTTATAATTGAACCAATCCTAATACGAGGACATGGATAATGTAATCCCGGGGTTAAAAATATAACACGTAGTTGGAAATCCTAGTTCAATTAATTACGAGGTATATCCTCAAACGTTTATAAATTGTTTACTTTCATTATTTCAACGCACATGTGATATCTTAGCTAAAAAGATATATGAGAGTTAGACTCCGATCCTTATATACACAAATATAGAGAAATAATAGTTGCATGTTGTAAATTTAAGAGTCTGTAAGCCATCTCAGGGTAGGGAGTAGAAATTGATAGAATATGATACTGATTTCTCCATCACTCTAATCATATATCAATAGGTTCAAAAGAAGGATAGTTAAAATACTATTACTACCTCTAAAATTTAAAATAGAAAATTAACTATGTATGTATATATCAAGACTAGGAGTAATGTTAAGTGCAGCTATTTATCATATATTTTATTCCGACGAGTACGAATACAAGCGTCGATCAGGAGCGAGTGACCCGTTCATGCACGCGCGTGCTTTCACTAATTCCGGCAAAATTGAGGTCAAAGTATTTATACGGGAGGTGGGTAGAGTTGTCCTGGTATTAAGTTTACCCAACTAACACATAAAAAGCTGGAGGATTTTCATCATATATATATGTATATATAAATATATATATAGGAATATAATTATACAACATTATAATAGAGTCGATGTGTCATGTTATCTCACTTTAACTTAAAAATATTAGATTTTACAAAATATGATCCATTTTTTTTACACATTTTTGATCATATCCATTCTTATCTACGTACATTTGATTCCGCTCTTACGTACAATTTAACAATGTGAAATGATTAATTCAAAGAAAAATGCTTATGTAAATAATTTGAAACGGGCAGATTAACTGCCTATTATATCCCCAACAAGTCCGTCTATACAGTACTACATTGTTATAAATTCAAGTCACTTCCAATACTAATCAGTTAACTACAAGATGAAATTAAGACTTCAGGATAAAATTTTCAGTCAATTAGCAGGCGAAGTGTTTATTTGCTCTGTAAGTAATGAGGTGTTTTGTAATTTCTTTTATGTTTATAATACCCTGGAAAATCCTATATTGTTATTTTCCTTTTCCGCGTTAAAACAATAGCGAGACCAAGTTACTTAGTTGAAATTATTTAATTTGCGGTATGAAGATACTGATTATATGTTTACTTATATAGGTAAATTGTGCCTTAGACTAGTCCCAAAATGCCCACGTTAATGTGATAAACAAGTTTGAAAAAGTTGGCTCGGGTGTTGTCTTCATGCCTTTATGGTGGGTAAAAAATATGAGGAACACTCCCAGTTGCCCTCGAGTTGACTTAAAGCTTGACATTAATACACAATCAATCAATCAACTCAACTCATATCTTAGATAAATAATCGAGAGAAAAATATTGTGTATTATAAGTTATGTGTACTAAAGAACTAAAAAATATTTATTTTATTTCCAATGGGGCAGCAGATTGTATTTACCATTGCAGGCCTATTACATTCCCTGGGAGTTGGCGTTAATTTCAAGTGCGGCACCATACAGTGAAATACCATTTGCCACAATGAAATTTTGTCACCCAGTTTCTTCTCTTGAGGAAGGCATTTGTGCTCTGGCTATGTGAAATTGTTTCAGGATTTTAATTTTGCAGAGAGCACTCAAGCCAAACAGGGATTCGAGGGAGCTTTAACAAACTGCATAAACATACGACACGGACGGCGTCTATTTTCTGCATTCTGAGGTTTTACCGACTTGGGCCGGTGTTCAATCTGCAATATTTGGCGTACAAGGCCAGCAACAAACCAATTACGCCCCCTTGCTGGGAGAATGAAAGATATATTTATAAGAAAAAGCATAGTTCTGACGACGGAAACAATGTCGAACCTATGTACAAATTAATGTCAATGTACATGAAGCCTAACATGTTTTTATGACTTTTGTTTATTAAACGTCTTATTATTTAATATAAATTTTCTTAGTATTTACTATATATATATATATATATATATATATATATATATATATATATATATATATATATATATATATATATATATTTTGTTTTTTGCATATTTTTTTTGTTCTTACTTTACTAATTGGAATGTGGTAAATGCTAATGGTTTTCCTTCCATTCAAAGTTTTATACGAAAATGGAAAACACGTATTTAAACTTGCAAAAATAATTAAAACTTTAAAACTCCTTTTTTATTTCAGATGTCTCAGGGGTGTTAATTTTGTCACGAGAGCTAAAACTATAAGCAATTTTTTACTAGATATAATTCTTTGAGTTGAAAATTAAATAATTCGATTATTTCACACGTTTTAGTAAAGGAATAAGGATTTTAAAAAAGTTTAAAATGTCTGAAATGTACTCATAATTTTAAAAATAATAAATGCATGAAAATCAGGAAAGTTCTGCAGGAAATATAAAGAAAACAGTTTTACGTTGCGCATAGTAATTTCTAAAATAGTTGCTCGAATTGCTAGCATTAAGTTGGTTTGTAAAGTCAAATATATTATTATTACACTGTAGTTTGTTTTTTATAAATAGAATTATAAATTATATTATTTTCTAAACAAAAAAATTAAATTTTTCAATTTCTTTTATTTAAGTATAATTTTAAAATTTTTAAATAAAAATATATATAATACTAAAATAAGGTAAGATTTTTTAAGAGTATAGGGCAGTTTAAAATTTTAAAAGTTTTACACATTAATAACTATTTTTTTGGAAAATATCTTGAGCAACTGTAAAAATTACTTAATTACGGAATTATTATTTTTTTATATTCGTGTGCTTATAATTTTTAAAATGAGTATATTTTAAGCATTTTACACTTTTTAAAACATTATTACTTTATAAAAATGTATAAAAGAATTGAAATATTTATTTTTCACCTTCAAAGCATTATATCTGGACGAAAATTGATTAGTTTTTCAGTTCACGTAACCCAATTAACACCACTGAGACATCTTCAATAGAACACGAGTAATTATTTTATTTGTATTAATAATTCCAATATAAATTGTATAACTTAGAAGCTAACAAATCTTTTTTCCTTATATGTAAGTTTTGAGGAGCCATGGCAAATGTATCTCTATCTTAAATATGCTTTCAACGTAAAGATATTTTAAGTCTTACAGCTTTTAAATTGCGTTTTCATCAAACGGTGAAGCAATTTATTTAATAAGGAAGTTTAAATGTTTTCTAATATTAAATTCATCAAAAAAAAATTACAATATTTTCTTGACAGCCATATACCATAGAAACAATAACACGGTAGAAATTTATGAAACATAAATGCCCTCTCTGACTAAATTCATATTTGAATCATTTAAAATAAAAGAAATTGCTTTAATAAAACTTTAATCAGATATTGTAAATAATTAACTTTTTTTTTCTTTATATAAGTGAACATTCATATAAGACGGTTATAAATTCTTAAAGAGAAATAAACTGAACCTTCCAAGTAATTGTAAGTTCTATCCTTGTTTCCTAAAAATATTTTTGAGATCACTAATTTTAATTTATTAAAAATTAATTTCATAGTTACTTCATAACATTGCAACATTTAGTGTGATATAAACGATGGTAGTTGCTTCTTAACCATTATGTAAGTATTTTTTTTTAATTTTGAAAAGGTCTGTTTTCATTTAGTGTCCATTGTTATCAACATGCAACCGGCATTAATCAATCGTTGATTTGAGAATAGTGCCACAAAAGACAAATGGTATAGAGAAGTTGATGCATGCTAAATATTTTGAGTCTCAATGCCCTTATGAAGAACAGTTTTCCCTTACTGTAATTTATGTTCTTTAACCTATTCTCAAGAATTTTGTGTGCGGTGGAGGGTCCCTCATTTGGGATAATCTTGTATGTGTATTCCGTTTTGTATAGCATTTTCTGTCTTCTCAGAGTGTTGGTTCGCAGTTCGAAACCTTTTGGGTGAAATTGGTTTCACCGAGTAAGTAACTAACTAAATCCATTTTGTTGATAAGATGTGGAGACATCTTTGTCATTGGACATTGGCTCAAAATTCCAAAGTCCTTATCCAGCAGCTTTCGGTTTGTTCCAAATTCTGACGTAAATTAAAAATCGAATCAAATTTAACCATAAGTAGCATTAGTACCATTTTATGAAGTTTAAAACAGTATCATTCATCAGAAACTTACATTTATTATATGATCTACAATATTTTATTTGCAGATGCCACATTTTAAGCCTTTTACTAAATGGCATGCGCAATCAAAAATATTTTAAAACTTACAATACGTGTGAAAAATACTTGTATTCTTAATTTAAAAACATTTATTTTTTATTTTAAATCATTATTTCTCTACAATATTTTAATTAAACAATATTGAATTATAAATTTTTTGTGTTATATTTTATTATATACCTACAAGAAAGTGACACATTCATAAAATATTTCAATGCTGGTTATTTTTGATATACATATGTAAAAATCACAAAAATATTCCACTAGTGAATTTGTTTTTTCAATTTTTTGGAAAATCAGTGAAAATCCGGTTAAAAAAATAAAAAAAAAAGCGTGCAGTTACAATCAGATTAAGTACTAATAGATTACTTCATATTTCAATTCTTCAAGTGAAGAATAATGAACAGTACAAAGATTACATATAATTAGTTAGATGGCATGGCTTTCTAACATAAGGAATGGCACACTTTTTTTTAAAAAAAATGAGAACACTTGTATGTCTATGCATTTTTGGAACTTCAATACTTTAGAAGTGTTATATAAAGTGTAACAGAAAAGTTAGCTGTAATTTTACATACAACTCAAAATGAATTAAAACAAGATATATAAATGCACGGAAGTTGGTAGTTTTGTAAACGATCTAATAAAAATGACGTTAAGATTAAGCTGAATATTTATAGTAATACAAAATCCATCATTGAAATTACATAAATATATCAATCACTCCTTTATGAAAATATATCTAGTTACATTCTAAACTAAATCAAAACTGTGTAGTTTTTTTAAAAAAATCATATGCAAATTTTATGTTTAATATGTTCTTGTTCCTATGGTAATTTAATATTTTCTTCGTGCCAATTGATATAAAATCACTTACATTAAATTGTTCTGTTTTTCATGAATTTGGAAGAATAAAAATATTTAAATTGCTGCAAAGTTTACTCTCATGTTGGCTGGAAATGACGCGAATACTTTTAGGAACATTATAAATTTTTTTTCGTCTGAGTTTGTATAGCAATTTAATACTGAAAATTACAAGCCTCAAAATATTCAAAGGATCTCGTTTATTATGACTCATTGTTTTAAAAGGAGATTGAAAAACAATTTATATGAGCGATCTAGATTACATACTGGAAATCTGGATCAATGTTCGCATCGTTATTGCTACTTAAACCTCCATTATAAGTTTTCTACCAACCCAACATTTATTATTTTCACTCCCTCCACTTCGAAATTTATACTCTATAAAAGTAGTTTACATAAGTACTTTATGATGCATCATTTGTTGATGTGTATTTGCAATACAGTTAACAATAGTAAAAGTAAATTCTCTCAAAATCAGTTTCCTCAAATGAAATATCTAATCCAATACATGAATTATTGAAGAAAATGATAAGAACTGTTGATGTTTGTCTTGGCTGCAATTTGATGTGAAATGGAAATATTATAAAAATGGAGCAAACCTCATTTAACTTCCTTTTTCTTGTAGCTGATTGAGCAAAAACCTCGCAATTGAAAATGAGTGCTCTATTTATTTGATGTAGATAAAAATGCCAGAGTGATAATTAAGCCCATTATTTACTTTTTACAAAATATCTACAAAATAACATTAAAATGGTACTTTTCAGAAGATTATCAGTTTCATCAGCGGATAAAAGAAGATTAATGGAAAACGGAAATTTTACTAAACACAACTTATTACAATATTTATTCTTCTTAATGCTTACTTATTAAAGTCGCACGAAGGCTACTGGAGATAAAACAATTATAAACTACATTCAAGTTACGAGGAAATACTCAACCCTATACATTATAAAGTGCCGAAAATTGAATTGTCATATTCAACGAGTATTTTGTTTTACGTAAAGACATAATGTTAATGTATATTTACATATATATATAAGAATTTCCACAGAGACCATTCTACAGAGGGCGCTGGTGACGCAGCCACCAGCGAATTATCTGGAGAAGAGATAAATAGCGAACCATCAACCATTGGAGATCTACCTCTGCTGAAACAAAGTAACCAGGAACTTTGCCGTCCGTTGTTTAAGGGGGAGTGACGCGTAGGCAACTCATATCACTTGAACTCTGTGTGTGGCTATGTATGTGAAGAACAATATCATCGTAGACAGCTGCTGTACGAGAACATCACTACGACTTCAAAACAGTTATATCATTGCAGAGTGCAAGAAGATTTAATCTAAATGTTATTCAATATTTTTTTTATATTTCTGTATGTCTTCGTGTAGTAGTGAATAGACCTGTGTCGAATGTCCACCATTAAACGTTAGTTTTAGTAAAAACCAGTGTCATCATTAAAATATACCTAGAACTGTAGCATTACACACATAAACACACACACACACACATATATATATATATATATATATATATATATATATATATATATATATATATATCGTTGAGACGTATATTTTTGTTTTTCCATTTTTAAAAGAGAGTTCTTCAAAATGTTCAACAAATGCATATTAATGTACTTGAATAGATTTCTGCTATTTATAATAATTCAAAATACAATTTTCTTCAGTTTCTCAGGCTTCACAAGCTTTTTACAAAACTGTGGTAATATAACTGTACAACACTGAGAGTGAATAAAACATATTCACAAGCCTCAATAAGGTTAAAAAAAAGTAAATTCTTTCAGGTTTTTCTATAAACCTAACATTCATAAATCGTTTTGAGACTACATCCATATATGTCCATATATTTCTATCTATGTCTACCTATATATCTATATATCTATCTATCTATCTTTATCTATGCCCTATACTTCGGCTTGACTTAAGTTATTTTCAGTATGAGATTTTGTTGCAGGAAATCAAATAATTTTTTTAGCAGTCGTTGAAGAATGAGTAGATTTGGTGTTTTTATAAATCTAAATTTATTGCTTACGTAAAAGATCACTCCCTAATGTAAAACACTCAAAGAAAGAAACTAACATGCAAGGTTTACATGCCGTTATAGTCATGGTCAACCGGAAGCAATTAAAATTATAGGATTTCACTGAAACTCTTTCCTGATTGTTTCGATTACGCGGGTGATAAGATTTCATCATCCTGATTTTAAAATGCTTCAGTTTCAAGGAGATAAGGTTATGGCATCTCCCGTCAGGCCTGTAAACTTAAAATTATATATCAATATATTTGTGTATGTTTTGTATATACGTAAACCAAGTTAAACGTAGTAATGCTGTAACAGTATTTCAAAACAAAATAAATTAGAAAAACATACTTCATTTTTTTTGCTTATAATTTTATTATTTAAATGTACAATAAAATTTATAGTAAGTGTTAATCTTTTTTTTTATTTCCCTTTTTATTATTTCCTATACTGCATAATAATATTATCTGAGTTTAACGTTAGCTTTTAAAAAAAAATGATGAAATTCTAAGAACGTGTTATTAATAACTTCCAAAAAAATTGGATAAAATGGATATCATTTAAAATTATGATGTAAATATAGATGTAGATATATTATGATGCATATCTCTTTTTATATAAATAAAATCTTGTGTGCGTGTGTATGTGACTATATTCCTCCTAAACGGGTGCACCGATTTTGATGAAATTTTTTGTGTCTGTTCCAGTAGATTGGAGAGTGGTTTAGATTCACAATTTGGCCTGATATCGCAATTAGTTAAAATATATTAATTACACGTGAGTTGATCAACAATTATCCTAACTTACAAATCTATTTGTGTAACTAATTGATCACACATTATAAAACTGATTTTGTTTAAATTTATTTATCGGACATCTATACTAATGCCAGAAACAGTTTTTGTGTGTGTTTCACTTCTAAGCAACTCGAAAGTATAAAACTTGGCTTTTAATTACTATAATCCCTAATATTGTGCACTACGAAGAATTTTTTTCGATATTCACTTTAGATTTTTTTAATTAAATATTTATGTGATGTTTCCATTTTTTTCAACAAATGGAATTTAATTTGTAAATTTGGCAACCGTAATTTTTGTTTTGCTAATATATTTTTTTATTATTTCAAACCATTTCTGGATGTTTATTTGATTGTGTTGTTTCTTTTTCAGCTTAAAAAAATCAATGTAATTTGATTTAATATTGCTTATATTTTATTTTATTATTTCAAATTATTTCTGGATATTATCGATTGATCCATTTGTGATAACCGCATATGTAATGACGTTAGATATTGTAATAATTTTTAAAACAAATTTTCATCATCAGATTGTTAAAGCGTATTCATAAAAATTTGGTATTTTTGAATTTAAGATGTGTGTACAGGACAAGGTCTGTCGGGTCTGCTAGTATGATGTAAAGATCTAAATTGGATATTACTTTATTAAGGTATTTCCCCTTTATACGAGCAATAGCAGAAACAAATTTATAAAAAATGCATATGGGAGAAATTCTTTATTAAAATGTAACTAAGATTTTTCGTAGTAAATTTAGTAATAATTAAAATGTTGTCTCTCTCTCCCCCTGTTTTTATTAATTAATAATTTTATCACTCTGTTATTTTCTTTTTGTTCAAAATACTATAAAAACTGCTCATAACATTAAAGAGTACTATTGCAATCTAAGTTTACATTTACTTATGAATGATCCGTAGGGTTGAGTATTAACAAATTTTAAGACGGTTTTTTTGCGAAAAGTATTTGTATATTCTAGAGAATATATATGTATATATGAAAGAAACTGGGTTTTTTTTCTTGTTTCCTTAGATTAAGCGAAAAAAATAATCAAGGGCGAGTTTATTTACCAAAAAAAGAGAAACACAATTTGTTTCCTTTCTCATACTTCTCATCATATTTTCTGCAGAAGAATAATTTTGTTTTTCAGCAAGTTGAAACTTACTGAAAAAAAGTCCATTAGTAGTTATGAAAAAATTATTTTTTATCTAGATGTGACAGTAAAATAAGTGAGCTTAAAATATATTTTCACTTCGTTTATTTTTCTATGGTTTTCTTCCTTTACTATGGTCGAAAAGATCCTGAAAGTGATGATTTCTTCGGCGTAGTCATATAAAATCGAGCCTTTTTTAAGGAATTGGAAAAGAAAAAAGCGGTGCATTTCCCGTGGATTTAATGAGTTAAAAAATTGTATTAATTCAGACACGGAATCTGAATGCTTTGATTAGATTAGTACAGATGGAAAAACACACACACATACATGTGTGTATAATTATGTATAATAAAAGAATGAAAGCAAAATCGATAATGAAAAACAATCTGGTAAGGTACTATAAAAAACACTCATTGTTTCCTTAAACTTTATAACACATAAAGAAATTCAATGTATATATAAATATATATATATATATATATATATATATATATATATATATATATATATATATAACTTTCTCTTTGTGTGATTTGAAATTTTTTTTTCATTTATTCTGTCATCATATATGTTTTATATTAATGGCACGTATCGTTTCGTGATAACTTAAACACTTGTGATTCCTTTCAGAAGAATGACTCTATAATTTTATTTTTAGTTATTTTTCTGTGTTTTGAAATCACATATTATTTTTTTAGATATATTAACTGCGACTCACTAAATTATCAATTGACAAAGAATCCTTTTTGATCATTTTTTGTCAGTTAGTAGATTCTTTCCTCAAACTTTATTTTAATTAATTCTTGCATTTCCTTTATTTTTTAATCTATTTGTATGTATTCTCTCATCATAGTAAGATAAACTTATTCCATGATGTTTATAATTATAATATTTCATTCACAGGCAATATACAATTTTGATTATTTAATTACATAGGATACAGCAAACATTGTATTAAAAATATGTAACTTCATTTGATTCTTAGGTATACATAGATTATTAACACTATAATATAGTCAAAGCACTTTGATATCACATAAATTCTTAATTGCTGATAAATAAATGCTTTGCGATAAGTATTGTTTAATTTTACTTATCATTGACTTTATAATACCTATTCAGCTAAAATTTAAAACGAAAAATTATATGGTATAATGTATTTTACCCACTAAAATTATTTAAAAAATATCTAATTTTATTATAATTGTCATGAAATTAGTTTATCTTGTACTTCAAAAACATATTGTAAACCTATTGTTTTCGAAATATCATGCATGCGCAAGGGAAAAAATAGCTATATGTATAATACAGCAACATATGTACGGATCTAGTTCAAAAATATAGGAAGGAAAATGCTGATAAATTAAAATTGCCAATAAATGACTGATTTAATATCTGTGCATTTAATATCAGTAAGCAAAAGGAATTATAGTGTGTAATGCAATTTAAATAATTTCAAATGTATGTGCATTAAGTGAATGATTTAATGATATAGAATTAACTTTTATTTTATCTATATAGGAGTGCCCAGTGGTTCTACGCTCATTAACCAGTTTTCACATTTTAATGTCATATCCTTGTTCTATTTTTGACTGCATCATCATACAGTTAATTAAAATATATAAAATGTGTGTGTGTTTCTAACTTCAAGCTCAATTGCACCCAGGCATTCATCCAATTATTCAGACAGGAAATTAAAACGGAGAACCCTGATAAGTTTTAAAATCTCTATATGCTCCCAGTCGTGAAATCTACCGTATGATAATGATTTCAAAGCAACTGAATAACCTTTAGAGAGCTGCTATTTTGAAAGCAATTAATACGCAATGGTTATACTTCATAATTTAATCGTGGAAATCAGATATGTTTTCCAATTTAATAAATTCCATGGCTTCCTTCGCAAGATTAAATATCAAACAGGCCAGCTTTCGCAATACAGATAATTTCTGCTTAGTATATTTATTATGAAATTTGTAAATCACTCTCAACCGTGTTACAGTTTAGAATTACCTGCAAGATATTGTTTATAGAATTATTATTATTTAAAAAACGTTCTAGATATTATTCATACCTAAATGCATAAATTGTTGATTGTTTTGTGTTATAATAATTAAAATGAATTTTCTTGTGAATACGTATTAGCAATTGGAAGGAAATGTCTAAAAATGTTTGTAAACAAATAATTTAAAATAATAATATAATTGTAAACTTAAGTAATTAAGATTATTATTTTCCACGTATTCAAAAATATGAAAATTATAATTAACAAAGCTGTTTTTTTCAGTTGAAAGTTTGACAAATTAAACTTATACACTTGATTATTTGTAAAATCTATGAATCGCTGTGTACTACATATATTTTATTTTTAAAACTTTTACTTTTAAACATACATAAAACAGAAGTAAGTATATATATATATATATATATATATATATATATATATATATATATATATATATATATATATATATATATATATATATATATCATCATCATCATTCTAATATGTTTAAGAATGATTTAGACAAAGAAGGCACTGGGTATGATTTGAATCATTTTCATACCATACGGAGTGTAAGACTCCTTTATATAATTATAAATCATATCGATCCAGAACATTCTGGAATTCTAAGAGAAATGGTTACTAAAGAGATGGTTACTAAAGAGAAATTGCAATATTGTTTAACTTCTCAGAAGTATTTTAATAAATATTTTAAAATCACCAACTCTAAAAATATTTTTCCTATAGATAATTATCAATATACCCCGAATATTCATTTTCGCTACAATAATGGTAAAGATAAAAAATGTAAAACATGTCCCATGATCAATTATGAATAATTAGATATCAACTCCAACTTTTTTTTGTAAGTCTTTTAATTGTATTTATATGTTGAGTTGTAAAAAAATATAATTATAAATATATTGGTCAGACTTCCACACACTTAAGTATTCTAATTAATCTTCACAGATCTCATACTAAACATTATATTAATAAATATAATAACAATAATATTGAAATTAGACACTTTCACCTGCATGGTCTTGATTATATAGACATATCCATTCTTAGAATAGTTCTCGGTTTAAAACATAAATTATGGTGTGGGAAAACCATTTTATTCATTTCTGTAATACAACATATCCCCATGGACTGAACACATTATATAATGGCAAAAATGTTCTGCAATGCATGCAGCAAAAAGATAACAAAGAATTTTTTTATAATTGTAACAATAATAATAATATTAATAAAATAACCAAGAGAGTAAAAAGAGTTAAAATGAATAAAAGAAATAGTAGAGATTCCCGTATGAAACAGTAATTTACATATATCAATTTACAGAAATATCATTTTGAATTTTTTATTTAGAAATGATAACTTAACTACCCACAAAATAGATAAATACAATAATATAAAAAAAAAATTTCAATGTTGTTTATATCATGAATACCCTTTTAATTTCTTGAGATCTTATATTCATCACAAATACATTAACCGGCTTGCTACTTCAAATTCCAAATCCACCACACAACAATAGGTTTTCAAAGTCAGCATGTTAGTGGTCTTGCTGTGAAGATTATATCATAACACTCATATCACAGTTTACATTTTTTCCACACACATCTTGAACATCTTACACATTGTTGACAACCAACCAAATTAGAGCCTAGCAAATTTACATTTTTGACAATCAACCAATTCAAATTTTACCATATTTGATTGTCGTCATTTATACTTGTCTTTTCTGGCTGGTATAAAAGTCAGCTCAAATCATGTGGTTATGTATTTTCGAATTTTTAACTTAGTGAATAATTTACTTTGATTAATGGGAAGACTCTTGTTTCTCTTCGTAAAAGCTTTGTGATTAAAGAAATTTTGTTAAATTAATTTTTGAATGATACTTTTCTTATATAATTGTTTTAGCATTTTTCTACTTTTCTTACATAATTATTTTGTGATTTTGTGATTTTTTCTGCATTAAGAGTTTTGGGAGAGTTTGTTACAAAATAGTAGTGATTAGTTTTATCATGCTTTCTGGGTTATCAAAACTCTGAAGTTTTGTTTATTTTATTTTATTTGGTTTTCCTACCGAGTTGCAAAGAGGGAAGGTTGGTGCCTTTAAACTAGTTTAACCCCACTTATTCGGTCCTAAGACCGAAATTGCTTTCTGACTCGCTAGGTTCTGCTTTTTTGTAGTTCTTTTATTTCTCTATAATTTTGTTCTTCATGTTCAGCTTTTATATTTTTATTATGCTATTTCTTGTTATGTTCTTTATCTATTATTTCTTGTTTTTGATAAATAATACATATTTCTTTTATATATATAAGCTGAATCTTAAACTGTTTTATTATTATGAGGTGCAGATATGTTAATGAAAACATTTTACATTATACCTTTTCTGCCCTTTAAGGTAATATATTTTTAAACCGCAGTTTGCTCTTCATGGATGCATTTACCATTGAAAATTAGACATTATTCTAAAAGACTGTTAAAATTGAAAAAAAAAATCAAAGAAAGATATATCAACATTAGTTCTTTTTCATAAAAATACTAAATTTAAAAAAAAAAAAATAACAACTCTAAAAATTTTTAGAAGTGTTATAACATATAGCAGTCTGATGAGATGCATATCAATATTTGATAAAAAAACCATTCAGAAAATTTCCGATGCAATAAAGCAAATTTAAAAATTGTACTTTTCTCCCTATATCTAGAATATTATTAAAATGGCATTTCCAAATATTACCTAAAACATCTTCTAAATCATTATAAAGCATAATGCAACATTAACACCATTATAAGATTATAAAAATTCATTACGTATAATTTTTTAAGTCAGTTTTAAAAATATATTTATTTCAATTTTAACATAATTCAAAAATAATTTTAAATACAATGAAAAAACAAAAAATACCTTTTTTTAAAAATAAAATCTCACAAAAACTTTCAACTTGAAGAAAACTTCAAGAATATGAGTGTTATTGTAATGGAAATAAAAATAAATAAAAATTTATAAAAGAAGCAAATTTTAGCATTCAATTATATTTTTTTAATTTTTCGTTTATATTGGCAGTTAAGAAGAGCGATAAATAACAGTATATGAGAGCATAGTACCGTATCATAGACTTTGCAAAATGAATTTCGACGTTTTATACAAGGAAATTCAATAATTTACTTTTTAAAACTTGTAAATGAGTTCAATAGAATTTGGTCAGTATTATTAAAAAGACATGGCTTTGCTACAGACAATTTTTTAACATATAAATGAATTAAATATACAAATATTTATTCAACAAGGAAATACAAATATCAGATAAAAAATATTTATGTAGCTAATTTGCATAAAATATATTCAAAATCCATTCATTTATTCATCATACTACATTGTCATGTATTCCATTTATTCCACATTGTATGCCATGTACTACTAAGTATAGCGTGCACCTATACTTTTAAATTGTGTTTTTAGTTTGTTTAGTATATTCTTTGTATATTATATATATATATATATATATATATATATATATATATATATACGCAACTCCTTTTTAACGAATAAATTT
This sequence comes from Trichonephila clavipes, assembly GCA_019973935.1. NCBI lineage: Eukaryota > Metazoa > Arthropoda > Arachnida > Araneae > Nephilidae > Trichonephila > Trichonephila clavipes. The sequence goes on along the minus strand of BMAU01019734.1, from coordinate 373,762 downwards.
GAATTGCACTTATACAATGATCATAAGTTTTGAAGACATTTATTCGAGGTATCATACCCATGCTTTGAAAAAATTATATTCTTATAGATCTATAACCTTATTCGGTACATGTAGAATCATAATTTCTTTTTTTTTCACATTATTTATTCGGTGTTTTTTTAGAGGTATCGAACTTTAAATTGCAATAAAACAACGATGTATTATTCGATTGACATGATTTTTTTTTATTCGAAAGATAATCTTGTGGCATTACATTTTAAATATGATTTCTGGCATATGACTGCCACGGCTGTCTCGGATGTAGTCCAATCTAGACGTCCAATTTTCAATGATTTTTTCCAACATTTGTGGCCGTATATCGGCAATAACAGGGCGAATGTTGTTTTCCAAATGGTCAAGCATTTGTGGCTTATCCGCATAGACCAATGACTTTACATAGCTCCACAAAAAATAGTCTAGTGGTATTAAATCACAAGATCTTGGAGGCCAATGCACAGGTCCAAAAAGTAAAATTAGGCGGTCCCCAAACGTGTCTTTCAATAAATCGATTGTGGCACGAGCTGTGTGACATGTTGCGCCGTCTTGTTGGAACCACAGCTCCTGGACATCATGATTGTTCATTCAGGAATGAAAAAGTTAGTAATCATGGCTCTATACAGATGAGCATTGACTGTAACGTTGTCGCCTTCATCGTTTTTTATGAAGTACGGACCAATGATTCCACCAGCCCATAAAGCGCACCAAACAGTCAGTTTTTCTGGATGTAACGGTGTTTCGACATACACTTGTGGATTAGCTTCACCCCAAATGCGGCAGTTTTGTTTGCTGACGTAGCCATTCTACCAGAAGTGCGCTTCATTGCTAAACAAAATTCGCTTATGAAAATCGGGAACAACGGCAATCTCGTTTTGGGCCCATTCGACCAATCTACGCCTTGCCTGATGATCGTTTTGATGAATTGCCAAACTGAACTGAGAATAAATCACTTGACAGCTGTTAAATCGGTCGCCATCTTGGAAAGTAATGCCAATTGAAACTTCTATACCTGAAAAAAAAACACTCTTTATATTGTTACGAATTTAGTCTTATTCTAATTGTTTCTACTCATTTGTGTTCATTTTTACAGTTTAATTTGTCGTATCTAATGTGATTTCAACCCTGTTTACCTGTAATATCATTTCCACTGCATTGCACGGCCCCCATGCTTTAACATTGGTTTAAATAGTAAACTCGTTAAATATTGCAGCTATCGCCAAGTTGGCGACGGATTTGGCGACTTAATTTTTGGCGCCAAATTTGGCGATATATCGCCAAATGTGGGCGATAAGCTTGGCGACCATGACAACCCTGCTCCTAATAACCCTCTCTGGCAACCCTATCGCGGTATTGTAACACTATGTATTGAGCTTTTCTCATACCTTCCGGATTTTGCTAGACCTTTCTATTTCTCGATTATTCTGGCAAGTGCAAGAGGTTTCTGACCGAAAGGTATAAAAAGGCCCTGGTCGGCTAGTCAGTTTAGTCAGATCTCAGCTTTCATGCAAGTGATACCTCTCTGAGCTAGAAAGAGAGACGATTGCATAGTGCGTGTGTTATTGCTTTTATTGAGTTATTATTTTTGTGCTGAGTGTTTACTATTGCTTTTGTTAGTGTATTACATCTGTGTTATCAGTATTTTCATCGATTGTACGTGACTTTCTCGAACTGTTCTACAATTTGTGGAGGACTGTTTTGGCCAAGAATAAAATTGTTTTGGATCCCGCTCTTCGGCTTCAATCATTTCGAACCCCCGAAAACGCAACAATTGGTGGCAGCGGTGGGAATGAATGCCAACAACAAGAGCGATGGAGGCCCAGTTCTAGACTCTTCTAGAAAAATTGACTGAAATGAATGCCAATATGGGCGAAATGAAATCGGAGTTGACCGCCAGCATGAATGCCAATATGGCGAAATGAAATCGGAGTTGACCGCCAGCATGAATGCCAATATGGGCGAGTTGAATAACAAACTGACCGCAAACAAGGAAGAGTTGAAAAGTGATTTGAAGGGCATTGGCGACAAATTGACGACTATGGACAAGAAATTTGAAGAAATGGAAGAAAGAATCGAGTCGGTTGAAAATAAATTCGAAGATATGGAGAGCAAACTAGAGGCGAAAATTTTCGAAAAGGTAGAAGAAGTTTCCATCTCGTTCAGGAGTGACCTAGAGAAATTGAAGCAGAAAGTCATGACTGGTCAAGGGGATGAATTTAAGTTTCAAGCTCCTTATTCCAAGCCTTCCATCAAGCTTTCTACATATGACGGAAAGTCCTCTTGGCAGGTGTATAAGACCCGATTCTCCATAGTGGCGGATATAAACCAGTGGGACTCCCAGACCAAGGCCTGCCAGTTAGCTGCTTCTCTTCGAGCCGACGCTGCTGACATTTTGCAAACTTTGCCGGAAACACAGCGGCTGGATTTCGACGCTCTCGTTAATGCTCTGGAGTTACGCTTCGGAGAGAAATGTGTGAAGGATTACAGCAGACTCCAGCTGAAGTCACGGCAGCAGAAAGTGTCCGAAACGCTCCAAGAACTGGCGACGGACGTCGAGAGGCTTTCTCACTTGGCGTTTTCTGACTGTCCGACTGAAGTAAGAGAAGTCCTGGCGCTGCAACACTTCATCGACGGGGTGCGTGATCCGGAAATCCAGAAAGCTCTCCGAATGGCGGATCTCAAGGACTTAAAGGGGGCCCTAGTGTTTGCTATGAAATTTTCGAGGCAGCCCAGCAAGCAACACGAAAGGACAGACACCCCATACGAGCCGTCAACGAATCGGACACGTCGAACTCAAGTGTGGAGCGGTTAGAGCGACAGATGAGAAGCTTCTTGAATAGAGTTGAGTCTTTGATGTCCCAGAAAGCAGACGGGAAGAAGACCCTTAAATGCTGGACCTGCGGTCGAGAAGGGCATCTGCAGAGAAGCTGCCGGGCACGCCAAGGCGTTGAAACTAATAGCGCCTCCCAGAAGGAGGTGTCGGAAAAACTAATTAATGGCCATCTCGTGGGGCGGAGGTTGCCAGATTTTGGAAAGCCCCACTTTCAAGTGTGTTAAATTTCGACAAAGAGTACCGGAATTTTTATAATGGGACATGTTAACGAGCTTCCCTGCAACATGATCATCGATACAGGAGCCAATGTGTCTATCATTCGGAACGATCTGGCTCAAAAGTTAAAAGAGAAACTTATCTGGACCCCGCCCCGCGTGGTGCTACAGACCGTGACGGGGGAAAAGATTGATATTCACGGAAAATTAAAAGTCAAGATCAGGTTTGGAGACACTACCTACCAACATGCTGTGTATGTCGCAGATATTGCAGACCCTTTCATTCTTGGACTGGACTTTCTAAAGGAGCATGGTTTCACTCTAGACTTCAACAAGAACGAATTACGTTCCATACACGAAGAAGTCACTATATTCAAAATTAAACACAGGACAGAATCTATTCGACAGGTAACCGCTAACGAGAATATTACCATTCCCCCAAGGACTGAAATCATAGTACCTGGGTACATCGGTAACGATGTGAGTTTCAACTCTGGCCTAATTGGATCTGCGGAAAATAAAGCGAATGGATTGCTAATAGCTTCGACGCCGGTGGACCTTTCCAGAAAAACTATCCCGGTAAGAATTTGCAACGTAACTGAAAAATCTAGAGTGTTCCAGAAAGGTGAAGTGTTGGCAACCTGCAGTCCAGTAACGTGTGTCTGCAAAAGTTCGAGCTTGCTCCTATCCAACTCGTCTCAACAGTTGACTCCCGAGCTTCTAGAAAATGTTGAATTGTCCCCCGAACAGAAAAGCTCCTCAGAAAGACTGTTCCAAGAATTTGAAGACGTGTTTTCTAGAAACAGTAGCGATATTGGCCATACTACAGTGACACAACACAGAATTGATACATCAGACCATCCGCCGATTAAACAGCACCCAAGACGCTTGCCGTTTGCTAAACAGGAAAAGGTCGGAACACTACTACGAGAGATGCAGGAAAATGACATCATAGAACCGTCTTCGAGTCCGTGGGCATCTCCAATCGTCTTGGTTCGTAAGAAAGATGGCTCCACAAGATTTTGCGTGGACTATCGAAAACTTAACGACGTCACCAAGAAGGACAGCTACCCTCTTCCAAGGATAGATGACACCCTGGATACCCTTTCCGGTCATAAATGGTTCTCGACTTTAGATTTAAAGAGCGGATACTGGCAAGTGGAGATCCATCCCGAAGATAGAGAAAAACAGCATTCACTTCCGGCCAAGGACTATGGCAGTTCAAAGTCATGCCGTTCGGGCTCTGCAATGCGCCAGCTACTTTCAAGCGCCTGATGGAGACCGTGCTAAAGGGTCTGACTTTTTGAAGCTTGCCTTATTTACCTGGATGACGTCATAATAGGAGGGCGTGCGTTTGAAGAACATCTTCAAAATATCCGGAAGGTGTTATCAAAATTAAGTGACGCTAACTTGAAGCTAAACCCTTCGAAATGCAAGTTCTTCCAGAAAGAAGTCAATTATCTGGGACACATCATCTCTGCAGAAGGTATTCGTACGGACCCCGAAAAATGTCCGCCGTAAAGAATTGGAAACGCCCTGAAAACCTCCGTGAGCTGCGAAGCTTCCTGGGATTATGTACTTATTACCGAAAGTTTGTGAAAGGGTTCTCTAACATCGCAAGACCCTTGCACAAGCTAACAGAAAGTAAACAAAAGTTTCAGTGGACAAAAGAATGTGAAGATTCCTTCCTCCAGCTTAAAGAAGCTTTGACGTCTTCACCGATCTTAATATATCCACAACCGGACAAGCCATTTATCTTGGACACTGATGCCAGTAATGAGAGTGTCGGAGCAGTATTATCTCAGGAAATAGATGACCAGGAACGAGTCGTAGCTTATTGGAGTAAGTGTTTATCGAAACCGGAAAGAAATTATTGTGTCACTCGAAAAGAGCTACTGGCTATTGTGAAAGCCATCGAGCATTTCCATCACTATCTCTATGGCCAAAAATTTCTTCTACGTACCGATCATGCCTCTTTAACCTGGCTAATGAATTTTAGAAACACTGAAGGCCTGGTAGCCAGATGGATTCAACGGCTCAACGAGTATTACTTTGACATCAGACATCGTAAAGGCTCCTCGCATGGAAATGCTGATGCCCTTTCAAGAAGACCATGCCCAGAAAATTGTCGTCATTGTTCCAGAGTAGAGACCAAATATGACTATGCTATACGCCAGATAACAACTTCAACAGCGACGCCACCCGATCCCTGGAGTGACGAGAAAGTTCGAGAAGACCAGATGGCGGATCCTGATATTAAACCCCTTATAGAGTTTATGGAGTCTTCCAGCAATAAACCAAGTTGGCAGGACATCTCGACTTATAGTCCTACAACTAAGCAGTATTGGGCCCTCTGGAATTCTCTACATCTCAGGAATGGTGTTCTATACCGAAAATTCGAATCAGAGGATGGAAAGACATTCAGGTGGCAATTAGTACTTCCTCGATCTCGTATCCCAGAGGTACTCAAAGAATTGCATGGCAGCCCAACAGGAGGTCATTTCGGCGTCATGAAAACTTTGCACCGAGTTCGAGAGCGATTCTGCTGGGGTAAAGTGAGAGCTGACGTGGAACAGTGGTGCAAGTCCTGTGATGCCTGTTCAGCTCGGAAGGGGCCAAAGATACGTAGCCGAGGGAAGCTGCATCGCTACAATGTTGGAGCACCCTTCGAACGTATCGCTTTCGATATCCTGGGACCTCTGCCAAGGACTGCGTCTGGTAATAAGTACCTACTTGTTGTCATGGACTACTTCACGAAATGGCCCGAAGTGTACCCCATTCCGGATCAGGAAGCCCCCACCGTAGCGGAGGCTGTAGTGCAGCACTGGATATCGAGATATGGGGTACCTCTTCAACTTCATTCCGATCAGGGAAGAAATTTCGTTTCTGCGGTATTGAAGGGGGTCTGTGAACTACTCGGAATTGACAAGACCAAGACCACACCTTTGCACCCACAGTCAGATGGCATGGTGGAGAGGTTTAATCGTACCATCCTGAATAACCTCTCACTGATGGTCTCCAAGAAACAACAAGACTGGGACCAGAAAGTTCCTCTCTTTCTGCTAGCGTACCGCAGCGCCGTTCACGAGACTACCGGATATTCACCATCCCAGATGCTTTTTGGCCGAGATCTTCGTATCCCTTGTGACCTGCTGTTTGGTCGCCCTCCGGATACACCTTCATCGCCTGAGGAGTACGTGCAGAATCTCCAGGCACGTTTTGAAGATGTACACAATTTGGCTCGAGAACGGATCAACCTGAGGACCGAGAAGATGAAGACTCGGTACGACACAAAAGCCACAGGACATCAATTCAAGGAAGGTGACAAGGTGTGGTTCTACAACCCGACTCGACGCAAAGGACTTTCTCGACTTTCTCCTAAGCTACAATCGCATTGGGACGGTCCTTATACAATTTTAAAGATAATAAACGACGTCGTAATCCGGATCCGTAAGTCAACGAATTCGAAGCCTAGACTCGTTCATTACGACAGGCTTGCTCCATATTATGGCCATAATTCTTAGTGTGTCAATTATCGTGTAATTTATTTTGACCATGGTCTTGTATAAATAAGTTAGTGTGTAAATAATCTTGTAAATAATTTTGTTTATTGTTTTGTAAGTGTTTATTTTCTACTATGCATTACGTGTTTATTTTGTACTATGCATTAGGTGTTTATTTTGTACTATGTATTACATGTTTATTATTGCATATTCATTTAGTTGTTTGAATCAATTGCTTTATTATTATGTTAACGTTTGATGAAGGGTTGTACTGCCCGGGACGTGCAGTTCTTGAGAGGGGAGCAATGTTACGAATTTAGTCTTGTTCTAATTGTTTCTACTCATTTGTGTTCATTTTTACAGTTTAATTTGTCGTATCTAATGTGATTTCAACCCTGTTTACCTGTAATATCATTTCCACTGCATTGCACGGCCCCCATGCTTTAACATTGGTTTAAATAGTAAACTCGCCAAATATTGCAGCTATCGCCAAGTTGGCGACGGATTTGGCGACTTAATTTTTGGCGCCAAATTTGGCGATATATCGCCAAATGTGGGCGATAAGCTTGGTGACCATGGCAACCCTGCTCATAATAACCCTGTCTGGCAACCCTATCGCGGTATTGTAACACTATGTATTGAGCTTTTCTCATACCTTCCAGATTTTGCTAGACCTTTCTATTTCTTGATTATTCTGGCAAGTGCAAGAGGTTTCTGACCGAAAGGTATAAAAAGGCCCGGGCCGGCTAGTCAGTTTAGTCAGATCTCAGCTTTCATGCAAGTGATACCTCTCTGAGCTAGAAAGAGAGACGATTGCATAGTGCGTGTGTTATTGCTTTTATTGAGTTATTATTTTTGTGCTGAGTGTTTACTATTGCTTTTGTTAGTGTATTACATCTGTGTTATCAGTATTTTCATCGATTGTACGTGACTTTCTCGAACTGTTCTACAATTTGTGGAGGACTGTTTTGGCCAAGAATAAAATTGTTTTGGATCCCGCTCTTCGGCTTCAATCATTTCGAACCCCCGAAAACGCAACAATATGTTTTAGTGATATCATTTTTATACCCAGCATATAGCACGCATCCTTAAATTTCCATCTTATTGTTTTCATGAAATGTGTGCGTTATACGGCAGATTATACAATTGCTTAAATCCATGTTCGTTGTTTTAATTACTAAGCAACAAAAATATAGAAATTCTTCGATACAGTTGCTTAAAATGTATGATATTATAATTTTTAAATAGCTTCTATTAAATATATTTCTGACACATTAGATTTGTACGGAAATAAATGTGTTTTATTTGAATTTAATATATGCTTGTCATGAGATAATTAAAAAATGTTTTCCTACATGTCATTTAGATTATCAGTTGCCTATACCATAGGTCAGCAAACCTTCGCATATAAGAACCAAGTTTTCATAAAAAAAAGCTAAATAAGGCTTCAAAGAGCCATTTACAAAAGAAGTTATCTTTACAAAGAGATACTTACCTGTGCGTAGGAAGATTGACTGGCGTGAATCCCGAATGACTGCTTCTGATAAAATTAATGTATTTATATAATGCTTTACACATAATAACACACACAATTTCCGTTACTTCCATCACTAAGAACTACTGAAGATATTTTGATTTATGTGGCTCGCTAGTAGAGCAGCCATTGTCAAAATGTCATAATGTTGGCAATTAAATTTCCAAGTTTGGTTAAAAAATTTGCTCCCACCAATAATACCGTAAGAATTTGTTGTGAAATTTCATCTTAACACTAATAAATAATATTGCATTTCTTTCCCTTGCTAAAAAATTTCATTTCCACTCTCTTTTTTTTTTACTCTAAAGCATGTCACAAAATACGGAACATGATTTTGTCACTTTTGTTAGGTGTTTGTGTACATTTATATAATATTCAGTAGTGTTCAATAACTAAATGTATGGAAATAAATAAACGTTAATTTAAACCAGTTAGAGGAGCGTTTTTTCCTATGTGGAATTTCTACCAATGAATTAGTTTTTTACTGCTATGGAACTAGTTTTAATGATTTCACTAAATATCAATACATTGTGTCATTGGAAAACAATTTAATACAGAAATCCTAAGCCAGTCAAATGCTTAATTGTAGTATCAAATAAGACAAATCTTTTCAGTAGGCAATTTTGATGGAAAAAAGAACGGTAAATAAAATTTCAGTAGATATAATTATTTTTTTAATAATTTTTTCTGGATATATAGAAATCTGAAGAGCCGCAACCATCTATAGCAAGAGTCTTCGTTTGCCAATCCCTGGCCTATACAAATATCTCAAATTCAACCAACTTTATATTAATCAAAAATATGTAATAAATATTGATGTTTTCTTTTTACCAAATATACGATCTATCTTTTATCACCCAGGACTATTTATGCACATGCCCTTTTATATGATAATACATATGTCAAATTCATTCAATGAAATATTTTAAAAATTTAAAAAATCTGAGTAAAGTTTGATATCTTTCAAATTAAATGATGAAATTCTTTAAACTTTTTCTCTCTCTTACACAGCTCTGGAAGCAAAAAGGAAACATAAAAGGTATATGAAAAATACTCCCAAGCTATTTGATTGAATTAACAGAGAGTGAAAGGAATAGGAGAGAAAAATATCTTTATATATACTTCTGCATCGATGAAAGCATTTTGAAAATAATGTAAAAGAGAGAGCTATTTATCATTGATTTTATGTCAAAAGCTTGGTTATTGAAAATGGAAAAGAGCACTAAAAGTTTACAAAAAGGCTTTTTAGTAAAGGTGCATTCAGTCGAATAAAAAGTACACGATCAAATACGAGGATGTCTTAAATGAGACGGAAGTAGTGAATAAGTTAAAAGAAGATGAAAATGTATTGATAAAAAGAACTTGTTTTATTTTTAGAAAGATCATGGTATTGCTTAATAAGTGCACATTTAGCTTTTTATTTAAGCAAGCATTCTTAGATTTGAGAGCAGTGGATTTCGAAAACACACACACAATTAGTAATATTTCTCATTAAATAAATATTTTAGTATATTAGTAATATAAATTATCTTTTAAGGGGACATGATTGTGAATAGGACTTGCACATCTCAAGTATTATTTTAAAGATTGAATTCTTAAGGATTCAAGACGAGTGTAGGAATGACTGTTTACTTCTGTGTTTTTTAATAATGAACATTAAATCAATGGTGAATTGAAAACATACGAGGAGTGACAGTAAAAAAAACGAGACTGGTCCACAAAACCATTGTATTTACAGAATCAGATCTCCGTGACAGTATCACGTAGCATTCATATTCGCATTCACATTACCATTCAGCATTCACAAAACTTCTGAATTCGGAGCTGTCATTGTTAGAACGAGGGTTTTGAAAGTCTCTTTGGAAGGTTTTTTTGTTTTTGCATAAACCTCTTCAACTGAGGTAAAATGGGTTTTCTTTAAGCAAGATTTAACTGTAGGTAATTTAAAAGAAAAAGTCTCATGGGGCCAAATAAGATAAATAAGGAAGGTGTCATAACACAGTAATGTTTTTTCTGGTCAGTAATTGCTTGACACAATTACTGTAGGCAGATGTGAGATTAAGAAATTATAGTAAACATTATTGTAATATCGCATACTATATATTATTAGTAAACATTTTTTTGTCTATGTTTGTGTGCTTGTGTCTGTAAATACAATTCCCACTATTACATGTTAAAATAAAGTAATTTTCTTTTTAAGATGAAACATTACCCTTGACGTTTGCTTCGTAAATTTAATTATTTACTTGTCTAGTTTCCGACGCGAAACAAGTTGCAAAAAAGGTTTTAGCTATGCATCATATATCTAGATTAAATCAAAGTTTTTGGACGCATATAACTATCATTTTTTCTAGTTCATTGCTTTTCATATATAAGAAAGGTTCATGGAATCAAAAGGCAGGCACTTTCGGAGAAAATCTTAGATAATAAAGGAGTTTTGATCTAATTTGTAGCAAGTAATTTAATGCTGTATCTATGCAAAATCTCTGCTCATACTGGAAAATGTCTTCTTGGAATTTCTACAATTTTCTATGTAGTTATCCAAGAACCTTCTAGATTCTTACAGAAACATCTATCTAACATATTCTATGCATATGTGTGCATGTGTTGAATTGTTTTTTAAAATTTTGTTCATAAGGTATTAATGAAAATATGTTAGCGTTAAAATACATTATTTTCAACTGTTCGAATTCATTAAATTATGTGGCAATTACATTTGTTTTAAAAAATAAATCATTAGCATAATAAATAATCGCAAGGTGAAAAGAGATATTTGGTAAGAATTTATTACTTATGCAAGTTTTGGATACAGAGACAAATCGTCTTTTTGAAATGAACTTGGGGAGTACAAGCATTCCTAAGTGGGACGGTTTTTTAGCTTATTTGCGTAAGCGTTGCTTATTTTTAGAAAACCTGCCACCCACAGGGACAAAATGTAAATAAAATTTTAAAGACCTTCACGTCACAGAACCTTCATGTTGCATATAGATGCAAATATTGACAAAAAATGTAAGCTTTTTTCCTAGAACCATGACGTATATAACTATGATACATTTAAAAGGAGATATGTTAGAGAGAGGTATGAAACTGTCAAGTCTTTTGGTATATGTCTAAAATGCTTGAAACCAAACCATAGGGTATCCCGATGCAAAACTAAGCATATTTCATTTTGCAAAAATAATCATTACCAGTTGCTACATTTTGTTAATGAAAGAAATCAGGAAATGGAATACTTTGAGTCATACCAACAAGACACCAGGCTCCAAGATAACTGTTTCAAACACATTTGTTTTCAAAATTCTGGCATAACAAATAAGCAAAATAAAACTGATAGCAATTCTTTTAATTTTCCGAGTGCTCAGAACAACATTGTTCAAGGACAGATCTCGAAACTGGACAAGAGTGTTTTCCGCTTCTCAGAAACGTAAAAATGATCTTATATTATTCACTTGTATTATTTATGTTGAAATTTCTGTTGCACAAAAAGTTCCTTTACGCGTTTTCGCAGGCAACGGATCACAATGTTTCAAATGTTAATGTAAAATTAAAGATCAAAGTAATAATTTCAAATGGTTCTGGATCATATACCCGTGGTGTTGTGGATTTTATGTTGAACTCAAAATTACAAATATGATACCTGTTAATTCCTTTGATATTTCACATATTGTGTTTCAGAAAAATGTGCATCTAGGTAATTCTATTGATATCTTATTATTAGCAGATATTTTCTTTAATATATTGAAAAAAGGCACATGCTAATTAGATAACGGTAACATGATCTTACTTAGTAGCAACACCTTGGGGATATCAAGTGGCTCATTGCATTGTGGTTTAATCACAAGAGAGTTTGAAAGTTTAAATGATACTTTAAAATCGTTCTGGAAAGTACCCACCAAATTTGTTAGTGACGAACTTAAGAAATGCGATGTACATTTTTGAGACCTTTGATTAGGGACACTAACGGACTTTTTTGCGTCGAGATACCCATGAAAGACTATGGCACTGGACTGGGACAGTCAAAGCCTACTGCTATGCAACGATTATAATTGTTGTAAAGACGATTTGCTAGATAACCTGGTATAAAAGATAAATATGTCGAATTTCTACAAGAATATGAAGATCTTAATCACACGCATTGAGTTACAGATAAGGAGCCAGGATTACATTATTACATTCCTCACCATGCTGTGATTCGCCCTGAGAGCAAAACGACTAAGCTGAGAGTCGTGTTTGATGCGTCCTGCAAAAGTAACAACGAAAATTCTTTGAATGACATCTTGCTTAAAGGATGCACTCTTCAACCTGATTTGTTTAATATTCTTTTAAGATTTAGAAAATACGTTGACGCTTTCTCTAGTGACATAAAGATGATATTTCCACAAATAAAGGAACATGAGCATCATTAAGATGTTCTTAGAAATTTATGGAGACCGGCACCTGAAAAAGTTATCGTGTCTTATCAGTTGAAAATAGTTATGTATGAGATTAAACCAGCACCATATTTAGCAATCAGATACCTTCTACAACTAGCCCATGAAGGCAAGAACAAGTACACATTTGCCGTTCCAGTTATTCATAATGGCACCTACATGGATGACATTTAATCTGGAGCAGACGACATTACTACTGCTAAATAGATGCAGTGACAACTAATTGGCTTGATGAGACAGGACTGTTTTCTTATTTACAAGTGGATCACCGACAGTGATGAATTGTAGAAAGACGTGCTCACGAAGAAAAGGAGTTTCTCTTCAATTAAAACGATAAATTAGTAAAGACATTGGGATTGTCTTGGAGACTTTGAGGGCACACCTTAACGTATCAGATGAATTTAAAAGAGGCTCGAGTGACTATTACTAAAGGAACCGCCATGCCATTTATCACGAAATTGTACGATCCACTACGTCTGCTTCAACTAATAATCATAAACACCAAAAGGTTGATTAAAAAAATGTGTCTATATTAAACTTTGACTGGAATCAAATTTTGCCTCGTCAAGAAATCGAAACCTTCCAGAGATTCGTGGCTGAACTACATCAATTGAAGGTCTTGAAAAAATTTGTATTATATAAATTAAGTACGAAGTCATATTTGAGACTATATTTATCAATTTGGCAATTTTTAGACGGAGATAAATTATATAAACTAAACTTAAATCAATTAATCAAATAAAATAGTTTTAATATATATATTTCTATTCAATTAACATTCGTGGAAGAATACACTTTGCTGGCAATTTGAAAAATAACTAGTTAGGAAAGAGTTATAGTAATATTTGTTTATGTTCTCTTCAACAAGACTGATTTGATCGTAATTAACTACGAACTTTGGAATCATATGATACCTTGGAATTTCGAACTTAGGTCAAATACAGTAAATTTCCATAAATTACTCTATATTTCATATTTATTTTTACATTGTATATTTATCTCTTTTATATTTTTACCTAATTTTATATAAACAATTATATAAATATCTTACTCTTGTAAAAGGATTAAGGTAAGAATTTTTTTTACCAATATAACCCTCACAAATAGTAGTTATTCTCCAATTATCAGTTAAAAAACCTTGCTATTTGACTCATTAATTATTCTGCATACTTAATGAAGAAATTAATTTGCTTTTTCGTCATAAGTTTTTCGTTTCTCTATATGTATAGCACACACAAGTAAGAATTTTATATATTTCTTTTAAAAAATTGAGTTTAGACTTGCATATTTCAGTATTCTTTTTAAAATAAGTTTCGTAGCTAATATGCAGAAGACTTATATAATACTCTCTTTCTCCTAAAGAAGTGCATATATATATATGAATAAAAAGTTTCCCCAATTATAGATAATGCATCATTATTTTTTACTAAATAACTTTTGTGAGAAACTAATTATTGCATTTACATACAAATATAGTTCTATTAAAAATATTATTTTCCAAAAAGTGAAGGGTATATCTAAAAATAAATATAAATTAAAAGGACTGCTGATTTTTTAGTCAAATGTAATTAATAATTAGAAGAAAATTATAGAAACGTTTTTCCTGTATATATATTAGTATTTGAAAATACTGTTTAAAAGCGTTTAGAGATAATACAAAACATGTTCAATTGTTATATCATTCTACTTTAACAAAGCATTTATTTCCTATGTAAGAATTATTTTTAAATTTTTAATTAAGGTAAAATAACTCAATAGACTTTTGAACTGCAATTAATTATTAATTTCAGATTAAGATAAAGTAATTAATTATAAAGAACTCGACTTGGAAAATAATGTTTTTAGTTAAATCTGATATAAATAAATTATATTGTTTTATAAAAAGTAAATAAAAGTTTTATAAAAGTTTTATTAAAATATATAGTTTTTATCGTTTTTATTAGATTAAAATTTCTATTAGTAGAGAATTCTAAGAATGCATTATGCTAAATTTTTAGCAACTTTAATGTTCTAGAATGTTTAGCACAAGTGTCATCCAATTTTCTTAACACTAAAAAGATTGAAAATTAGTATACACCTATGTTGCCCAAAATCAATCAAATTAAATGCATTGTGAAAGAATAATTAATGTGTAAAAAATTTTGTTTAAAATTAATTTTTAATATTTCTTATATTGTTTACAGTTACATAACAAGATATTAATCTCTCTCTCTCAATATTAACAATAAAAAAATTCCTCTCTTAGAAAAATAATATATTCTACAAAATTTCCAAAAATTCTTCAGTATTATGTATTTTTTCTAATTGAAATAAAAAAACAGTCAAAATGAATTCCTTCGGGCAATCTAGTGTTAAATGAAAATTTTTGATTTTACATTTCAATTTAAGCAAATCTTTTATATGTTTATATAATTAATCTTTTGCTCTCAAACCTCAGCTCTAGAGCCAGAAACAACGAATCTTACGTGGCATTCACAATCTGGACATTTTTTTCAATCCTCATTAAACACGATTGTAAATACTGAAATTTTTGTTTATCATTTAAACCACAATTTTGTCAATTATTTCTTTGAAATGCTCTTTAAAAACAAACCATGTTTCAATATCACCCTTAAACTGTGGAAGCGATAATTCTGGTAGTCTAGGGCACGGTTTAATAACATCAGACACATCATTTGAACCTATTTCGTTACTATTTATATTATATTTTAAATTCGAAGATTTAAATCTTTGAATTTAACTCTGAGTCGTACCTCGTGTTTCTCAATATGATCATTGTGGGTGGTAATTTTCGCATCAAAAATATCAAATTCTCCATCTGTTAGACACGAGAAAATTTCATCTTTTACTGTTTCATGTTTTGTACTCTTAAGTCTTTAAAACTGACTTAATTTAAAGGGCAACACTTCTTTATGGTCTTCAGCGAAAGTATCCACAAATGCTATTAATCAATTAAACTGTTTTTCAATGTCTAAGAACTTTCTTACAAGAGCTTTGCCTGTTGCCATTACGCATTTAAAGCAATGAAAACAATTTAAAATAATTCTCAAGTAATTTATTTTAGATCCACTAGTCCGTAGGTTCGGGTGCTTTAATAAAACTGAGCAAGGTGGATAATTTTTATGTACAAGTTTTGCACAGATGTCGATAGCTTACGAATTATTTTAAATGAGAAACAACGATAAAACATTTTTACCGAATCAAAAGTGACTTCTTTATTGGAAAGAGAGAGAGATGAATAAAACAAAGATAAATAAGGTAGAGTAAGATAAATAAACCAAAGTACACGAAAAGTGGTTGTTTCATCTTCTCCTGCAAGAGGTGAGTGGTGACAAGGGAAGACGTAATGAGTCCATAACACATTTTAAGAAGTTACTATATAAAACAAGTCCACGACAGTGTTAATGTTTCCTCTATGAAGGAGCATTCAATACAACTTGAACAATGTGTGTTTTTTTAAAATTCATGTATCGTATTTCTAAATCAATAAACCGCATACAGAATTGAGTCAAATTTTCCCATATAGATTTCCGTGCGAATATGTGGTTTAATTTTATCATCACCTTTTGACTATACCGCTTATACTCCCCCCAAAAAAAAAATATTTATTTTTCGGTTTACAAATGTTAATTCTTAAATTGTTCATTGATTTTCCATGTAAATTTCGGTTTTTATCATGGCTTAACTAGCTCGTTAAGTGGCCCGGACTCTTACATCCGTCCTTCCGAAATATGATTCATATCGTTACGCTGTTGTCAGTAAAACTATTGCGAAGGTTTTGCAATGCAACAAAATAACTTCTTATTTGCTTACGAAGGATTTATTTATTTCTGTTTAAAATTTACTTACATGGAAATTAGTCTTTTCTCCCCCCGCAATACACGGCGTACTGCCCCTATGCGAAAAACAGCGGCACTAGGGAGCGAATCGCGTAACATTTAATCGGCTGCTAAGGGGGTAAGTCAAATAAACGTTACTTTATTAAAAAAAAAAACACCATTTTAAGTATATGCAGAATTAAAGAGATTAGCCGGTAAAGAGAGAGAGAAGAGAAGAGGGGGTCTTAAAGGGGGGATATTTTTCAAAACACTATTCCCACTAATTACGTTTGAAATAACGAACAAACATTCCCAATGTTGTTTTTTTAAAGTAAATCCATTAACCAAATGAAATTTTTCTCGTGGCTTTCCTAATTTATCATTCTTTAACGATAAAGTAATTGTTCATTACTTTAACAGACTCAACGTAATAGTTTCAATAATAAACTTATAACATTTCTTACACCCTTTACGATAAACAAATGCCATTTTCAAAAACGCTTTCAAATCTCTTTCTCAAAATCGTATTTTAATTTTTCCATATGGAATACCTACTATTATATACTTCAGAAAATGTTTTTAAGAGATAATCTAAAGTCACCTTGTACGCTTTGTGCACAGTCATCGAACTGAAATTTTTACCTTTCTCTCTAGTTGCATACATTCTCACGCTTCTCCTGAAAACGGATGCGCATTTCCAATTAAAGTGAAATCAGAAAGTTTTAGAAGAGAAATAAATTGTATATGGCTTATAGTAATTTCATAGTCTTACTGAATATACTTTAAAATGTATGGGGAATTGCATAGGGAGCGAATAAGTAATTTTAAATTTTAAATACACTCATGAGACGTATATTTAAAGATAACTTATTTTTGTTTTTTCATCTTGGAAAGTGATTTTATATTTTCTTAAGCATTAATACTGTTCTGATCGAGTTAAATTAAAAACAAAAAATATGCAATAAAATAATGTTCTTATAGTTCACATATAAGAATAACGCGTATCAAATATAAAATTCAAAGTTTGAATTCCGAAGTAAGCAAAAAGTCCAAAATGTAGAAGGAGATATAACAGATTAATTTCAAATACCAACATTTAGATTCAAGTTTGAGTATTATCTATCTTCAATATGCAATTAATAAAAGTTACTTTTTTGTTTGATCCCTAAGATAAGGCATTTTCTTTTCAAAAAAGCACTAAGGGGGAGGGAGAAAAAACCTTTAAAAATAAAATAAGTTTGGAACGGTTTTTTGTTCGCTATATTCCTTACAAATCAAAGTTTTGTCCTAATGCATTTAGGAATTTTCTCCATTTGTAAATTTTCGCTTATGAATTATATTTCATACTAAACAAAAATTTCCTACATCTGCAATCTTTAAGTTAAAAATTTTAAGGACTGTAAAAAAATGATAAAATATTTATTATGTGATACAAAATATACTATAATATAATGCATAGTCTCACACAAAGGGGGGTCTATGGGTCCGGACCCGGCCAAGGCCCTTGATATATGTTTTGAAATTTATTTTAATTGTATGTATATATTATGAAAAATTTAATTAAGTATTTATTATTAATAATGAAATGTATTAATTAATGATAATCATTTATTTAATATTTAATTTTTGTACTGTTTTTTGTTCCCCAAAATCGACAAAATCAAAATAACATGTTGGGAAGCGTATTAGACAATGTTACAAGAATGGTGACCAATCCTACTCTGGACCGCCCCCCCCCCTTGAAAATTTATGCGTGCGTCACTGATGTAATGTTACGTTAGGTGAATTACAATGCAGTATAATGCAATATAATATAATATATGGTATAATACAATCTAATGTAATTTAACATAATATACAACATAACAGAAGGTTAATATGTTAGTATGAAATATATAATCTAATTATATCACAAGGAAACTTTGGAATGGCAGCAATGGAGACTCATATGTCCATTCATGTTTAAAGCAGTGTCACTAATTGGAGTTCGGAATCCACTTAACTCGTCATATAATACGATGAGAACGTAGTAACAAAATTCAAACTAAATGCAGATTTAATCTTAGGAGAGTTACTAATTCATATTTCATCCACCTCACTTTACTATGCTTCTAAATTAAATGCTACTACAGTTAATACATCTCGTATTTCATGAAAACTCAATATACTAAAAATTAAAATATATTGCAGTTAAAATAGAACTTGAAATAATTGATTAATAAGATTCGTATTCCTTTGAGCATTGACTTCAAATTCTATTTTCATTCTATACTTGTTCAGTTAAAGATTGAACTTGATTTCAATTAAGAAAATCGAATGCTTATTTTTTACCTATCACGAACCTAATCATATTATTAATTAAGGAGAATTCCACTACTTATTTAGTAGTGAAATTCATTGAGAATTATTAGATTTGATAGAAGATTTCTGAAGCTATTGTGGTAAGAAATTTATATACTTTAAATAAGAAGGAAATTACAATAAAAGTAAGAAAATGATGCATTTAATTCAATTTAAGAAAGTTATAAGAACAAAATGGCAGAGGAAATTTTCGTTACAATTGTGACGGGCTCGTCGTGCTTTCCATTAATTTTCCTCTTAGGTTCTTTGGGGCCAAAAAGGCAAATTCTTTCCAACAAAATCCAGAAGCGAAGCGTGATTATGCAAATTAGGAACCTTTTAAATAGCAGAAGTTTAGCGTAAGCGGTATAGCCGTTTGGGAAGTGATTATGCTAGTCTGGGTTTAAACGCATGAGCAGCATTAAGCCGATATTCCAGAGTCCAATTCAAATTGGATACCATTCCACGCGAGATAAAGAAACGAAATTGAGGATTCGAGAGTGTTGCTGCTAGCTAGGATATAGAGTTAGGACCGTTCTACTAATTTTTAAGAACTGTGTTTAAACAGAGTTTAGGTGTAAGCGGTAAAGAAATTATAGTGGTCAGAATCGTGCTTTTTTGGTAATACGTATTGTGTGTTTCTCACCTCAGATCCGCTAAGTTTAAATATAAATATTTTAATTGTATAGTGTTAAAGTTAAGATCTTCATAAAGATATATTACGATTATGCCAACGTCGGGTTCTTCATTCACTCCCACTCCCCTAGGTCACGAAAATAACTTAGAAGTAAGGCATTACCCACCCATGGGCGAATGCCTTACAATGGAGCCCAGCAACGTTTATCTTCCCTATCCCCGAGGTAGGACGTGCAGCAGGGGTAAGCGGTTTACGGGAGGTATATTTTTCTGGGTCCAAGAATGTAGAGTTTATTGAGGGCATCGATAATCAGATTAAATGGCTAGACATTCCCAATAATTTAGCGTGTGCGTATTTTAAAGGTCATCTCCTTGGGAGACCCCGGGACTGGTACGAGGTATTTGGGTCAGCAATAGTGTAGAATTCAGCCATGTACTTCACACAATTATAGTCGGCTTTGACAAAAACCTTCACCGATGTCCGTAATAGAAATGATTTAGAAATTTCAGTTTTATTCGCCCCAACAGAGTAGGGATCAGTAACCGACAGATTTTATGTATGATTTGTTGAAGATCCATAAAAAACTCAGACTTAGTACATCCGAAGAAGCTTTAGTGGATTATATTTTTGTTCGGCTAGAACTGCAGGTCCAAGATTATGTAGAGGTTAGGAACCCGAAAACAACAGCTCAGTTGTTGGAGGTATTAGCGAAATTCGAAGAAAGATATTCGTGCAAGAAAATGCGGGGGTCGAGGAATAGTGATAATGTTAAGGCGGTAGGTTCAGAATTTCGACCCCAAAACTCATTTTTCACGTTTCCTATTTTTAAAAAATATGAACTTTTACGCTTCTAATGGTGCAAAAATTATCTTTCTACGTGCTGTGAAAGTATTTGTAATAATTTTTTGAAAATGTTTTACCACCTGTCAGAGTCCACTTGCCACGTCCACTCTTATGTAAACAAACTTTTTTCTGCATTATAAGCTCCAAATTCACTATTTTTTTACATTATTATTTAAAATACTTTTAACGACAACATCTAGTAGAAGAAATGAAGTAAAATAAAAGCTTGCTTACTATTTCAAACGTGCAGTTTGCATTGAATTTAAGTAGCTTTTCTTATGGCTACATTTACTAATATTTTAAAATTTGTCATATATTTCCTGGTAAATTTTACTTTTTAAACAATTTTTTCTCAAAATGCAACGTTTTAAAAATCAAATTTTTAAGAAAAGAAAAACAGCTTGTTTGCATTCACAGTACCATCCATTAACAATTTGAATGTTTCTGCTTCAGCCAAGAAGCTGAAATCCTGTATTAATTAAAGCAATTTTCTTGGGGAAAATGGAAATATAAATGAAATTATAAATAAGACTTGATTGTCTGAAGCTATAAAATATTTGTTGTATGTAAGGAATGCAAAAATAATAGATTTCAATTAAATTTTTAAGAAAAGTTTAAGGCTTGGCCAAAGAACTTCTGTTTCTTGCGAAACAGCCAACCATTTCTAAATACCAATGTATATGGTTTCATGTAATAGAAAAGAGTCTAAGTATTATGAAGTTAATACCAGGCTTTCATATGGAATGAGATGTATTGGTAAAAGTTAAGTCTTCTGCTAAATTTTTGTGTGGAGTTATGAATTTACCAACTCCATCGCAAGTGTATAATAAAAAGGAATAACGATTATATACAGCCGTAGAGGCTGTGGCTACGGTGAGTATGCAAACTGCAGTTAAAGAAGCCAAAGATGTCAGCGGACATTCTGATATACCAGTTGCTATTGATGGTACTTGGCAAAAGCATGAGACACGTCTTTGAATTTTGTTGTCATTGCAACAAGTTTTTATACCTGCAAAGTGCTTGATGCTTCAATTTTATCAAGATTTTGTATGCCCCAACAAAATGCATAATGAGAACTGTAAGACTAATCATTTTGAAAATAGTGGAATTATGGAAGTTTCAGGAGCCATCGAAATCTTCCAACGCTCTGAAAGTTTGCATGGTCTGCAATATACCAAGTTTTTGGGAGATGGTGACGCCAGAGCGTATAAAGCAGTTAACGAGATGCAGCCCTATGGAGATGTAGGTATTGAAAAACTGGAATGTGTTGGCTATGTCGAGAAGTGGATGGAGACTGGACTACGAGCTTTAAAACTAAAAATGAAAGGTTAAAAAATAAGCTACCAAAAATCATTGAATGTTCACGGTAGACTTGCAGACGTTGAAATTGATAAATTACTGCGTTATAATGGATTGGCTATCAGACACAATACCGATAGTATTAATAGTATTAATTCAATGAAGAGAGCCATTTGGGCTACATATTTTCATAAAGCATCTATTGATGCATATCCACAACATGGTCTGAGCCCAACAAATGAAGATACCTGGTGTGAATATAACCGAACAATTATAACAGGTGAAGTATAAAAACACAAGAACACCTTGCCATCAGAAGTACTCAATTGCATCAAAAATATGTGTTCATGGAATTATCAACAACTAACTTCCTTGCCAAATGCTTACATGGTAAGACACAAAACTGTAACAAAAGTATAAATTGCATAATACGGTCACGGATACCGAAAAATATTTTTGTGCAATTGGACACATTAAAAACTGGAATACTGGAATCTAATGCCTCCTACAATCAAGGTAATATCCCTAAATGTCATGTTCTTGCAACATTATGTATATGACCAGGTTTTTACCCAGCTCAAGCAATGGAAACAGCTGATCGGGAGAGACTACGAAATACAATTATGACATTTTATAAAATTCTAAAGAAGCAAAGGTGAAAAAAATGCACACGAAATGTATATTAAAGGATACTTTAGCAAGAAAAATTCTTAGCTATGAAGCCGCTATGCATTAATTACAAGTAAGTTCTTTATTAAAATCCATTTTTCTCAAAACTAACATTTTTACTGTATAAGGAATATTTATCCTAAACTACTGCATTTAACATCTTATATCTTTGCATATTTAATAATTACACTTTAATAGATACTTTAATCCAGAATTTTTTAAAAAACTTATTCTGAATTAATTTATAGCATTAAACATAATGAACTTTCACTGTTTTTGAAAAAAAAAACAACAGATATGTGCAAAAAATAACTTTTTAAAAAATAACTAGGCATCCTGTCCATAAAAGCTGTGATTAAAGTTTGTATTATAGTCCAAAGAATATTCAGTAAACGAAATGTAAATTTTTATTCAATAGAATGTTTATAAATGTTCCTTAAAAATATCTATTTTTAACATTACTGAGATACAGATCCTGTTTCATGAACCTACCCTCTTAAACGACGAGATTGGAATGAGCGTAGGATGTCTACTGATTATGATACACCGAAGAATTGGAGAAATTTGGAAGTTTTACATAGATCGAGTAATAGCAGAAATAATCTTATGGGTAATTAAGAGACTGGTCGTCAAAGAAATCATAGTTTCGGAAGCAGTAATGGACTGAATAGGGACGATGGAAGATTTAATAGAGGATACCAGTCAGGGAATATAGTTCATAGTGAAAATTTTAGTCGAGGGGACCGCTGAAAAAGGGGTTTGAGAGAAAATTTTACAAGAGGTAGTCAAAGTTCAGTCGCAGTCGGCAAAGGATGTACCGATTAAATTATCTACTACATGCATGTCTCCGGTGGAACTCCCATATGTTCCTATTTTGTTAAATGAAACTTTTACAAAATCTTTATGGGATACCGGTGTGGAGAAATCGTTTATATCCGAGGATATTTATCAGAAATATTTTTTATAAGCAAATGAAAAAATAGCCTGCTCAAGTGATCACGGCACATGGAGCTGAATGTCGGAATATCGAAATAGTTGAACTGAATGTGTGGATCAGAGAATTTGTGAAACCTTGGATGTTTCACGTGTTGGCAAATTTAGAATATCCATGCATTATCGGTGTTGACTCCATTAGTGGATCGAAGATTTTTTAAAATTTTGATCGGAAAGCGTTGGCTATCCTGGATTCACAAACTGAATAAGTTGTTACAACGATTGAGGAAGGAAATAGATCTTACTACGACAGGGTTGGAAGAAAGTCAGAAACAGTAGTTGCATTATTTATTTAAAAGTTTTAAAGGATTTTTCTCAGACAAACCGGGGCTCACGCATGTTTTGTATCATGAGATTGATACGAGGGATAAGACAGCTGTTGCTTTTAGGCCGTATCGTTATTACAGGGTTAAGCAAAATATTCTTGATTACCATGTAGGGAAAACGTTGAAAGAGGAAACCATAATACCGATTCATACTGCTTACGCCTCGCTGGTTGTGTTGTGTAGAAAAAATAATGGGTTACCACCGGATATTCCAGAAGCGTATTGATTTGCCATGGATTATAGAAAGCTGAGCACTATTACGAAGTACTCTAGATATCTCTTGTTGTTAATAGATGATTTGCTAACGAATATCCACCACACGACAATAATGTCATCACTCGACCATCGTTTGGAATATTTTCAACTGGAGGTAAACCCCAGTGATATAGTTAAGACACCATTTGTCACAAAGAACGGTACGTACGCATTCCGGCGTATGCCGTTCGGGCTGTTAGTTGCGGTTCACATCTTTCAGAAGGCGATCGACATTCTTTTGAAACCGGTGATAGGGAGGTTTGTAAATGTTTACATGGATGACGTTATCATATCGTCTCCATCGTTCACTCGCCATGCCAAACATTTAAGAGAGGTTTTTAGATTATTACAGGAAGCAGGATTAATATAAATAATGAGAAGTATAAATTCAGTAGTGATAAATTGAAATATTTAGGTTTGGTAATTAGTAAGGATGGAATTACAACGGACGAGTCAAAGGTTCGAGCTATAGTAGATATGAGGCCCCCGAAGAATTCTGAAGATTTATCTAAATTCCTAGGAATGTACCAGTGGTATGCCAAGTTTATTAATAATTATGCTGATCTATGCGAACCCCTTTATAGACTGAAGAAAAAAATTAGAAAAGGTTTATTTAGTCAGAAGAGGTGCAGAAGGCCCTTGGTGCAGTGAAATCGGCGATAACGGAAGCGCCAGTTTTAAAATGACCAAATTTCAAAAAGCAATTTTAGTTGAATACGAATGCCAGCTCAATGGGCATAGGCGCGGCTCTTAATCAGGAATAGAAGCCAATGGTATATGCATCCCGCACGCTTAGTACTGTGGAGAGAGATTATACAGTAACGGAAAGAGAGTGTTTAGTGGTAGTTTGGGCTCACTGCCAGTAAAAGTTATAACCGATGATGCTGCATTGATGCGTTTAACAAATGGTAAAAATGTGTCTAGTAGGATGATAAGGTGGGTTCTAAAAATAGCGAAATGTAAAATAGAATAGGAACACAGAATGCAGTGGCTGACATTTTATCGATGACCCTGTTGGAAAGTATCGTAGGAGAATAGATTAATTGTGCAATAATCAAAGATTTAGTACTTTAGTCGTGTGAACAGTTAATGGAAGAGCAAAGAAAGGACCCGGAATTAGGTCATATCTATAGATATCTGGAAAACCCAGAAGATAGCTCGGTTAAAGCGACAATATGTGAGAACTGGTAACGCGAATTTCGGATAATTGAGGACTTGTTGTTTTATGCGAAAAACGCAACGAGGCTAGCTAAAATGGGAGTATACATAGCGAAGTTTTTAAGAAATGAAAAAATGAGAGAATTTCACGACAAGACCATATCAGGCCAATTAGGACGCTTTAAGACTTACTGTAAAATAAGGGACATTTTTATTCCCCTAATAAGAGAAAATGTATTGAACAATATGCCTCTACATGCCATATGTACCAGATTAATACACTGCTGGGCAATTGCTAAGCATAACATTAAGCGAGACATGAGGCCTAGTAGGATAAAATATAGTTGCCACACTATTCAGACATTAGAATAAAGAATATTTATTGTTCTGGAAAGTACAAAAGCTGTGAAACATCTGAAAGAAAAAAATGTTCATTTGATCTGCGTACGGAGAAATGGAACAATGCATCTAAAAGTCAGCAGACACCTTAAAGAAAGGTATCAGTACCGGATATGTCCATCGTGGAGTGTGATGCAACATTCCACATGTCGTACCATGCTTTGCACAACATTATCCAGCTGCTGTTGAGGCAATTTATCCCATTCCTCTGTGAGTGCACGGATGAGGGTGTTCTTGTTTGTCGGAGGATAGTTTCGACCAGCAACTTGCCACCCCAAAGCATCCCACACATTTTCAATGGTGTTTAGATCTGGAGTACGCGCTAGCCATACGATACGTTGAATACCCTTGCTGTCTAGACAATCCTGAACATCGAGTGTTCGATGACATGTTGCGTTGTCGTCCATAAAAACAAATTTATCACTGACAGCACCACGGAAAAGACGAACATGAGGAAGTAGAACTTCATCAATGTATCGTTGACCCGACATAGTCCCATTCACAACCACATGTAGGCGCGTGCGGCCATTGATCATGATGCCGGCCCACACCATGATACTGCATGTCGGATATCGGTCCTTTTCCTGGATATCTCCTGGACGATAAGCAGTACCGCTCTAGCGCCAGATGAGTTGGCGTCTACAATCCGATGACAGACTGAACCTACTCTCATCTGAGAATAGTACGCATGCCCAGTCTTGTTCAGTCCAATTGTGATGCTCACGACACCATTGCAAACGGGCAGTACGGTTCTGTCTGGTCAACGGGACACACACAACAGGTCTGCGTGCGTATAGTTCTCCTCCCCTCAAACGTCTGGCAACAGTTTTTCGGGAGATCTGCTTTCCTGAGGCAGCAAGAAACTGATTTGCCACCTGCTGAGCTGTGGTACGCCTGTTCCTTTTTGCTGATAGGACGATATATGTGTCTTCTGCAGGCGTCGTACTTCTAACACGACCTCCCCGTGCCGTCTACTACACATTCCAGTACTCTTAAATGACTTCCACAGCCGTGAAACAACTCTGTGAGCGATGTCGAACTCCCTGGCAACATCTGTTATTTTTCGCCCTTCTTCGATGTTTCTAATAATTGGGCCACGCATAAAATCATCTATGTGATGTCGGGAAGACATGCCAAAAAATTTACGTTCGTCTATTAAATCTTTCCTGTAAAACTTTGACTTGAAACAACAACTCTCCACACGCGTCAAAACCTTTAAAGCTTTTATGAACGCAATCGCGGGATGAACAGACGTGGAAAAAAATTGCCTACTCATACTTCTTCTTACTAATATCCCGCACTTATTCTAATTTTCCACATTTTGTTTCCTTTCATTTTGTGGTTGCTATGGATGATAGTTTTATCCGTCCTTAGCAATTGTCCAGCAGTGTAATTATAAAAACGCGTTAATAGCTGGTCGCTTAATTCATATAATACCAAATTATCCAAACGAAATAGTTACATTAGATTTGTTATGTCTGTAACCTGCGTCACGAGTGAGACGTAACCGATATGTTTTTGTAATTACGGATAACTTTAGTAAATGGGTGGAGGTCATACCCCTTAAAAAGTTCGAATCTTGAAGAATAGCTCATAGTTTATTTGATAATTATATATCGCGTTATGGAGCTACAGGAAAATTAATAAGTGATAACGGTCCCCAATTTATATCCGATATTTTTGAACATTTAAGTAAAATATTAGGCTTAAGGTATGTGAAGAATGTTGTATATAGACCTCAGGCGAAAAGAACCGAACGGGTGGATTGCGATCTTGAGCACATGGTTGCAAATTATGTGAATGATCAACATGATATTTAGGACCAGTTCTTACATGTGTTCGCTTGTGCGATTTGAATGGCAAGGAACGAAATGACGCTAAAAACTCATGCAGAATTATTTTTGGGTCGAAAATTGATTACCTCATTTCAAAAATTAGTGATGGTGTCTGACAAAAATGAGTTTGTCTTAAGTGATAATGAGAAACTATTTGATGAAGCTAGACGAAACACTAAGGTTAAATACGAAAAGTGGGCAAATTATTATAAACGACGGAGGCGAGATGCTGGAATTAAAGTTAACGATTGGGTCCTGCTGAAAACCCACCCTTTACGTTTGGCAGCACAATGGGTGGTAGCCAAGTTTTTAAAAACAAATTTGGAAGCTCCTTGTAGAGTATCAGAGGTAAAACCGAATAATTTAGTGGTTTGGAAATCGGGAAAAAGAATAACAGTCAATGTAGTTCAAGTTACACAATATCATCATAGGAAAAGTGACGAGATGGAGATAAGAACCAGTAGCTCTAATAACAACAGTTCAAGCTATAAATCGAATAATTTTGAAAGTATGCAGTCTAGATGAAATGAGTCACAGTATAGTAGGAAAAATGGGGCAGACGAAAGGCGTGAGGTTGGGGGAAAATGAACAGGTCTTATGAAGGGTCAGGGTGAGAGACACACGAGTATTTTCAGTAATCGCTGACCGCTAGTCAGACCTCCACTTGGCTCTTGGACAGAAACAAAAAGAAAGGTTAACAATGTTAGAAAGGAAACTCTCGCATATAAGAAAACTTTCAAGTCTGGGTCTGGAGGACCAGAGAGGAAGTATATAAAAGGTACAGGGCTTAAAGTTGATAAAAGAACATTAGCTTTGACCAATAGTAACAATTTACCCCACTTTAGAAAAAGATTCCAAACAGAGGAAGCAATGATGCCAAGTACCAGTGGCTGCAACCTGCGACCAAGAGGAGGTGCAAAAATGGAATACCGACCAGCCAATGAGAAGAAGACACAACAAGGAGGACCAGTTCGATCCAGAAGAAGCAGAGAGAAACAACAGTACAACCCTTACGCAGAGGAGTAAAGAAGATCAAGCAGAAGGAATACCAGAAACAGAAGAGTTAAGCATTAGCATTGCTATGAGAGGAGGAGCGAACAGTCAGAATCTCCCACTCCCTTGAAGTCCTAGTAGGAGACGTCAAATACAAAATATAAAAATCAGGTTGTATGGTTTCATTATATATTTTTCTGACAGGCAGACAGGAGAATTATTGCAACACGCACGTCATTTTGTGCTTTAAAATTTGTTTAGAAAGGCAAAAGTTGGCATTGCAATGGAAGCATTTTTCTAGAAGACTGAAAAATAAACTTTTGTACCTTTCAAAATTTTTTTTTGAGGATAAATCAAATGCTTAGTATGACTTCGCTGAGATGCGATTATTCTTTGGGTTGTTTGTCTTAAGTGATTATTGAAAAAATAATCGTAATTGTATAACATATATATATATATATATATATATATATATATATATATATATATATATATATATATATATATATATATATATATATATATATATATGAATATATTGTTGTATTGATTCATATTAATGTGCATCTGGTTTGGGGAACGCGGTGTAAATAGATTATTAACAATATCACTATAAGCACTGCGCAATTAGAGGGTTATTGTTAATTTTTTTTAGAAAACCAGATGAGTTGTATACATGAAAATTTAATTATTGTATATAAAGTATGTGAAATTTGTAAAATGTAATTGTATCGTAAGATATTTAAAGAGTTTTTCTTTCAGGGTGGCTGACCCTGATGATTGCAGAAAGGAAGATTTTTTTAGGTCTGAATTGTAAGCCTCTAAAGCATTAATTGAAATTGTACATATGAAAAGTGTAATATTTTAGTATATTTTAAGTAAGGTCTGTGTATATGGCCCTGGTTTTTTAGCCAGAAACTCTCTGGTTTTTTCCCCGGGTCTGATACCCTAATAGGGTACACCTTAATAAATATGTAAAAGTTAATATGAGGTGATTAAATAACATAACTGATAATTTTGGTACAGTTATTTGAGTAAAATTATTGTGGCTATTGAGAATTAAAGTTAGATACAAATATTGAGAGTTAAAATTTATAAGAGAGTTTTGAGAGAGTTTTGAGCTTGAGACAAATTTTGAAAGATAAAATTTGAAATAAATTGAGAAATATAAAAATTATGCACGTAATTTCTGAAGGGCCATTAAGACCCTCAAATAAATCACGTTTGGCTTCTTGGAAGGGAATATGTTAAGCTCATCCCGATTTCTTTTTATTTTTCTCTTGGGTTATTTAGGGCTTAAAAAAGGCAAATTTTAAATTGTTTCTAAATAATCCAGAAGCAAAACGTGATTACGCAAATTAGAAATATTTAAATAGCAGAATAGCGTAGGCGGTGTGGCCTTTTGGGAAGTGATTTTGCTAGTCTGAGTTTAGACGCGTAAGCTGAAGCATGCCAATTCTCCAGAGTCCAAGTCAAGGTGGATACCATTCCACGCGAGATAAAGAAACCAAATTGAGGATTCAAGAGTGTTGCTGCTAGCTAGGATAAAGATGTAGGACCATACTATTTATTGTTAGGAACTGTGTA
Source organism: Trichonephila clavipes (assembly GCA_019973935.1). Lineage (NCBI taxonomy): Eukaryota > Metazoa > Arthropoda > Arachnida > Araneae > Nephilidae > Trichonephila > Trichonephila clavipes. The sequence goes on along the minus strand of BMAU01019734.1, from coordinate 344,062 downwards.
TAAACAGAGGCTATGTGTAAGCGGTAAAGTAATTATAGTGGTCAGGATCGCTCTTATTTGGTAATACGTATTGTGTGTTTCTCACCTCAGATCCGCTAAGTTTAAATATAAATATTATCATTGTATAGTGTTTAAGTTAAGATCTTAATAAATATATATTAAGATTATGACAACACCTGGTTCTTTATTCACTCCCACACCCCTAGGTCACGAAGGACACTTCGAAGTAAGGCATCACCCACGGGTGAATGCTTTAAAAAGTGTGTTTTGATTCATTTTAAATATTTAAAGATACAGTACACCATTTGATGTTATATATTAACTGTTAATTCTCAAAATACTAGGATGAATACTAACATGCACTCTCTGGAGTGTACTCCCGCGTCAACGTAAGGACTTTGAACCTAAACCGATTAAACCTGTATCATACCAATGCTCGATGGTTGTCAAATGCCAATGATCTTCTTTGACTCCATATGTTTGAAAATATTAGTAATTTACACTTTATTGTATGTTATTGTCAGTTCCACATTCAAAACTATTAGCAACTGTATTAATTAATTTTGATTATTTATTGACCTCAGTCTTAGAAGCAACAAAATCTTCTTGGCAGAGATCGCAATTTCAAACCACGAAGAAGGGATGAGAAGGACGCCTGCATTGTATATACACTTATAAAATTTCACACCAAGGGGCGAATGTGAGAAATTTCAATACAGACAGTATTAGCGTGTATCAACCCCTCCCCCTCCTCCGTATGAGGGATTTCCAGTGGGACAAAGAATTGTCAAAGCTACGTTAGAAAACTTCGAATTATAGAGTGTTGTAGTCTGGCAAGCCGCATGTTTTACTTCAAATTATTGAGTGCATCAAAATGTAATGTTTTGGGTTGAAATATCAAGAGCTTTACTAGAGGTTGAGAACAAACTTCGAATTAGCGAGAGGTTTGTATTATGGAAGGTTTCAATTACCGAGAGCTAACTTCATTTTAATAACCCTTTTTTAACAAAAGTGAATAAAACGAATATATTTTTGGGTTAATGTAGCTCAGTTTTATGACTATTTATGTATTAATGTGGAGGAAGAAGTAATGGGACAAGCTAATTTAATAATCCTTTTTTCCATGGCGCTTGAATATATTTTTTAGACACGAATTTATGAAAAAAAACTTAATCGATAATGTAAATATTTTTCTGTAGAAATATTTATACTTTGTTGGAACACTCTAGCTTCAATTAGAATTAGAGTAAAGGATTTCAGAAAATTAATGGAGGAATAGATCAATTTTAAGAGTATTGACGTGAATATATGTTCGTCGAATGGAAATATTCTGATGAATAAGACTTGAGAAATAAATATATGATCTGATAAATATTATTTAAGCAATTATATCAGAAATCATGTTTACATTGTTATGTTAAAATTAATATATACCATAGAACAATAAACAGCCTAGTGATATAGAACATTGTAATAAGATTGAAGGAGTGAGAGAAAGAATACAGACTTTTTAAAATAAATTATTCAAATTTTTAATTAAATGGCGCAAAAATTGATTCATATCAGTTTATTTTACTTGACCCATTACACCAAGAATAATATGTATTTTAATATTGTCACGTAGATCTCGGGTTCGAGGATTTTATGTCAATCAGTCGCAAAGAACAAAACAGTTTTTTAAGAGAAATGATCATTTATTGTAGAAATTCCAATCCTTTAAATACAGGATTCAGCAGCAATATTGACAAAATAAATCTCAGAAAGTCTTCACACCTTCAACATCACTCAGACACAATTACCGGTGTCTAAAATACACGTATATAAAATATTATTCAGAAGCAATCACTCGTTCAACAGCTGAAGTACTCACTAATCGCTTTAACAATCAGAGCAATACTAACTGATTGCTAGTTAAAACCAGAATGACTGACTTTCGGTGACCATCTCTCTATTTTTATCCCACGCGGATAGCTCGAGAAAATCCCCGAATGCGTAATATATCTTGAAATTAGTGTGTTTCTTCACTAATTTCTAGAAGAACCCAGAGGGTTACAAACTCACAAAAATGGGCTCCAACATGATCGTCAAGTCGCCAAAGTCACCAAATGGGTCGCCAAGTCACCAACTTGACTATCGAAAATATTTAGCTAAGTTCCCATTGAATCACCATTATAAGGTAATGGACGGTGTTTGCTTCCAAATATTACTATTTTAATGTAAATTAAATGTAATTTAGTATAAGACATAAAGGCATTACACATCCAAATATAAATTTTGTACACTATTTTACACAAAATTCACAACAATGTATCCTCCTCATAGACTGCAAACCCCGGGCAGTACAATCGCTGAGTAAGAGGCTTTTATTTATAGACATAAACTATTAACATAATAACCAAACCTCATAGATACAAACATAAATTACAACACGAAAATAAACCTAAGAAATTAGAAAAGATGAATAGTTTACATTATTTACAAAATAATTAGTGACCATGGTCCGAACTTAACTATCTTATTCATCTTGGAAAATTAGTTGCTAGCATATTGTAATGTATTACCTTCGGTTTTGAGTGTGGTGATTTCTGTATCCAAAACACAACGTCATTCAGTCTTTTTAGGAATGTATGAGAACATTTTGGAGTGGAATGTATGGTCTACAGTTTTGGAGAAAGTCTTTTGCGACGTTTCGCGATTCCATAAACACACTTTCTCACCTTCGTGGAAGTCGTGTCCGGTTGCTCCGTGATCGTATCAGGTCTTCATCTTCTCTGAAGCCATGCTGATTCTATCTCTGGCCAGACGATGCATTTCCTCCATCCGTGCATGAAGTTTCTCGCGATACTCCTCAGGCACGGCGGGAGCATATGGTGGCCAGCTGAACAGAAGATGTGCGGGTAGACGAAGATCAGGTCCTAAGAGCATCTGGGATGGAGAATAGCCAGTTGTCTCGTGAACGGTACTCCTGTAGGCAAGCGGAAAAAGAAACAGTTTCTAGCCCCAGTCCTGTTGACTATTGGATACCAGGAGAGAGAGGCTGTTCAGTATAGTCCAATTGAAGCTTTCTACCGTGACGACAGACTGAGGATGTAAACCTGTTGTCCGGGTTTTGACGATGACAAGTATCTCACAGTATCTTGCAAACTGCAGAATCGAAGTTTCTCACTTGATCAGAGTGCATTTGGAGAGAAACTCCGTATCTTAAGATCCAATGTTCAACTAGAACCTCTACAGCAGTCGGGGCCTCTTAATCGGATATATGATAGGCTTCAAGGCACTTAGTTAAGTAATCCTTGACAACCAGGATGTCGTTGTTGTCATCTGATGATCTTGGAAGTGGAACTAGGATGTTAAAAGCTATTCGTTCGAAAGACGCTCCCACATTATGTAGCTGCAATCTCCCTCTAGTACGTATTCTGGGATTTTGGGACCTACTTTGCGTGCAGCAAAGGGATTACATATGTCACACCACTTCTTTACATCACTCTCCACATTCCTCCTGTAGAAGAGCTTACGAACTTTTTGTAGGATCTTCATAACGCCAAAATTACCTCCGGTTAGACTGTCATGGAGTTCATTAAGGCCTGTCGATACTCTTGCCTTTGGAAGTATAAATTGCCATCTGAAAGCTTTTCTGTCGTTAGACTCCCATTTTTGATATTAAACACCATTTCTCAAATGGAGAGAGTCCCAAAGAACCCAGTAATATTTCGTTGTTCGATGGAAAGGGGAGATGTCTTGCTAGCTGGACTTTTTGTGACACGACTCTTTGAATTCTATAATTGTTTTATCTCAGGATCAGGCAGTTGATCTTTATGGACGATCTCGTCACTCCACTGGTATGATTCTGATGGTGATGAATTTGTAACGACGGACTACTGAATCTATCGCACCAAATTTCTTTTCGACTCTCCAGCTATATTTACTGTTCTCTGGATAGGATCTTCTCGAAGGGGCGTCAATATTTCCATCTGCTGATCCTTTTCGGTGGCTACACATTTTCTTAAACTCGATTACTTTTGCACGGTGTGGATCTATCCGATTTACTCTAGGACAGTGATTTCTTAGGTGCCCTGCTTCTCCGCACCCCTAACACTTAGCGATGCGATCTTATTGTGGTTTTGTGGGCAGTTACTTCTGAGGTTCTTTGAAGGTTCTTCTTCACACCCCAACACGTGATGCTACGTCTTTCCTCTTTCAATTTCCTTATCTCCTTCCTCCATGGGGATTTACAGGGTGTATCTGTAGTCACTATAGCTATTCAGATAGAATGAAGCTCTATGCAACTGGCTTGAGTGGTGGCCTCAAATTTCAGGGCATATAACAGAGCAGATTTAAGATCTTGGATATCTGCCATTCTTACAGTACTCTGGATTTCTTCATCCTTCAGTTTTTCCACGAAATACTAGCTAGAAATAATTTCCCAAACATTTGCTGGTAAATCTGAGATGGTTAAGATGGTGAGCTTTTGTATTCCGAAGGAATACTCCTGCAAACTTTCTCTGGCTTTCTGAAGTTTTGTTTTCAGCTGCAGGAGTGCGTAGTCCGTCGAGTATTTCTGAACGAACCGAAGTTCCCCGTTATTATAGAGTGAGTTCAAGTTTAGCCTCTCTGTGTCAGGAAGAGTCTGCAGTATTTCAGTAGCTTCTCTTGAATCCCTGCTTTGACTTCTTTAGTCCATCCATTGACTTTGGAAATTATTGAAAATCGCATCTTGTATACCTCCCAGTTGGGTTTTCCGTCATAGGTGGACAGTTTCACTGACACTGGAGAGGCAGCCAGAAACACTAGAGAAGCATGCACAGGTATTTAAAAAGCAGGCAAAAATCTGCTTTCATTCGTTGTATTTCCGCAAGCTAGAAGCTTCTTTTCGAGATCTTCTACTCGTTGAGACGTTTTTTTCAATTCGTTTACCAACTAGTTCTTTAACGCTTTCTATTTCTTCCTCCACTTTCAATGCTTTTCTCTTTTACACAATGTCTAATTTCTTTTCTAGAATATTTCTAAGCTCTTCCTGTCTTCTCTCAACATTTCTAATGCTGTTTTTCAATACATTGATGCCTTCTAACAGAGCTTAGAGTTGCTCATCCACCGCTCGTGTTATCGTCATAAAACTCCACTTCTGACACCAAAAATTGTTAGGTAGATCCGGGGTTCAAGGCTTTAATGGCAATCAGTCGCAAATAACAAGACAGTTCTTTAATAGGTATGATAATTTATTCTAGAAAATCCATTCCTTTAAGGTATCCAACTACCCTAAAATTATGATTTTTTCCCCAAATTGAGAATTTTTTAATGGTTTTACTTTATAGACCATCTTATTAGCTTAATAAAAATATCAAGTTTTTTTTCTTTTTTGTATTATTTTCCATTCACTAAAACAAAAGCTGCAAGCGTTTTAGTAAAAGCCCATGCCATAACTTTACACAAGATGCCAAACTTTAAAATGCGTTTTACTCGAAGTGAGTTTTTTTCGAAAAGCTCAAACAGGGACAGCAATGGCTCAAAAAGTTTTGAGAATAGTTTGCCGAAATTTTTTGTGAATGTTTTGTATAACAGTAAAAGTGTTTTGACTTCCAGATTTATCAATCACTGTTTTGTTTCAAAATTTACAGTTCTTTATGTGAATATAATCACTGTTTTTAAAGCAATTTCATGTAGTCACTAAGATAGAGTGCTCTAGTTTTTGTAAAAAATAAAATATATCTTATCTTGAAGGTCATTTCAAGCATGAATATCAAAGAAACACATCAAAATTGAAAAATTAAGAATTTGTTCAGAAAATGTTTATACAGAGTGGGCCCCATTTATGTATTTTTTGTACATTCTCCTTTTTTTCACATTTTAAAAATAATAAGTTTTTTTTCACTTTTAATTTTAGAATTTTTTTTACTTAAAATATACTAAATAAATGTAAAAATCACAAAAAAAACCCCCCGTATCTCAGCTTTTTCAAAAAAAAAGTTGTCCCAAGTAGTCTAAATACAAGGTTCAGCACCAATATTGCCAAAATAAATCTCAGAAGGTCTTCACATCTTCAACTGCACTCAGACGCAATTACCGGTGTCTAAAATGCACATATGTAAAAGATTATTTACAAGCAATCACTCGTTCGAAAGACGAAGTAATCACTAATTGGTTTAACAATCAGAGAAATACTAACTGATTTCTAGTCAAAACCAGACTGACTAAGTTTCGGCGACCATCTCTCTATTTATATCCCTAGCTGATAATTCGAGAAAAGGCCCGCTTGCGTCACAGATTTTGAATTGGTGAATTTCTCTACTAATTTCTAGAAGCATCCCAAGGGTTTCGAACTAGCTAAAAATGGTCCCCAACATGATGGACGCCAGAAATGACACCAACTTGGCTGTATTGCTAAGATTTTGCCGTTCCCATTGAATTTCCATTATAACGTAAGGAACAGCTTTTGCTTGTGAATATTACAATTTTAAAGTCAATTAAGTCTAATTTAGAGTAAGATAAAGGCATTACACACATACAAATACACTTTATTTACACAATGTTACACAAAATTCGTAACAGAATATTTTTGTTTCCAAAATTTGATGTTTCCAAAGAAAAAATACGTTTATGAAGATCTTCCTTTTTGAAATGTAGATTTAATATCCGTGAACATTTACATTGCTCATATTATTTATTCTTAAAAAAATCTGATATACATATATTAAAAGCTTATTCAAAGGGAATTTTAAGTGATTAACTTATTTTCACAATTTTTCATTTAAGCAAATTGACTTAGTTATTATTTCCGTTCAAAGAATACAAAATAATAATAATAATCTATCTTAGATACTGAAATTTAAACAAAAAATAAATCTCCAAACTCATATGGTCTTTTTTTTAACATTAATAAATAGCTTAAATAATTTTTTTAAAATTTAATTTCAGAATAACCTTTTTTTTCTTTTACATTTTCCTATGTATAGAAAAAAAATTGTATTTTTCATTTATATCTGGCTATTAATAAATGCTTAAAACTTGTTAACATGATAACAGTATATAACTAAATTAATAATCAATTTTTAACTATGTTGCTTTCTTTAAGCGTTTCATTTCTTATTGTGAACAACTCATTCCTTTCTTTTACCCTCGGATAATGGAAACATAACAGAAGTATTGTAACCGATGATGAAGATAACAGTGTTTTGATTCCACTCGCAAAGATATCGAAGTATTATGATCCACTTGCTATTTATGCCAGGCTTTTTAGCCTGGTCATTCCAGGATAAAACGGCTTAGCACGTAGAGCCATTTTTGATGTGTTGATGACATTTCAAGGTCTCCAAAGTGCAGAATTGAACGCTACGAAAGCAGTTCCAAAACATGTTGCGAAAAATGCAATGTTTTTTTTACACTTGTCAAAAACAAAACATGATTTAAATATTTCCCCAAGAAATAAATAATAATTAATTTTACATCAATAATTTCTTTATTTATAACTAATTTAGTTGAATGTAGAATGTTTCTTCTTTCAACATCGAGCCAAAAACTGTGAAATTTTACACATGTGCTGTTTTCATAGAAAACGTCCAGCCCGCACGATCGTGCAGGTTCCGTCTACGTTCCAGGGAGGGGGAGAAATAATTTTTAATTTTTTTCCCTGTGTCGTTAGAGTCAAAATAGTATTAATAACCAGAAAAATTAATATTTAAAGAGAAAAATAATTCGTGTCTTAAAAGGATAATATCTGTGTATTTAAGATTTCTGTAAGAGGATGAAATTAACGGGTGTAATCAAATTTACAAATCATTTAAAGTGTACCTGCAGTTAATCAATAATTTAACGAGATACAAGGAACTTTTAATTCATCTCTATAGCAGTGCCAAGAGATTCTATGCTTCTTAAACAGTTTTCACACTTTAATATCATATCCGTGTACTATTTTTGACTGCATCATCATATAGTTAATTTAAATGTCTAAAATGTGCGTGTGTTTCTAACTTCAAGCTCAATTGCACCCAGAGGCATTTACCGAATTAATCAGACAGGAAATTTAAACGGAAAACCCTGATAAGTTTTAAAATTCATCTATGCTTTCAGTCGTGGAATCGACCGTATGGTAATGACTTTAAAACAATTGAATAACCTTAAGAGAGCTGCTATTTTGAAAGCAATTAATAAGCAATGGTTAAAATTTCATAATTTAATCGTGAAATATCGCAGATATGTTTTCCAATTTAATAAATCCCATTAGCTTCCTACGCAAGCTTAAATATCAAACATGCCAGCTTTCTCATTACAGATAATTTCTGTTTAGTATATTTATTATGAAATCTGTAAAACACTCTCAATGGTATTACAGTTTAGAATTACCTGTAAGATATCGCTAAGAATTATTATTATTTCAAAAATGTTCTGGATATTGCTCGGACCCAAATGTACACATTGTCGAATTTTTTGTCTTATAATAATTGAAATGAATTTTTCTTGTGAATATATATTTGCAATCAAAATGGAGTATCCAAAAATTTTTATAAACATATAGTTTTAAATAATAAGCTAACTGTAAAGTTAAATAATATAGATTATTATATATTTTCCCCGTAGGCAAAAATATGAAATTTTTAATTAATTAAAGTGTTTTTTTTTCAGGTGTAAGTTTGGAAAATGAAACTTATATACTTGACTATTTGTAAAATCTCTAAGTCAGCGTCCTATATTTTATTTTTTTTAATTTTGTATATACATAAAAAAAGAATTTTAGAAGCTGAATTCTGAATTACTTTATTATTATGATGGGCAGATTTGTTAATGATGAACTTTTACATTATATCTTTGATGTCATTTCTAGTAATATATTTTGAAACTGCACTTTACTCTTTATGTATTCATGAATCATTGAAAATTAGACACTATTGTAAGAGAAATTCAAAAAGACAAAAATGCTGGAGAAAGTTATATCATTATCAGCACCATTACATGAAAATTCTAAATTTGAAAAAAAAATAATATTTTAAAATGTGTTCAGAAGTGGGATAATATACAGCAGTATGATGAGATACAGACCATTATTTGATACAAAAAAGGTCATTTATAAAATTTTCAATGCAATAAAATTCGTTTAAATGTGTACTTTTCTTACTATATGTGTAATACTATATAACATATTCAGAATAATACTAAAATCACATTTTGAAATATAACTTAGAACATCTACTAAAGTATTATAAAGCGTAATGCAACCAAAACACAAATATAAAATTCTAAAAAAATCATTACTTATATTTTTGTTAAGGTATTGTTTAAAAAATATTTGAATTTTAACATAGTTTAAAAAGAATATTTTAAGGCTACAGTGGACAGTAAAAAAAAAAAAAAAAAATTTTTTACAAACATGCCCCAAATTTTTACTGGCAGTATGTAACTTAGAACTAAAACCATATAAAAAATTTGGTGAGAAAAAAATGATTAGTTTTTAAGAAATTTAAAATTAAAAAAAAAATTTTAACGAAAACTTCAAAACGTTCCATGCGTTTTGATTTTTTTTTTTTTTTAAATTTCATGTTTTTACCTGATTTAACTTCTTTAAGCAATTCTTTACAAATGTATGCATACAATGTAATGTTTTATATGATAATTTACAAAATATGGGTAAACGCAAATTTTTATATAAAAATTTCAAGAATTTTAATGATTTCCTACATAAAAAACTTTAATTTCTTCTTTTTCACACTATAACTATTACTACAATGCATCCAAGAATTTATAAGTATACATTAGATGAATACTTTTGGAAAGTTTTGTTATAATTCGACAAAAATTGCAACGCATGGAACATTTTGAGTTTTGGTTTCGAGGCAAATTTTTGATTCTGAGAAAAACAGTTTTTTTTTATTTTAGAGGAAATTAACTTTTTTTTTTTTTTTAAAAATTAAAGATATAAATATGAATTTGAAAAGACTAATATCATACAAATATAAGATAGATGCAGAATATATATACATAAGGTTCTGCAATATTTATTGTAACAGTCACATTGACACGTGGTATATACAGTGATAAAAATTGAAGTAAGCTAGAACTTTCTTATACTATCCGAAGTAAATTAGCAGAATGTATTTTATTGTTTTATCTCAACCAGATAGTATATTATATATTTCATTAATCATGATGAGTAAAAATTAAGTATTTCAAAGAGATTAAATTACAAAAATTCAATGCTTTCGAGGAAGGTTTCATTTTTAGAACAACAGCTATTATTATTCTAAAGGAAAACTTAGTTTTTTAAAAACAATTAAAGACATTCATATAAATTTGAAAAACACTAATATCATAAAGATAAGATAAACATAGAATATATGTATAAGACTCTGCAATATTTATTGTAACAGTCACATTGACATGTAATATATATAATGATAAAAATTGAAGTAAGCAAGAACATTCCAATAAAATCTAAAGTAAATTAACAGAATGTATTTCATTATTATTTCATCAACCAGATAATATATTATATATTTCATTAATCACAATGAGCAAAAATAAAGTATTTCAATACAATTAAATTACAAAAATTCAAAAATAACAAATCTAATTACACATAACAAGAAAACTGTTTGCTAAGTCTGATAAAAAATTTAAAAGCATTTAAAAAGCATTAAAAATTTTTATATCAGAACCATATATTTTATTGTCCGACAAAAATTGAAAAGTTTTTGAGTCACCATCACTCAGCATGGAAACGAATCTCATTTGGCAATTACTAATTGATCGCCTCCACATAATTAGTGCAGCGTGCATCTCCATGGCTCCAGAAGTTCCATAAAAATTTTTGTCACACTCATCCGCATGTCCTTTTGCCATATGTGGAACTCCGCACTATCGACTCCCATATCTCGACCAGAAACTACACAATTATGACAGTATTTCGACAATACTTCAAAGTCAAGGACAAGTCCACGAAGGATATCGATGATTATTCCTAATCCTAGGTTATATGCATGTCCTCGCTTTTGCCAAGTACCGTCATATGATACACTCACATCAATTATTTCCTGATTTTTTAGAGAAGCATCAACTTTTACGTGAGCTTCTCTAGCAGCTTGACGTGACATTTCGAGCATTTTTTTCTTCACCTCTTTGTTTTTCACGGATAAGTTGTGCATGAATTTGGCAAATGTTTTTCGGTCCATTGTTGGCATGTTGAGCACAGATGAAAACGTTTCCAAAGCAGCATGCCCTCTGCCTATGGATAGGAAGGCACTCACCAGTTTGCTGTTTATATCATGTGAATTTTTGGCCTCTTCTTGGAAACTTGAAAAAACACTTCCATAGCTTTCATGACATGATTCGCATAAAAGTTCCATCTTTGTAGAATACCCCATGGAATGGTGTTGTTTTATAACAAGGGTACAGTTTGTACAATATTTACAAGGAACTTTCTGCAATAATTCAGAAAACACAGCCTTGTGGGTGAAAATATAGCTTGCCTCAGGTTGGGAAGATGTACTCGGTTCAGACAATGTATCTCTCTGCAATACCATACTATTACTGTTTTTTTCATCAACAGTTTTAGAAGATTTCTGCCATCGCTTCTTGCTATTTTCAGCCAACATCTTTCTCCTTTTGGTAGGACGACCTTTAGGTTTTCTATATCTCGATTATATAAGATCCATTATAAAAATTTTAAATAACAAAAGCAATTTAAAATGAACTTTAGTTCTGAAAAGAACTTTTTGTTTTGGTAAAATCAATATAAAGTTTGGATAAAATTGAACGAAAAATGCAAACGCAAGTTCGAACGAATTGTAAACAAATAATGCCGATTTAGGTCTCAGATACAGTTAAAACAAATTGTTGCCATCCAGACCTTGATAAATTAACATTTAAAAATAAAAATTAGAGAGGCTATGTCTACAGTAAATAAAATTCGTACTGTCAAAGTACATGACAGCTTTGTCAGCATGACATCAGAATGTAAACAAAGGGGCGTGGTCATGAATGACTGAATCGGAACTACCCCACAACTCAGTAAAAATGCATGAAACCAAAAAATTATTTTTGCGTTTGATAGAGAAGCTAATATAATATTAAAATAAGCCAAAACAATTTTTTCGATGTTTTAGTCAATTTTCCACATTTTAACTGTCCACTGTAGCCTTCAATACAAAGAAATAATATATATTAAATAAAAATTCTCAGAAACTTTTAACTTGGAGAAATATATATTTGTGTTATTGTAATGGAGAAAAAAAAAAATATTTAAAAAGAAGCAAAGTTCGGAATGCAATGGTACTTTTTAAAGTTTTAATTCATATCAGCATTTAACAAGAGAGATAAATAACTGTACTCCTATATGACAGGACATAATACAGTACATTGGACTACGCAAAATAAATGTTGACGTTTTATGTATCACGGATTAGATTTAAAAAATTCTCATTAGTATTCAAAGCATTACTTTTTTAAAAAAAAATTATAAATGGTTTCGATAAAATTTCATCAATAATATTAAACATTGTTATTTTGCTACACATATAACCTTTTTTAACATATTAATGAATTATATATACACACATTTATTTAACGTTGGAATACAATATGAGATAAAACATGTTTATAAATAATTTACTTTAAATATATTATCAATCCAATTATTTATTCCTCTAACTATATTGCCATAATATATGCCATTTATATCGAGGTATAGCGTGCATTTGTAATTTTAAAGTGTGTTTTTAGATATTCACTGCATATTACGTGTCTCATTTTTAACTAATAAATTTGAAATGTACGCGTAAAATGCTGATATCTTTCGAAGTCATTTATTCGAGGTATTGTAACCAGGCTTTGTAAAAGACCGTAGATAGATATATGATCTTTTTTTTACAGGCTATGTCATTTCTTCTGATATACTGTAATTCAATAAATGTAGATGTATAATTCTTTCTTATCTCATTTCATTTATTTAATTTAGTGCTATAATTTTTATACCCAGCATATAGCACGCACCCTTAAATTGCAATCCTATTTTTTGCGTAATATGTGTGCATTATACGACAGATTATACAGTAATTTAAATCCATGTTCTTTGTGTTTTAATGACTAAGCAACAAAAATATAGAATCTGATTGAATTCTATACCATTTGCTTAAAATTTATAATATTATACATTTTTAAATAGTTTAAATCATATGTATTTCTAATACATTAGATTCTTTTGGAAATAAATATGTTATATTTGAATTTCATTAACGCTTGCCATGAGAAACTTAAAAATGGCGTTCCTGCGTGTAATTTAGATTATCAGTTACCTATACGACAAATCGGTAAACTTTCAAACATAAGAGCCTCGCTACCAGAAAAACACATTTTAACTAAGGTGTCAAAGAACCATTTGCACAAATAGTCATTTCTACAAAGAGCCACTTACATGTGCGCAGGAGTGATCAAAAACTGCCGAGTGTTCCAATTGAAATATTCTAAAATATTTAAATAAAGCTTTATACAAAGTAAAAATTTCCATTCCTTCCAAAACTCAGAACTACCGTAGATATATATATTTCTATGGCTCACTTTTAGAATAAACATTGTTAAAATATAATGTGGATATTAAATTTTCCAAGAGTGGTGAAAACATTGCTCCTACCTATAATGCAATAAGAACTGTATTGTGAAATTTCATCTAATGATTACAATTGTATTTTATTTTCCCTGCCTAGAAAAGTCATTTCCACTCTTTTTTTATTATTATTAATATTATTATTATTATTATTATTTTATCCTTATGCATGTCCCCATATGCGAAAATTGCTTTTGTCCCTTTTGTCAGGAGTTTGTGTACATTTAGCTTATATTGAGCAGTTCTCAATAACTGTGATGTATGCAAATAAATAAAAGTTAACCTAAATCAGTTAGAAGATTATTTTTTCCGAAGCGGAATTTCAAACAACAAATTAGAATTTTACTGCTTTAGAACTAGTTTTAATGATTTTACTGAATTCCAATATATTTTGTTATTGGAAACAATTTATTGCGGATACCTTAAGTCACCCAAATTATTAGTTGTAGAAGTTTATAAGACAACACTTTTCAGTTGATAATTTTAAAGGTAAAAAAGAATGGAAAACAATATCTTCCAGCAAATATAATTATTTTTTAATAATTCAGATGGCTAGAAACCTAAAGAGCAGCAGCCATCTACGCAAAGAGCCGCAGTTTGCCCATCCCTGACCCTAACAAATGTATCAAATTCAATCAAATTAATAGTATTATAAAAGTTTAATAAATATCCCTGTTCCCCATATACCATGTAAAAGATCTCTTTTTTATCACAAAGAATTACAGTTAAACCTGTTTTTGTGTGGTAGATAGGGACCGCATAAAAATAAACGCACACAAAATATTCAAAAATTTCATAAATTCTTACATAAAATAAACTTATTCGTTGAAATACTACAAAAAACTTCTTTATGCGGTGTATAGGGACCGCATAAAAATGTCGCAATTATAAAATCTGCCAATTATTTACGAAATTTATGTAAAAGTACTTCCATTACCAAATAAATAATTAAATATTACACATGGAAACATTTTTAAAACATAATTCCCCATTGCATACACGGATAAGTTTTCAAAATGCACAAGCATAATTCATTGCTACTCACCGTAATCCAAAGCTCTGTAATGACAAGTTCAAAATCGCTATCGTCACTTGAAGGTACCATTTCATTTGATTTATTTTTTGGCAACATGAAGTAAGAAATAAGTTTTTGTGACGAAGGTTGGGTGGGCAGTTGCTTGTGAATGTCACGATAATCAGCTATACATGATTGAAGCCCTTTTCGGAATTTTATACTTCTTTCTTAATCGGTATATATTTTTAGAAAATGCTTTTCCAATTTGTTGTAAAGCTGGATGCCTGCATATTTTTATCTACTCTCAAAGAATATTGATTCTTCTTGTCCGTCTTCATAATCTATCAAATTATTCATAATGACACTGTCATTGAAATCTCCGGCTTCAATCAAGCGCGGCCTGTGAGAGCGTTGAGAGAAAGCAACTAAACGCGCATTGTCGGGAGACTGTTTATAACAAAAGAACATAGTGTCTTAAAATGTCTACATTTCAGTGGCGTAACGTACACCCGGGCATCACGGAAGGAGAGGAATTGACTCTAGGGGCCCAAGGCCTGACTTGCGCTAAATACGTATTTACCCAATTTATAAAATGTTATAGGCAAAAGCTGATTTTCAGAGGGGAGGGCTAACATTATCCGTTACATCACTGGTAAATAGATAGAAAACATTACAATGGAGCCAAAGCTATTGAGTCCTGTCATGGGGAAGGGGGCAGGACTCTAGGGGCCCAGGGCTTGACTAAGGTTAAATAATTATATACCCAATTTATAAAATATTAAAGGCGAAACCTGACTTTCAGGGGGAGAGGTTCATGACATTTTCCACTACGTTTTACTGGTAAATAGATATAAAACATTACAGTAGCGCCTAAGCCATTGGAATTCACACACCACATAAAAAAAGGACCACACATAAGAAATCGCATAAAAAAAGACTATACAAAAACAGATTCTAATGTATTATTACACATGCACTTAGATATGGAAATACATATGTCAAAGTCATTTCCCAAAACTTTTATAAATTTAAATATTCTGAATAAAACTTGAAATGTTTCATATAATATGATGAAGTACTTTGTGCTTCTTCTCTGTCGTACTCAATTCTTGAAGAAAATTGGAAACAGAAATTTTATATGAAATACAATCCGAAGAGATATTTGATTGCATTAACTGAGAGTGAAAGGAATAGGCGAGAAAAATGTCTTTATATTTACTTCTGCATCGATGAAAGCATTTTGAATAGAATGTAAAAGAGAGAGCCATTTATCATTGATTTTTTGTCAAGAGCTTAGCTATTGAAAATAAAAAAAGAGCATTAAAAGTTTGCAAAAAGGCTTTTTAGTAAATATGCATTCAGCCGAATAAAAAGTATATGATCAACTATGATGATGTCTTAAAGGAGACGAAAGTAGTGAATAAGTTAAAAGAGGATGGAAATGACTTGATAAAGAGAAGAATTATTATTTTTAGAAACAGCATGACATTTTGCATAAGTGTATTTTAGTAAGCTTTAGACTTAAACAAGCATTCTTAGATTTGAGAGCAATGGCTTGTACAAAAAAATTAAAAAAACTTTTGCATTAAAATAACTATATTTTACTAGTCTATTAAAAAGTATAAATTATCTTTTATTAGACAAGAATTTGAATAGGATTTACACACATCTTAAGTATTATTTTACAGTTTATATTCTTAAGGATACGACGAGTGTAGGAATTATTGTATACTTGTATGTTTTTTAGTAGTGAATATGGTGTGTGTGTGGTGGACGTGGGACTAACCCTCATCTTGTCTAGTGAAACTAGACCAGATCCACGATTCCATAAATCTGTACAAAGTCTAAGAACAGCAGGGGGCTGCAACAGTCTCCTCACAGGAAAATCCCAGACTTGGCAGAATGTGCTAAGGAGAAAAAGGACTGATGTTATAATTGAGCCAAATTGTTAAGCTTCTTTTGCCACCCTCAATATTCATGCACCTTAGGTGACCAGTCAAAAATTGTGTGAATACCGTTTGATATGATCTGGAACCCTTGAAGGATATGGCGGATCCAGAGTGTCTTTAAAAGTACCATGGGTGTACAGGACGGACTACCCAGGTTCTACATATTAATTCTTTAGCCCTGGAGTAAATCTTAGTCGATGTAAGAGCCATGTGGTCTTCCGGATCCATAGGATTGCTGGTAGCTGCTTTAGCAAGGTAATCCGCAACTTCGTTCCCGAGAAGACCTACATGAGAAGGGACCCACTCTAGCAGTGAACATTAAACCAATGATGAATTTAAAGCTTACGAGATTTGAGAGAAATAAAAAACGAGACTGGTCTATTAAATCATTGTATTTACAGAATTAGTTCTCCGGGACAGTATCACATAGAAAATACTACCATTCAGCATTCACACACTTCTGCATTCGGTTCTTCCATTGTTGGAAGGAGGTTTTTGAAAGTCTCTTTAGAAGAGTTTTCGTTTTTGCATAAACCTCTCCAACTGAGCTAAAATGGCTTCTTATTCAGCAGCATTTAACTATAGGAAATTTAAAAAAAAGTTTCATCGGGCCAAATAAGGTAAGTAAGGAGGATGCACTAACAAAGTAATGTTTTTGCCGGCCAGTTATTACTGTAGGTAGATGTGAGTTTAAAAAAATTATAGTACACATAGTTGTAATACAGTATACTATATATTATAAATAAACCATTTTTGTTTATATTTTGAGCTTCTGTCTGTAAATATGATTTCCACTATTACATGTTACCTCAAAGTAATTTTTGTTTAAAGGAGAAACATTACCCTTGAAGTTTGTATCGTAATTTTTAATTATTTTCTTACTTATTTCTGACGCAAAAAAGCAAAGAGAATATAACAATATTAAATTAACTTTATAAGATGATATGTGCTAATTAAATTCAATTTCTATGAAAATAAATATATAATGAAAAAAATTGGATCAGTCTTCAATTAAAATGGAAACTGTAGTTTGCGTACTAATATACTTCAGTTTATTTTCACGTTTTTATTTTCATTATTTAAATTAGACGCAATACAATCTCAAGTAAAATAACGATAAACAACTGGAAATGCTCTGTCAGAAGGAATATTTAAAGTAAATGAAAATAAAATGACAAACAAGATAAAAAGGAATTTACATCACCAATGAATATTATATATTCCTAGTAATTATTTTATTTTTAGTATTAACCATTTGATTCTACCTTTTAAAAGTTAGTTGCAAAAACGTTTTATCTATGTTTCTTATATCTAGGTTAAATAAAAAAATTGACACATACACATATAGCTGCTTTTATAGTTAATTTCTATTCACATGTAAAAAGTCCATGGAATCAAAAGTTAGGTACTTTTGGAGAAAATCTTAGATTATAAAAGAGTTTTCTTCTAATTCAGCAATTTTTATTGCAACAATTAACTTATTACTGCCTCTGTGTGTTCACTCTATTCATAACGGAAATTATCTTCTTGGAATTAATTCAATTTTCCATGTAGTTCTCCCAGAGGCTTCTAGAATTTTACAGAAACATCTATATAACATATTCAATGCATATATGTGTATGTGTTGAATTGTTTTAAAAAAAATTATTCATAAGATATTAATGGAACTATATTAGCATTAAAAGAAATTGTTTTCAATTGTTCGAATTTATTAAATTACGTTTAATTAAATTTATTAAATTTGTTTTCAAAAAATAAATTAATAGCATAATAAATCCTCGTAAGTTGAAAAGAAATGTTCGGGATGACCTTTCTCTTTTACTTATAGAAATTTTAATGTAAGAAAAGCGATAAACATATTATATTTATAACATTTTTAACTAAAAAATCATTTTCTCGAGTCAAGTTCCTCATATTTAATTACTTTATCGCAATCTGAATTTAATTAATTAAATGCAGCTTATATAAATAGTCTATTGAACTATGTGTACCTTAATTAAACATTTTAGAATAATTCTTATTTGGGAAATAAATACATCGTAAATGTATAATAGTACAAAAATTACACATTTCTTTGAATTATGTTTAATCAGTTTTACGTATTTTTCCTAAGAATACATACGTAGGAAAAATATTTCATTAAAAAAAAAATTACTTCTAACTATTAATTATTGTAGACAAAAAATCAACTGTATACTACTGTTACATTTATTATTAAATATAATCTGTATTCTTTAGAAAATTATAATTTTAAAGAGAAAAATATTTATAAATAAATGCAATATCTAGTTTCTCTAAAAAATTATTTATTGAAAAAAAGAGTCATTAATTATAAGAACCTTTTGTTCATTTATATCTTCTCTTCATATATATGTGCGTATATATATACTACCTTAGAAGAAAGAGATTATTAAAAAAAACTTATGCACATTATTTACGAAACTTCCTTTAAAAATAATACTGAAATAAGTATAATCTCAATTTTTTTAAAGAAGTATTTAAAATTCTTACTTGTTACACTTATAGCGAAAATAAATGCTTTTACCAGAAAAAAAAAGAAAATTGCTTTCTTCATTAATTATGTAGAATTATAAATGAGTCAATTAGCAAAGTTTTTTAAGCAATTATTGAAAAATCACCACTTGTGCGGATCATATTGAAGGAAAAAAGTGATTATTTTTTTCTTACCTTCAACTATCTTCACGCGTAAAAACTTCATATAACCATTCACAAATATTTCAATATATGCTTCTTCAACTACATATATAAATATATCATGTTCAATGATATGTATAAATATATCATTGAAGAAGTTAATAAGAGAAGAAGTAAAATAAAAGTAAACACAAATTTATTTATATTTTATTCATGTAATTTTTATTTATTTATTTGGAGTTAAATAGTTTGCAAAAATGCTGTTATTGTTAGATTGAAATTGCTCGTTTGAGCTCGTGCAGTAATTCTCAGTTTATCAGAAATGAAACTGAGTCATAAATTGTAAAAAAAAAAGAATGCTCTACACGAAAAATTAAAAGCACATTAACCAAATCATGTCTCTATTACACAAAGTTTGAATACTTATTACCAGATGACCTCAATATTATTTTAGTATCCTTAAATTAGTGGATGACATGGTAGACAAATTAGCAGGATCTCAAACTTGAAGCTTGAGTTTCCTGTTCTTAGTGTAATGACAGGCCCACATACGTATATGGGATTTCATGTTAAAATCCGATTTTTAAAGTCCTTACTTTGGTGAAGTATAGATATTTGGAGATTGTTTCATCCTGCTCATCATCATCACTTTACTGAAGTTTAAATTTCCAAGGTTTCATGTAGTTTCCAAGCTCAATACATATCGCATTTCCAATAACTGAATCTACTAAAAATTAAAATATATATATATATATATATATATATATATATATATATATATATATATATATATATATATATGTTGCAGTTATAATAGAATTTGGAATAGTGATTAATAAGATTGGTATTCTTTTGAGTATTGACTTCAAATTCCAATTTTTATTCCATACTTGTTCAGTAAATAATTGAACTTGTCAATTTTTATCTTGAAACAAACAGTAGTGTTGCCTAAGAATGCTTATTTTTAAACCTCACAATGAACTTAACACCATATAGTTATTTAAATAAATAGTAAAATTCATTCAGAATTATCAGATTTAATATATGTATATATATATATATATATATATATATATATATATATATATATATATATATATATATATATATAGAATATTACTTAAGTTATTGTGTAGTAAGAATATTACTTAATAAAAAGGAAATTACAATGCAAGTAAGAAAATACTGCATTCAATACAACTCATAAAACTCATATTAATAAACATGGAGAGGACGTTTGGTACTGTGTGTTTTGATTCATTTTAAGTATTTACTCGTACATCACATGATTTAATGCGACACCATAAATATTAATTGTTCAGACACTAGGATGGTTACAGAAATAATATGACAAACATTATCTTCGTCAAAGTAAGGACTTTGACGAAGCGGATTGAACATGCTTCAGTTCAATACTCGTGGATCTTCGGATGCCAATGATTTCTTTTAATTTATCTGTTTGAAAATATTAGTAATTTGCACTTTGTTGTATTTGATTCACATTTCCACATTCAAAATTATTAGCAACTATACCACTTAATTTTAATTATTTATTGGCCTCAAGTTTAGAAGCAACAAAAATAAATTGGCAGAGATCACAATTTCGAACAACAAAAAACTTTTTACCTGAATTTTTATACACTTCTGAGCCGTCACACCCTGACAAACGTGAGAAATTTAGATACAGACAGCATGAACGTGCATCCATCTTCACGTATGATGGATTTTCAGTGAAACAAAGAAAAGAAAACAGGGCTGGATTTTTAGGGCTTATGAATTAATCCCGGTTCATAAACATTAGGATAACACGGCTATTTAATTTTCACTTGATTTAAAAAAAATGTATGCGAATAAAGGTTTTTGGAACCCCAACGATATAAATTAAAAATAGCCATACTGTTTTCCAAGTAAAAATAATAGAAAATTTAATGCTCGTATTTTCCCCTATTTCTTTTAGTATAATCCATTTAAAATATATTTCATGAATTTGGGCATGACACCACATTGTTTGATTTACTTTCTGTGGAATTCTCAATCGCGAGTTATTGAAAAGAAAACTCGCGGATTGGGTAACCCCTTCTTGACGATAACTCCCGAGTAATTCCCTTTTCTTATTCTCGAACTGACGATTACCGGATCCGAGAGTTATACGTTTGCGAGATAATAAACTCGTTGTGATTGGACACTGATAATCACGTGGTATATTGTTTACATGTATCTCGGAGCAAGACTTTCGATTCACAGCTATTTTTTTCTTCTCATGGCTAGTACATCAAATAAAAATAAATTTTCTCTAGTGGAATCTTATTGAAAAGTACAAGGAGATGTTATTCATTGCAAAATAACCAGCGCAGTTTACAATAAGAAAAAAGAAAAAGCACGGGATTGCTTGATTCAATCCAGGCAGCTTTTCCAAACGAAGTCGATAAGAGCTGCAAAATAAAAAATCGCAAAAACGAAGCTTTAAAATGTTTAAACTTGTAAACAAAACTGGTGGAGGAACCAAAAGTTACTGACCCCATCGTTAGATGAATTGTTGGCCGCCCTCATTGAACCATTGCCGTAGAGATATGATTGAAACGACGATTATGATACTGCTGTTTTATCAGGAACTCAGGGTAAGTTTACATGGATTTTTTTTGTCTTTATTTAGCTTTTAATTTAAATTTTCCGTATTATTCTGAACAGATTTTTTGATAGTGATTTGCGTCTTATTACATAAATGAACTCTAATATGAATCACATTATGAAATGTTGAGTAAAAGAATCAATAATTAAACAAAATTTCTTTTCAAAATACAATTTATAATTAATGCTGCATCTTAAAGCAATGTGAGGTATATTTGCAATGAACCTCATCATTTGAACATCTGTCAAATATCAAGGACAACACACCTGAATTAGTAACTGATTCTTAATTGCAACAGTACATCAACATGTTGGACTTTTAACGATGACAGATTTCAGGTTTTCAGAGGCACCAAACTCGATGGCTATGAATTTGTGACCACGGCCCCTTGTCTATTCTGCTCACAAATATTTGATTAGAATTATGTAAAAAAATAACTCAGGTTGTGTAAAATGTATGTGTATTTTTCATAAAAAGAATAAAGATGACATGCACATCTTTTGCACATATATAAGAGAAGATGTAATTATTACACCTAATTAAAAATGATTAAAAAGAATTAACTGGCAAAATTATGGATTTATGTGTTAAAGTAATTATCATTGTTTAATGTGTACAATGAATCAAACTTGAAAATGTACTGTGATTTCTCATTAAATTATAAACTGTGCATAATCTCCTTTATAGTATGACAATTTATGAATAATGAAGGACTTATAGAAAAGTAAATTTATTTAATAAAAGTAGGCAATAGCTTACAAAATTTCTTTTCGATGAATAAGATTTATTTTAGTGGAATAATTTGTAGTGTGGTAAAAAATTAATGTTTTAAAAGCTGTAGTGGCATATTTAATATTAAATGAAGAATACTAATGTATGCATTTTAAATTATACTAAATAATATAATTTATGTAATTTTTCTAAATTCTATCATTTATTGCAGCAGAAACTAATTGAAGAAACATCCGACTTCTCTATTTCTCATGCTTCCTTGTGGAAAAGTCACTAGTTTTTGAATAAAATGAACTTTATTGTCATTTAAATAGTCAGATTTCATTTATTACTATTTATTATTATGGCTGAAATTTATTCCATCGTTTGCTTGATTTTTAAAAGTATGAAGATGATATTTTTATATGTATGGTATTTTTTATAATGAATTTTAACTTCAATAAAATTTATTATACCTATTTTCAAACTGTACAAAATATGTTCACAAGTTTTCAGAATAATTTCATTTTTTTTTAAAATTATATTTATTATTTTAATTTTAATTTACTTACTATTAGTTACCATAATAACTAATTAAATAAGGGTTTTTTATTGTAAAGTGAAAAGTTAAAAAATGTCATTAGGAATAGTTAGTTTTGAATTTTTTCTGCTACCAAAATATTCTTTTCTGAAAAATTGTAAATATTTTGTACATGTAAAATTTGTTTTCTGTTCTATATTGTAAAACATTGATAAATGTGTGTTTATATATAATGTTTTGTGACAAATAAAATCAGATTAATACCAATAGTAAAATTACTTTTGTTAGATGGAATTGGAAAAGATTCAGTAACATGTTCTGTTTTAGATAAATGTAACTTTAGATTCAATTAACAAATTTATTCTTCACAAAAAAACTGGATTTTTCATTCTAAGATTTTATAGAAATCATGAATTAAGAATCATTATTAGACATTAGAAGTTATTTAAATTAATGATTTTATACATAATAAACATTCTATTTTAACCTACCAAAGGGTTGCAGGAAAATTTTAAATAAAAAAACAGATAAGGATATATATACTTGTATACAATCAAAATATAAATTGAAATTTTAAAATAATACGAGTTTTGAATTATCTTTGTATAACATTAAATCATAGCATCAAACGTAATTTTTAGCTGAATCATGAAAAAAAAAGTGAATTGAGAATTGCTACCGTGTTGTTCCTATGTTAAGGAATGAAAACTGGCCTTCTTTCAATACTTTCCAATGTTTCTAAATCCTCAAACAGAAAAAAAATCGAAGCGGTCGTCCATATTCAATTACAAATTCGCGAGTTACCCTCCGAAATCGGCGGGTAGAATCCGCGAGTTATCTTTGGATGAATAATCCGTGGATTTGGCGCAATCCGCAGTTGAGAATAACGATGTTTCGCCAATCTGCGAGTTACCTCCGTTTCGGGGATAACTTGAGGATAACCCGCGATTGAGAATACGACCGTTTAACACCTAGATTCAAGTACTATGGACTTTGATCTTGTAAAATTTTATCTCCTGATACAAAAACTCGAATAAAAACAATTAGTTGACATAGTATCCAAAAAGTCTGATTTAATTCTCGAACCTTGAAATTCCAGTTTTATTCTAAAATATAATGGATCTTCAATGCCGGGAGCACATGGTTTGGGAAAAAATATCCTTGCTCAACCTTCTAGCTACCCGTCAGTCGCGGGTATGATAGAGTTCAAGTAAGAAACATACATGATCCTACAATCACTATTTTTATTCAACATTTAACACTTATGGGAATGTACTTTGATTACTAAACCCGATCAGCAATAATAATTATTAAACCTATTAAATATATGGAAGTGGACGTTTCCCACTGTTCTATGTATCCTTCCTTTAGATTTATATTAATCAAAGTGTAAGCGACAACAGGTCGCTTACACTTTCATTTCCACTTAGGATAAATTCTTAACCATTACTACGTCTACTCAACGACTAGCACTTAAATAGCAGTTTGCATTTGCATAAAATTAAGTCCTCTCTGTAGAAAGTGGTTTTCTAAAGTCACAGTTAAAGAGAGTATTTTCTAAAAGAGGATTAGTAGAAGCCTGAATAGAACCTGATACAACCTGACTAAAACTATAAAAAAAAGTATTATTATAAATAATTGATAAACAATTAATGAACCGTCGACGATTAGAAACTTAGTTCCGAAAATAATTTCAACTAGTATTTTTAGAATAGTTTTAAATAATTACTATACTCAGAGAGGAAAGCGAGACACCTAAAAAACACTTTGACTACACGCAAACATTAGCAAATTATCGATTTATTTGTTATTTTTTTTATTTAAATTTTGTAAATTTTCCAAATATGTGTAAGAATTATGTGATTCTAGCAAAATTATTCATCGTGTTTTTTTTCAATGTGTTGAACAGGAACTCATTATACCGAAACACGGGACCAATTTCCTCAACATATTAAAAGTTAACTGAAGGAAGATTCATGTTGCATTTAAAATTCTGCTTTAGTTAGTGTTCATACACACCTTCATAACACGCCTTGAACTGGTCTTTTTTGGATATAAATAAATGTATATAATAATGGATATAAATAGTATGTAAGAAGAATTGCAGTGAGATTATTTGTGCGCAGCCTCATTGTAAATAAATATTCGAATGAAACATCAGCGACAAATAATTTTAAGTTAGTTTTGCAAATTATGAATTCAAAGATGGAGCAAAAAAAGTTTAAAACATTTTCACACTAAAATAATTTTCTTTCAAACAAAGTACACACAAGCAATACTGGTTACTTAGTACAATGACCATGGATTTTATCAAAATAATAAATAAATAAATAAATAAAACTATTGATATATGAAACTGCTTGAAAAAAAACCCCGTTATGAGCGAATAAGCGATGACATATCTTCCAAATTAAAAAAGGAAGTACTTTTGAATAAGTTCGGTGTTTTCTTAATATTACATTTTGAATACAACTATAATAAATTATAATATACACTTAGACATAATATACCAAGGAATAAATTATGCATACATAAGTCACAATTCTAACTTTTCATTCCATACAATTTTAATGTATTTACCACAGTGCTTCTCAAACTGTCAACAGTGGTGACCCACTTTTCAATCATAATTTTTATCGCGACCCCTTATACAATAATAATGTATTGAATGCAATAATAATGAATTTTAAGACGAACTCTAAAGCTACAATACGATTTTAATTTTAAACCATACAAATTAATAAGATAAGTATATTAAATTTCATATATATTTTATAAGTAATATATATTTTATCTTTTTGTCGAAATTTTAAATTGGAACAGATTGCAAAATGCGGTGCATGTTTTCAATAAAAAATATACATGTCAGCTAAATTTAGAAAAATTACTCAGAATGTGAATTTCTAATCGTAAACCTTCCTTTGAAAAACTTTCCTCCGTAAGACAAGCCCATGGAAGTCACTAATACTTTTTAAACTTGATCTTAATATAGTATTAATAATTCAGTTATAAAATACCTTGCGCAGCACTGATACATTAAAGTGTACCATCTGAAGAACTCGCTCTTAGCACGAGTTCACTTTAAAAAAAAAACATGCTTGATATAATAGCTGAATTGCCAGGAGAGTAAACCCAAATGTGCGACAATGTTTACAAAAATGTAAAATGATATTTTAAAATTAATGCTCATATTATAATTAGTTTTAAGAAAACTTTAATTTTAAGCCTCGCAGAATTAGCATTTAGAACTAAAGTTAAATAATGTAAAATAAAATAAAATTCCAATGAGAGAGAAGAATAATTGCGTTATTTTTAATATTTAAAGCGAGAAGACTTCAAAATAATTTAACCGGGAACAGGCGCACACTCGATAGTAACCTTAATGGTTGTATTTGGTGATTGAGTCTCCCCAATCCTTTTTGTATAATTATTTTTATTGTACACGACAAAAATCCCAATTCTAGTGGATAATTTAATTAAGAAAAAGTATTCTTACCTATTTCCAAGAACTTTTCAATTTTTATTTGATAGTTTTAGAAAAAAATCCATTAAAACTGAACTAAAGTGTTTCAATTGTGCAAAACCTTAAAAAACGATTCACAGACACTTTTAGCAAACCTCAATAGAATGTTATTTGCAGGAAAAACTGTCATATTTTGTTCCTAGTTATTGTAATTATACTGTCCTTTGATGATCGACAAATTGCATGCTCAACTTTCACTTGCGCTAGTATGTTTTTGACATGGCGAAGTGTGTCATCTAGTACTCTTATGGCTTCGTATTTTAGATATTGGAAATATATCATCCTCAAATATATTCTGGTGTTTACAGCTAATGTACAGTATTTCAAAATAATAATAGGGATGAATTTTTTTATCCTTCTAACATGATTTTGATTTGCGTCTGGGATTTGTTTTTTTTTCCTCTGAAAGAATATTATTTTAGGCTTAAAAAGAAAACGTAATAAAAATCTCTCATCGTGGCTTTATAACAAATCATACAAACTGTACTTTCTTTATTCCGTTATGGGATCAAAGATAGCTAATGAGGTAATGAATAAGAAGCTTATATGTTTGATGACGTAAATCGCAAGATGATATATATAAATTATATCAGTGTAAATGAGTATTTTTTAATGTCAGAAATCATTTTGTTTTACTTGATTCCAGTAAATTAATTTTTTTTAAATCTTTTATATTCGATTTGCTCGTGCCCCCCTTGTAGGGTTATCGCGCCCTCAGAGGGGTGCACCTCAAAGTTTCAGAAACACTGATTTATCATCTAATATATGAATATTTAGTTTGGAAATACTTAATGTAACATGAATTTTAAAGAAATGCAAGAATGGATACTGTGATTTACATCTTCGACTCTTTCTAAGATCTAAAACTTATTTTTATTACTTTTTTATTTTTCTCGTAACACCTTACCTATTTATTCCTTTAACCATATTTTTAAAATAAGATCATTCTCATTATTGATATAAAATTAATAATTTGATTATTTTTCGTAGAATGTTTAGTAGTTCTGGACATGAAAAAAGAATGTGATTTATGGGATTATTTTTTTGTTCTAAAAAATAATAAATGAACTAGTTCTCGTTTTTAATTTTTCACACAGAAAAATTTAATGCAAAAATTCAAGTAATACATTTACCACAAAACTATAGCACTGAATTGAGTGAAACAATTCTGCAAATTTTATGAGGAAATATTTATTGAATTAAAGAAATTTTTGAGTTAGGAATCGCAAAGCATTACGCTATATTAAAATAGATTTGCTTTTAATATAAATTATAATTAATATCTTAATATATATATATATATATATATATATATATATATATATATATATATATTATACGCGTTAAAATTCAGTATATTCAAACTTCTTTCTATGAACATAACACAAAATAAACCCTTTTCCTTAAAATATATTAGTTTAATTTAATCTCCAACTTTAAATGAAAAAAAAAAGTAATTTTCCGTCTATGTGGCAGTATTAAAGCTTTTCATCAAAAATACTTTTTTTTAAATGTAAAAAAAATTCATTTTGTTTTCAACTTTAAACATACCTTATCCTCAATATGTAATGTTTTACAAAAGCTCTTAAATACTCGTTTAATTCTTTTGGCAAAAATTAACGTAGAACTGTCCATCAAAGAAAGGGAAACTTCTAGGCTTAAATTATGTGAAATAGTCTTATCTGTCTTAAGAAGAATATCTAACATCACTTTCCGGGGTACCTTAAAATTCGATTATATTTACTTTTTCTCCAGAATGGAAAAGCTTAGCAAGACAATGAAAATTGCACTTCTTTGCTAAGTTGAAGTGGCTTAGGTTTAGAAAGCAAAATGCGTTGCAAAAATTGAGCTATTTCTTTTTTTTAATTTGTTTATTCATTTTCTCCGTACAAGTGGACAATTTAAAGTAGAGAAGAACAAAATGTACTTATATCTAACTTTTACTTTTCCACCTAACTGAAAATTGGGATTTGAATATTAAGTGTGTTAGATTTTGAAACAGTAGATATTTTCATACATTAAAATTCAAGTACCGTCGACTCTCAATAATTCAAAGCTGGATGCACTAATGAAAAACTTCGTATTATTAAGAGTTCGCATTATCAAGAGGGTAGGAAATGACTCCCAAAATAAGTGAAAAGAATTTTTTTCTAACGCATTTTAATTAGAAACAATGTAATATAAAAACAATTGTACATATGTATAAAATTAATTCACAGTATTTTCAAAAAGTACATACTATACAGATATTAAAAGTCCTGTCATGTATACATGCATATGCATATATATATTTATATATATTCTAATTTTCTACAAAGAAGAGATAGACATTCACATCAACTTCATTCGAAAATAACACAGAGCCAGTAAAGAGAACATACAATGAAGGACACTAGTTTAAAAAATATAAAATGGATGCTGCAGAATTATAAACATTGCTGATTTAAAACAGCTAATATATAAAAAAAAAAAATTATATAAAAGGTAGGTTGAACATGTTTTTTGGCCAGCCGACCTATCCCCCTTAAGTAAATATTAATGAGCAAAAACCTATTGAAAGTAATGGATAGGAACATCTAAATCCATAACAAAATAGAGGTAACTTACCTAAAAATTGCACTTGAAAATGCAGAACCCGCCCTAAATCTGAGTGCAATAAATAAGTTATTGCCAGATTCTGGATTCTAATGCAGATTCAAAGCATGTGAATGGCAGAAATGTAGCACATAACAAAAGTATAAAAAGAATAGAAACAAAAATTAATAAAATAGTTACAAAAAAAACCATACCTTTAGTGACACTAGAGTATATATGAATTAAATAATAATAAGTAATTATAACTAACAATAGAATGTGTAGGTAACTATAACTATGAAATGTGTAAATTTATAGTAGTAAACTATAATTAATCTAAGAATTTTTAATCCTTACAATTTTTAATAGCTTTATTCATATAACTATTAATAAAATGATTTGGGTATTTCTGATTTCAGCAATATTTAGTAAAATGTTTATAATTATTTATTATTTTTGATTTGTTTGACACTAGAAATTTATTGCGTTGTATATAATTAATAACAATATTTCTGAATAAAGAAATATGTACATTACTCTCCCATTGCACAATTTTTATTATATTGAAATTAAAATCTTCTCTTTTATCATAACAATTAGACACCATTACATTACATATTAATTTGATATACATGTCAAGAAAATTTGCTTTATTGTTGTTACTATTTGTCTGTATTAAATTAAGATATTGTGGATAAAAATTAGTATTAGGTATGGAATTGACTTGCTTGCCAAAAATGATTACGTCATCTATATAACGATAAATGTAATATTTGGAATTAATGACGTAACTACTTTCAAAATAATGTAAAGTATAAATTGCAAGACAGTTGCTCAACAGGGCCACCTTGTGGCAAACCTTTAATCTGCAGATGATAGTTACCCGTATGAAATATATAGTTCTCTTTAAGTACAAACTTAAGTAGTGAACTAAATCTATCATAATTAAAATTATTAAATAAATCATATTTATTCAAATTTAAAAGTATATTAATCATGTCATCAATATCAATAGAGTTAAAAAAGATCTTCAAAATCTATACTATAGACTGGATAAATCTTTTTATCTCTTTCATTTTTTCAATAAGAGATTTACTATTTTTATGTATGGCTGTGGATTTAAGATTATCTATTGTATCATGTAATATTTCAAGGAGAATTTTGCCTGTTTAGCTGATGTATGTGTGAAATCCATTTGTAACTGTCCTAAATTTGACTGGGTCTCTATGAAATTTAGGAGTAAGAAATATATGTGGAGATTTAACACTATTATTAATTTGAATTCTTAATTTTTTATGAACAGCCAAAATTCGATTAATTATTTCTCTATCAGAAAATGATGACTTAATAAAAGCAGTATTATTATCAAAATATCTGTTGATCATTAAATTATAATAGTATTTACATATGAAGGCAAAATTACTTGGCACTTTATCAACATAAACTATAATGAAATTATTTTGTAATTTTTTAATTAAATTTTTAATATCATTAAAAAAGATTTTATTATCTGTTAAAAAGTTTTATTTATTAAGCTGCTGCGTAATATTACCTTTGAATTCTTTGAATGCTTCTATATGCATACAATACTTAATAGCTATTTTGTATATACGTTGCTCAATATCATTATTTTTTTATAATTTTATTATTCGAAATCATTAATCTAAATCCAGTACCTTTATTCATTATGTTTCTATGATTTTTGTATTTGACAATATTGAGGTCACCAGTAACAACATGCTTGTGATGTTTATCGATGAATTCTTTAAAGTCATTACATTTACATATTAAGTGTTTTTGCTTTATATGCACATTATAGTTATAAGTTATTATATATATGCACATTATAGTTAAATGTTTGCTTTATATGCACATTGATCTACCTACATTTTATTGTATTTAAAAGCTTTTTAATAGTAATATTTTGTATTGAGAAAGATGACACGTGTTTTTTTTAAAATACCAGAAAAATTAATATCATCATATGATTCATTCATATTTATAAAAGTGTACAATATTCTATTTGATAGTCTTTATTTACATTAACTTTTATTTTATGTTCGTGTTTCAAAAATTTGTGAATGTCTTTTATAATATGCAAAGCATGGCAATCTTTAATTTTATGTGAAATTAGTGCATCTTCTCTAATATATAATTCTGCCATATTGAGTCCAAACAAAAAGATTTAATACGTTTTATGTTAAAATTGTTATAAACGTTATTACAAATATCTATAATACTATCTGTAAGTACTTTATAGTCTCTACTTAATCTTTTAGTTCTACCTCCTCTAGTTTTCTTTTATTAATTATTCTATTAATTCCATTATTATAATAATAATCTTGAGAATTTTGTTTAATTGCATTGATATTATTTTTTCCTTGGTATAATACATTTAGTCAATAAAGATAAACTGCATTATAATATTTAATATAGTAATTTTCCCACTATAATATTTCTTTAATATCAGGAACAACTTTAATAATATTGAGTGAAACATTTTCGAAACCATGTGTGCTAAAGTGTCTTATTTCTATTTTATTTCAATTTTTAATACTGTTGAAGTATTTAGCATCTGAGACCTATGTTGATTAATTCTAATATTAATTTTATTAGATGTATATTCAATATATTTAAGTTGGCATTTATTACACGTCAATAAGTAAACACAGTTATATGCCTTACAGAAGGTCAATTTAGAATCCTCTTTGATTTGATCATTATGGCTCATTTTACAAGTTTTACATCTTTTGTAAAAAGTAATTTTAATATTACCAAATCATCTATTTTGAAGCTTATCTAAGAACCAATTACATTTGTAAGCATTAGAGTTATTTGACACATTATTGCAATGCAAACAATCTTTTTTAGAACTCTTTAAGTATTCCTTATTCCAGAATACTCTTGTATTATATGTATTAAAATGTTTCGTAGAAACTCTACACAATGTCCTGCCTTCAATAATTTGTCACTATCTACTGTTTACAACATTTCTGTAGTATATACTGTAATTCATCTAACCTAACAGATTATAAAATACTACCATATATTAGTATATGAATTGCTAAAAATATAAACTGACTGATTAGCCTAACAATATACCAAAAAATGGGTTTTAATGGTTGCTTACTATCGATGCTACATATACCATTATAATGTACCGCCGAGCAAAGACAGAGTATAAATACTGAGCCTAGTTGCCAGTCTCGAAATTTATAAATTTAAAATTATTCATATTTGTCAAGAATACTTTATTAAGTATCTAGAAATTAGAACTTAATATCTATAGCAAAAACATTCACTATAGTTATCATGAAATAACATTAAAAAAATTATACCAGTAAAAAATGTACCTCTATGTTTACAAAAAATTTAAATAATTTAGTATATAAATCTGGAAGTACTACTTATATAAATATTATAGGAACATGTACATATTGAAATATAAAACGTAATATGAAAAAAAAGTACATTTTTTGAAAAATATTGAAAATTAAAAATTGAAATATAAAACAGGAATAACACATAAATCTTGGAATAGTACTGACTATACACATAACTCAGAAAAATATATTTACAAATTGAAATAAAATATATACATAACATAGAAAGAACATGTTTACACCTACATCATAAAAGTATATAATAAAAACAATACTCCAAAAGAATCATCAAATACATAAGTCTGAAAAGCTACAATATTATCACCCCTATATTAATAAGATATATATATATATATATATATATATATATATATATGTTTATATATATATATATATATATATATATATATATATATATATATATATATATATATATATATATATATATATGTATATGTATATATATGTGTGTGTGTATGTATATATATATGCGTATTAAAATCAATTATTAAAATAATACATTGTGTACACATAATTAAACTTTTTTGACAGAAACTGTCCTCAACATCATTGGTTCTTCAAAGCAGGGTTCATTCCGGCTCATGCCCTATTGGATGCTTCATGCCATACGTCACGGAGATGAGTCATAAATCGTCATGTCACTGCAACTCAAATGCACATTCTTACACATCTCTGCACAATAACGAGCCATCATTTATGAACACATGTGTAACAAGACCACGTGTTAAATGAAATATGTGGACGACTGACAATAAGTGTGGCCGGTCTATTGTCCCCTTGAAGAAAGAAAGCATTAAAGTGTCTTTTTGCTTGAACAACCGGAAAACAAAAATAATGGATAGCAAACAGATGGTCATGAAAGGGTATACGTTACATGGGAGAAACACTGAGTCAATACATCACAAAACATGCAATCCAGTGTTTCCCAAACTGTAGGGTGCGAACATATAGAAAATAAGATTTAAAAATAATTAATTTACTGGATAGAATTAAAACAAAATACTTTCAGACATAATAAAAAATGCAGTTTTACTCTGATATAATTTATAGGCGCGAGCGCGCGATATTAAGTCAACAAAAATAAAAAAATCAATACCTAATTAGCCGTCTTCGATCCTATAACCAAATAAAAAACATTTATTTGATTTGCTGCAATTCCATGATGAGAGATTTTTTTATTACGATTTCTGTTTAAACCTAACATACAACCCTTTCAGAGAAAAAAACAGATCCCAGACACAGAATCGAAAAAAATTAGGAACATAAAATTTCATCACTATCATTATTTTTGAAATTTTGCACATTATAGCTGTAATCTGTTTAACATTCTAAGTTATTGGTACATTTAATTATGACCCTTCTCTTATGTGTGTTTGTTTCTCATTTAGTGAAGTTGTAAGTAATGTATTTCTCTGTTACGCTTTTTTCCATGCAAAAGAGATGATATTCGGAAAACCACGGAGAGCACACTTTGAACGATTACTTGGCCAAGACTTATTTTTACGACTATTCTATTCATATAAAGCATAACGCGAAAAACGTTTTACAAAATTTCATATATACATAATGAGTACACTTTTTATCCAGAAGTGGTCGCGCGGGACGCACAGATTACGAAATTGTTAATTCTGGCAAAACTGTTTATTTGTTACCAAAGGAAAATTGAAAAGTCCTTGAAAATAGGTAAGTAAACTTTCTCTTAATTAAATTATTCACTGGAATCACGATTTTTATAGTGTACAATAAAATAATTACAAAAAAAAAAAAGAAAAAGGATTAGGATGACTCAATAACCCAGGTCGACCGTATGGAGTGCGCGTCTGCTCCCGGGTTAAAACATTTTGAAGTATTTTCGCTTTTTTTTAAATATTAAAAATAATACAATTATTATTCATCGGAAATTTATATTATTGTTCATTATTTAACATCAAATATAAATGCTAATTCTGTGAGGCTTAAAATTACCATTCGCTTAAAACTAATTATAATTTGAGCAACACCATTTTTAAGAAAGTATTTTACATTTTTGTAAACATTGTCGAACATTTGGATTTACACTCCTTACAATTCAGCTATATATCGACAATGTTCTATTTTCTTATAAATGAACTCGTGCAAAGAGCGGGCACTACAGCCGGTTTACTTTTAATGTATCAGTGTTGCACATTGTATTTTATAACTAATTAATACTAAATTAAGAACAAGTTTAATAAGTATTAACGACTTACATGAGCTTGTCTTGCAAAGCAAATTTTTTATAAGGAAAATAAAATTAGAAATTCAGCCTCTGAGTTATTTTTCTATATTTAGCAGATATCTATATTTTGTCTTCTAAGCAGCCACCGCATTTTGCAATATGTTCAATTTAAAAATTAGAGAAAGGAAAAGTAACAATACATATCCTATTATTTTATTTATTTAATGCTTAAAAGTGTTTTACAAAATTTAATACTTATTTTACTAATTTATATGGTTTATAATTAAGATCGCTTATTGTAGCTTTTGCATCAAAGTTCACTATTATGGCATTCATTACATTATTAATGTATAAGGGGGGCGCGATAAAAATTGCGATCGAAAAGGGGAGCACCAGTATTGAAAGTTTGAGAAGCACTGATGTAATCTACAACCTGTTTTCTACAGGACTTTATATGGTAGTGAGTGTACGAATTGTCGAGAGCTATGTTAGATAATTGTAAATTAGAGCGTGTTGTAGTCCGGGACGCCATATATTTTACTTTGAACTACTGATTGCCCCAAATGTATTATTTTGGTTTGAAATATATTTTCTGGGGCTGAGCACATACTTTGAATTAGTGAGAGGTTCGTATTATCGAAGGTTTGAATTAGAGAAATTTGACTTTATTCTAATAGTACATTTTTTCAACAATAATAAATATAACGAAAATATTTTTTGACTTCATGTAGCTTAGTTTTGGTAGTAAATATGTATTAATGTGGAGGACAAAAGAAATGGTGAACTAATTTAACAATTCTTTTTTCCATGGCGTTATAATATACTTTTTGTTTTAGACACATATTTAGGAAACAACTTCAATCGGCAACATAAATATCAATCTTCAGAAATTTTTATGTTTTGTGTGAGCACTTTATACTTTCAGATTCAATTAAAATTAGAGAAAAGCTATTCAGAACATTCATGGAGGAATATATATATTTTTACAGTATTAATAGAAATATATTCGCTGAATAGAAATATTCGGATAAATAAGCCTTGATAAATAAATATGACCTAATAAACATCAGTTCTATCTTTATATCAGAAATTATGTGTTTACATTGTTATAATAAAAGTAATAAATACCATATATATATATATATATATAGTCCCATAAATAACCTACTTTTATAGAACACTGTATAAAGCGTGAAATAATTATGACTTTAAAATAAATTACTTAAATACTTTTTCTTCTATTTTTGATCTAAGCAAATTAATTAAGTTATATAGTAAACACACTTGTGTTTCAGAAAATATAAGAGTGAAAAAAAATCTCCTGAATGACGAAATTAAAAAAAGAAAATCCAATAAAAAATGCATGGGTTTATTATTACACATTAAACATGTATATCTTATTTACTACAACAACAAAGAAATTTTTCGTTATTATAGGGTTTTAAGCTGACAAGAATTAAATCAGAGAAGCTCCACGTTATTTTATTCATGCACTTTATTGAATTCCATGTTACATATAATTAATAATTTACTTTCGAAAAGAATATACCGAATTGTGTCACACTTTATTTTGACTAATGATGTTAAATTTAGTTATTAACTGAAAAGGAAAACCTTTTTACTGTAAACATTAAGAAGGAATATATTTTTTTGATAATTAATCTGAGAAATTGTTTTCACATTTTTCGGTATCTTGAAAAAAACACTGTATATTTTGTTTACATCTGGTTATTAATAAATGCTAAGAACTCTTGACATGTTAAGAAAAAACAGATAACAAAATAGTTTGTTGAATACCAAATTTGAAAAATAAATAACATCCGAAAAATCTATAAAATGCTCTCTATGAAAGATATATAGGTCATGATAATAGTAAATAACTAAATTAATAATCACTTTTTAACAATGTTTTCTTTAAACTATTAATTATTTACTGTGGAAAACTCAGTACTTTCTTTTCTTTCTGATTAATAAAAAACTTACTCAGCAGAAGGAAAGGGGTAAATGTTGTTTTATTTTTTAAAAAAAAGTAAGACAAGAAGAATTTTCTTTAAATGTATCTTTAAAAATTAGCACGTATTTATTAAATTATTTTGACAGAATTATCAAGTATTTAATTCTATCTGCATTATTTATTTAAATTGAAAAAAAAAGTCTTACATATATTAGAATAAATTGATTAATGATTTCCTTATTCAGAAACGTTGAACATCCAATTAGACAGTATTTTAAGGGGTGGCCATGTAACAGCTTTTTATGTCTCTTATTTCATTAGTTTAATCAATCCATAGCTTAAATTTATTTATAAGTGATTTTTCTTTTTAATTTGCATTTAGTTCTATTACTTCAATGAAAAGACAGATCGATTTAAAATACCTCATTTCATGTTAATGTTTTATTTCATAGAAAGTTGTTTCCTATACTAATAATTTTAATTAAACGAATTGTTCGTACAAAAACAAGAAAACTCTTTAAGAAATAATAACTTAATTTCGAAGTGCATTCAAAAATTAATATTTTGTATTTCTGTGAGTTTCCTTAAAATAGTACAGGATTCAAACGATAAAATACACTATTATTTTAAAACTTAATTGTGGTATAGCTCATTAAAAATAGTTTAAAATTATCAATATCTCGAAGAGTCTATTTATTCCTGTAAAACGTATATCTAAACAGAACATGCCATTCAAAATAAAAAAAATGTATTTCTTAATCTTTATATTCTCATTTTAATAAAAAATTATTATCTAAGATTTTAAATTAAAACATTAATTGCAGATAAACAAATCGAAAGCCAGAAAGATTTTTTTAAGAGCATATTTTTTTTTTTTAAAAATGATTTTTAATTAAGAAAACATTATTTGTTTATATTAATGAAAGGCACATTATAAAATGTGATAAAAAAGCAGCAATATATCGGAGCTGGTTTTTTTAAAAAAAATATTGGATAGCTAAAATTACATTTAAAACCTAAAGTCCTTGAAAATTCCATAATCAAAATAAATATAAGAAAAGTAAAATTAAAAAGATTTGTGACAAATATTGACACAGAGCATTTCTTACAAAATAAATAAATAGCAAGTTTTTTTTTTTTGCTATTTAGAAATAAATATTTATAAATATGATTTAACATATGATTTCTACAGTTTGCAGTGATTTAACCTCAAAGATAGCCTTTAGATTGGATTAAATGTGTCAGTTTTAAGCATTTAAAATATATTTTTCAGAAAAGTCAAGTAATAATTAATAGAAAACTTACATTTTATTCAATCATGCTTTGATGACTGAGTAAAATGCACAGCTAAAAATTCTTCATTCTCTGTTTCTAATTTGCAATTCAAATTTATTTTAAAAACTATTTTTCCCTGCTTATTTAAAATACATATGAAAGACTATTATGTATTAATTGTATATATTTGACAAAATTTTAGTAAAAAAGTATATTTTATTCGTGGGATTAATAATAATTAAATCACACTGTTGTTTCATTTCTGCTTCTAGATACTTGAGCAGTATATCTAAGAATATAGATAGTTAGATTATACTTCAATAAAAATTTCTTTTAAGTTCTTTTATTCAATTTATTGAAAGTTATTTAATGTTATGTCAAGGTATTCATTTTTTCAACTGTTTGAATAAAAATTTAAATATTAAAATAATTTAAACACCTATTTCTATTATTTTTATTTCCATTCATTAACGAAATGATTTTAATTAACTTAACAGCAAATATTGTCATTTATTGTATTTAAAATGTTAAATGTTCTTTTTCGACTGCGTAAAGAGAAATTTAAAAAATAAACCTAAGTAAAGTTACAAAATTTCATTAATTGGAAGATGTTATTGTATACGTGTCACACAATTTATACAAAATAACTAAAAAATAATTTCAATAAACATTATGAAATGTCTGCATGAAAACTACAACGTTTTTTGATTTGCCTATTATAAATTCAAATTATGAGTAATACCACTTATTTTTTTAAATGATAAAGATTATGTATAAAAATAACCACATTTGGATGACTCGAAAATACTGAACATATTCCAAAATTAATGTATTAAATATAGAAGTTTTACTATATATCTCAAATTGATCCATTTAATGATATAGGGTAAATATAAATACATTTACCCAACAAAGAGTATTCAATACGTGTTCCTTAATCATTAAACATTAACACACCTCATCAATCCTAAGTGTTTCAGAGATATCCATTTCAAACAACTCCTTGCTTTCCACAAAAGAATTGGAATTTTCCAATCTAACTCGAACCATTACTTCCTGCACTAAATAATTTCAAAAGCTAAGAAAGTTAAGAACAACCGCATTTCTCTAGTGAATTACCATCAAACAGATATTTCCACCGTGACCGCTAATTGCTAAAATTGTTACGTTTCGCATAGGAATGGATGTGTGCATTTCCATTTAAAGATCTCTTAGAAAGATTGGAAAGGAAAAGAAAAGTTTAAGTGGAACTAAAAGTTTGTGGCAAAATCTTCCTGGTATGAATTCAGCATAGTAGCGGGAATTATGTTAACATTTATTAAATAATTTAAAACGTAGCTAGGAATACTCAGTCGTTCTATTTAATAAAATGGACCATTTTTTTACTATGTATGCATTTAATAATTTACTTATTTTCTTTCTTAAGGGATTTTAAGTCATGCTGGCTTTGAGCCCTCCGAGATTTTGCGTGATAATTCATGAAACATCAGTGTTTCATTCTCCAAAACTGAAACATCAGTGTTTTTAAATCAGGATGCAATTTTGCATCACCCTCGTACCGCTTTAGTTAACCAGAATAGCTTTAACTGAAAAAGCATATAATTTTAATAATTTCCGGATGAACAAGACTGCAAATCGACGAGATCACAGGACAAATTAATTAATGCCTTTGCGATTGTCTTAAATATGCATGTGTTTGTTTGTGTTTGTGCTGTACTTTTCGTCTCGCCGTTTGTTCATCAATAAAATATGGATGTTTAATGTATGAAATATTTCAGTGCAAAAATATGTAAATGAATCCCGTAACATTAAATCCATGTATATAATTCCATACTTAAAAGCATTTTTTAATAATTTGTCTGGGTTTTCTAATTAAACATTTATTAAAAAAGTACATTTACTTATGCAGAAATTTACAGAATTTGAAATTATATCCATTTGTGTGTGTGATAGTTTTTGAAACTAAATATATATTCATACGGCTGTTTCTTTTCTAGTCAGTTTTAATCAGAACTGTTGAATAATAAAATAGATCTAACAGAGACACATTAAGTGTTTTTCCCCTTTTTCTCCACTTAATACAATTTTTTTTGTGAAATAGGAACCAGAAGTACAAGATAAAACGTATTACATGAAGAGACGTATTATGCATGCAATTAGAATTGTGATTTATACCAATTAAAAATTTTGTAATTATAATGTTGCCCAAAACGCATATCAGTTTACTGCATTTTATACAGTTTAGTTTGAAAAAACACTTCTCTTTTAATTCAGGATAGTGAGTCCCTTATGAATGCTAGTTAAATTTATCATCTTCAAGTATTAAAAAAAAGTGTTTTATTTCTTAAAAATTAAGTTTTATTTTTTATAAATTA
Source organism: Trichonephila clavipes (assembly GCA_019973935.1). Taxonomy (NCBI): domain Eukaryota; kingdom Metazoa; phylum Arthropoda; class Arachnida; order Araneae; family Nephilidae; genus Trichonephila; species Trichonephila clavipes. The sequence continues at coordinate 303,675 of BMAU01019734.1, read as the reverse complement.
ATATTTCTTCATGATTGAATTGGACAAAATTTTAAAAATGTACTATTGAATATCTTATTAAACATCATAAGTTGTTCATAATAAAATTATACGATAATATACATTATAAAAATCAAAACACATGAACATTATTTAATACGTAAAGTCATGCAAGAAGTCTGTAATATTTTCACGTATAAAAAGCAATTAATGTTTTCAAAAATGGCTCATATATTCGCAAAAATTGCAAAATTGTATTTGTTCCTTATTTGTAGAAGAAAGCCACATTTAATAATATTAAAAACATTATTTCAGTTCATAAGATTGTATTTCTCATTAAACCAAATCCATGTTATTAATCCATGAGATACAGTAATTGATAGGTATCTGTAATTATCATATAATTCAAACATTAAAACGGCTATATATATGCATGTTATTTTATGTAAGCAATACAAGTAATGCATTTTTTAATTACTTTTTTTCTCACTATAAAGCAAAATTAAATAGTATTTCAGACATAAATATAATTTAATAACTCTATGAGAAATAAAAAATGCTATTAAAATAATATACATTTAAAAGGTAAGAATAAAATTTATTTTCTTGACAGTGAAATTATAAATTTTTCAAATTCTAAATGACAAATATTTTCAAATACTCTTAATGCTGATTGTTAAAGAGTATAGATGTTTAAAGAATGGAAATAAACTTTGACTTATTAAATTCATTTGACATGTCGCTTTAGAACGCGGATCATGTACATCGAATATCAAAGTAACAAAAATTGTTAGTATTTGAAACATGAAAATTTTTACATGTAATTCTATTACATATAGGTGAACGAAATCTCCAAATTATTTTTTTTACTTATAAACGAAACCCAAATGGACAGAAGTAAAAGCAGTTATTGTAAATGGTCATAAAATAAGTTTCGCTTAACACAAACACATGTTAAATATAGTTCAAAGTGTCAAACTAATAAACAACCTCTGGCATTTAAAATGATTTCAATCTAATAAATTATGCAGAACTGTGCAATACATTTGGCAATTTAGTTATATACAATAAATTAAACCGTTAATTAAGAAAAAAAGGCTGGCTACTATACTATTTTTCTTTTACCTATAAAATATACCATGCATAACCAGAAATAAAGCGTATTATGGAAAACTGGGATTTACTATATTATGTGGTAAACGAAAAAGGATGTTATTGTTAGTCATAGAGATTACGATGTCCCTCTGATCATCATAAATATCTAATTATATTGATTAAATAAAGGACCTACTGTGGATATAATAATGAGTAAGAATGGTCACTACGCGATTAAACTCCACTGGGAAATAATTTTAACATGATGCTTAAAATAGTCGTAAATTGCAAATTGCTTAAATGTGCATGAGAAACACGCATTTTTATATCGAGTTAAATTATAATTTGTGTTGAAATATTTTGAAACCCAAAAATATTTCATTAAAATTGTATCATCGTTTTAAAAGAACCTCATAAAATCTCTAGAATAGGGCCCTTTTTGACCACACAAATATCAGTATGTACAATACTATTCTCATTTTTATATATGTTACCGTTAAAGAGTGAAATCCGTTATTTCATAGAATAAATAGGTATATTCCATGAAATAAATAGACAAGTCAGTTAAAGTTGTAACGTTTGAAAGAATAACGGTAGCGTATTCTTGGTTAATTAAAATATGGAATTTATTTACGTCACAGCTATTGAATATTATTTATTAATTATACATTAAAGTTATTAAATTTAATTATAGATTGTTAGAGTCCAATATTTTGTGAGAGGAGGATTCGTTGGCCACCGCTCCCGTGCAAGTTCAAAGCATCTCTATTCTCATCTTCCGGTCAACGGGCTTAGATTCCTCGGAGATCAAAAGGGGTTGAGCTGCAGCTGCAAACTGCACGTGTGGGTGTCGGTTCACCAAAGATTTCGACCGCTGCTGGGAGTGGCTACGTTACAGCTCTCGCCCTCTCTTATAGAACTTTTCTGTTGAGAATAGTTTAATGGAATGACGATGACAACTGACAGATTACCGACACATCCCTTCATCAAGCATCACTATATTTCTGAGCTGCAATTTTAACTACTAAAGAAAACGCTGAACTAAATTTGGAATTACTTATTTCTAGTGACTTACTTATTTCTTGCTAGGGAACTTACACAAATCCATATTACGAAAATGATCAAAAGCAATGTAAGAAAACATACTATAACATTTAATAAAAATACAAACACTCCTATCACAATGCCTATTATTAATTATACTAACAACATACTACATCAAATGCTAGTGTGAGGCCTTACACATAAAATATTCTTCGCCACAATACTTAATAAAAATTATACTAATGACTTGTGTTGATATGATATGCGAAGTGTGCAACCTTACACACAAAATATTTTTCACAATACGCATCTTGCGTAAACTAAATACTCATGTATATTTTAAAACCCTATACACAAAATTAAGCATATTAATACATTTGCTTTTCATGGCTTTATCTTTTGGCACGCATCTCTATTCGATATGATATACAGTACTAGTAAATAAATAAAATTAATACAATTATTAACCTTTAACGAAAAAAAACATTATAAGCAACAATTATTATTCATGAGCAAGAGAACATTGTTAACAATTCCTAATTATCTATCACCGATCTGCTGAGACTATCTGCATTTTTGTGACTTTTACCCGACCGATGTACAATTTTAAAATTATATGGTTGCAAAGCCAAAGCCCATCGCATCCATCTAGGGTTAGAACTAACGTTTCTATTCAACCACACCAACGGGTTGTGATCGGTCATAAATAAAAAGGAATTTCCATCTAAGTAATAATGTAACCTTTTAATTGCGAAAACAATGCTAGAACATTCCTTCTTCATCGTACAATAACGCTTCTCTACCTTTGAAAATTTCTTACTCAGGTAAAGGATTGGATGCTCCTCACCTTGTTCAGTTAATTGGGTTAAAACTGCTTCCATACCTGCGTTTGAAGCGTCCGTTTGAACAAAATGAATTCTCGTTCAAAATTTGGCCCGTACAAGACGGGCTTATCAATTAGTTTCCCTTTTAGTTCTCGAAATGCGTTTTCACACTCGGTCGTCCACGTAATTTCTCTTTTCTTTGCTCTTGCCTTCAACGTGTCCGTCAACGGAGCAGCGATTACCGAGAACAGATTGATATATTTTTGATAATAACCTGCTAGACCTAAGAAGGCACGTATTTGGGTTTTCGTGCGAGGGGTAGGGAACTCTAGAACAGCCTGAACTTTGATCTCGAAAGGAGTGCGAAAACCCTGGCCCACAATGTGACCCAAAAATTTGACATTTTGTTGCGCAAACTTACACTTTGAAGGTTTTATCGTTAACTTAGCTCTCTTTATTCTCTGCAGAACCGTTTCCATATTTTTAATGTGCGACTCCCAAGTATCTGAGAAAATTGCGATATCGTCTAGATACGGGACAACGAAATCCTCTAGTCCGTTAAGTAATTCAGCCCTGAGTTTACTAATAAATATGGAGCATTCTTTAATCCGAAACTCATCCTTAGGGGTCTGTATGTACCAAAGCTAGTACAGAAGGCTGCGTATCGCTGTGCAGTTTTACTCAAAGGTATTTGCCAATATCCCTTAAATAGGTCTAAGACGGTAATAAATTTAGCCGCCGATACTTTTTCTACACATTCTTCGATATTCGGAAGAGAAAAATATTACGTTCTAATGATCCCGTTTAATTTCCTGTAATCTATACATGGACGAGGTTCTTTCCCAGCTACCTCAACTAAAATCATAGGGGGCATGTAATCCGATTCTGCTACCTCAATGATTCCTAATTTTAACATTCGGTTAATTTCGTTTTTTAAGATTTCATTTTGTCGGTGCGACATTCGATAGGGCTTCGTCCTAACTGGTTGATCGCTAACTAAAACTGGATTTCGTGTTCAACCAGATTAATTAAACCGGGATTGTTTAAAAAACATTTAGAGTATTTATTTAATAATTCGCGCAGTCGATCCATTTCTTTGTCGTGAAGGTGTTTGTTCAACTCGCTAGCCTGGATTACGTCCCTCGAAATCATAACGAGAGAATTGTTTTTTCTAAGTGCGGGATTTCTAATTCCTGGTCTGCGAGAGAGTTTTGCATTTCATCATTAATAATTACGTTAACGTGTTCTGGCCTTTTGTAATATGGTTTTAGCATATTTATATGATAGATTTGAGATGCTTCGCGTCTGCCGGGGATTTCGACTAAATAGTTCGTTTCCGAAATTTTATTTAAAATTGTCCCAGGACCTATCCACTGCACTGCTAATTTCTTTGCTCTGGATGTAGCTAACACTAGGACTAAATCCCCATCCTTAAATTCACGTTTTACTGCGTTTTTTTCTTACCAAGTTTTCCGCTTAACTTGCATTTCCTCCATTTTATTTATAGCTACTTCTTGGCATATTTTTAATCTATTTATTAACTTAAACATATATTCAGTGACGAGATCACCTTCTTCTTCCGGTTCCATCCAATGTTCCATTACTAACGTCTCTGGGGTTCGCAAATTTTTCCCATACACCAACTCTGACGGTGTACCTCCCTGTACTTTCGTGAGATACAGTCCGTAACGCTAAAAGAATTGACGGAAGATGTTTGTCCCATTCGGAGCCTGCATCTAAACATAAGACTCGTAAGAGTCGTTTCAACGTTCGATGAAGTCGCTCAACAGGGTTACTCTGTGGATGATACACAGAACTATGCCTGACAAGTATTCCGAATCTTTCAAAGAACTCGGTAGTCAGAGCACTAGTAAAAGAAGTACCCTGGTCACATAGTATTTCACGGGGAAACCCCATCCGACTAAAGATGTTTAACAGCGCATCTGTGACACTAACGGAACTAATATCAGACACCGGAATAGCTTCAGGGAATTTTAAAGACATGCAAATGGCCGTGATAAGATATCGATTCCCTTTAGATGTGATCGGGAGAGGCCCACATGCATCAATATTTAGCTTAGTAAAAACCTCTTTAGCGGAGCTTTCTTTTTATCATTGGGCTTTCCAGCCCTCTGACACTGATCGCAAGTTTTTACAAACTGTTCCATATCTCTATAGCAATTCGGCCAGTAAAAATATCGGTTTAATTTATCTTTGGATTTCGTAATTCCCAGGTGTGCAGATGTTCCCTCATGACACAAAGATTTAATGGAGTCGCGCAACCCTTTCGGCACTATTATTAACTTCACTACTCTACCTAACTTATCTTCGCGATTTTTGACCAATAATTCCTTCTCTAGCGAATAAACCTGATTGGTAACCTGCACTTGAATGGCTGCCTGTTCGTATAAGGATTTAATCTCCTCGCTATTTTTTTGAGCACTGATTAAATTTTCTCGCGTAATCCTTAGCAGCGCTAATTCCGAACAAATTTCTGGAGTGCAAGTATTAAAATTTCGTGCTCTGCATCCGAAGAAACAATTATAACCTCATCTTCCCTTTTTTTAGCATCACCACTATCTATTCCCCTTTCTTCTCTAGCTGCTTTGACTTGAGACCTTGTTTGGACAGCATTCAGTATTTCAACTGGCAGGAAATTATAGCCTAAATTTCCTTTTATTAGCTCTGCCGTTTTATTTCCAAGCAAATATCGACCGTGTTGATTTAAGGGAACCAGGACATGCTCGAAAGAGTAAAATGCCAAAATTAAGACCCTTTGTTTATGAGACATATATCATTTAAAATTTGCAATAGAGCTTAGATTTTTTTGTGTCTATAATAAAGATAATTTAATTATTCTGTAGAACTACAAAAATAACTTTTTACTCCAAAAGTTTTTTTTTACTACTTAATTTAAGTAATACATAATTTTTGAGAACTCGTAATATATACTTATGTTTAGGTACCATTTTTTAAAAAAAGTATCCTTTTTTTTATGCAAAATATTTTTCACACATATATAAAACAATACATAAAATACAGTGAAACCCTTTTTAGTAAAATTTTAGTATAGTTTCTTTAAAAAAATTATGAAACTTTGAAATTTGAATTTTTTTTTTATTTTTCTGCTTTTTTATGCATAAAACAATTTTTAAAAATTAGGCACTATTTTAATAGAAAAAAATTAGGTTCACTATATGCATAGGCACCTTGTATATAAGTATAAAAATCAGGAATCATACAGTGCAATAGTTTTTTTTAAAAATGTACCTAAATGCAAAAAATATGCTTTTGAGAAAAAGTGAAAAAACTAAAAAAACAATATTTTCACATATTATACACTTAATTAGTATTTCCTTGCCTATTTTTATATGACTAATAATAATCCTTAACCATTTTCTAGAGTTACAAAAGTAATTTTAAATTCATATGTTTTTCTTCCCTTTGTTTTAGTTAACATGAACATAATTTTCGAGATCTTGTAATACATATTTTCATGTATAGGTACCATTTCTTACAAAAATATTCTTTGTATATACAAAAAAATTTACAAATATATATAAAGTAACATATTAAACATAATGAATCTGTTTTTTAAATAATTATATTTATATAATTGCATAATTTCTTAAAAATAATCATAAAACCTTAAAATTATGAAAATCTTAATTTTCTTTTTTTACATATAAAATCAATTTTCAAAAAATTAGACACATACTAAAAGATACTTTGTTCACTGTATGCACATGTATCCTGTTTAGATATATAAAAGGTTTCAAACAATATGCTACAATAGTTTTTTAAAGTGTACCTAAATTTAAAAATATTAAACATTCGAGAAAAATATAATAAAACTTAACAAAAATTTCTCCTTACATTATAGATTTGATTAATATTTCCCTGCTTGGTATTCATTTTCTTCATCTAAATTCTGTTTATCCATTTTCCTTTTTAAAGACCTTCTTTTATTTCTGGCTTCCAATGACACTTTATTTACTATACGTTCAGCCTCAAAAATTCGTTTGTTATCAATTATAAGTAAGGCACGTTCCGTGTTGTATCCTGGTTTAATGCCCAGAGCTTCAAAGACTTTTATCCTACTTACATATCCATCGTTAAAACAAATTACAGCATCCATAACTCCAAATTTCAAAGTTTCAATGCCAACAAAAACTGTTTTAGGAATTCGCTCCCAAATACATTTGTTAAAACTTTCATTGGGATTTTGTGTTCTTCCATGAAGGCACTTTTTCAATAAGTCCTTCTCTGTGAGATCCCGAAACACTTTTTTCACTTTCAATAAAATTGACTCAGGTAAAGAATGCTTGTGAATATAAAATGCTTGTGAATATAAAATGCTACGGTTATAACCGCACCAGCTATCCTCACCAAGAGGACACAAAGCGTGTTGAGGATTATCCTCAGTACTTAGTTTATGAAAATAAATAGCCCATATGGCTCTTTTCATGTCCTCCACAGATGACAAATTTTTACGGATTGCTAGCCCATAATAATGTTGGATTGAGTCCACTTCTTTAAGCGTTAGCCGTCCACGTCCCGAAATATTTTTCCCATCTGATAGCTTAATGCTTTTGCTCATTTTTAGAATGTTTCTCAGCCTTGTGCCCATACGCTTTTGCACATGGCCAACACATTCTAATTTTTCAACTTCTGTGTCGCCATATACTTTTGCTTCTTTTATAGTAAGAAATCCTTTGAGTCCCCATCACCAAGATACTGCGTATAACATGCTTTTCGTGATGTTTCAGATCGCTGAAATATACTTAATACCCCCGACATGCCATTCCCCCACTGAATCCTTCGTAATTTTTAGCACAATTTTCACATGGTTTTTTTTTTTACCCTTACATGAAGAACAATATTTTGTGAGAGCTTCAAAGTCGATAACCTTTCCGTTCTCAACAGACGTAGCACATACAACTCCGTTCAATGAAGAATAGCCTCTTTTATGCCATGTGCCATCCACAGCCACAGCTATATTTGAATTATTATCATTCGCTATGACTGCTTCGTGAACAGCTGCATTCATCGAGTCTTCACTAATTGTTTTTAAAACATTTAAAAACAAAGAATTATGGCGTTCAAACTTTGCAGGTGGTGGAGGCAAATTCATAAGCCCACAGAATATTCGAGCAGCAGCTCCACCTTTTCCAATAGCTCTCATTCCATATGTCAATCTTAGGTTAACATCATAACATTTATTTGATATTTTTGATGACATTGTACTCGTCGATTCTCCACAGTTGTGACAAATTATTTCCAAACTCACAGCTAAACCTCTACGACTTTTTAAATCTTCTTTCAGCTCAATTTTCTCTGAAGAACAGCAATATTTACAACATAAGAGATTTTTCATAAGGGAAGATAATAAATCCAGTTCAACGATTATGTTTACATTTTGAGAATCTTGTTCTTTTAGTAAATCCGGTATTTTAATTTTTCTCCTAGAAGCACTTTCCACGGAATTCAAAAGCAATTCTTCAGTCGATTTAGACTTTTTATGTTGATTGCTACTATACTTCCTTCTGCCAAATTTTTTTTATTCTTGGCATAATTACTCGTTTAAAAAAGTTAAGATACTTTTAAAATCTTATGAATATTAATAATTATAAGTAAAAAATAAATATTTCTTACGAATATTAATGTAAAATTAAGTAGTTGTATGCCACAAGAAACTTCGAATAGACGAAATCGGTTCAAAACATTGCCATAAACCGAAATTTAAAGTAAGAAATTTTGTCACACAGCTTGGAACAATAGCTCACGCACAAGCGTGGCTAAAAGTAGCGGGGTTAACATTCAAACGAAAAAAACAATCAAAAGTTAATATAGATAAAACACAGGGGAAACTACATATTTAAAGTTCAAAGGGGCGTGTCAAAAGGGGCGTGGTCATTTATTTACATTTTTATTTTTCATATTTTAGGGCTATATTATCAGCAAACATATAAGTATTATACATTTTTAGATTCAGAAAAATAAGCACTATTTTTTAGAACTAAAATTGAAAAATCAATTATTTGAAAGTATATGATGTCCCTGTACCCTTAAGTGATTTCCACAAACCGCTGCCTTAGTTTGCACCGTTCCAAAATTCCCGGAAATTCCCACGACCGCCAAAGGTAAACAAACTATAATTCTGGGCTTAACGGTTGTTTTGCCCAAACATTTTCACCAGAGAAAGAAGAAGGATTTATGTATTTTGCACATACTAAATCTATTGTCGCTCCCGTATCTCTAAGAATGTCTATCTTGTGACCATTCACAGGGCCCTTTGTTGTATATGAATTACGAAATCCAAGTATTCCTTTCCTTCAATATTATTGAGAGTTTCCGTCGTTTTGTTTTTTTATTAATTTAGGGCAAACGGATTTATGTGTCCGGGCATATTGCAATGATAACATCTTTGTATCACGCGTTTTTCAAAAGTTCTCTTTCTAGTACTCTCCGGAACAGAAGCTCCTAATCTGGGGGAAGTTTTCCAAAATCTATTTTCTTTTTCCTTGACCCCTGAGTATGTCAAAATTTTATCATTCCTGCCCTACCTATCCATGGGTTTCTAATTTACCTTTCGGACGTCCTCATAATTATCAAAGAGTTCTGCTATTTGAGTAGCTGATTTAAGGTTTTGCCCAATTATCTAAAAAATGATCTTTCATACTAGCATTGGCGCGTTTTTTTAATTGCTCTACCACCATTAGATCTTTAAGATCTTGAAAGGTATTTATTTCTATATATATATAAGCCAATCAGCCACTCATCTAGATAATTCGTAATTTCAAAAGTGAAATCCTTCCAGGTGCTATCGGATTTTTCTGGTGTTGGGCAAATTTTTGCCGAAAGACCTCCGGACTTAACTTGGATCTTTTAAGTAATAATTTATTTATATAATTGTAATTTTCGGCTTGTTCCTCCGGTTCGCGAGCAATAAATTGCACGATCTCTAGGGGTAACAAACCCAATAACTGCCCCACCCACTCTTTCTTTTCTATTGACGCCCTTTTAGCCTGGCGTTCAAACATAACTAGATATAAACTAATATCTGACTGCTTAGGATCGAAATCTGGGATCAATTTTTTTAAGTTTAAATTAGAGGTTACAGAACATGCATTTGTAGAATCGTTTGATTCATCGTTTACCCTAAATCCGGATTCTATTTTAAACCTTTCTAAATCAAATTTCAGCTGTAATTCTTTCTCTTTTAATGTGCCTGCTGTTTTACTAACTCCTCCAATCTTACTTTTTCAGCCCTTTCTAACTCATCCAATCTTTTTCCGTTTGCAATGATAGTCTCATACAGATTTTTAACAAATTCCTCTTCTTAACCTTCACTGTTAGTGATTGCAATTTTTATGCCAGGGACAGTCATATTTAAAGTAGCATTTATTCCTAATTCCTCAGCAAGTTGCAACATGTCTTGCTTTTTCCCTTTACCAAGGAAAACCATTTTTTAAACAATATCAAATAAATGTCACGCTAAATTTTGCACTATTGTTACTATTCTCTATTAATACAATAACACTGGCCCCATGCATACACAGAAATACACAAAGAAAAACTTAACACTAAAAATAATCAAAATCATTCAAGAGACTTAAAACACAATAAATCTTAAGCTAAAATTGCACACAATGCTTAAAATACAATTACAATTCTCTAGAAACAAAATAACACTGTTTCCATGCAAGAAAAAACACTAAGTATTTCAAAATTTGTACAGAACATTTTAATCAAAATTCCTAATACAATATGCAGTTTGCAACTCAAAATTATAACAGTGCTCACCCATTTGAAGTACTCAGCTTGCTGTCAGAAGCAAATTATGTGCAGTAATATGGCACTAGTGATTTTGAACTCTTCCGTGTGAACAATGGTCCTTTTAACCAATCTTGAATCTGTCACCCTTAACAATAAGTGTGGTCAGTTTGACCAGCCTTGAATTCACTCATGGCACGGCTTCAAAGATTAATTCAATCGCAGCACGGCTTCCGAAAATCGCTTTCCCTTCGGAAACACTGGCCGTTAACACTATAGATCAGTTTGATCTTCTTTGAGCAGGACGTTCTCCTTCTCCGAAGCTGAATTCAATTGCAGCATGGCTTACGAAGATCGCTTTCCCTCCGGACACTGTGACCGTAAACATTATAGATCCGTTTGATCTTCTTTGAGCTGGACGCTCTCCTTCTCCGAAGCTGAATTCAATTGCAGCACGGCTTCCGAAGATGTCTTTTTCTCCCTGCGTTGCAGTCCGTCCGTAAAAACCCAAAATTTCCTCCTCTCACGGGTCCTGAATGCTAACTTTTTATCCCAAAGCGCTGCCACCAAAATCTCTAAGCTGTAACGTTTGAAAGAATAACGGTAGAGTATTCTTGGTTAATTAAAATATGGAATTTATTTATGTAACAACTATTGAATATTATTTAGTAAATGATACATTAAAGTTATTAAATTTAATTATAGATTGTTAGAGTCCAATATTTTGTGAGAGGAGGATTCGTTGGCCCCCGCTCCCGTGCAAGTTCAAAGCATCTCTATTCTCATCTTCCGGTCGACGGGGTTAGATTCCTCGGGGGTCAAAAGGGGTTGCGCTGCAGCTGCAAGATGCACGTGTGGGTGTCGGGTTCACCAAACATTTCGACCGCTGCTGGGAGTTGCTACGTTACAAAGTATATAAAATTATTGAATTCTACGATTAAACTAGTTATTCTTTATAATAACGATTGTTTGAATGTTAAATTACGAAATACCGCATTCTTTAAAGTTCTTTGAACCGGTTCTAGCTGCTTTAGAAAGGATTTTTCCAATTAGGAACTAGATATGCTCAAATAAAAAAAATGTTTTCTAGATATTAGCTCAATACATGTCAGCAAGAATTAATTTCTATTGAATAAGTTTCAAATATTGACACAACGTTCCGATCTGTCGAAAATGTGTAATCGTAAGAATTAGGCTTGTTTCAAAAATAATAAGCAATATAATCCAAAGTGTTATCACATTAATCCTTCATCTAATAAAGAATGATAAATGAAACAAAGACATTTCATAAATTTTAAATTAGTATTCTTTTACATTTTTGTATTAAAAAGTTTACATAATGTTTTATGAAGCAACGGTATTTCCTCACAACATACATTTTTGATGATATTTAAATAAAATATAGTTTTGTAATGTATACTCTTTTTTCCTCTTTCTGTTTAACTAATGTTATAAATATGAACGATAATATTTTATATCGTCTACTTTTCCTAATTATTTATCAATTATTTATACGCAAAAGAGATAAAAAAAATTTTTTTGATAGATTTCAGCTATTTATGATCAATTAATTTATAAAATATCTTTGAAATTGTTTGTTTTTCACTTGAACGTACGATCCGTAGTTATTTCGTAGAATAACTAGTTAAAGAATGAAATGTTTCACCCATTATATTTTACTTTAACTGACTTGTCTAGTTATTTCATGAAATACGTAGCTATTCTATGACATAACTGAATTATACACTTTAATGGTAATATATATATATATATATATATATATATATATATATATATATATATATATATATATATATATATATATATATATATATATATATATATATATATATATATGGGAATAAAAGATGCAAAACCTGTCCCATGATGCAACATGAACAGAATAATGAAGAATCAGAATTTAAGTTCTGTAAAACATTCAACTGCATATATATGTTGACATGCGTTGTCTGCGGCTTTAAATATGTAGGTCAAACATCAGGAACTATGAACCTGAGAACTAACCAACATAGATCCGACATTGGAAAAAAATACATCAACAAAAAATATAGGTAGGATAGAGATAAAACATTTTAATAAACACAGGGTTTTGAAGGTGTTGTGGTAAGTATTTTTAAAATTGTTCCAAATAAAGTAAAAAGACTGTTGTATGAAAATGTTTACATCGGTGTTTATAATGCATATATCCTTACGGATTGAATGTAATATGGAACAACAAAAATTTAATCCAGGCAGTGAAACAAAATGATAAGGGATCTATATATAATAGTAGAAATAATCGTAATAAGATGAAAGGGTTGGAAAAGTCGGACGCAAAAAGCGAGAAAATAGAGAAACAGATACAATTATAAAAGAAACAAATAAATTATTACAATATTTTGAGAATAATTTTAGTGTTGGAGAAATAAAAAAAAGTATTTTTTATTTGGACTTAATAAAAAGGAAATAATAATAGTTTTAAATTTATTAAATAGTATTGGATTAAAAGATAACCACGAATCACAATTGATCATGGCTCTATGCAAATATATTACTAATATATTAAAAATAAAGATAGACTCTAAAGAGGTTTTTAATATAGAATATTGCACTTAACTATACATGAATAAATCATATAATGCAGTGTTTCTCAAAGTGTGGGGCGCCCCTGGGGCGCGATGACCCTACAAGGGGGCGCGAGCGTATCTAAAATTTAAAGATTTTTTAAAAAAAAAAATAACCGGAAAGAGAAGTAAAACAAAAATGCTTTCTTCCATAATAAAAAAAAAAAAATACACACAGAACACTGACATAATTTATGTTTATTATCTGGGGCTTTTTTCCGTCATCAAATTTAGCTATCTTTGTTCCCAAAACCAAATTAAAGAAAAAAAACATTTTGTTTTATTTGCTGTATTTCCTCAATGAGAGATTTTTTTATTACGTTTTAACATAAAATATTACTCGTTAAAAGAAAAACGAAACCCAGACCCTGAGAAAATTCTAAGAAGATAAAAAATTCACCACTGTATTTATTATTGAAATACTGTACATTAGTTGTAGAAAAGAAAAGGAAGTCATGATTGACTTTTCAGCCAGGCTGCATAGTACGTTTGCTAATCATTTAATTGACCTTCAATCTTATGGTATGGTTATTATCAATAGTAGTTCCCTCCCATCTTTTATGCGTTTGCTTTTCGCTTAGGAAATTGTAAATAATTGAGTTTTGCTATATTTGGAAAAAGAATTGATTGATTTAACATTTCTGTAGGATAATTGAAAAGTGTCTGATTTGCGTCCTTTATTATGGTCTTGTACTTTTGAATCATTTTAGTTCAGTTTTATTGATTTTTCTCAAATCATCAAGGAATTGAATAGTCCTTGAAAGAAGGTAAGTACACTTTCTATAAACTAAAATATTCACTAGAATTCCAATTTGTATCGTGTACAGTAAAAATAATTCTAAGCAAATGATTGGGGTGACTGAGTCCCCCCGCACTACCATTAAGGTTAGTATCGAGTACGCGCCTGCTCCCGGGTTAAAACATTTTGAAGTCTTCTCGCTTTAAATGTTAAAAAGTAACACAATTATTCTTCATCGGAATTTTATATTCTTTTTCATAATTTAACATTAATTCTAAATGCTTATTGTGTGTGAGGTTTAAAATTACAGTTCTTTTAAACAGTTATTTACAATTATAGCATTTAAACCATTTTACATTTTTGTATACAATGTCGTGCACACAGTTTTACTCTCCTTACAGTTCAGCTATTATATCAAGAATAAAGTTTAATTTTTTTAAAAATTAACTCGTGCGAAGAGTCGCTGTTTCAGCCAGTATACGTTTGATGTATCAGTACTGAAGAAGGTATTTTATAAATAATTTCTTATTACTGAATTTGGCCGCGGTAGCCGAGTGGTATAGGTATCGGATCGTGGTTTGCCTTGTCACGAGTTCGAGCCCAGTACCACTAAAGACCCGCCGTGTAGGGCAGCGATGCACGTTAAATCTGTTGAGTTGATACGTTTTCCCGATGGTGTGGTGTGGTAGTTAGGAGAGAGGGGTGCCAGCTCAGGTGTCATCCACGTTACTTGACCATGGTTCAAAATTACGTGGTCCGTCGTCAAAAGCCCTCGTGCAGCTGAACAGTGCGACGTTAATATTTAATCAGCAATCTTATTACTAAATTAAGAACAAGTTTAATAATTATTAGGGACTTCCACGGGCTTGTCTTGTAGAGGAAAGTTTTTCAAAGGAAGGTTTAATATCAGAAATTGACACTTAAAGAGTTATTTTTCTATATTTAGCTGAGATCTATATTTTGTCTTCAAGGCATCCACAGCAGAAAATCCGGTTTGAAAAGGTAGGATGTTGAAAATGGTAATAGTATACGAAGTGCTTTTGTTTTCAGTACAGATAATTCCTCAACCACCTCTACCCCAAATTCAAAGAGCGATTTATTACAAAATTGCCTTTAATTTTTCACTGATGTCAAATCTATGAAGATTTCTTCTTTGGAAATTGAGAGCCCTTTTGGAGTATCTTGAAATAGATCCCTAATCCACTCGTAACTTGCTACCAAGCTGTCCTCATTCAGAAAATACTTTTTAAAATTCTTTGCCAACATAGCTAAATGATTTTACATGTTTTAGAAACAACTTTCACAGATTTGTAAGTTTTAACACATATCGAGCTGGGGCTTTTTTCCATCATTTACTTCAGTAGTGGTAAATCCAAAATTTAAGTATTTTTGAGAAGATCGCCTTGATTTAATTTTCGGAACCATGCTCGTTCGTCTGTGTACTTGTTGATTCTTTATTATGGTCGAATGTTTGCTTAAGACTTAAAAATGTATGTATGATATTATTTTAATCTACTGCCGTATATACTTAATTACCTTGAATTACAATTAACATGTAAATTTTAAAAAAAAACGTACATTCACAAGCTAGATTCGGTAGCTATAGAAGTATCGAGTCGACCAAAGCTGACTGAATTGTACGAGGTTTTACATGTTTTGCGCAGACGTCCGATAGGTTGCCCAGACTAACGCAAACGTACCCTATAATGCCAAATGTGATGGATATGATAGCGAGCGACATTGATTAGACTATTTTTCTAATGACATTTGTACTTTGAGAAATGAATGCTGAAGGAAATAAATCTTTAATTAAATACATCATTTTTGCGATCTGTTCCAATTTAAAAATTAGAGAAAGAAAATAACATAATTCTAAGTAATATATATTTTAAGTAATTTTCTTAAAATATATATTACTTAAAAGTTACACATACACAAAATTTAATATACTTATCGTATTAATTTGTACGGTTTATAATTAAGATCGTATTGTAACTTTAGCGTCTCTCTCTCAAAGTGCATTTTTATTGCAGTAAATACATTATTGTTGTACAGGGGGCCGAGACAAAAATTATGATTGAAAATTGGGTCGCCAGTATTGAAAGTTTGAGAAACACTGCTTTTAATGTATGAGTAGTGCACAGAGTATTTTATGACTAATTAATTAATACTAAATTAAGAACAAGTTTAATAATTATTAGCTACTTCCATGGGCTTGTCTTACAGAGCAAAGTTTTTGAAAGGAGTTTTAAGATAAGAAATTGACCCTCTGAGTTCATTTTCTATATTTAGCTGATATCTATATTTTGTCTTCTAAGCAACTACCGCATTTTGTAAGATGTTCCAATTTAAAAATCAGAGAAAGGAAAAATAACTTAGTAATTATCCTATTACTTAACTTTTTTGCTTAAAAGTAACTTATACAAAATTTAATACTTATGTCATGAATTTGTACGGTTTATAATAAATATTGTTGCTTTATCGTAAAAGTGCATTATTATTGCATTCAGTAAATTATTATGTATAAGGGGGGCGCAATAAAAATTGTGATTGAAAAGGGGTGCCAGTATTGAAAGTTTGAGAAGCACTGATATAATGGGATACAATTTTCTGAAATATTTAGGAAACATGAATTTGTTCCCGGTGAGAAATGTGTTAATAAAGCGAGCATTCAAGTATAATAAAAAAATTAGTAGATCAGTTTTTAACTATAATAGTATTAAGGAATTGGTATATAAAAAAATATAGTTGCAATGATTACAGGAATTACGTGGACGAATATCATGGGCACGTAGTAACAGTCAACTTAGAAATATTTTAGGATCAGAAATTAAGAGAAATTATGAGCAAATGTACTGGTTATCGATTAACTATTTCAAACAGCAATTTAAATGTGAGAGAACAGCTATCAGAAGATATTAATGAATTTATCCTACATATTGCAATTAAATATAATTTACCTACTCAGGCTTTTAGAGAATATGGTTTTCATGTCCTCAAGGACTTAATGAATTTTAATTTTAGAACAAAAAATGAAGATTGTTATAGAAAAATTAAGGGGACTTGGCACCCTTTGAGCAAACTTCTTTATTTACGTCTTTAAAAATTATATTTTAACATTTTATACAATGTTTCTATTCAAGACAATGTTACCAGATGAAACTTTTCATATATTATTCACACAATTTTAAAAATTTAAATTTTTTGAAGAAAATTGGGAAAATTTTAAAATCCTACTCCTTTTTGTAAAAATTAATTTTTGACCTGAAATTTTTTATAATATTTTTATGGATGTTCTTAACAATTGGGGATTTAGGGATTGATTTTAGAATAACTTCTTTCGTTTTCGAGAAAAAAAATAAAATGTTGATATAAAGGATAAAAATCAACAAAAAAGCCAACATGTCTTACATTTTATTTTTTTTTTTAAAGTATTCAGTTTACAGCAAAACGGATCCCTAATTTTATTACATGCTTTATTTTTAACACGCAGGAAAAAAATGAAGTGATTGGTAAATAATTGTCGAAGGAGTAGCATTTTGAATGCACTAAGGTTTCGAAAAACACAAATTAATTATTTAATTCCATCAAAATAGAAGATATAATTCAGGTACTTTCAGATGCAAATGAGAAATATGGTTTGAATAATTACATTAGTTTTTAAAGGTTCAATACACTAATTCGTTTTGTAATACAGGAGAACTTCATTATTTTTATAACAAACTTTACAAACAAATCAAAGGATTGCCTCAGGATGCCCCAGCCTGTAATAGTCTCGCTAACCTGTATTTACACCACTATGAATCAATTCAAAGAAAGGAACCCTCTTGCCTCTTATTAAGATTCATAGATGATTTAATTGTTATAGGTCGCGATAGGTAATTTAAACCTAGAATTAATTTTTATCCGGAATACCTAACATTAATACACACAAATTTAACTTGAACAAAGTTGAACAAAGTTGATTATTAATTTATATATATATATATATATATATATATATATATATATATATATATATATATATATATATATATATATATATTATATATATATACATATATATATATATATATATATATATATATATATATATATATATATATATATATTTATATATATATATATATATATATATATATATATATATATTAAAAATATTATATTATATTAAAATAATATTAAAGGGCCATTAAAACTACATAGCAACTAGATAGGAAGACAAATAACAGAATGCCATTCTTGACGCATCCATGGTAGTGGCAAAAGCAAAATAATAATATTTTCCGGTAATTTCTAAGCACATAGCCATTATTGGGTACTTATCCTCGCAATTATCCGTCTAAATGGGAAGTCAAGCAGATAAAGGGGGGGGGGCATATACGAGTGCAGCAGTTCATGCATCTTCAACAATACACCATAATCCAACCTCAAGGAGGATTACAGGGATAATTAATAAAAAAATCCTTCTTTACTAGACAGATTTAAGCTTTCAAATGGGCAAGCATGTTTTTTTGTTGAGTATAAATCTATTAAAAATAGACTATTTGAAAATCTACTTTGGGGAATGGGTTTACAGCAGTGCAAAAGATAATTCTACTCCAGTTTTAGATATTATTATTATTATGAAGTCTTGTCCTTATTCTTAAATCAAAAAGTGTGAGCTATAATAACGTTTTTTAAATGTAATACAAAGGTAATTCTAGGACTTATATATATACATACTAGAGGACACGACAGACGTTGTCCTGTACACACATCTTAAATTCAAAAATCCCACTTTCTTAGGAATAAGCTTTAACAATCTGGAACGTTTTGAGTAAAATTTGTTTCAAAAAGTTATTAAAATGTAATTATGTGCCAAGTTTTATACTTCTGGGCTGCTTAGAAGTGAAACACACACAAACTATTTCCGATAAGAAATAATTTTAAATAAAAAAAAAGTTTAATAATGTGTGTAATCAATCAGCTACACAAATATATTTGTAGGTCAGGATAATTGTTGTCAACGCACGTGTAAATTTAATAGAAAATCATGTAAAATACGCACATCAGTTGCATATTAAATTTGGAGAATGTATAGTTTTTTATGCACACTTCAAAACTCTTCAAACACTAATTACATCTGAATGTAATAATTTAATTAACACACGATTTATTTCAACAAAATAATAACAGGAAGTGACAAAATAGTTTCCAGAATTGATCACAGCACCATCTGTCGAGACTAACTTGAATTATAATAAAGGATTTTGAATATTCTATACTGCGATCGTAGCGCAGTCTGCCAGATTCAATGTAAAACATTCCAAGATCAACAATTTATAAATAAAATAATAATTAAATAAGCATTTCTAAACCAAATTATAAATCTAAACCATTCTCGAGTCCCCTGGAACAGACAAAAACTTTCATCAAAATCGATCCAGCCGTTTAGGAGGAGATCAGTTACATACACACGCACAGAAGAATTACATATATAAAGAATATTTGAAAAGATATTGATTAAAAATGCTAAAAAGCGTGAATCGTCTGCATTTTCGTTACAATAAAGACCTTGTTCGGCCAGTTTGGCTGAAAATCAATTTTTGACGCCAACTTACGTCTTTTTCAATTCTTACTATTAGCTCCCGATCTCTATACATATTTTATTTGTTTGTTTGCTTATTATTTAGTTATCTTGGTGGAATTTTCAATCGTTAATAAAATACTTTTTAATGCGCTCAATTGAGCTGAAAAATAATGTGCTTGATTATTTTGGATTGCAATACAAAACTTAATTATAATTAATAAAAATTAATTGATAAAAACTAATTATTAAAAAAACTACAAATACAGCCACTTTGGCGATTTATGTCAAAATTTGAAAAGGTTTTTTTCTCACTTGTTAAAGCATTCAGTTGAAAGGAAATTTTATGTTCACGATTGTTTTGGATGACAAAAGGATACTTTAATGATAATTAATAAAAAAAAAATTACCACTTAATGTTGTGATTCTGTCATATAAATATACACATTTATATTATTTGCAACTATTTAATAAAAATTAGTTAAAATAAATGTTTTCTTGGTTGATCTAAGTAGGAATTGATTTTAAATTTTTTTTATATTACTTGTGTGTGTTTATAACAATAGCGTTACAACAATGCAGGTGAATGTTGAGTTGTATTTTTGAATGTTTTTAATTAATAGCGTTTTAACTAATTGCAATATTGGACCGAATTGTAAACCTAAACCATTCTCGAATTTACTTATTTACTTGAAACCACACAAAACATTTCATCGAAATCGGTCCAGCCGTTTAGGAGAAGTTTAGTGACAAACACACGCACAGAAGATTTATATATATATATATAAACAGTATGCATTCGTACAACATTATGAAATACTCAGAGAAGCGGGTGGGTAATAGCTAGTCTCTATATATAAAAATTAAAAGTAAAAAAAAAAACTTTTTTAAAAACAAGCTTTTATTTAAATGCTCTAAAAGGAATAAAATAAACTTTTCTTTTAAAACTTTTTTGCTATCAACTTATAAAGTCGTTATGCAATCTATGATGTAAAAGCTTGTCGCGAGATTTAAGTGCTCGTATTTACTTATTCTGAAAATTTTAAAAATTAAAATCAATCAGATCAAGTTATTAAATTTGTTTGTTTATGTGTACAGGTAAATCTCGCGACAAGCTTTTATATCATAGATTGTATAACGACTTTATAAGTTGATAGCAAAAAAAGTTTTAAGAGGAAAGTTTATTTTATTCCTTTTAGAGCATTTAAATCAAAGCTTGTTTTTAAAAAAAGTTTTTTTTTAATTTATTTTTTAGTTTTTAGTTATCGCTTGACAGACGTTTCTTAGTGTGTTAATCTCATTCAACACATCATTGTTGAAAGGTCGTTTGACGGTTAATTTTGAACAGTCCAGCTATAGGGTACTAAGCATTTTTTCCCACTAGGCCACATACATATCATACATATTTCACTCGGACCGCAACAAGAGGATAGTGTAAAGGTGGTGGGTGGATAAACACTGTTAGATCAAAACAACATTTTGGAAGAAGAAAAATTAATTAAAATATTAAAACTCTTTTTTTTATTTATTTGTTGTTGTTTTTGCTTTTACTATAATACTTAATTAAAAACGAAAAACAATTTTTTTTTATGTAAATCCGTAATTTTAAACCAATTTTTTCACTTTTTGTGCAAAATTTGGATAATACTATTCTACAAACGAGAAAATATTTTCGTGCGATTATATTTATTAATGACGTAGTTATAAAATGTTTTATTCAAAATTTGAGTATGTTTTAAAAAATCGTAAAAAAAATTAGCCTTTTATTTTTAAATGACTGATTCTAAAAGAGAAAAGCCTGATTTTTCTTAGTGCAGAATATCGATTGATTAACACGAAAAAAAATCATACGGAACGATTTAGAAATCAATTACATGAAATCGCATCGATTTTGACACATTTCAGAAAAAAATTGTAAAAAATAGTAATATCATTAATTTTTTAACAAATTATACCGTATCGTGGCGAAAAAAATTAACTTTCCTATTAGGCTAATATTTTTTGCCTCAGTTTGAGAGAAAGAATAAGCTGGTTTTTTAAAAAAAGGCGAAAAATCGGAACTTCTTTAAGCGCAATCCGATAAGCTGCTGGGCAGAATAAAAAGCTAACAGGAGTAAAAGGTTTCCAATTAATATATTTTTAACTAGTTGCGATACCGGAATATAAATCATTAAAACATGCATTGTCATTTAAACTAAATATGTATACAAAATTTCAGCTGAATCGGTTGAAGACACCAGCTACAAAATTGAATTGCAAGATTCCACACACTCGAAAAATTTACTTTAATTAATATCTACACTATTAAAACTCGAAGGTAAACAAACGTATGCGACTATACGACTAGTTGCATCTTCTCACGAACCACACGACGAAGAAACTCGCCAAAGGTACCGAAAGATCGGCAATTATCCGGGAAATCCCTTTTGACCATTTATATTCCAATAGGGCAATTAGTTAAAAAGCAATTAATTAAAAACCTTAAAACGAATAATTATTGCTATTTTTCCCGCCGGGTGCCAAAGTTCCAATTTCACGACTTTTTTTTTTATCCCCGATGTTTTTAAGACACGATCTAATTTTTTTTTATGAGACTCGAACAAAAAAAAAAATTACAGAATCAGAAAGAGATCATTTACTTCACAATGATACGGTATAATTTATATTACAAAATAATGATACTTTCTATTTTTTACGATTTTTTCTAAAATGTGTCAAAATTGATACGTTTTTATGAATATAATTTCTAAATCATTCCGATTGAATTTTCTTTCAGTTTAATGAAATGATATTTTACACTAAGAAAATTCATGCTTCTCTCTTTAAGAATTAGTCATTTTAAAAAAAAGTAACAATTTTTTTTTTTTACGATTTTTAAAAAAGAACTCTAAATTTTATTTAAATACTTAATAATTTCTTTATTTATAAAAATAATCTCGTGAAGTTTTTTTCCCGTGTGTAGAACGATATCCGTAATCTGCACAAAGTTTGAAAAAATTGCTTGATAATTACAGTTTTAAAAAATATGTTTTTCGTCGTCCCCCCTTTTTGCGAGAAATATTTAAGCATTATTTTTGTTCCTTTTTTTGTTTAAAAACTACCGTTGTTTGCAATCGATATATGAAGTTTGAAGACATTAACTTAAAAATGGAACCCCCAAAATTTAAATTTTAACAAATAATGCAATGAGAAATTGAATATTTCTTCCTCTTTATTTTACAGGTCTTTTATTTCTTTTTTCCCCGAAGATTTCGTAAATTGAACGCTTAGGGCACTGGATTATTTACTTTTGTACCCGAGTTTGAAACAATACCATCGCTTAGTTTTTATGATTTTTTTTAAAAATTCTCAAAATTTTATTCGCGCATTTAATAACATCGCCAGCAATTTTGTAATTAAAAAATACAAATTATTTCGTCACGATACAGTATGTTTTTTAAACAAAACGATACTTTCCATATGATTTTTTCTAAAATGAATCAATATCGATGCTTTTATACGAAAATGTTTTTTTAAAAAACTTACACTTTGATTTGTACAGTTAGTGATTTAAACAAAAATGTCTAAAACTTTTTTCATGTGTCTTTTTGTGCAATAATTAATTGCTTTTCTTGCCACTAGAGTACTGCATCTATCAAGATGTTTAAGAATCGTTGATCGATCACTTACTCGAGAGCTCTGATTGCGACAGGGGAAGGTAAATTTCCATGACAATATGTTATGCATTTAAAAATGTTCGTACAACGCCGGAGGGAAGTAAACCTGTCTTACAAAGAAAAAAAGCGGACAAATTTCGAAACAGGAAATTTTAAGTTATACATTTGGTAAAAGTCCGAGTAACATCGGGCTAAGCGGAGGACGGAGGGATTCCCTTTTGAAAAAGAGTATTAGAAGTGCTGATTTTGTGAAGAAAAGGGAAAATTTATAAATGTAGAGAAAGACCGTTCAACGCCGGGCCATGCAGCTAGCATTTTTAACTAAATGCGATATCGGAATATAAATGGTCAACACATGCATTGCCAACTAAAGTAAACGTGTTTACAAAATTCCAACTCAATCGGTTGAACACATCCGCTTCTAAATTCAGTTGCAAAGATTCCACCCGAACTATTTACATTACAAGTTAAATAAAAACTTGTAAAATCTAACATAATTTGTACGTGTACAGAATGGAAGTCTTGTAAAATATTTCGTGTAGTACAAATCAAATATTTTACATGAAACGAAAAAAATTATAATTGTAGGCGCAAGGTATCAATCCCTGTACCTATCCCTTTCTAAGCGAGCGCTCTACCTTCTGAGCTACGGTCCTGGTCGACTTCTGTGTTATTGTAAGCATGCTCGCCTTAACACCTGAACAAGATAGTTACAGTAACTAGTTCAATTAAAAGTGTTACGGGAGAAACTGGAATCGAGTAAATAGATAATTTAAATGTTTCAAAGTAAATAGAAATAGTTTGATAGAGCTGTCTTTCTTATTTTTCCCTGTAGAATAGTAAAAATATAACATTCTTTGTACGAATGCAGAGTGGAAGTATTGTAAAATATCTCGTTGTACAAATTAAATGAGAATTTCAAAAAATATTTTGCACGAAAAAACAACAATTGAAGGCGCGGGGTATCGATCTCCGGACCTCTCGCATGCTAAGCGAGCGCTCTACCATCAGAGCTACGCTTTTAGGCGACACCTGCGTTATTGCATTCATGCTCGCCCTAACACCTAAACAAGATCGTTATAGTAACTAGGTCGATATCGGAATATAAATCGTCAAAACATGCATTAAAATCCAAGCTAAACGTGTATACACAATTTTAGCTCAATCGGTAGACATCAGCTTCAAAATTGAGTTGCAAGATTCCACCCGAACGAGAGAGAGAATTACTTTAAAATATAAAAAAGCTATAAACGAACAGGAAAGAACGTGAAAATTTAAATTTTTCTCGAGAAATAATTTTCGAATAAAAATCAAAGCGATTTAAAGTAAATTTAAAAACTTAAGTCGAGGAAAGTTTCTCAAAAGTTAGCACATTCAGTTAATATTCCAAAATGGTACAACACTTTTTTCTTTTATATGCATAGAGATTATTTTTAATTCATAGATATTATTTTTTTTTCTTTGCAGAGCATCTTACTTAAAAAAAACACCTTTGTTAAACCTTCCATCACATTATTAGGGGTACTGTGACGACAAATACCATAAATTCACAGTAATTTTTTCACTAACCTGATCATACGAAGTCATAATGTAATGAACGCCCGCATCTTGCATTAGTGTTGGGGAGTTGGAAGGAAGAGATTAACCATATTCAAAATAACTTCTATTTATTCACAGTTATCAATGACGACATAAATTCTACAACTCAAGTTAAGAAATGCACCAATTACTAAATATGGAAAGCAATAGTGAGGTAGACGAGATATTAGAGGACTTTAACAATACATCGGACCACGTACAACAAGGCTATACACCTTCTAATTCTAAGCGACATAATACATTTTAATTTTTAATTAACCAATATGTAAATTTTAATATTACACAATTAAACTACAAAGTGCCCATGCCTCACTTCACATTAATCAATCACTGCTATCGTATAGCAGTCTAACCTCTCTCTCTCTAACTCGAAAGTTTAATCTTTGTATCTTGTATGCAAGTCTTAATTTACATAATCACATCTTCTTCTTTGGAGGAAGGTTTATAATAGAAAACTTTTTGATGACTCAATATTCCCTAGGTGGGGATTAGTGGAAAGAAACTGGGTATACCCGTTATTCTTATTGTCGTTGTGTATTTTTATCCTGAGATACATACGAAATACATGTAAAGAGCATATGGCATACAATATTAACAGAAGAATATATACTTTTATTTCCCATGATGATTCCAGCATATAACAGAAGGGGTGTGCTGCTTTCCTTTTGGGACGGGAATTCATTAAAGGTGAAAGTCCAACTTCTTTTCCCGAAGAAAATACAACCATACCGTACTCGGGATTCGAACCCGAACTCACTCAGTTACAAGCCGAGGGTCATATTCTCCGTACTGGCTCGGCGACGATAGACCCGTTACAATGGTATTAATCAGAGGAGCAAAAAACATGTAGGTCACTGGAGCTGATGATGTAATGCGGGTGACAATTTTCCGCATTTTTAAAAAACGTGCCTGTTCTTACTTAACCAAGAGGTAGGGAAGGTTTTTTTCCCCCAGAAAAGATATGACCTCATCTTTTACCTCGCATCCATTTATCTTTAAACTTTTGAAACCCTTGTAAATATATGAGCTATCTTTGGAGCTAGGTAACATTTGCCGAGTAAATCGTCGTCGAGCACGGATTAAAATAAATAAAAATTTCATAAATGAACACAGGAGTAAAGTAATGAAGCGTTTCCTCTCTCTCAATCAAGTGTTATATATATATATATGTTTGTGTATGTATATACATATATATATAAGTGAAACATAATTTAAAAGTTTGTATTATTTTAAATTTTTAAGATACTTCAGGATTTCCGCAAAAATTAATAACAAACCCTGAAGACATAAACATAAATACCTTAAAATTTATCGCTAATCTCAAATATCATTTAATAAAAATTGATAGTATTTTCAATAACGAGAGGTATCTTTTATTTTTTTCCTAGTAAGTATCAAAGTTATTATCTTGCTTCATTTCAATCCGAGATAAATGAGACATTCCATTTTCTCTTTAATATTATTTAATGTTTAATATCACGGAAAGATATCTCCTTTGAAAACCTATTTAAAAATCGTTTATGTATTTATCTAAAGGAAGAATAGCGTTTAGAAATTTTAATGAAAATAGCGCCGTATCTAAACTAATATTAAAATAATTTTCTATTCTTCAAAAAGTTACTATAACATGAATTTAAGGTACTTCAGAAATTGGATTATGTTTTTTTTTCTTTCGCGTAGAATTGATGTTTTTTAAAGACCTTGAAAATTGCATTTTTCTAAGAATTAATGGAGAGATTCGGGGTTTGAATGCAAAAGAAATGGAGAAAATCGGATTATTCATTATTTATTCTCGATCTCTTATCCATCTATTTATTCCATCCACGTCGACATTTCAAAGTTGAAGGAGAAAATATATAAATCTAAGTTGTTTTTTCCCCTCCAAAATGTGATCCGAATATTCAGTATGTAAGTTTTTAAATAAGCGGATATTCCCATAGTTCAAATTTAAAATGCATAATTTCTGAGTACATTTTAAAAAGTTTGGATGAAATGGATAAATCTTAAGGGCAAAATTAATTTACATTTGTAAGAAATTTTGTGGAAACTGTATGAAAAATATTTTTTTTAGTACTTTACTACGTGTTTTTAAAATTCCTTAAAATAAACAATTTTCAATGTAATTCTTAAATTTATATAAATATATATTAGTTGAAAAAAGTTTGGATTTTATTTAATCCTTTGGCCATTACAAAAGGGCTGTGAGCCCCATGAGAATATATACCTCTACTATACGGACGCACAGCATGCGTCCATCTAGATTGTGTGACGTCAAACGTTACGTAACGTGTATCGCTTTCTGAAGTAGTTGTTTCTTTTACCAGAATATGGTAGCAATTGAGTGTATGATAGAGATTCAAATACGGTATTGAACGAGAATTATTACTTCCATTTTATGTGTAAAATGACACCAGCGTGAGGTGGGTTTATTCATATAGTTATCATTTTCATTTTCTGAGAGATTTTAAAAACTCCAATCTGTATACTATGTAAATAATATATATACACTCTTAAAAAAGTACTTATTTAATTAAAACTAATTGATTAATTATATTAACTAATTATTATTGTATATTATTATTATTTGTTTATGATCTACTACTTTTGACTATCACATTCATAAAGACATCACATCATTTATTGATTAGTTTACTTTCACATCATTTATTGATTAGTTATTTAGGATAGTTCTGTTTAATTAACAGCAAACATCCCCAATTCTGAAAAAAGAAAAAAGTTTCTGAAAGAAAGAAAAAAATTTTTTCTCCAATTCGCGCTTTTTACAAAAAGCGCGCCTTGGAGGAAACGATAGAAAATCCAACGCTGGGAAAAGGTGACATAAAAAAAGAAAAACAACGGTGTAAGGGTTAAAGTGATTATGAAAAATTACTCAAAAGTTAAATTTTGAACTGTATGCAAATATAAAATTCAATTTTTGAGTAAAAACATGCTTTAAAATACTACAAATTTGTAATACATTTAATAAAAACGTTTAGTTTTGACATTTAATAAAAATACAGTATTTAAAAGAATGTATTTTCTAAATGCGTTTCAAGAAATATTTATATCTATAATGTTACAGTTAAGCAACATATAAAGCTATAAATGATGAACAGTTATCTTTAATTTAGTTGTTAATACTTGTAAACTTATTTAACGAGTTTTATTCAATACACATTAATTTATCAAAATAATATGGATAAAGTATATTAGAATAGCTATGAACATATATATATATATATACATGTCACAATTATAAGTTGCCTCCAGATAAACTCATAAAATTTTAATTTTATATACCGGGTGTTTCAAAAGTCACACACATAACCATTTGTGGTTGAGTTTTAAAGACATATGAGTTATATTAACAAACAGACATAGTAAAGTGTCATAGTGCCAGACATAGTAAAATAACAGTAAATGTTCAAAATGATGTTTTTTTTCCTGGACACACAATCGAACTCTTTTTCCAGGTTAATTGACACTTTTCGAAAAGCATGAGATATAATGTCTTCTGTTGCATGAAAGATGTTACTTTTAAGTTCACCAAACGTATGCGGATTATTCCTGAAGGTGACATTTTTGAGATATCCCCAGAGAAAAAATCCTGAATTAACAATTCCGGTAAACGAGCTGGCCGAAGTTCTTTGGAAATGACACGATCATCGAAACATTCAGTGAAAACTTCCATACTCTCCCGTGATGTGTGACAAATTGCGGCGTCTTGCTGTAACCAAGCGTACCTTTCATCATTTTCAGCAAGGATATGCATTTTGTAACGATGTTTATGTAGATGGAAGGTCTTTTCAATTGACTTCTTTGTAAAGCGGTGTTCACTTCTGCCACTATTCGCTTTCATTATGAACGCTCTACCCGATCGCTTCCTGTCTGCAACCGATCCTGTGTCACGTAACCGTTGCATCAAAAGTATTATCATTGTTCCATTTGGTGCTGTTTCACCTGGATATTTCTGCTCAAATGCATTTATCAGACGGCAATGAGATTTTATAGCGGCATAAAATTCCACAATGACTATTTGCTCTTGGGAAAATATCAAGCACCTCCCGTTGTGTTCAACTGACTACAACTGACAACTATTTTGAAACTGATGCATAATACGTTCAAAACTTCTTATGATAGGGTCCCTGCTGCCATCTAGTGAAATAAATCTCAATCAACTTTTTTGGATTTTGAGCAACAAGGATTATCATGTGGATGTGCGTGACTTTTGAAACACCCGGTATTTTGAAGAACGGGTATCAACGGGTAAAATATCAACCTTCAGTTTAGAAAAAATGATGTTAAGTATTAATTTTTACAGAATAAATGGATTGACACCGTTCGAGCATATGATCATTTTGCCTCCAGTTTTGTGAACATTACATAAAAAAAACAAATTAGTCTGTTTGGTGAGTGAATTACTTTTCATAATTGTTCAGTTGATTCCTTGAGATGAAGAGCCAATGGCTAGCCAGAAACTTGCCAATCTCTAGCGGAGGTGGCTCGATGGTTACAAGTGGCCTGAAAGTGCTCTCTTTGACAGGGAATCTATTCCAAACAAGGGATATTTCGCCACTAAGCATCGCATTTGCACACGGTCACTACTTGTGCGTCCATTTGGCCATTTTGGAGAAAATGGGCTTCGTTGCCATAAATATTTATCGACACCCTCATAAACACTTGTGTTGCAAGAGTTCATAGTGATTACACTTCATTATAGCCATAATTTTCTCAAGGTAAATGATGTAACTCTGATTCATAATTCCCCAATTTTTGATAAAACCTTGTATCTTAATTTA
Source organism: Trichonephila clavipes (assembly GCA_019973935.1). Taxonomy (NCBI): domain Eukaryota; kingdom Metazoa; phylum Arthropoda; class Arachnida; order Araneae; family Nephilidae; genus Trichonephila; species Trichonephila clavipes. The sequence continues at coordinate 273,971 of BMAU01019734.1, read as the reverse complement.
AAATTAAAATATTTTTTTTATATTTTAAGTTGCTGTACTTTTTCTCACGTTATAATACGTTTCGGTGTTAAATTTCAAGGTAACAGAGGGAATGGTTCATCAGTTTTAGTTAATCACCGTGAAAAGAATCCCATATTTTATTTTATCTCGTAATTTTATAGGCCAATATTTCAGTTCCATTCATTCTGTAGTAATGTCTAAAGCAACACAGTTTTTTATTTAGATTATATATTTTGTCAGATTTTTTTAACATTACATTAGTTACATAAACTGTCCATTAAAAGTTAAACATTAAAATAATTAACTAATTTGTAAATAAAATTCTACAATATTTTGCAGTATTCTTGTGAAAATAATAATAGTAAAATACGTAACAAAATATTTAATTCTGGATCTGTTGTGTGCTGCTTGTATCCTTTTTGGTTTTCCTTTCTCAACAATTGCGGATATAATGCCCTTTTCTACCTTATTCAATAAGCCTGTCGAGAATAGAAACCTCTTGGTTGGTGCTAAATTCCAATGAGGGAGAGAACCTTTAGTTCTTCTTAATTGTCTTTCCAAATGCCCTAGTTAAAATTTATTCTCCTTAAAAGAGGCTTATTCTCTGAGTAAAGATAGTTGAACGCCAGGGTAGTAAATATTTAATGCATTTCGGACTAGCAAATCTCTTATTCAGCTTTCTTGATAGGGTAACTGTACTTTAAACATTTGGATGACCGTATTTGATTACCTTAGATTTGCATTTCGTGTTTGTTGTAGAATTTACAATTTGCTCGTATAATAAAATATTATACTGCATTTTAGATCAATTTGACATTATTGATGGATGAAGTAGAATGGTGATTTAGTTTTTGTCTTTATATTAAATATTAAAACCATTATAATATTGATTTCTTCTTTCTAATGGTGGAATTTTTAATAATAGTTTAATAGTTCTGATTAAAGTCTGAATTAGAACATGTTAAACTCCTATAACATTTCCTGTTTTTGACATCCTACTGTAACGGAGCAGTATTTATTCTTATCTATTATTGTGCCGATACATGCGCTGATGTTTATAAAATGCTGATTTGCCCATTTTCTATTTGCAACATCTTACAATATTTTTTTTATCGCACAGAAGAATTTTTCCTTATATTTCTTCTCAATATTACCGTTATCAGTTTTTCCCTCAATGTATAATATTTCTAAAGTTTTTAGTAATAAAGCATTATTATTGTAGAAATTTTTGATCATGTTATGATGAGAAATATGAGGGGAAAAAAGCTTATCTAGATAATGTATGTTTGAGATATTCCAATATCAGTATATTTCATTTTCTTCGATCGTCAATGTGTTTATCTAGAGAATGCATGTTTGAGTTTATTGCTGCATCAATATATTTTATTTTATTTTAAAATTTCCGTTGATTAGAAGGCAGAAGATTTATTGGCATCAAATAAAAACCATATGGGAGAAGAAAGTTTTTAACAAACATTTCTTCCATATATATAATCTTGAGTAGTTTTCTAAGTTACAGTTTTGTTTTTTTCTACTCATTCACAATCAATGATTTTTGAAACAAAATTCCCTCCACCTGCATAAAATGACTTTCATACGCTCCACATATGCAATTGGATGAAATATATATAGCATAGTATGATGAATTGTTTGATGTGTTTTTCTAAAACAGCGTTAAATGGAGGGAGAGAAAATTAAAATGAAAAACTGTAAGTGGTATAAACAGATTGGGGTGTTTCTATTTAAAATTTCAGTAAAGTGAATATCGGTCAAAAATATTTGTTTCCTTTTAATGTAAACTCTTATTTCAAACATTTGTATACACAATAGGTTTCATCACTTAATTTTGCAAAAAAAAATAAAAGCACATTATAGTATTAAAAGCTACACAAATCATAATTTCAAACCGTATGTTTCTACTTAATTAAGTTTGCTTTTCCCCCAAGGTATAGGGGTGTTTTTTTTTTTTTTTTTTTTTTTGTAAAAACTGAGTATTTCCTTGCAACTTAATTAAGTCAAACTTTTTAACAAGAAAATTTGCATAATGCATAATTCTAGGACTCAAGACATCTGGAACACTATCCAAAACAAAACAGTCAATTATTATATAGAAAATGTAAGAGACGAAAGAGAAACATTAAAATTCAAAAAGAAGAGAAACACAGGAGGAAATGTTAGAAAAAATACTGCAATTTTCCAGCACATAGCAACTCTTTTCACATCTGAACACTCTTCTGATGCACAAAAACTGTGTTTTACTTTGAGTTTTCTCTTTTCCCCTCAGTTTTTTTAATGTGTTTTTGAGTAGTTACATTTTTTGCTGATTTTCAACGTAGAACCAGCGCTACGAATGTGAATTTACTTAAAAGTATTCCCTGCATGCACTTAAATACGTTTTCCAAAATACATATTTATTTATAGAAATAATACTTTAACATTTTATCTATAAAAAATTCGTTCAAAGACTTTTATAAAGCAAATATTCATCTTTTTGTCTCTTAGTCTTAGATACCCTCATAATTTTTACTTTGAATAGTTGGCCACAAAGTATCTTATATTTGTGTGCTACGTGTTAACTTGAATTTATATGTAGATTACACATACATACATTTTTTTAAATTTCTATTTTGGAATAATAATTAAAATTAATTCCCCGTATTAAAAATAAAGAAAAACTCAAATAAAAATAACAATCACATTCATAATTAACACTTAAATTTCTGAGTATATCATTTTTTTTTAAATTTTCACAAAAAATGGAGGAACATAGCCTGATACTCTTACTTGTAATTTGAAAATAAATAGCTAGTAATAAAATTTGTTTCACAGATGGAAGGATTAACAGTAATAGTTTATTTACAACAGTAAATGGATGATGAATTTACGCGAGTTTTCACTTCATGAACTAATAAGGATGAAAGTAAAATTACTAATTTAATAAAAAAAGCCATACATTTTCTGATATTAAATATATTTGTTCCAAAGGCAAATTATAGTAATCACCAAGCAAAGGAAAAATTATATATATATATATATATATATATATATATATATATATATATATATATGTATAATGTATATATGTATACGTATATATCGTAAAATAAGGCGTATAACGTGTACTTTGAACGCAAAAAATAAGATCGAAACTTAAGGGTGCGCGTTATACGCCGGGTATAAAAACGATAAATTTAAAAATATCAAAAAATATGAACATATAAAAATATACTTCTATATGTATCGAAATACCCTTTATTTTAGAGAAACGATTTGCATTATAAACTAAAAGAATTTTAGTTCTAGAAGTATCCTATTTTCTCAAAAAAGTGGGATAGTACCTCTAATAAACGACATCAAAGCATAAGAACAATGTATTTATTATTTCATATTTCTTCGTTAAAAAGGGGATGCGTGTTATACGGCGAAAATACCTAAAAATGAAAAAAAAATCAGCTTCAAAGTATAGATGCGCATTATACGCCGAATTTTACGGTATATGCAATATTTCCTATCATATCATACTTATATATATAAGTATGTGTTTATAAGAAACTAACTTATTATCTCATCTTAAAATCTATCCCGTAAATTTTAATTGCAAATACTGTTTTTGTAAAAGCCGGTCTCATTTTATTTCCTGCAAAAAAAGACTAAATTATGTAATTTGGTATATTTATTCGTGATTCTGAGGAAATGAACATTTTTTTAGCATAAATATATTTTTCCCAAAAACCATCTGAAAGATTTATCTTTCTTATTGTTACTACTATTCCTCTTATTTTAAAAGCGCAATTTGAAATAAATACTATACTGCTCTTTGAATTTTCCTATCAGAGACCAAATACAAATACTTGTGTGCATTTTAGTAATTTGCACTTCATGCGATTGACCTAACTCTCTGCAGCCCCCTGGCCGCGGTTACCTAGTGGTCAAGGTAACGGACTCGTGACTGGCGTGTCATGAGTTCGAGCCTGGTACCAATGAACACCTACCGTGTAGGGGATAGATGTACGTTAAATCTGTCATGAGCTCAAGCGTCTTCCCGTTGGCGTGGTGTGGTAATTAGGAGAGAGGATGTGACAGCTCAGATGCCATCCTTGTCACTTACCATAGTACAAAATTACTGAACTAATGTCTATACAAAGTTCAACATCCTAAAGAAAGCATGTAGACCACACACATGCAAAATTTACATCTTATGATGGTAATTATGAAATAAACAAATCATTATCATTATAGCACAGACGCACTTCACGGCTAGCCGTAGCGCCACTCCTAAGTGCTATACATGGGAAGAAAAGATGGGTGATTTCAAGTACGATATTTAAACTGTTTACTTATGCCTTAGGGAAGAAATTGAGCGTCTTTTGACCGAATTTCTGAATTAAAACGAGGAAAAATAATTGGCTATAGAGATTGCGGATTTTCCTTCAGAAAAATCGGTCAACGTGTGTACAAAATTAAAAAACTGTGATGCAAATATGTCATTGCTGGATGAAGGAGGAGACGATGGACCACGGAGCCTATAGCACACATCTCGTTGCCCCAATGACCGTGATGGCAAGCGGATTGCGCATAGGGCAGTAGTGAATCACGGAGCTCTATCACGAGCAATAGCCCAACAGATTCAGACTGTTACGCATCATTCGGTATACACTCGTAAACTTCAATGCAGTTTGCAGCAGAGTGGAGTGTCCGCAAGGCGTTCATTGCTTTGTTTTCTCTTGACTGGAAACCTCAAACATCTGCGCCGCAAATGGTTCGAAGAACGAGATACATGGTAATTGGAAAGGGGAGACTTTGTGTTTACTGACGAATCCCGCTTCTGCCTGCAACATCACAATGGACATCGATACATTTGGCCAGAGGTTCCGTAGTGCACCACCATATTGTTCCTGCACCTATATCATGATTTGGACTTGTGTTGGATTTCACTGCCGCACACCTTTAGTACTCTGTTCCTGCACACTGAACATCCAGAGCTATATCTCTGAGGTGTTGGATCCCGTGCATTCCGTGGTGGCCATCAGTCACATTCGAACAGGATAATGCATGGCCGCACATGGTACGCATTGTTCAAGAGAATTCTCCTTTACCCTTCAGATTGAATTGCTTCCTTGGCTTGATAGTTCTCACGATATATCATCGATCGAAAACATGTGACCCGTGCTTGCACAACGAATGCCCTGGATACATCATTCGCTTCTGCAGCTGATTAACTTCGTCAAAATGTGAAAACCGCATGGACTGTTGAACCTCAAGGATACATTCAAAGCATCTTTGACTTTATTCCGATGCGTGGGGAAGTGGTTATAGTTAACAATGATGGCAATACTAACTAAAGGTTTTGTCATCATTCACACGTCACAAGAGACTGTAATTTTAATCTCTTCATCATTGTGCAACATGTTATCTGCCAAACAAATTTTGCTACGATATATCTGGTCATTTTTGGAGTTGTATTTTGTGTGAGAGACTTGGAGAGAAGTAGAGTTAGTTTGGCTTTATACAAATGTAAATAATATTTAAATCCTGAAATTGGGGTGTTTGAGGTTAATTGTGATAGCTAAGATTAGAGTAGATATTAAATTGCGACCAGGAAGTACTAGGAGGCAGGAAGTGCACAGCCTTTCTGGAACAACGTACCATTTTATTATAAAGAAATGTTTAATGAAATATACACGTGTCGTCAAATACTTTTGACTTGTGATTATTAGGAAAATAATAAAATTAAATGCTAACAACTCAAAACCTATTTATTTAGTACGAAATAATCCGTTTGGTACTACATAGTAAATTTTTAGTTAACGTGTAATTCAAATTCCGTTGTTGCAGATTAAAATATAAATAACTTCTATTAGGAAAGGTGTTACTTTTGGCAGAATGCATGCTGTATTGCGAAACGGTTTCTATGCTTGGCATAAATATTATTTATCTCTGGAAATGAAAGATTCACAGACACATAATTAGATGAAAATATAACTAAAATACTATGAGCCATCTTCTTCAAACTGTAAAATTTATCTGGAATCGAATTCCAAATTTCTGAAATTTCGTTGCTGGCATTTTTATTTGTGTAGCTTTTTAATATTTCTGTTTCAATCAATTCCAACTTTTTCCTTCTTTCAATACATTTTTGAAGTCATATTTAGCTAGACTGGAACTCAATCAGTTTCATTTTCAATTCTCAGTTTCCAACCAATCAAATTGAGACAAGTTTATTAAATGAAGTCACAGCAGGACATAAAATAAACTCGAGTGTTTCCGATAATTCTTTGATGTGAGAAAATCTCGCTAAAAAGTTCTTGATTAAAGAATCAACTACGGAAATGTAATCCTCAATAACTTTTCCTTCGTTTGTTTTCTTATGAACGTCTAAATCCTCGATATATTTTTACAACTTTCAAAAGTACTTGTAGTTTTTTGTATTAACATCGTTTCTGAAAACATGCAGTTAAGCGTCAAAAGCGCGAATGAGGTGATGTGCCTAAAGTATTCTGGCACGTGCCATAATACCATGTTTGCCATTAGTTCGCTATCCTTGTACTAGGATCTTGGACTAATTATTCTTCGTAAAACCCACCTGAAGTTGTAGCAGAAAATCTCAGTGAAGCTGCTCCCAGCTTTTATGTTTTGAGAAGGACTGGTATAAAAAACTTCGACTTCACTTAATGCTTTTTGAATAATCTTATTAATTGCATTAATTAGGATTTAAGATTGCTCCCAGGGTTAAGGAATAAAGTATTAGTTCATTCATAAAGTGTTAGACAGAAAATAAACTTATCTATTATTAAGATCAAGTCTGCTTCTTCTGTGCATCCCCCTATACCTGATACCTAAGAATCGCGACATATGTATTGTCAAACCTTATCATAGTGTAGCTCTCATATATTCAAAAAGGCTGCGATGTGATGCCGTTCTTAAGATTTTAATTTTGTCGAGAGCATCCAAGCTAAACAGTCACTCCAGAGATTTTTTTACATGTCGTTTAATAATACGATATGACAACTTCCGATTTCCTGCATCATTAAATTCCACCGACTTGGATCGTGGTCGATTCCACAACCTCAGATGCAGAAGTATAGTGACAAACCAACCACGCCACCCAGCCGGTCATGTGTGTAAAGTATGATGTACCCTTGTGCATTGTAACGTGCTTCTCTTCATTTCGTGGATTATAGTTACCATTAAATTTAATTTTCAACATGACGGTGAATTGTCCCTGGGAAAGTTTTTGCTATACCCTTAAAATTTAAATCTAAACATAAAATTGTGCTAAATAAAATACATCTGACAATAAAGTTCGATGAATATTCCTGTAACATTATCATAGATAAACTAGCAACGAATGTTACCTCACTGTCCTTCGAAATAGTCACCTACCATAAATATCCACTGCTGGGATCTGCTATACATATCCTGTAAACTTTACAAGAAAACTTCAAAAGCCTTGTATCACTTCGATGGATGTCAGAAATATCGTAAAGTCTCTTTCTTTCAAAGCGAGTTTCGGTTGTAAAAATGGGAAGAAGTCTGCAGGATTTAGATCTGGCAAATATGGGGGTTTATCAATTTGCAACATCCATCTTCTTTGTTAGGAACAGTTTGATTATATTGGCTGTGTGAGGGTGAGCATTGTCGTGAACAAAAACGTTGAATCTTTTTGTGTGTAATGGGGTTGTACCTTGCGTAAACGTTACAGGAAACGGGTAAAAATTTCAATGCACCTTGCAGAAGATATCATCATTCTCTCAGATATAAATTCCTTGTGTATAATGCTTTGACTATCAAAAAAGGTAAAGAGCATCCTTTAGACGCATGATTTATTCAGGGGGCTTTCAGAAACACTTTCCCAGCTTTCTCGAGAACTGGTGAACTCCCTGTACACACATTTCATGGACAGTGCATGGTTTTCATAAACACATATCAGCATAACAAAATTTTTACATCACATACTCGTAAGTGCTAAGTTTAAAACAAACTTTAAATTGATATTTTGTTCGTTCATTTTCCTGCTTTCATTTAAGAACCATTGCACTAAACAAGCACTTTTTAAAACAAGTCTTACAAAGAACACAAACGACGTTCAACTGAACAACAGTTGCAACAGATGGTCAAAATCTGCAGCTACGCATGCACAGCGTTTTGTTTCGCCAGTGTTTCCATTTGACTTCATTCACTGAACTTTGTTGTCAGAGGTTGCATACTTCCTTAAATGCTATTGTTTATCTGTTAAATGGATTTATACTATGCAATAGCTTTCAAAAAAGTACTGAATGTACATCTCGAGAGAGTGCTTTAAACCCTCCCAACATAATATATGCGGACGTCTAAATACGCGTTACCTACCGTATCCCACCTTTGTCGGTCTCCTAATTTGTCTTCCAGTCAGACGCATCTGATCGTTCCTTTGATATGCAAACTCAATATATTTGTTCTTAACTTGTTTTTTTACATAAGCGTGCTGTAGTAATAATACTTCGTATAAATGTTTATAAAATAAGCAGTAAAATCATAATATAAAGTATATAAATTTACAAGTATGTCCCCTTCTCCACAATAAATGCATGTTGTTAACGAAGTTAAACTTTCGAAAAACGCATTTCTCTTCTTGAATTGTAAAATGAAAGAAAATATTTAAGAAAAAGTATTTTGATACATTATATATATATATATATATATAATTTTCTTCAAAGTACAATATAGTTTTTATTTTACTTATTTCTTTATTTACAATGCGATGCAATTTGACTGTGAAAAAAAGCAAAAAAACGCGGATTTTTTTTTAACAAATGTTCTTTTAATTGTCCATTTTTACCAATCCAATGTTGGTAAAATTTTCTTAAAATATATTTGAAGTGGAGGCCGGGAATATAATGCATCTGTATAATAATGAATGAAATATTCCTTATGCAATTTCTCATCTCGCCTTTTGTAGTCCAATGGGACAGGTATGTCATTCTAGCATATAAACCCAATATTTTGCAAAGGATTGTTCCGTATTTATTCGAATCGAAGCCAATTTTGATTATAAGCCGCATCCCAAATTTTCAGCACGTTTTTGTGAAAAATTATCTAATGGAGTAAAAAGATTTATCGAACTACGATATTAAAAAAAAATCAAAATGAGAAGCGAATAATTGATTTATTTTACCAGTATGAAGATTTTAGAAATATATCGGAGAAATTCCAATTGCTGTAAAAGATTAGAAACACAATTGCCCCTATCCAACCAAAGAATTTTTCCACCTAAAATCCTAAGCCTCACTTGATTTTCAGTAGCATTAATATTATAAAAAATTATAAATTCAGTAATTGGATGCTTGTTTTTTCTAGAAGTTAAACAGATGATATTAAATCACACTCAAAACTCATACAGTGTTGGAATCATCTCGGGGGAGAAATACGATACTTAAAATGAATAAAAAAACTGTATAAGAAATTTTTAGTGGATATTTAAATATTAATGAGAGACCACACATGAGCAATCAATTTATACAAAACATGATTTTTTTGTATAGAGAAATTCCAGAACACTGACAACAATCATACACCAAACTTATCATTATTGAAATATTAAATTTTTAAATACAAGAACTTGCATAAAGAGCATTTTATTTCTTAGAATTATTTTAACATTAAATACTTCTAAGAATATATTTACTAATTAAACAGCACTATTTATCTTTAGAACAACATAAATATTTATATATTTTGAGCTTATTATTTTATAAAATTGTTTTTCCAAAGAAGCATTCCATTTCAAAATGATAGGGTGTGTTTAAAATTTTATAATATCCTATAGTAAATGGAGCTCAAATTTCGGTAAATATTTGCTCAACTTCTGAATTTTTACAAGTTTTTTTAATGCCAGCTATTGTTCATATAATCATCAATCAGCCATTTTAGAAATAAAATTTATCTTTTGAGTTCAAACAAAATTTTAAACATCACTTGTTTTCCCCCTACATTTTATTTTATTTTATTTATGAGCGAGTGATGAGTATTCTAATATTTTTAGCTTCAAAAACCATCAAGCAAGCAGAATTATGAATCCACTGGTTGTTTAACCAGACAAATTATAAACAGAATATCACAAATTAAGAAAAAATCCCAAAAGTGACGATAACTGAAAAAATTATCCTTAGAATTTAAGGAAACTTATACACATTTCAAGACTAGTAGGATGGTATACAATTGCATAAAAATACTTTTTTAGATCTATATATTTTCTCTCTTTTACTCGAACTCCTTTGTTGCAACCGGATTGGCTAGGCATTGCTTCTCACGAAAAAAAAAATAAAAATATTTTCTGTGCCAAGTTTTTTTTCATGAATTCTTATATTTATTTTAATATATTTGTAATATTATTCATAGCCCATGGTCACTCGCTCCTGTTTTTGATACCGCCGTTACTGCCGGGGTGTAGAGAATACCCCAAACTCTTAAACCTTGTATTTAAATATAAAAATAAAATTAAGCTAATTATACGATACATATTTATAAAGTACAGGGTGATCTTTGTATTATAGAAATGAAGTTGCTAAATTTATTGAATACAAAAGAGACTAACATTGATTTCAACTAAACCTACAACATTTTCATTTTAAAATACATAATATTATTTTTTCATAAATCACAAAAAGAAATGGTATATACCAGTAATAAGTATACTATATAATTAATGATAAGTATAAACGAAAATACAAAAATAACAGTGCAGTGCCACCTTTTTTGTCGATTAATGCTCTTTTTAATATTTTCTGTGTCAGTAAAGCACCGTTTGAGTGTTTTGTTAAAGTTTTTCAGTTCTGCTCTCTAATCCCACTGTAGCTGCGCAAGATCCAGTATAATCCCCTCTAATAATCTTGAACGTCTCATTTTCTTTTCAGGAAGAACCAAATGATAGACAGTGGAAGTATTAATTCCTGCGGTATTAAGTAGATGATAAAATATTCGCTATGGCCAACGGTTACATATTCGCGAAACATATTTCTTGCACATTTCATCAGTGATAATAACACCGCAAGTATTATAAAAATTCACAATTTTAAGTTACATCACTCCAAGTTTGGATCTGAAATTACACAGTAATCGAATTCACTTAATTCATCCTCAGATTCTGTCAATACAGTTTCTAATAGATGACGTAGTCGCTGTTTCTCCGTTTCCCATGGAGTTTTTGCCATAATTTCTGGAAAGTGTTTTGAATTTTTTTTAAAACAATATGTATATTTTACAATTATATTTTATAGTATTATATTATTTTTATACTATAATTAATGAAATTTTAAATATAATATGCATATATATTAACATATTTGAAAAAATGAAAGCATAAAAAGTACAACTTACTCTATCTTTAGTTGCTTCGAACACGAAAATAGAACTCAATTGCTCGTGGGTTCTCAGCACCCCAGATAAACGTTTGATGGTCATTATATTCCAATCGTCCGAGCGAGTGGGATTGCATTAAGCCTGGAGTTTCAATGACCTAAAATGTGCAGCTACAGAAAAAATCGTGGTTCTGTGCATTCTTTTTAGAATCCTGAGAGGATTTTCTTGTTAATGGGTGTACAGAACATCCCACGCGAATGATGGCGGGTTAGCAAAGAAAGTTCTCTCTCTTTACGATTCAGTTACGTTATATGCAAATTTTATATATTTTTCTCAAAAAGGGCTCTTTTAATGCATTTTAATGTCACTCAAAATGTTCTGAAAGGAGATGAAGGTTCCGAAGAACTAAGTACTCCCAACCCACCAAACTATTTACAAACTTACAGTATGGGGTACGAAGGCCTCAAGAAGCAATAAAGCTCTTGCAGAGATTTGTGATTCTCCTAAATATGCAGTCTATTAATTATGTTGGAAGTAAGAGCCATTGCTCTACCAAGGCTGTTGAATATTTTTTAGGGTCCCACATGGGGAATTGAGAGCAGAGAGCGTCCCAAACTTGCTTGATAGGTTTAAGGTCCAATGATCAAGCTGGCCACTGCATGCATTGAATTGTTTCCTGCTCAAGATAAGTATCCACGATGCGAGTCCTGAGTCGTCTCGTATTGTCATCCTATAGGAAAGGGATGGCGGACCAGTGGCACGCGGGCCATTGATGACGCATGACATACTATTTTGGGCACGTGAGCTATCAAAATGGTTTGCATTTTATTTCCAAATAACAAATTTCACTATGAATTATTACGAACAAACGCTAGTGATCGGTCGTGAGGTGGCGAGGAGCCCAATTATGTGACGTTGTCTTACCTTAGTTACGTCGTGAACAAAAATTGCTTATGATACAAAGTTTGTCTACGCATATCACATAGTCAATTTACTTGACATAACAGTATTTTAAAGTTTATTCCTGCATTTTATGATTCTTAACTGTTACTTGATATGACTACTTCAGCAAAAGAACAAAACGTGCCAGATAGGCAGTGCAACAGAGAATTTCGTACTTGGTGAATTTAGAAAGATGGCAATATTAGTAAAGGTTACGAAGCGGAGTGTGCTTTATGTTCTGGAGTAGTGGTATGAGAACATCTCTCGTCTGAAAAACGGCACTGTATAACAAATCACAAATCCTATAGTCAAAAAGTGAACCACAGCAAAATTAATTAATTGCTCCGATATCTTTTGCAGATGACTCCAGTTCAGCATGCATTCTACTAAAAATAACATTTTGCATTCCTAATATAAGTTATATGTCATCCAATATTCAACAACATAAATTACACCAATTTTTAATTAAAATTGAATTGCACGCATAACTAAAGTATTTATAAATATGCAGTGCAAAAAAGTAATTTTTCGTAGTAAATAGAGTTTTGTGCTGTTAGTATTTAGTTTCATTATTTTAACAGTAATCAAGAGTCAAAATTATTTGACAACACGTCTATACCTTATTAAACACTTCTTTTAAAAAATATAGCTCGTTGATCTATAAAGGTTCACCACACCAATGATATAGAACGAAATCATCACTAATTGCCCCTGCATAAAGATGCACATAAGCATCAAAGAAATCATCTCTATAAGCTAGGGAATTAGTTTTTTCCACGGAAAAAAGAAATATAGGTCTGTGCGTTCACTCAATCAGATACCACCAAAAATCAGACACTGCATATGCATCAATTTCATGGATGTGATATGGATGAAAGAGAGTTCCGCATTATCTTCAAATAAAATTAAGCTTATTTTCACTTTCGCGGCTAAACCTCAACTCATACGTAAAGGGAACAGCCTCCCATTGGTCGCATTTCCCGCGGTCTTATTGACGTACCAACTTTAAACGTTCAATGTTATGGCGCTACGAGAGAGGGATATAAATGTCTGGTTGCGTCTACTAAAGACCACGTTGGTAAACCCTTCGACACTCAGTTGACGTTGATACCAACTTTCTGGAACTTGCAAATAGGGAAGATCGGAGTTTAGCCAAAGTTGTTCTTCTATTCCTTGGGAGTATAATAACAATTCTCGTGTATCGGCACTTATGGTAGTGCTTAGCCACCCTTGGCTAAACCATTTCTGGACGCCGAAGCCGTGGTAAGAAATAATTGCTAAAATCTTTGATTCAGAGGCGGAATCATATTGAGCCATCTAACCACTTATGTCATTGTCCGACCTCCAGTCTCTCAGTAGCTCTCCATCGCATTTCTTCCGTCAAACAATATCTGGAGGTCATTGCTACAATTTCGTTGTGCCTTAGTTCAAATTTCAGATGCGCACTGACAACTACTGTCTTCTGTAGGACATCTCTTTTCCTGTTCCTCGTAAATGACGTGTTCCGACTGCATTGTCACTATTTTGCATAATGTAATATCATTCAGCTCTTTTTTTCTTACCAACATATTCAAATTTCATTCAGATTAGCTTATTTTGAAGCGGGTATCGCTATTTCTTGTGATTTTTAAACAATTTTTATAATAAGCAGTGTATTAATGTTTTAGTGTGGTGTGAAAAACTACGATACAGTTTCAGATACTGGTGGATTCATGATATTCTCTGATAAATTCTTTATATTTACCTATTTTTCATGCATAACCTATTTTTTATTTAATGCATAACCTATTTTTAAATTCCTACTATTAGCTCATACTATCTATATATTTATTTATTTATTTATCTTCGTAGAATTTCCAATCGTTAATAAAATACATCTTAAAGTGCTCAATTGAGCTTAAATTTTATATACATGATTCTTTTGGATGACAATGCATAAATTTATTTATAATTAATACAAAAATAATTGATTAAAACTAATTATTTTAAGAATTACAGATACTGCCGTTTTAATTTCATAAGGACTGGGGTGAAAACTTTGTTTTCTCACTTTTTTAAAGTATTAATTTGAACTGAAATTTTATGTATACAATTGTTTTGAATGACAATACGATACTATACTGATGATTAATAAAAAATAATTACCACTTTATGCAGTGATTCTGTCACATGCATATACATATTTTTATTAATTATAACTATTTAATAAAAAGCAGCTAAAATAAAGTTTTTCTTTGTTGATCTAAGTAGGAATTGACTTAATTTCGTTTTTATATCACTTGTTTAGATAGTGTTTTACTTACTAGGTTAAAAATTAAACTAAGATATTTATATCATATTGTACCTAGCAACAAATATTCGCTCTAAGCGTAAGTAGTTAATAAAAATTATAAATGTATTGCTATACGCACTTAACACACAAATCGTTTTTAATATAGCTTTCAATTTAACTATGTTATGGATCTATGTACATGACCTAAAACTAAGCGATTCTCAATGATATGAAAATATTTTATTCAGATATTCTTCACTGTATAATTTGATCCATTGTACAGTTGAATTTTTTGACTGGACTTTCAAAATTATAGAAATGATTCTGTCAAAATAAGGACAATTTATCCATACAAACTACAGAGCTTTATGGATCTATTAATTAAATTTATTCAACGTTTCTTTCACTTTCCTTTTTGATAGAGTTATCCAATGTACATAATCAACGCGCATTGTTATTTTTTATATCCGAACACAGACGTATATACTTCTGCAGATTCACATAAAACAAAACGACATGTTTTATGTATTTTAAAAATCTATTTTATGATTATATATATGTAAATGTGATTGTGATAAAAACAATCCCATTCTGATCAAAGTGTACAAATCAATTTTCTGGCTGTGTATATTATTTGAATTATTTTCACTTTTCCTTCCTACATGGTATCTGGTGTTCGTCTAAGATTGTAAGTTAAATCACCCCTACAATGATAAAAGCCCTTTAATATAGTATGACCAACATATTTAGTGAATGAATGTAGTATAGGAAAACCAAATATATACTATACAAATCCTTTATTGGCGTAAACGATAACGTCATTAATGGGAAAGATGTCTGGTTAATATATCCATTCAGATTTTATTTTAAAAAAAGAGTTTTGAGGAAAGAGCAAAAAGAGTAACAAGCAAAAAAAAATGTCTAAGTCCAAAACATGCATTGAAATTAATCAGTTCAAATTTTATGTAAAATAGAATACATTTTTTCATTTATGAGAAACTGAAAAAAAATACATTGTGTAATAAACCAATAATAAATTAGTAGCAATTCATTTTTCTAAAAAATTGTAATATATATTAGGATAAACGTAATTTCATTATCACCATATATTATGGCAAAACAAATTCATTAAATTACTACTACCCATTTTTATCCGAATGCTAACATATAATTATAATAAAAACAATTTATGCATTCATGTCTGCTACATTTTTGTCTCTAAGAATCCATACGGAACATCTACAGATAGAAAAAGAAGAAAAAAGAAAAGAAAAGGCAGCCTGGCGAAAAGAAGTGTGAAGAAGCTACTGTTAATGAAAGCGGATAAAAGTCCTGACGCCGTCGATCTGAAAAGTTGTGATTAACGACGGCCGCCTCTCTTCTAGTATGTGTCTGGGGCGTCGTGAGCGCCCCCTCATCTGAAGCCCTCGCAAGAGAAGTCACAAGATCGGGAGTACTCTACTGAGACGGACGTTCTTTTATGTGTGGGTTGCTATCAAAAAGAATCGGTGAGTACAGAACTTACTTTGGAGTTTCTTCGTGTTATTTTTTCATGCATCACTTTGAAAAGGGGTTCATTATTGTGTTTGTTCGCGGGGTATTCGGATGCTGTTAAATTTATTTCCAAACAATAATTTGTTAAAGCTGCTTATTTTTTTCTTCAAATTGTGTTTCAACCTAGTATTTTCAATGTATTAACTCTTTTACGCATATACCCTTAAAAACTATTTTATAATTGGTTGCTTCAACGTAATATGTTACAAAAGAATTCTATTATTTTTAATACAGAAAGGGGAGGTTCTCTTTTAACATTTTGTAAATAACTTAAACATTTCTATCTCTCATTAAACTGTATTTTAAATTAGTTTTTAACTCTAAATTTAATACATTATATTAATTAAATATTTTTATAGATGTAAATCAAATTTCAAATTTTCTCTTATATATATGAAAATATATTTTTCAACATAATTGCCCAAAGGGTGGACTTATGTGTTACCAAACTTGTTTTTAGTTTTTGATGACAAGTTTGCCTTTTTTAAGATATTGTTTCGCAAATATAACAAAAAAATGTTTAAATTTTTGCAATTATTTTAAAGAAGTTTCCTGCAAAATTGTTTTCAGTAAACATTTTAAGATAGCAATATTGATATATAATTTGTTTTTAATGGTTTATTCATGATGCATTAAGGTATTTCGATTTTACTTGAATTAAAAAATAGTAAATGACGGGAAGTTATGGGATAAATTTTATTGCTTGTTTTAAATAATATTTTAAGCCAGTAACCCCCAAGATGGAAAATTTATAGTTACTATTTTATTTGTATAGGTTTAATTTGCATTTCTTAAAAATGAGAATTTGTGGATTGAAATCATATTTTAAATTAGAAACTTAATCAGAAATCCATCACATGTGTGTCAATGGCTCTAGGCTTAACTCTTCTCTCAATTTTACAGAATATTTTTATGTAGAAATGTGATGCCATATATTTAGAATTTTCAAAATGATTTATTTGAAGTTTATAGTTTCCTTTTTTGTTAGAGTACGTTGATACATTTATTTGAATTTAATATTCATAATTATTAATGCGCGTATTTAAACTTTTAAAAACAATTGAGGTCTTAAAGTAGTTTACAGCTTTTGTAACTGCAAAATGGTGCGAATGTTTTAAATTGTAATTATTTATCTATAAAGTTTTCATATTGTTTGCTGAACTCAAGACATTTTATAAGAATCCTTAAACTACATGTTCTTTTCAATGACTGTATTAATTTTATTATGAATTAATTGTGTATTATGAAAATATGTATTTTAATGCGTTATGTCGTAAAGCGGAGAACATAGTTATTTAAAAAAATGTAAAAATGCCGTACATTAAGTTTTTTAAAATGTTCGCTTCTCATTTATAGTTTTGATTAATATTATATGTTAAATATTTTTGTCCTTCATAAGAGTTCAAACAGTTGTCTACTTTTGAAAAAAAAACTTAGATGTCATAGGTTTTAAGACAATTGTTCTTAACACAGTTTTAAACTTTATGCTTATTAAAAAATTGCTAAAAATTTAAAATTTAGCAAATACATACGTGTTAATTGTTATTTCTAATTCTATGCCTTTTGCTTTGTGCATAATATGATATACTGCATTTAATTTACACATTCACCATCATTTATTTGTTCAAAGTTGATACTTCATATCTAGTACTTTTGCTGGAATCAAATTTGTTGCATTGACATTTTTATCTGGTTGGGTCGAGTAAGTGGAAACATTTTTATGTTAGATCCCCGTTTTATTGACGAACACACTCATAGCAAAAAACAGCAACACTGACAGTTTTACCAAGAAATGACAAATGACAAAAGTGTTAGTTTTCATTTTAGAGATCTCTTATTCCATAGCTGGAAGTTTCCCGTATCTTCAATAACCATTTGATTTCTAAAATTTCATTCCCTGATTGATCATTTTCAGAGCTTTTGAAATGTTGCAGTTTCTCTTTTTGATGTGTGTCAAGGTGGCGATTGTTGAAGATAAAGTTGGGGTAAAAATGCATTTTACGTTAGGCTGGTTAAAAAAACATTAAAATTAGCACGTGATGTTTGGGAGGATTCAAAGCCAACATGAATTAAAGAAATCTTTCGAAAAAAGTTTAAATCGAGAATTATCTAAATATCTGTATCTACAATATCATCATAGAATAAATAAACTATTGGAATTGTATTCAGTTACAAAAAAAAGAATAAATAAATGTGTTTAAAAATATTTACACACATATTTAAATAATAAAATATTTAACAAATATATTATACATATTTAATTAATATAAATATTTTTTTTTTTTTTTTATGTACAAACTTAGCTGAAACTGTGAAATAACTTTTCTTCTATTTTTTGATAGCTCGAAGAGTAAACACAGTTAATTTGTGATCAAATCATTCGTAAAAAAACATTTTAAAAAATCTATGTTTGTGTTGTAAAGGATCCTTCTAATAGTGAGAAGAAAATCCAGGTTTCTATTTAATTAAGCCTAAGACTGTTCCAACGGAAATGAAGATTGATGTATTTACTTCGAACAAGATGCATTCATTTTCTTAGATTTACGGTGTGGAATGTAAGAAAGAGAACATGTATCTTGAACATTAGGAAAGGAAATGTAGAGCTCCTATTTGTACTAACGCAAACTTTAATCTTTTATCTAGTCTTTAATCGAGTGCTTCTCAAAGTTTCAATATTCGCGACCCAATATTCAATCATAATTTTCATTGCGCCTCCCTCATATAATAACGCATTGAACTCAATAATACTATACTTGGAAGCTAAAACTACGATACGACTTTAACCTCTTAAGTGCCAGTGGCGTATATGAACGTCTCGGTAAGCCAAAGCGTTAGTTTCCCCGAACGTATATATACGCCATTCTGAAGTACGGTCTTTTCTGTGCACTGATATCCATAAAATTATTCCGAATGCTTTGGAATGCAATAAAATGACATTGAAAATGTTTGTGAAGGATCTAGTTATTTCAGAACATTTGCTTCTTTAATCCTTCCTCCACCCCAATATAATCACGTATTGCGTAACTTTTAATCGGCAATTAAGAATTTAATTCTCAACCGCACACATTTTTAAGATAAGTGATAATTTTTCTGTATAATTTTATATATGAGAATCTCATGAAATCACTGGTATTTATTAAACATGTTCTTATATTAGTTTTGTTAAATTAATTATAAAATACATTGTGTAGCACTGATACAATTATGCGCGTAATATATCAGTGTAAATGAGTGTTTTTTTATTACGTCAGAACGTATTTAATTTGTTTTTACTTTCCTTAAATTGATATTTTTTTTGATTTTTTTATTTTTTACTTTTCAACATGCTCCCGCTCCCCTTGCAGAGTTGTCACGCCCCGCTAGGGGGCGTACCCCACAGTTTGAGAAACACTGTTTTAATGTTCCAACAAAAGTATAATACGGAGGATATTATAATTTCAGTTAAAGCACATATGTACGAAATGGTTTAACCGTTTACTCATGTCCCACTACTACTAAAACAATGGATATTGACGGGAACCAATGCATTTTTAATTCAATAAAAAATAAGTCACTTCATTGAGTTGAAATGAGTTCCATACTGATATAATAAACTTTAAACATCGTCGGTATAAAAATGTTTATTTTTATTACATGAGAATATCTGAAACAACCAGACTTGAACGCACGGTATATTTCAATAACATATCTGATAATCGCTGTCAATCAGTGAATGAGTGTTTATTCCATCGAAATATAAAATGAACACGAGGGATGTTGGCGATAACCTCGTTATTTTGAACCTCGGTTAAGTGACGAGAGTGACATCTGAGCTGGACTCTCCTCCAAAGTTCCACAACGTGACATCTTGAGGATTTTAAACAACTACTGAATTATCGTGTATCAGCTCTTCTAAGCAACGGGTCATCAAGAATTGAACTCATGACACTCCAGCCACGAATTCTTGACCATAACTACAAGGTGACTGCAACCAAACTCCATCAATCAGATAGAGAATGTTTATCATTGAAGAAATAGTTTGCCCTTGTAAGCTTTTGCAGTTTTAGATGCAACTGATTAATATTGGTACAATTGTAAATGGGTCAAAATGAACTTATTTATGATCTTAATTTTTTTTTCTTTTAAATAAATTGCTGCGTATTAGCAACTAACTCTTTGTATACACAGCACATTCCCAAAGATGAGAGTCATTTCAAGGTGGTAACATCTAGTGGGAGTTCTCGCTACGTAATTTCGATGCTTGAAATAATTTTTAGTTCAAGCTCTCGTCGGATGATAAATATTTCGTTGATTTAATTTTGTCGTATGATTATGCGACATGTTAAAGATTCCTAGAGCACCTGTTTGGTTTTTATACAAAATTAAATTTTTAGTACAGTTTCATACCGTCAGATATCAGGTGCCACCCTCTAGGGACGAAACTGAAAGTAGGAGTCAAAATTACTTTGTGGCAATTGATATCCTAATATATGGAGCCACACTAAAAAGTGATAGCGGCTGCCTAGGATTGTACACGGAATACAGTGGCAATTACCAATCTGCAGCCCCATTAGAAAGAAAGAAACAAACTATTTTTGCCGAGATTACCCGAGTCAGATTAATTCTCCGGACATACGTATGGCATGTGCGAATACGATTTTCGCATTCAGGAAATCTGTCAAATTTAGTCAGGATGTAACCCAAACATTTTGGCTTGCGAAGAGACCACGCAACCTCGAATCCATCGAGCCAAAATTAATGATTTACAGGACTGATTAATTTAATTTAATTAATATATCTGGCATTGCTAATGAATTAAAAAACATACTGTTTCTTTTTGGGCACTAAAATTCTAATGAAATAATTAAATACGCTATGATTTCAGTAACTTTTGCTTATATTTTCATTTCAATCCGTATATTAGTGACAATCACAGAAATAGTTAGTGCTATTATAGAGTTTGAGTCCTGGTGCCGCTGAACACAAGCCGTGTAGAAGAAACTGATACTCGTTAAATATACCGGCACTGAATGCCATCTCGTTAAAGTGGTGTGCTAGTTAGGAGGGAAGGTGCTAACAATGTTGACCTCGACGCTGGTTCGAAGCTCAAAATTACGAGGCCCGTCAGCAGTACAGCTGGTTTTGCTTTATAGGGCTGTATTCGTATAACTCTCAATCATTTACTCATTATAGATCATTCTCCAAATGATTCCTCTCGTGTTTCAGTTTTTAATATGAGTTCACACTCTCTTTATATATATATATATATATATATATATATATATATATATATATATATATATATATATATATATATATATATATATATATATATATATATATATATATATATATATATATATAAGGTGAGTGTGATTTTTAGTTTTATTTTACATGTAGGTTTTTATACTAATTTTTACTATAATTTTTTTTATTATTCCTCTCCTTGAGAGATTCATATTTGTTCTCTTTTCTTCTTAATTTTATTTTAATATATTTTTAGGTTCATCACCCACGTGGCAGAAAAAATAGGCTTAACTTTTCAACATAACTCTATTTTTTTTTCCTAATATGTCGAACATTTCTGCAGTACGGGGAAAGTTGGATCCATAAAGCATTGCTAACCCTAAATCACTGGCCTAATTCAGCGACAGCTCTAGAAATCATAATAGGTCACCAGTTCAGACCAAAGATTTTTTTATATCTACATTTGTTGTGTCTTGTGAATTCCAATTTCTTCTTTTTTAGCACTGTAGGTTCTTCAACGTCTTCACTTTTATTTAATTTTACTATATATACACATGTATATACATTCATACCAGAGATCTACATCACAGTTCCAACGTTCAAACCCCGGTATAAACAAATGTTTCTCAGCCTTTCAGGCCTTCAGTGGGTCGATAAAATGAGTACCAATCTTGCTTGGAAACCTAGTTCCTTGTTCCTAGTTCCTTGGTAACCTAGTAACCTTGTTCCGATGATGTGGTCAGTCTAACGCGACACAGTGGGGAGTCGCGTTAGACTGACCACATCATCGGAACATCTGCTAATGCACATTAGGGTCCATGGTAACGTATGCTAAGTTGGAAACCGTATGCCTTGGCCATCATAAGTTGTTCCGCCATTGAGTTAAGTTATATATATATATATATATATATATATATATATATATATATATATATATATATACTGCTGGCCACCGTAAAAACAACATCAAGAAACACAACAGATAACACAACAAAATTCATTTTGAAGATAACATGTTGACCAAGTAACAAATGATTAAATTGATAGACTTCTACGAAAAGTGGTTCCTGCCAGAATCAGTAGCCAGAGCAGCCGCCATTCTTGGAGATCGCCGCTGCCACGCGCCTCGGAGTTGACTGAAAGAGACTTTGGATGCGTTCTTGGGGTACAGCAGACCAAGCATTTTCCACACGTTGCCAAAGTTGATCTGGTGTGGCAGATGGGGTGTAATCTGGGTCAATCGTTGAGCAACAATGGACCACATGCTTCCTATCGGCGAAATATCCGGAGAGCGACCCGGCCAGGGAAGCAATTTAATCTCTCTGGTGATTGACGTAGAACCTTTGGACAATGCTTGCCACGTGTGGGCGCTCATTATTCTCTTGAAATATGGCTGTGGCTAAGCCCTGATCGTAAGGAAGGGCAACTATCTCCAACTCCTCAGAGATGTAGCGCTGGCTGTTTATGGTACCAGCTATGCGTGCTAGAGGAATGCGAGTGATATTCAGTACCGCCCCATACCATAATATCCGGTGTAGGACCAGTGTGGCGGTGTATAACGTGGTTGTTAAGCATCCTCTCCCCACGGTGCCTCCAGACTCATAATCCGATCATCGTGGAATTGCAGACAGATGCGTGACTCGTCAGTAAATAAAACTTCATTTCATCCTGCCTCCCACATTCTTCTTTCATCGCACCATTGGCGACGGATACGCCTGTGGTTCTGCGCCAAGTGTAGACCAAGCAACGGACGCCTTGCAGACAGACCACTGTGCTGTAAACGGCGTCGAATGGTACGCGCCGACACTGAATGATGCGTTACAGACTCAATGTGATGTGCTACGTTTTGTGATGTGACTGAGCGATCCGTCAATTCCATGCGCACAATTTGCCAGTCCTCACATAAAGTGGTGCACTGAGGTGGATACGATCGACCACGTCGGTCCGTCGTACCCTCCTTCATCCAACGTTCACATATCCGCATTACATTTGTTTGGTTTCGTCCAACACGACTGTCTATTTCCCTGAAAGGTAATCCACAATCTCGGTAGGCTACTAACCTTCCTCTGTTGAACCCCGATACTTGATCAAAAGCTGATCGCTGTTTTCTACGAGACATAACTGACCGTTTTTGAAAAAGCACAATATAAACACAATTGCCAAACTTGTACTCGTCGAATTCTCTAATACTTTAATAGTGTTTTGTGGTGGCGCCATAGGCGCGCTTAATGTTTGTCTGCACTGAAATTCTAATTTTATGCATATCTCACCTTCACTAATGCATGTTGTAAATTTTATGTTATTTACATGCTTCCTTCAGGGTGTTGCATTTACAGTGTCCATATATATATATAAATGGATATATATATATATATATATATATATATATATATATATATATATATATATATATATATATATATATATATATATATATATATATATATATACTAGAGGACCCGACAGACGTTGTCCTGTACACACATCTTAAATTTCAAAGATTCCAAATTTTTATGAATAAACTTTAACAATCTGGACCGTTTTAAGTAAAATTTGAAACACTAATTACATCTGAATGTAATTTAATTTAATTAATATGCGGTTTATTTCAACAAAATATTAACACGAAGTGACAAAATATTTTCCTGAAATGATGACAGCACAAACTGTCGGGCCCAACTTGAATTATAATAAAATATTTTTGAAAATTCTATACTGCGATCGTAGCGCAGTCTGCCGGATTCAATGTAAAACATTCCAAGATCAACAATTTAAAAATAAAAAATTAATTAAATAAACATTCTAAAACATTCTAGAGTCCCCTGGAACAGACAAAAACTTTAATCAAAATTGGTCCAGCCGTTTAGGAGGAGTTCAGTTACATACACACGCACAGAAGAATTACATATATAAAGATTATTTAAAAAGATATTATTTAAAAAAGCCAAAAAGCGTGAATCGTCTGCATTTTTGTTACAATAAAGACCGGGTTTGGTCAGTTTGGCTGAAAATCAGTTTTCGACGCCAACTTACGTCTTTTTCAATTCCTACTACGAGTTCACGATCTCTACACATATTTTATTTGTTTGTTTATTTATTTATCTTGGTGGAATTTTCAATCGTTAATGAAATACATTTTAAAGCGCTCAATTGAGATGAAATATAATGTACACGATTTTTTTAAATAACAATACAATAAATTAAGGATAATTAATAAAAATTAATTGATTAAAATTAATTATTTAAAAAAATTACAAATGCAACAACGTTGGTGACCCTTTTGGCGACTTATGTCAAAATTTGAAAATATTTTTTTTCTCACGTGTTAAAGTATTCAGTTGAAAGGAAATTTTATATACACGATTGTTTTGGATGACAATACGATACTTTAATGATAATTTAAAAAATTAATTACCACTTAATATGTTGTGATTCTTTTATATGTATATACATATTTATATTGATTGCAACTATTTAGTAAAAAGTAGCTAAAATAATTTTTTTTCTTGGTTGATCTAAGTGGGAATTGATTAAATTTTTTTATATTACTTGTTTATAACAATAGCGTTGTTACAACAATGCAGGTGAATGTTGAGTTGTATTTTTTGATTGTTTTCAAGTAATATCTTTTTAACTAATTGCGATATCGGACCGAATAGTAAATCTAAACCATTCTAGAATTTACTTGCACCCACACAGAAAATTTTATCGAAATCGGTCCAGCCGTTTAGGAGGAGTTTAGTGACAAACACACGCACAGAAGATTTTTATATATAAAGATGTATATATATCATGTTCAAAGTTTCAATCATTTTAATAAAATATTTTTATTCATCCACTTAAGCTCAAATACATATAATAAAACTTATAGTGAATGAAATTCGATGTTAATATAGTTTTTTTAAACATTAATTTATTAATATAACTTAATCGTTTATTTATAGTTTAAGAGAGAGATATATATTTCTTTTCATATTATCCCTCTATATAGACGGTAGCTCTAGTGGACACGACAGCTTTTGGGATAAACATTTAACTTAACCTGAATACTATTCAGACGTCAACATTCTTTTTTTTAACACTGGTTTTTTAAGATAAATTTTTATCTATATTATGCAAAATTTATTAAAAAAAAAGTAATTACAAATTTAATGTCGTTAAAAAGTTTTTAATATTATTTTAAAAGATTTTGCCACATAACATTGTGGTTATGTAATAAGTATATACATATTTATATTAATTGTAAATATTTAATAAAAATAACCGAAAAAAAATATTCTTTTTTGACCTAACTTTTGAATTTAATTTGTTTTTTATATTACTTATTTCTTTTATTAATCGAGACTAATTGTACACTCTACTAATTGGGATTTATATGTTATACTTCCCTTTAAATCTCTATTAAATATGAGATTATTCGTTCAACAGTAATATAAGCATGCAAAAAAGGGATCTTGTATTTTAGACACGAGATACATGAATTTATCTCAATTTTGGTATTTACTCTTTTTCTTTTTTCTTTAATCATATTTAATTATTTATGCTTTTGCATTCATTGTCAATTTGATTTCGTTTTCATATTTTAGATCTGAAGAAGTATTATTTATCGTTTGGTGCAAAAAACTTCGAAAAATGTTGAGTTGAGTTTGTTTTTTTATTGGCACATCCTTCAACTTGGTCAATAAAGGAATAATTTCTTAAGCAATTAGAGTCAGAAATTTACAAACAAAACTTATAAAATTTTAAAATCAAGCAATTATAATACGAGCAACATAATTTGGTGTTTATTGTGATCATTTAATTTCCTTTTGGGCCTCGATATATTGCAATATTTTTATCCATTTCGATAAGCATTGTATAAGATTTTTAGAATTTACTTTATTTTATTGATGGGCTGAAACATAACTCTGTTTTGTGAGGTTTTCAAAACTAGTCTTTTTCGAGTGAATAATAATAAATAAATATAAATAAACCATCAAAAAAGGAAACTCTGAACATTATGTTAAATGAACTATTTTACGGTGAATTAATTTAAAATATTAAAAAAATCTTTCATCGCTAAAAGTTAGGGTTTTAATGAGATTTATGGAACATTTTATCTTCGATTGAAATGAAAATAAAATTTTTACTTCATGGAATAAATTAAATGACCTTTAAATATGTGCTATATAGTTCAAAAAAGGCATAAATTTATCAAAAATTAAATTTGGCAAAAATTGAAAGCCTTAGAAATTGTAGCATATAAAAATTTATAAAACATTAGATTTTTAATTGGTTATGCAAACACCTAAATTTCAGAAGAAATGCAACATTTCCTTTTTCTAATACTAAGAATAATGATACCTAAAGACTATTTAATGATAAAGTTTGTCAATTATAGCTATTTCAACGGGGAAAATGACTTCATGTGAGATTCATTAGGAATTGTGTAACCTCATACGAAAATTATAACATTTAGCATGTAACCATTTATTTTCAGCTTGATACAATTAGTGTTCCCAGTCGTAAGACTAAAAAAGGTTTGACTACATCAATTAGTTTCCACGATTCTTTCGGTGAGTAAATATTTTGTCAGACATATAGGAGATATAAGAACAAGGTTATAAATTCGATACTCAGCATTATGTAAGGAATACATTTTTCAATGTTGTCCTGCGATTCACTCAGGGGAGTAGATATCTCCGTACAGCCGTATAAATGATGCGGGGTCCCTAAGCTCAGGGGCCTCAACAGGTGTAACTATACCCCAAGTAATAGGGCTCTCACGTCTAAAATAGGGCCCAGAAATAATTTTGATACAGGGCCCACTCAAAACTAGTTATGACAGTGGATTTACTGCAATTATTCTGCTTCATCTCCATTAATAGTTTCCGAAAATAGTTTATTAATAATTCAACGTAAAAGATTTCTCTAGGGTCTTAGAAAAATGTTAATATAATCTGGAAAAATCAGCTCAGATCATAAAGACATTTTTTTAGTAAATTTATCACATTTATCAGCCGTCTTTTTCATTTTTTAAAAAAATTTTGCTTAGAACTTCAGTAAGATACATGTCTTTAATAATTGACATAACAGAAACATATAATATTCAAGTAACATATGAGGGCCTAACATTTTTTATTAAAAAATATACCCTAGATTATTTCTTAGGTCTTAAGGAAAAAATCAAATGCTTTACATCAAAACAAATAATTTATTCTATGATTATAAAATTTAGGAATTTAATAGTTCAAACAAATAATATTGGTATACAATTTCGGGCTGTTTAACGGTTCCGTGTAACTTAACTGTAACGAAAAAAATAACACGCTTTTATACAAATACTAAGCAGAACATTTTAAATGTTACTTTACAAGTAAACTGGCACAGTTTCAAACCAATTGAATATTGATTCTACTGTCCCCTATCCGTCTGGATCTACTGCTGCTTCTGTCCTGCAACATCAAGGGGAATTATATAGTGCCTTAAACTTTGGTTAGTTGATGCCACTTAAATGTTACCAATCTAAAAAAATATATTTAAAATCACATTCTCCATTAAACACAACGTTGAGAGAGAGATATGTCAAAGTTCATTTTTAAAAAACAAATTTAAATTATTTAAATGAATCAAAACTGAATGAGGCATACTTCATAAATTCAGAGGAAGAATCTGTAAGTATAACGCATTTTTAACGTATATATAGTGCAGCGTTTCTCAAAATGTAGGGTGGGTTTCCTGGGAAGCATGGAAGCCCTGTGTGAAAAGTCGAAAAGTGAAGATTATTTTTAAAAAATTACCAATTCTCTGAAAAGAAGGAAAACAAATTCTTTCTGACACATTTATATTAATATAATATACTTATAAATGCATCAGTACTGCACAATGTATTTCATAATTAATTTATCAATACTAAGCTTAAAACAGGTTTAAAATTTACTAGTGACTTCCATATGCATGTATATGCAAAATTATACTGAAAACTCAATACTTTCTTGTTAATTAGTGTGGTCTATAATTAAAGTCACACTGCAGTCTTACGTCATAGTACATTATTATTATATTCTATATATTGTTTTATATGGGGAGTGCGCGATTAATATATTATGATTGAAAATTTTTTCGCAGTCATTGAAAGTTTGAGAAGAACTAATATAGTGCATAACAATAAATAAAATCTTCATATATATATATATATATATATATATATATATATATATATATATATATATATATATATATATATATATATATATATATATATATATATATATATATATATATATATATATATATATATATATATAATGGGTTTATTATTTAAATTAACCTACATTTGTATTTTTAAGATTGTGTCACCAACTGCAGTGTTTGTTATTGATAATTTAGTTCAATGTCAATAAGCTGGTCTTTGATTTTAATAGTTACAGGTAGTATTAAAGAAAGCGTTTAAAAGAGCATCAATTTCATGTGTTTGATGTAAAAAAGAAAGGAAACTACATCGTAAAATGGACATCACCTCATTGGCTTTCTAGCCAGCTCTTCCGTTTGAAGATATATTGCGTTCGGGAGGCCAGCTTGTTTTCACAGCGCTGAATACGTGCGACATTTGGATGAACAATCTTTTGATGGATGAGTCTCTTATAGGATGGATCCGCATTTCCGGATCTATATTTTCTATGTAAAGCTGCTTTTTCAAATCCTTTTTTGCGTTGTGATCGTGTTTTGGGGGGATGTGTTATGCGTAAGAATTCTACACAAATGTTACATTTTTTTAACCATACTTTTCCCCGTATTTTAGTAACCGATGGAAATACATTTTTTTATTCTGCTATGCTCTGTGTGCTCTTCATGTGAATTAAATCAAATCATATATATATATATATATATATATATATATATATATATATATATATATATATATATATATATATATATATATATATATATATATATATATATATACATATATATATTCTATAACTATATCTAGTCTATAAGTGAGTAAGTGTTTATAAACAGGCGCCTGTTGGTGATTTTCTTCCCGATTTTCGTCTATGATCAAGTGATTAGGACGACCTCTCTGCTGTCAGCTTCTCTCCAAACTATCTGATAACACCAAAGGGGTGGTATTTGAGACACATCATATTTAGTTTTTGATCCACGACACATATAATTACTCTACTCAGTGAGTCTGCAGTGGCACTAGAGTTCGAAGCGTCTAGCTCGAGGCTGTGACCACTAGGCTACCGTGGCACACACACAACATCAAATGTATGGTATCAAATATATGTATTCATTAAGATGCGTCATCCCCTTTGATTTATTCATGGATTATATTTATCTAGTTTGAATTAGAAATGGGACATATTATGAAGATGTTTAATATTATTCCTGTCTTTTATGATTTTTTTAAAAAATTATTTTTCGTACAATAACATTAAGGGTGACACATATTTGAGATTAACTTCAGAGCTTTTATTTAGTTTATATGTGGGGCTACTGCATTTTGATAAGGTTTTCATCATCAACATTGTTGTCTAATGAACGATCCACTGAGTTGATTTCTGATTGGGTCAGCCATAGTCAGAGTTTATTATTCTATAGTTTATTATTCCTTTACTAAATTTCAACAAACCAGGTTAGGAAATACACACTTATATAAAGTATGGCAGCCATAGCAATGCAGGAAAGATACTTAATAATTTATAATGATTTAATTAACTTTTGCTTAGAACTCTTTGATTGCTTACGGTCTGAATCAACGTAATTCTTTTCTCAGTTATTCGACCTCTGGCTGATATTATTCAAATATGACTTATTGACAAAACGATCAATTAACAATTTTAAATATTTAGCAATTAATCGGGAAAATGTTTTCAATAGAACAACATTTAAAATAAGTAAATTTCCCGAAGATGATTAGTTAGTTTCGCATAAAGACCCGTTACAACTGTTATTATTAAAACTCAAATATCAGACAATAAATAATATCAGTTTTTTAGAAATTGCGATGAATTCCTCATGAATGATGCAGTGATTTGATATTATACATAATTATACTACAGTTGACAAAGAAATTGAATTTCAAGTAAGCATATTTTACTATTACAACTTTTAATTTTGAAGGTAGATGCTAATATTTGATGCTATTAAAAAGTAAGTAGGAGAAAGTTTGCATACATTACCCCTTAAGCCCCAAATTATGAATTAAATGGAATATTTTTTTTATTTTTTTATTTGAGTGCAAACAGATTATAATATTATACAAGTATAATGTAAAATGTTTAAAACAACTTAAAAAATTATAGCTAAGTATATATAGTAATACTTTTTGTACATTTGCCACAATATTTGTAGAAAATTTTTCGGAAGAAACTGAACAGTCTTTCACTCGAGTAATTCAATACCATGTTTATAACAAGCTACAAATACTTATTTGCAATGTGATATTCATGTGAAAACATTTTTTCCCATCCAAGTATGAAAATTAACTTCCTATTTAAAGTGTGGTCGAAGAGAAATTTTAAAAGAGTGGCATAACGTATGTTGTTAAAACGTGTGTTTTAAACATATCTGAGGTAAGGTAGTAAATATTCAAATGGCTGAATATAAAAAAATGAATTTATTCCAACTAACAACTAGTTTATTTAAGCTTAATACATGCTTACTGGCTATTTTATAAAACGCACGAAAATAAAGATGTATAACGGGAAAATAATAATTATTAAGTTTTTAAATTTATTTCTTGAAAAGTCATGAAAGAATCTTCCTTCCATTCTTAAGGTAATGGATATACTTCATTGTTCTAACAATGTTCAAAGATAAGTTCAAACTAATTGCATTATTCATTCATATGCTTTGTCGAAACGTTACTCAGAAGTATCAATTCTAAATAAGTTTTAAAATTGAAAAAGAAACATTTACATTTTATAAAACTTTACAAACAACATTTATCAGGGCTTATAAAATAAGACAAAAAAGTACACAATGGGACATACATGTGAATGCTGATGTACTTTACTTTATAAATATCGCAGAATCAGATGAAGCTGAAATGAGACACATAGCGGGAGGGGTTTCCTTTTCAGCTTTACAGAACCACTATAATATACCACTAATAGAAAAACTATTTAGCCTTAATCCATAAGAGTACCATTTGTATTAAATAAATATAATATTTTCAATTGTAGTATGACTCTAGTGGTACTTTTAAGTACCGTTGGAGTTGAGTCGATCGCAGACAAAATCAAACGATTTTCTGGAGATGGAAATCGTAACACTGCCTATTATATGATTATGGGGCATGGAAAAGATCCCTTGAGTATCTATTTCTCACTGGTCATCTCGAGAAATATAAACAACGTAAATATGTAGCGTGCATTAATTCAAGCATCACAATTTGATTGCGAGAGCCTTTACAAGAGGCGGCCACAATGAAATGACACTCACATTTGGCAACTTGTCCTGCTTATAAAGGCTTGGTTGCCAATATGCAGCCCATTAGAATAAAAAGTGCCGTTGGGGCATTAATAGATATCACAATACCCTCAGTGGATAAGTAGCATGAATTGCATGCCCGATTAATCAACACGTGAACGAACGGTTGTCGTTTTTTCACTTATGTCTATTAAACACCCACCATGTAAAATTGTTGATGCCCGTTAAATGTATCGAGGTTCAAAGTCCTCACGTAAAATCTATAAGCAGCGTTTCTCAAACTGTTTTGCGTGCCCCTTGGGGGTGCCGTGATAGCTTTACGTAGAGAGCGCAAGCATATCGAAATGTCGAAAAAAAAAAAAAAGATTTAAAAATTTTATTAAATTATTGAAAAGAAGCAAAACAAAATACATTATGACGTAAAAAATAAACTGTGCCTTTTCACTGATATCATGCACTTATAAATATGTCAGCACAGGGCAATGTACTTGATAGTTAGTATAACAATATTAAGCTAAGAGTATATTTAACATTTACCAGTGACTATAAATGGGCTTGTCATATTTAAAATGATATACATAGTTTAGAACTTATCTTGATAATTTTTGTACTGTTTATAATTAAACTCGTAATATAGCTTTAACGTTAGAGTACACTGATATTGAATTCAAGACTTGGTAATTGCAGGGATGGAGTTGCGATGAAAATTACGATTGAAAATTGGGTCGCAATTTTGAGAAGTGCTGGCTCATAGGGTGGAGCGCCAGCTCAGTGTTTGTCCACTTTAAATGGGCTCTGGTTAAAAATAACGTGGTCAGTTGCAAGTAGCCTTTGAATAGCTTTCAAATGAGAGCTAATGAAATAATCAATGAATTTATGCGTGTTCATTTATTAACAATTTAGTCGCAATCAGAAATCATAGGAGCTAGTTTCATGTAATAACAAACTAATACCCAGATGTTTACAGCTTTATTTCTAGCATGTTTAAGGTCAGCCCAAGTCGGTAGAGAAATGATGGACTTTAAATTATTTGATACTGTAAATTACCACTTTCATAAAATTTAGAAACTACGAAAACAAATTAGGACAGTTCAAATGTTGTTCAAATTAGGAGTTTGCTGAAAATAGTTCTCATATTGCTTCTTGATTCATGTTATTACCAATTCATTCCAATATGTCCGGAACAATTATATTTTTGGTTACATAATGACCTACAATTCTCTACATAAACCAAATAGAAAAACCATGCATCTGGGACAACATCTCAGTAACACAAAACTCCTTTTCAATCTTAGCAAAAATTTAACTTATATTTATATATCTTACTATAATAAAAGTCTATCATAAAAAATATTGAGAATCTAACGTTTAAGAAAAATTCCCAAAGAAGTGACGATTCATTTTGTTTTTCTCAAAATCTTTATTTTGTGCCATGACTTCATTCAAGTAGTTTGCCAGAACACATATTCGAAACCTCACATTTGTCCAACTACTTGAGGCATACAGTGGTGTCCAAAATTTTAAACCTTTTTTTTTAAATTGTTATGGTTTTTATAAGTTTGTGTGCTTATAGAACATTTTAAGCTGCACAAAATGCTAAGTATTTTATAACATTTTAGGGAGATTTTATAACTGGTTTCAATGCAAAAAAATCAAATATTTGCAACGCAAAAAATATGTTGCGATAAATGTTGATATACATAGGATAATGTTGATAGCAGTGATTTTTCAGAGCTTAGTGAGGTTGTGTTTATTATTTATTACAGCATCAAATAGATGCTTTATTGAGCTATTCCTTAGTTATTGCATGATGCCAAGAAGCAATTATATCCTCAATCATCTCCTTTTTTATTTCATATGTACCTCATTCGGACAAGAGTTTTCAAACGGCACCGCAAGTTTTCTACAGGATCAAGGTCAGGACTGTTTCGAGCCTGCACAACAACTCAATTATCTTAAAACGGTACCAATCTTACAGTTACTTTACTGTGGCCAGGAACAGAATCTTGCTTAAAAATAAATGAAGCATTGTTGAAAAATAGTTCCCTGTTGGAAGGCAGAAGTTTGGGTTATAGAATATTGTCAATGTATTTTATGGCATTCTGTGTTTCATCGATGATATGAAGGTGGCCGGTACCATCTGTTGATATCCATGACTATATATATATATATATATATATATAAAACTACAGTACAGTCCCGATAATCCGAACAATATCGGACCGACCCCTGTTCGGATTACGTGATTGTTCGGATTAGCCGGAGTAACAGCGAAATCACTATTTGAACCGGGAGTACGGGTCTATTGTGTCTATGTATTTTGTCGTAATGTGAGCGTACGCGCCCGCTTTTTTGCCGCGTGGACTGTACGTGACTGTGGACTCCTCGACGCGTGTGTCCTCCCTCCACCACTCCTAACTTAGTGTGTCAGTGTGACTGCGTGTGCGTGTGCCCGTACTGTTGGCCGTCAGTCGTTCCGCGCTCGTTCTATACTCGTCCGCTTTTGTCTTTGTGTTAATAACAGTGTTACAGTGTAATATTCTACAGTGAAAACAGTTTGTTCTGTATTTTGGACATTTATCTGTGATACAGTGTACGTAAACAGATTGTTATGGCGAGTAAGCGTAAACACTCAACACTTACTCTTAAAGACAAACTAGAGGTTCGAAAGAGGTTCTGTTGTACAATTTTTCATACTAAACATTAGTGTTCTGTTCTGTAGTTTATTCCATTTTAAAATTTGTACCATAACTTGATGTACGGTGCGTGAATATTAAATAAAGAACTATTTTGAATTAAGGTTTACACTGTTTTATATTGAAATATTCACCGATTTTTTTCGTCCTTAAAATTATAAAAATTTTTCCGCGGAGTCGTTCGGATTAACCGGATGTTCGGATTAGTCGTGTTCGGATTAGCGGGACTGTACTGTATATGGGTACTTCACAGTTGCCTGGATGCAGTCAGGTTGTAGTGTTTCCGGTTCTTACATCTTACATATTACATTACACATCATACTGAAAAACGATATTATAGTTTTCTCCCTCCATATAACTTGTGAAAAATAATTATTTGTCCAATTTATTTATTTCATTGTCCCCTGTAGTCCCTTTTGGTGCTGCTGTAAATTGAGATACGGCTTTTGCCGTGGAATTCTACCTTTAATCTTACATCTGCTAATCTACTCCTAGTTGTTTGTGAACTAACAGAAACACCACCATCACTTATATCACTTCTGATGGATGTCCATGAAGTTCTTTTATCTCTGAAACGTAGTATTTTTATTCTTCTGTCATCAACAGATTTAGATTTAGTGTACCTTTTTCGGCCTTTTCCTGCTTTTTTTATTGAATTTTTCTCCTGACATCTTAAACAAAACGTTCAGTCTGCAAATGTAGTCACTGATATTACCCATCTATAATGTAATTTTAAAAAAGGATTTTTACCGCTTTCTCGTCACACATGTGTACAATATACTATTTTATTTGATGGCATTGCTCTTGACCAAATATCATTGTTATCCTGGTCAGGAAACAGTCCTGACCTGAATCCTATTGAAAACTTGCGGCACCGTTTGAAGCCTACTGTCCGAAAGACGTACCCATGCAATAAAAGAGAAAGTAATTGAAGATATACTTGCTTTCTCTGGCATCATGCAATAACGAAGGAACAGCTTCAAACTATATTCAGCTCTATAAAACATTGATGTGAAGCTGTAATAAAGAATAAACGCAACCTCACAAAGCTCTGATAAATCACTGCTATCATCAGTATCCAATGTATATGGACAGCTGTCGCAGCATAACTCTTTTTGTCTCGCAAATATTTGAACGTTCTTTTTATATTGAATTTAGTTTTAAATTCTGCTTAAAATGATATAAATTACCTAGCATTTTGTTCAACGTAAATTTTTCTACAGTCATCATACAAACTTCAAAAACAGAACAATTTAAAAAAGTGTCCACAATTCCTGTCACTACTAGAGTACACCAAAATCTTTTTTTTTTTTTTTTTTTTTTTTACATGGTAGATTAGTTTCTTAGTAAGCTTTGCAAAAAGGAAAAAATGTTTAAAGAAATACATGTCAAACATGATATATGTGGAGATATTTTCTCTACTTTAATAAATGATTTAAGGTATCCGACTATATATGTTCGAAACAGTGATTTTTAAAAGCGCAGAAATGGATAATTTTCATCATATTTAGTGTCACTGAGATTAGAATATATGCCTAAAATTGTTTTAAGGACATTTTGACAAAAAAATTACTTAAATATATATAATATTTTGGCAAACTTTCACTTTATTAATCTTTTTTTTTTTTTCCACATGTTCTCCTTTTGGAAAAATGGATTCTATTATAATAATATTTTACCTGTGTATAACTCAGACATCTCTACAGAGGCTCTACTAGAATTTTTAAAAAAATCACATTATTTTCAGAATTACCACCTATTGAAATAAATATTTGGGTTTTTTTATTAAAATTGCTCCCCTGTGTTGTCATAAAATATGAAGAAACCAACTTCTAAGTTATATATTTCAAAATTTCTAGTTGAGACTCTGAACAGTAGTCTGAGCTATATACAGGCAAAATATTATTCTAATAGAAGCAGTTTTAGCAAAAGAAGATTTGGAAAAAAGATTATTCTAAGTTAATGTTTTGCCAAAATATTGTATTTAAATAATTTTTTTGTCAAAGTGTCCTTAAAACAATTTTATGCATATATTCTAATCTAAGTGATACTAAATATCATGAAAATTATCCATTTATGCGCTTTTGAAAATCACGGTTTCGAACGTAGTCGGATACCTTAAAAAGAAATCCATGTTATATATTTATAAAACAAAAAGAATGCATTTTCAATACCGAAGAAACTTAAAATTAGTATATAGTGACCATATAATGTAAATAAAAATTCTAGTTCAAATAAGAAAAAAAAAACTATACTAACAACTATCCTTTACAACTTGATATCAAACATGCACGTTTGTTACGAACTGAATCAAAAATGCTGTCATCAGTAGATGTGTCAGATATGTCTAGCACAATTGTAGACTTTAATTCAAATGAAGAATTTCTTTCGAGCTAGAACATAAAAGTTGTGTAAGAAAAGTATACTGTGGTAAATCGTGTTAATTCAAATTAGTGTAAACAAAAGACCGTGTAAAAGAAAAGTTGGGTACATATATTCATATCTTTAAAAACCTTTAAGCAAAATTGAATTTAATAATAATAAGGGGGTTAAGCAAAAACTAAACGGAAGTGGTTTAGCTAAATTCAGGTTAGACCAGAGGTTCTTAAACTGTCGATGGCCTCTGCCCCCCTTTATGTATTAGCGTGGCATCGCGTACTTCCATAATTTTGTTCACTCCATCCTGACTTAATACTTTTTTAATGAAAATACAAGTTCCAGCAGAGTTTTAATATTGGGGGAAATTTAGTGATTTAGTGAAGTATGATAAATCCTTCAATTATTCCACGAGACCTTTTGAAGTCTGTAAATGATTTAACATTGTATAAGAGACTCCGCGGAGCCCTTAAAAGAGGCCTAGGGGACCGCTGGAGATCCACGCAATA
This sequence comes from Trichonephila clavipes, assembly GCA_019973935.1. NCBI lineage: Eukaryota > Metazoa > Arthropoda > Arachnida > Araneae > Nephilidae > Trichonephila > Trichonephila clavipes. The sequence goes on along the minus strand of BMAU01019734.1, from coordinate 236,640 downwards.
CAATTTAAGAGCCCCTGGGTTAGACTATCGCAGATTACTTAAGTTAATAGTTTGATATTTCAAAAAAAATTAATTAATAATGTACGTGAAAATCGACTCAGCCTCAATGTTGTAATCTGAAAGTATAAAGAGTTACACTTTATGATCCTGTTCATCTACGTCACTGAAAAGTGTGTCAGAAATGAATTTATACTGAGACACTAATATGAAAATGCATGCATATAGTAACATATATATTATTTTAAACACTTAAAAAGGCAGGGAATAGTCGAATTTATAAAACTGCAAGTAAGCAGTTTTTCCTTTAATAAAAAATTGGCTTTGAGAGATCCCAATAATTTAAATCTTCGTATTTTGTAATATTTCGCATGAAATACAATTTATAAATATTGTTCTGAGTTATATTTCATTCTTCGATATACATTCATGTTACATTCGCGAATGACACTAATTAAAAATTAAGAACAAAAATGTTTTACAGTAATTTTTACAGTTTTGCAGTAATATTAAGCATATTATTTTAGTTGAGGAATTTACTATTGAAAAAATTTCGTACGAATAATTTCAAATATTTTTAGAGACATATACATTGCTCAATATGCTTACGTACCAGTATTACACTAGATCCTCTTTGTTTCTGTATTGCATGCTGTATAAAATGTCTTTTACCTGTAAAAGTGAAATTACAAGAAGTCTGGTTTCTATAACTACAGATAAAAATACATTATAGCAACAACAACCAGATATTTTTAAATAGCTTTGAAGTAAATTGATTATATAAAGCTAATATTATTCTATAAGGGCAAACATTGTCATTTAATTATATTTCCAAATGTTCATATGTTTTTTTTGTTACTTTAAAAAAATATTGATTTTTCGATGGTTTGTGGCGTATGAAATTCTGTGAAAGACTTCCCATTCATTTTCAAAATAATTTTACTTAAAAGTTTACACAACACTACTGTCAAAATATTTCCACACAAGTTACATGCATTATTTAACTTCAAATGTCCTAATGTTATAATTTGAGAATAATGTATCTCTGAGGAAATGCTGTTGTTTATAAAGCTTTTGATAAGACATTTTTTTTATTATTCTAATCTTTTTTTTATACTTCGGGAATTTAAAGTGAGCTTATGTACTTATATATATATCATTATAATGTAAATAAACTAATTAATAATGTGAGACATAACTTTATTTAAGTTTTGATTAATAACATGTATGATTTGTAATAGATTGACATCAATTATAAATATGCAAAAGTATACAAGAACTTTCTTTTTTTTCCATGGAATAATACTAAAAGAAATAGGTAGTATTTAAGCATTATAGAAATTTAAGATAATTACAATTGCTGACTGTTAACTATTTAATTCACTCAAGTTCTATAATACTAATATGAAAACTAAAAAGTCACATTAAAATATTTCAGTTTACTGAAAAAAAAATATTTAACTCAAATCAAAACTTTACAACGTATTTCATCTCATATTTAATGTTGCTAAATCTTTACCTATTATGATTTTTTTTAAAAAAAAATTGGAAAATAATCGAATGTTATATTAAAATTAAGGTAATAAATTTTTGAAAATAAAAAAATAAAAAAATTCAATAGAATTCATAATAGTTAGAAATTACTGTAAAATCTGGCGAATAACGCGTACTTTTATCACAAAAAATAAGATTCAAATTTTACGAGTGCGTAGTTTACGTCGAGTATAAAAATGATAGCTTTACTGTTATAGCAAGAGGTAAGCATTGAAAAATTATACTTCTACATAAATCGAAAAACCGTTTATTTAAAGGAAATATCATACCTTATGAACTTAAAATGTTGTAGCTCTTAAAGTCATATTTTTATCTGATGGTCTGCATATTGGCAACCAAGCCTTTGTGAATTCCCCCCATTTGAGAGCCATTTTTTGGTGGTACCATAGGCTGCGGTATCCGAGTGGTCAAGGTATCGAATTTTCGCTGGCCTTATCAAATGTTTGAGCCCAGCACCACTAAGGACCCGCCGTGTAGGGAAGCGATGCACATTAAATCTGTCGAGAGCTCAAACATCCTCCCATTGGTGTGGTGTGGTAGTTAGGAAAGGGGGTGACAGCTCAGGTGTCATCCGCGTCAATTGACCATGGTTCAAAATCACGTGGTCCGTCGCACAAAACTCAAATGCAGCTGAACACAGTGCGACGTTAATATTCAGTCACTCATTCACTCACTTGGTGGTACCATCTAGTGGTGGCTCTCTCTACGCAATTTTGACTCTTCAATTAATTTTAATTCAGTTTAATTGATTATGAAAACTTGCCCTGATTTAATTTTGATGAGAGTGCCAGAGCTAAATTGATACTCAAGGGATATTTTTTTCATGACACATAATCGTAAGATATGTGTGTCAACGACTTTCACATCCAGAAAATATATCAACTCCAGCCGGGCTCGACAACACAGTACACATAAAGTTGACAAACGGGCCTAAAGACCCTCAATGTAGTCCCCTGCTACTGTCACCCTTCTAACAATATGGAAGGCACTGAATACCATCAACATCAGCATTTACCGCATCATATGTGAATTGGGTCACTTGTTGGCACTTAGCATTAGCAATGTCCTCTCGTGCTGCAAACTACCTACCACGTATTGGTTTCTTAATCTTGGGAATAAGATCAAAGTCACAGGGTGAAATGTCGTGAGATTACGGTTGGCGCTCCAATTCTTCCGCACACTGACTGGTCGTCTCGAACATTGTTCATCAATGGTTGGCACGTGTCCTTGTTGAAACTTTCCTACCCACCGCGCTACGGTACAGAAAAATATGGTATTATTCCCACACGCTTCTACTAATTCATTGTGACATTTCATTGCATTTCTCCCTCGGATAAAGATTATTTTGATTTAAGGGCGCTGCTCAACAAGGATTACTCTCTTCTCTCACGACACTCACTAACTGATTTCACAGCACTCGCTGCGCTACTACCAGCTATCACAGAGACATCTTTTGTTCTACATACACTCTATGCCTGCAGAACTTCAACACGACACATATACGTTTGTGATGCGTTCACATATTTACAAGAAAAGAAATAGTTGCCAAGACTTATTCCCCAATATTCGTATAAATTTAGAACCCAACTTTTCTGTTTTATACAGTCTAAAGGATAGCATCTGAAACACTCATTTGCTTTTCCTAAACTATCAATAAAAATGCATTATACATTAACGGAAAATAATAAAAATTCTAATTAGTAAGATATTGTAAAGTAGTATAGCTCTTTTACTATACTCATCATTAATTGATGAAGACATAGATATAGAATTACGAAACAATTTTAATAACATGTTTTCTATACATTTTACATAAGTTATAAAACAATGAATTAAGTATTTGTCGTAACAGATTAATTTGCATTTTCCTTAATTTTGCGAAACAATCTTCATCAAACATAGTTATATTCAGTTACCATTAAAAGCAATAATTTTGTCTTAAGCATTTACAAATCATTTAACTTAATGCATTTGTACTTCAAATGCAATAGCGATTTTTAAAAAAAATTAGATTATTTGTCTACTGAATTCATCAGTATTGTTCATGATTTGAAAAAGCTTATTGCAAAAATATATTCAATAATTATTACATCCCTGATCCAGAGGTGAAATAGGCTCATATGCAAAATAACATATTACTAAGCTTTAAACTCCATTATCTAGCCTATGCATTTGTTAAATTACTAATATTTGATTGTTTAACACCAACACCTACAAATGGTCTCCCAGTATTCTGCATTTATCTATCCCAGAGTAAGGATTGATTATCATCCAACGTAATTACTAACTAGCACTACGTGATGGTTACATTTCTCCATAATTCTCACACTGTTCGATATCATTAATCGCGAATGTCGTAGTTAATCTCTTGACTCCAATGGAAACGTATAATTATGAACAACACTATTCAATCCATCAAATTTTCGTTGTATCTAGAAAATAAACTGATAATTTATTCATAAAATGCACAGAATCTCTCCGACCTTGCATTTTATACAGCAAATGATTTAGCATAATTATGTTTTATGTATGAAAATGTATGAAAAATAAAAATATGTTTACTCTGTTTACAATTACTTTAATAGATTGAAGCATCAGTGGATGATATTGCACATTAATCATCTTATTAAAATTATATCTAACTACATAGCGTTTCTCAAATTGTTGGGCGTGCTTCACAAGGGGAAATGACAATCCTACAAGGGGGGCACGAGTGTATCGAAAATAAAAATATTAAAGAATATATAAATTTACTGAAAAGAATCAAAATGAAATACATTGTAAGATAATTTAAATGCACATTTACAATGATATAATATACTCATAAATGTATCAGTACTGCAAAATGTATTTGATCATTAATTCATCTATATTAAGTTAAGAACAAATTTAATAATTACTAGTGATCCCATGGGCATGTCATATACAACATTATATGCAAAATGTAATGATTTTAATGATAATGAGTACATTTAATAATTAAAGATGGATTGTAGATTTAGTGACAAAGTGCATCATTATGGGACTTTATACATTATTTTTGTATGGTGAGGGGGAACATGGATATTATGATTGAAAATTGTATTGCAAACATTGAAAGTTTGAGAACCACTGCCTTATTCTACTAAATTAAGGTAAAAGCTTATTTTTTATCCGCATCTAGATTCGAGTTGGATAGGGTCTTAGCACACGTTTTTCTTGAACCCAACCAAGTATAAGCATAAGCATAATTTTGTAATCACTGATCAATCTCTGTTAGAACTACGTAAAACTTAATAGCGTTTTAAAATTTACATATCACAATTATATAAAACCGTGGAGATTAAATAAGTTACGATTAAATTACACATAAAATGTTCCTTCGGAGCGATTGCTCCTTAGCGTTCGATTTACATTCTGGATGGGAAAAGTACACACACTATTCCTTTTCGAGAAAGTTACAATTAAGATTTCAGTTAGTGGTTTGAAACTTAAAAAAGGAGAAGTAGAAGTTCCAAGTTGATGTCGGGTGCTATTTGTTTTCAAGTCTAATAGTTATTTTATAATAAGGAACCTTCAATAAAATAATATAAAAATATTTGCTAAATCTTACTTCTGCATTTGAAGTTAAGAAAACTGCTTGCACAAATCAGTAGTGATTTATACTTTAAATTCAGTAAATCAGTGTTTCTCAAACTGTGGGGCGCGCCCCCTTAAGGGGGCGTGATAACACTAAAAGGGGGGCGCAAGCATATTGTAAAGTAGAAAACAAAATATTGTTTAAAAAAATTATTAATGTACTAAAAGCAAACAAACAAAAAAATGAAATACACATTTACACTTATAAATATAACAGTATTTCGCAATGAATTTTATAATCATTTTAAAGATACTACGTTAAGAACCAATTTAATAATTATCAGTGTCCCCATAGGCTTGTCATGTATACAATTAAAAACAAAAATCAGCACAAATCTTGAGAATTTATATGGTTTATAATTAATACCATAAATGCCCGTTAAAAATTACGTGATTCGTCCCCAATGCCGCCGTTTGACACGTAAACGAGCGTATCTGGTGTATTGGGAAGGGGAAGGTTAACGGAATAAAGAAACAAATAATCTGAAACAAGTAAATCCTTTGCAAAGACAATCAAGCCCTTTTATTGCATTCCAAAGCCTTCGGAATAAATTTATGGATAGCAGTGCATATAAAGTATCGTATTTCGGAAATACGTACATATACGTCCGTGACAATTAACACATTGGCTGAGTGAGACGTTTATATACGCCGGTGGCACTAAAGAGGTAAAAGTCAAACTGCATGATTAGCTTCAAAATATAGTATTATTGATTTCAATGCATCGTTATTTTATGGGGGGGGCGATGAAAATAATTATTGAATAATGGGTCGCGAATATTGAAAATTTGAGAAGCACTGCATTAAAGAGGTGAACAGCATAATGTGAATATTTATTTAGGTTTATTGAAAAAGTTTATTGACATATAACTCTACATTTTATCTACAAAAAAAACAATATTCAAATAAAATAAAACTTCACATTGCTTACAAGATATTGCCCTTTGCAATGAGTCTTGATGAATAGTTAATAAACGGTTATAAATTATTAGAATATAGCAAAAACTATTTTTTAAAGAATAGTTCATTTTCTTGAAAAAATTAATGAATGAATTGGATATCAAAATTTTATGCAGATAGATAATAAAATTATATTCCTAATGAATTAGTATTGTTTAAAAACATTTAACAAGAAATTATGTTTAGATGCTAGTAAACCAAGCATTTATTCTCCCGCACTAATTTAATCCAAATAACGAAACTAAGAAATTTCTTTCATGCATTGATTCTTTATTGGAACTCCCAAGTTTGAAAAATACAAAAAATGAGCTATTTATACCATTTTAACCATTTTTTTAACTTTACATAATCATTTAATCATTGCAAATGTTCTTAATCATTAATCATTAAGACTGAAACAGTTTCCCTAAAAAATCAATAGTTTCATTACCTAAAGAGTAAAATCCAATCAAAATTAATCAGAAGAAATTTCTTGGGCCATTTAGTCGTAAGTACTTTCTGTCGAAAGAATGTCACAGCTTTATCCAAATGGTTAAAATACTTTCTAAAGAAAGGACAGAAAACTGAAATGAATGAAAAACAAGAATTCTTCAGGTGAATTAATTTTATTCATCGTTTTACTGAGATAAAAAAATATAAGAATAAAATTATTTTTAGATAAATTGTTGCAGATGTTTGGGAAGCCGAGAGTTTTTATTTTTTTATTAGCCCACTATTTTTTACTTTAAATACTTCAAAAGGACTTCAAAATGTTACAAATTATAACTACTTCTATTATTTATTCTCCAACTGCAAGCAATAAATCCTGCTGCAAAATGTATGTTTTTTTTAAATAAGAATTTTCACACGAGCTCTTGAATATTACAAAAAAAGTAGTTTAAGAAATCTTTAAAAATTATTAATTTAAAAATAGCTAAATAGTTAATAACATGAAAATTCACCTAATTTTTCTTTAAAATATATATTAGTTGTAAAAAGAAAAGAACAATATATAGGCTCCAAATTTTTATTATAAATTGCCAAGATATGCAGAAATATATACGTACAATATTTAAATATAAACAACTTAACTTTTTGTACAATATTGCTTAACTTATTACAATAATATTGGTTTATAATGATTCGCTATATTATATTTATCTACAACAATTACTTTTATTTATTCATTATGTACAGCACATGTTTCTACACTCACACACATTGATATTTTAATTTAATTTAATAACTTGAAAATATTTTAATGTAGAGTGAAAAGTAAATAGTATTTCCAAATGTAATAGTATTTCTTTAATGTAATAGTAAATAGTATTCCTTTATCACATTCAAAGATGTGCATTTTATTTATTTCGAAAACACAATTTTTCATGATTTTCTTTTTAAATTCCTATTGACGACGGATCTCTTAATTTTCAACAATGATCAACTGAGCTGGCAACCCCCCCTCTCCTTCCCTGACTTCCAAAAGACACACCGGGAGAACGTTTGAGCCTCTACAAATTCGACGTTTATCGACCCTCTGTCGGTACTGCGTATCTTCAGGGTTACCGGGCTCGAACTCATGACAGGTCTGCTACGAGTCTGTTACTGCGATTAAGATTAAGTAGCAGATTGTGATTAAGCAAATTATTCCATAGAATAGTAACTGAGCAATAATATTGATTGCAAAACTTTATAGTCATTTAAAATATAATTTCTATTTTAAAACAGTCAGCTATATTTTATTTAAAATCCATCGTGTCGCAAGTTTCTTGTTTAATAATCAATGTATAATTCTTGCATAACCACACAAATGTATTTAATCTTCATTTCAAATGTATCACAAAATTCCAATCTAATTAGTTTATCTAATAATGCACACTGAATATAAAAATTCCTTTTTTTCTTCAAAAGAGTCATATTAATAATTTATGGTTCATATTTACTTCACTCCTGAATTTTTAAAAATTGAAATTAAACTCAGCAGATTGTCAGGTTTCTCTAAGCTACATTTAATACTTTTATAAACAGGATATTAAATAACTTAAAAAAAGACTGAAACCCTGAAACTAAAGTTCATCTGGAGCAGATCTACTTTCAACTTATTCCCATGCTTTACATCGTACCAAAAGTTGTATTTCTTCATACAAACATATACATTAAAAAACACATCACCTTGAAATGTATTTCAGATTCTTAAAGAAATCTTCACACACACACACACACACACACACACATATATATATATATATATATATATATATATATGCAAAAAATAAATTCCAATAACTTTTTTATTAAAAATTCGAAATTTTTCTCAAAATTTAAAGATAATCAGAAAAATTAGGCCGTTTTAAGATATTTAATATAAAATTACAATAAATAAATAAATATATATATATATATATATATATATATATATATATATATATATATTTAAAAAAATGATATTATTGCAACAATGTAAACTTTGCATAAACTTTTCTAAAGCAGTATTTTAAATCTAATACATAAAATAAAATGTGAATTGCATGGATTTAAATCACTTAAATGTCGAACAATAAAACATATTTTGCGTTGATTGAAACAGGAAAAGGCTTTGTTAGTTGTTACGTCTTTGAAAATATCGTAAAAATTGTAAATGCACATTTTGGCAGCACTTATTTTATTTAAACATTTTCATTTAAAAGTAATCATATTTCTAAGATTCACTACTCTATTTCTGTGTACAATTTAATTCTGAAACTATTTTTCATAACTGCTTCTATAATGAATCTGAATGGTACTCAACATGGACTTCGAGTAATATTTTTGTATCTTATCAAAATATTAGTTAACTTTGCAGGGAAATGAATGTAAAAATTTAACATCAAGAAGTTTTTAATTTTTTAAACTCAGTATATCGATAACCATCATTATGTTAATTCAAGCTTATTCCAATGAAGTTTGAGGCATATATAAATACAGATAATGAGTCCGCTAGTCATTTTTAACATTTTAACTTAACGTATTTTTTTTAAAAAGTAGTCTTTTTAATTCTAATATTTTCCTTTTTATCTTATAACGTGAAAAAAGGGGCATATCATTCATGTATATATATACTTTTTTTCAGTTTAATTCAACACGGTTAATATGATCATTTTTTGACCCTAAATGATATTTAAACGGTTTATCATTGTGATTGATTCACTATTTCAAGAAATAGTTGTGCTTCATCATTTAACTAAATCTTGTTTTTTTCTATACATTCATGGCACAATATCTCTGTCATACAAATTAAGTTAACTACATAAAATTTGTGTTTATAACGGAGTGAAGTTTAGATTTATTTTTAGGTTTATGATCTGATATATTTAAGAAATTCGTTAAATACTCAATATCAGTACACGTTTATAGCTTTAAATTTTTTTGTAACATTACATTTTTAACAAATTTCTGTGCATGCCGATTTTCTTATTCAAAAACAGGATCTTGGTTAAGTTTTTAAGTGTTCAATCCAGCTGCTGTCATTTATTTTTAGAACCATTAATATTTTAAAACTGTTCATTTTTAAGAACGCCACTTTTATTCCACTTTAAGAGGCCTGACTATTATTATTTTATTTTAATTCTTGACTAATCGTTTTTACTGCAAGATTAGAGAAAAATGCATACGAATATTCCTATTTTTTCATTCTATCTATCTATCAATGAAATGACTTTCATAAAAGTTTATTATGCTATGTTTACATTCGTAAGGTATAAAAAACATACATTTTGTTTAATTGAATTCTTACATAATTACTCTTTACATACTATTATTCTTACATACTCTTTAATTGCAAATTTTTCAAGTTTTTGAAAAAAATGCATCGTAAAGTTTCAATATTTCTGAGTACTTAGGTACCAAAATTGTGTTGATACTGTAAAAGATTCCGAAGTAATTGAGATATAAATAGTGAAATTTTAATTAAAATCCTATCTCTCTTTCTTATCTTTAACTTCATCTTTCGCAAAACAAAAAAAAAGTTTAGCTTCTGCGCATTATTTTTCAAAAACTATTTATGATATCAATTTGAAATTTTATACACGTGTTTAAAATAAGGCTGTTCATAACTTATGAATGAATTTTCAAAAAAAATTAACAGCATTTTTTATTTTAATTTATATTTATTTTTTTCTTAAAATTTTAAAAGTTTCGTTAAAATTGCATTATTTTTTCCTTTATATTTCTTAAAAGTGTGTATAACTTCAAAAGTAAACATTTTATACCAAATAAAATTAATTTAGTAAATTTTGATCAATTTTGTATTTCAGAATCCTGCGCGGTGTAAAATACTGATTTTCATATTTTTGAAAAAAATTCCACTTTTTATTTCTTCATAACTTTTAAAGTGTTTACTCAAATGCTCTGAAATTTTTAGAATTATTGCAAATATATATGATTATCATGTGGTAAACATTTCTTGTTGTTTTGTTTTATCTATGAGTTATAATGGTTTGAAGAAGGATGCTTTTTTTTCGAGTGCACGGATATCTGTTAAGAATCCTGTGAGGCCTTAAGGTATCCGGCTACGTTCGGAACCGCGGTTTTGTAAATCCGTATAAATGGATAATATTTATGTTATTTAGTATCATTTAGATTAGAAAACGTATATAAAATTGTTTTCAAAATATTATTACAAAAAAAATGTTTAAGTATAATATTTTGGCAAAAAAATGAACATAGAATAATCGATTTTCAAAATTTTCTCCTTTTATGAAAAATGCTTCTATAATAATAATACTTTGCCTATATATAGCTCAGATCTCTGTACAGAGTGTGAAATAGAATGTTTGAAGTATACAACTTAGAAATGGGTTTATTCATATTTTACTACAACAGAAAGTAGAAATTGTAAGATAAAAACGTCGATTATTATTGCAATTCGTAGTAACTCTGAAAATAATGTGAATTTTTCAAAAATTCTAGTTCAGACTCTCTGGAGAACTCTTTACTTTATATAAGCAAAATATTATTATTAAAGAAGCAATTTTTATAAAAGGGAACTTTGAAAAAATATTATTTTAAGTTAATTTTTTGCCAAAATATTGTATTTAAATAAGTTTTTTTGTCATAATGTTCTTAAAACTATTTGATACATGTATTCTAATCTAATTGACACTAAATATCACGAAAACTATCCATTTATGCGCTTTTTTTAAAATCACGATTCTGAAAGTAGTTGAATACCTTAAATTACTCCTGAAAAAAAATATTTCTTCTTTGTAAGAAAGGGATTTTCAGTAAAATATAACAGTGCGACCTCTAAAAAAAATATTTCACATAATGCAAAATCTTATAAAGCTTAAATGAGAAATCCTATGAACAAAAAGTAGAACTGTCTATCCATTTTAAAACCTTCTCAAATGGCAACAAAACTTACTCGAATCATTGGTTGTAAATTCTCACTCTGTTCTTTCTCTTCGTAATCGTTTTTCTTTTTTCCCTAAGCAAATAACGTGTTTCCTTTTCTTACTCTTCCCTTTCCCCTCTGGAAAAGAACTAGAAAAGAGCATATCTCTTACTTTCACGTCGAATCAAACCTTCTTACTGGAAAATCGCCCTATTGTGAAGAATTCTACTTCCACTTGACTCAATGCAGACTCTGCTCATGTCTGATAAGCACTTTTTATTGGTCTGTGAATCCTTTTTTTTTTGCCTTAAAACAGTTTCAGATCTTTGCTGTGGTTTTAAGAAAGAAGCGTATATTGTTTCGTGAAAAATATCAAAGAAAAAGTGAATTAAAAATAATTGGAAGTCTTTTGCACTAAGCATCCAGTGTAGACTTCAATATTTTAAGAATCTTTATGAAATATCTTTCAGAAAATTGAATTTGTAATTGCCTGTAAATTAGCTTACCTACATCAAAGTATTATTCTACGAAATATATTTTTTACATTTATAAAAAAAATATGTAAGTCATTTAGTTTTGATCAAAAATTGATGGATATAACAAATATATAAAGTTCCATGATCCAAGGCATATGCTCTGTATGTGTGTGCCTTAAAATCATTTATGCAATGCTATTTTTTTACAAAAATAACACATAGTTTATGGTCATAAACTACTTTCCATTGGAAAAAAATGATAAAAAGTGTTCCCAATTATTTTAGGCATGCATGTTACATACATAAAGAAGATTACTGTAATAAATTTTTATGCAGCATTTTGATTCATATTGTAGTTATTAGGTAAGTGTTTTATTTGACAGAGGTTATTATAAAAATATATTTTGTGAGCTTCTTAAAATCTTTATGGAGAAATTATTGTGAATATTTTTTCTACATGAATGGAAAAACTATTATACGACAGTATTTGAGTATTGAAATTTTTCTTAGTTCTCAAATAGAGTCTTCAAAAGAAAGAACTAAATTTGTCAATTATATATATATATATATATATATATATATATATATATATATATATATATATATATATATATATATATATATATAAGATGCATCAACATTAAATGTGTTTAAAAGGATGCATGGAGTTAAAATTTATTTCCCCACATAAATTATTTGAACACGTTTTGGAGAATATTTGCATTTGTTTCAGATAAATTACTATAACTCTGCGCATTTTTTTTCCTGATACTACCTGTCTGACAATATCAAAACACGGCCTATGATATCCATCGCAGCAAAAAGCTGGTTTGCTACGCCTGTCGTTAACCGGGGTTTTGAGCACCATACAAGTGACAGGTGTTTTTTTTTTGTTCAGCCCCACCCCAATTTAGAGTGCCAACACTTTGGGAGTGGTCAGGCGCATCCTACCTCAGTTTCCCTTCAAATCTTCTAAGCAAAAGGACTTTCGGCTGGATGGGTATTTAGAGTACCCCCAAACCGCAAAGGCACTAAACGTTTTCGAACATCCTTGACTTCCCCGGGAAACTAACCCAGGCCCTACGACTCAGCTGTCAGCGTCCTGAGCCACTACATTGGAAGAGTGACATTCTACTTCTGATTAATAATATAATTATATCATTTACAAAATATTGCATTAAATACAAAAATGAAAAATAACAAGAAAAAAAGATGCAATGATGGTAAAATATGGATTAATAATTTTCAAGGATATAATTTTTGGTAACAGACATAAAGCAGCCTTTAAAAGAAGTCAACCCCGGATGGGTGTCATAGTTGGTTTCTAGAAGGCCAGCCTTTAAAAGAAGTCAACACCGGATGGGTAACATAGTTGGTTTCTAGTTGACAAGCCTTTAAAAGAAGTCAACACCGGATGGGTGACATAGTTGGTTTCTAGTTGGCCAGCCTTTAAAAGAATTCAACACCGGATGGGTCACATAGTTGGTTTCTAGTTGGCCAGCCTTTAAAAGAAGTCAACCCCGGATGGGTGACATAGTTCGTTTCTAGCTGGCCTTCTGTACCCAAGGTTGCGGCTACAATCCCGGCCCAAGTCGGTGGATTTTCCTGATACCGAAAATCGACAGTGGGCATGTCGTATAATTTTTCGATATGAAAAAGATCTCTTCAGTGTAAGTTTTTATTGGATGCTCTGGGCTAAATTAAATTCCTAAGTGCAAATTTAGCTCAGAGTCTTTTTTAACTAGGCAGAGCCCGGGTGTCTCCCTCTGGAGAAGAAAATTGGCTTCAAAATTACTTGCGTAGTTTGTATCGCCTAAATGGGGCCGCACGAAAAATATACCAGCTCCTGGGGAATGCACCAGGTCTGCAAAGGTGGGAATACCAATATGCAGCCCCATTACAGAAAAAAAATTACTCAAATCAAGGTAAAAGTACAAATGATTCTTGAGGCAATTTAAACAATGACAACAATACATTGTTTTTAAAGTTCGCATTCAAATTATTAGAAAAATACATCCACTATCCAATTTCTTATTTATTTCTCTTGCTAGAGTGTATTTCGTTTAGATAAATAACATCATATTGAAATGAAGGTAATGTTTGTATGCATCAAATGTTTCTCAGTTATTGCTCTGTATGCTTATTCATGCGGACACAAAAATATCAAATGTAGTCTTCATAATCTTAGTTTAAAGGAAAAAAAAATACTTCGTTATTCAAAATTCTTTTATGACTGAGGCAAAATTCTTTTTTTAATCTCTTATTTATACGATCTATAACTATATATTACACCTATCTAGGTATATGATTGTTAAAACTTTTATAACCCTTGTATTTTATATTTAGAACTTAAAAGTTCCTAAAATGTTTTGGGGAAGAATTTGATTTAAATCAATACCGATCTATTTCGAAATAATTCAATATCATATTATCCAGATAAATGCTTGATTTTTTATGATTGTTTTTGTTATTTAATACAATAAGATAAGAAATACCTACTTTATATAATATCCATTATAAATTTACTTCTTTCCACAAAAACATATTCATGGTTCGTCTTTAAATTTATGTGTTTTAGATGTTTTCAATGTTTAATGCTGCAGTTAAAGGTTAATCAAGAAATAAGTTATTTAAAACATCAGCGATTTGCTATAAACCCTTATGTCCCAAATTATGAGTGTTTCAAAGTAAAGTAACAGCTCCTAAATATTTTGGATTGCATTATAAAAACACGTTAGAATATGTATATAAGAAAAAAAGCACAATTTAAAAATATATATCGTTAAAAAGAGCTAATACATTATAGTGGTACTTTAGCGAATCAACGGTACTTTAATACCGTAAATTCGTTAATATTGGAAATGTTTTATAGCTTTCAAATAAAGAAACTGTATAAAATTTCATACATCGTGTTAATGCCACACAAGATACATATACAAAGTGTTTTTTCCAGGTATAGAAGTTTAAATTGGCATTACTTTCCAAGATGGCGACCGATTTAACAGCTGTCAAGTGATTTATTCTCAGTTTGGTTTGACAATTCATCAAAACGATCGTCAAGCAAGGCGCAGATTCGTCGAATGGGCCCAAAACGAGATTGCCGTTGTTCCCGATTTTCATAAGCGAATTTTGTTTAGCGAGGAAGCGCACTTCTGGTTGAATGGCTACGTCAACAAACAAAACTGCCGCATTTGGAGTGAAGCTAATCCACAAGTGTATGTCGAAACACCGTTACATCTAGAAAAACTGACTGTTTGGTGCGCTTTATGGGCTGGTGGAATCATTGGTCCGTACTTCTTCACAAACGATTAAAGCCACGACGTTACAGTCAATGGTGATCGGTATAGAGCCATGATTACTAACTTTTTCATTCCTGAATTTAACAATCATGATATCCAGGAGCTGTGGTTCCAACAAGACGGCGCAAGATGTCACACAGCTCTTGTCACAATCGATTTATTGAAAGACACGTTGGGTGACCGCCTAATTTCACGGTTTGGACCTGTGAATTGGCCTCCAAGATCTTGTGATTTAACACCGCTAGACTATTTTCTGTGGGGCTATGTAAAGTCATTGGTCTATGCGGATAGGCAAGAAACACTTGACTATTTGGAAGACAACATTCACCATGTCATTGTCGAAATACGGCTACAAATGTTGGAAAAAATTATCGAAAATTGGACGTCCAGATTGTACTACATCCGAGCCAGCCGTGGCAGTCCTATGCCAGAAATCATATTTAAAATGTAATGCCACAAGATTATCTTTTTAATAAAAAAAATTCATGTCAATCGAATAATGCATCGTTGTTTTATTGCAATGTAAATTCTATACCTCTAAAAAAAACACCCTTTACCTGTTGACGAATAAAAACGTGAGAACACTTTTTTTTTTCATCCAAGTATAAAAATACATAGCGCACTTTTCATTTTCGGTATAGATTTTTCGGTGTAGATTTCATCACCCAGTATAGATATATCTGCTCACACTTTACTACGTCCTTTACTTTCCACTACAGTCTTAGGAGTGGCCACGGTAGCCCAGCGGTCAAAGTACCGAACTCGTGGTTCAAATGTCGTGAGCTCGAACCTAGTTGCTTCTAAAGATCTACCGTGCAGAGTTGGCCGACTCACTTTAAATAAGTCGAGGCTCGAACGTCCTTCCGTTGGTGTGGAATTTATGAGAGAGGAGTGCCAGCTCAGGTGTCATCCTCGTTACTTGACCATTTTTCAAAAGTATGTGATCCGGTGCCATCAAGAACCTCGTTCAGCTGAATAGCACGACTTTAATATTCATTCATGCACTCCATAGGAAGACTTTTGAAGAGTGACGAAGCACCTGTTGTCAGCCTGCAAGATCTAAACATACCTGAAATAAGAAAAGAAATATTCAAATGACAGAAAACCAAAACGCAGATTATGAAAATAGCCAGATAATTGTTCCACGCACAAAACATGTTCAATGATTATTTCGCATTACGCAAAGATATAAATAAGTATATGAATATAAATTAAAATCAAGTACTCATCAATTTATTTTTGAAAAAAATATATTAGCAAAACTATTATTTTCGATTATATTAAGCGAAAAGTACACACAATAGCTTTATAGACGCGATAGCGTTTTTAAAAGGTTAAAACTAAATGCTCAACAATACTTTGAAGAAGCACTTAAAAAAGTTTTTAAAAATGAAGTAAAATAATTATTTATTATTAAATGATGTGATTAGAGTTTACATACCACAATATTTCTCAAGGTTATTAAAATAAGTAAAGGAACAACCAGGGATTATCTTATTGATTCTGAGATATTTTACTCAAAAGTTTTTGCCATATTTTGCACAAAAAGAATGCAATTAAATTGAGATAAAAAAAAACGGGAATTTCTTCTCAACAGCTTTCAGTTTCATTAAACCACTAATATCCTCATTAAATGACAGATAGAAACATTTACGTATCATTCTTAAATGTACCATTAGTAATAAATAAATGTAATATTTTTAATAGTAATATGATTCTATCGGAATTTTAAGTACCACTCAGACGCAGTAAATTAAGCTCTGTAAGTATATTTGTATCATTTTTTACAGACATTTTTGTCTTGCACTAATATTTATTCTTTTCAAGAAACATTTCATTTTTTATATATAAAAAGTATTTTGAATAAATTACAATTTTATTAATAAATATTTGCTTCCTTGAAACAAGTACAAACACAATACCTTAAAATATTACTAGACATAAAGCCTCCACTTTTACTGATATGCAGCTTTAATTGGTTATATGCCAGCATTAATCTACTTATTAGCATATAAAAGGAATTAGTTTAGCTTTGTATGGCTAATTAAAACAGGTAATACAACCATCTAGTATTGAAATCCATTTTGTAAAGGTCTCTAACAACTTCATTCTACACAACTTTGACCATCTTCAAATCATACAATCAGAGTAATTCCTCTCGCAATGAATTCTATTCCAAAGACCTTCCAGTATGCACATCACCAAAGGTCCTAAGAAGCTCATTGTCATTCCGGAATAGGCTGATTGTCTGTCTTGCAATAATGTCACTTCTAAATGAGGAAATCCATCACACTTCTCGCATTCCTGTTCACGACGAGTCCGGTTTCAAATTGAGTATGATGACTGCAATTTATCTCAGCAGTCCAATATTTATCCACCCACAGACTCCCTCTCAATCACTCTCTCTATTTCAGGACAAGGCAAGTTCTTACAATATCTAAAAGTTCCATTGTGATAGTTTATTTATTTCCATATATGATACGCGAAAATAACGTTTTATTTTCTTGTGACATGTTATTCATTGTAATGAAATTCAGAGTACATATACTGTGAAAATAAATGTAATCTTTTGTACTATGATGTGTATTCCATGATATATAATTTTAACTGCGGCTAGAGGATTTAGTTTCACATTTTACTTAGTTAGAAATTAAATATCTGAGAGAGATACAAGAATAGCAAGAATAATGAAAAGCATTATTTTTGTATCACATTTATTCTACTAATTTATACGGACAAAAGTAAATTTTTGTTGGATTTCTTCCTTTTTCTCTTTTATTACTTAAATAATATTTATGTTCTTTACTTCACTTATTTCATTTATTGCTTTATACGTTTGTTTTAATTTGAAAAGTGTTCTATACTTAGCTGCATTCATTTTAAGTATTTCTGACTGTCAATTAACTTAGTAATAATCATTCTCTTTTATATTAATAAAAGTAATTAAAGTATAATTTTAATTGAATATTATCACTAAAAATAAATTACATTTGCGACTTGTCAAAGCTTTAGTGGATTATTACCTATCGTATGGTTAGCTCAAAATGTTAGGCGCATCTTTTGTAATTATAATATATCTTCTTAACCCTTATTTTGTATATTTTTCGTAGATTAATAACTAATTTTTCTTTAAAAAGTATGGTTGTATTATTTTTTCTAGGTAAAATAAATGTTTAGCAATATATTAAAAAGTGAAGGTGAAAAGTTACAATCTTCATTTTAAAATTAGATTTCTTTTAGAATTCTAAAATATATTTATATAATCTGTACTTCTCTTTAAACGTTCATTCTTCATTTGGTAAGTGCCTAATTAAAGATCTCATAGCATTCAAATGATCTTTCTCTGTTCCCATTAGACGTACTGTTACTCCTAACCATGATCGAAAAAGATCCACAAGCTACCCTATGAATCTTCATCTATTTTTACCTTCCTTTTCATCAATCAATATGTACTTTTTTTCCAAATTTCCTTTGCATATATAAGTATCTGTTTAAAATTGTCAAATTTTTGTACACTAGTGTACGAAATGGTAACATTTTGAAACGTTCAGGAGAACTGAAAAAATTTATTCCACAAATAAACAACATTGTTTAAAAAATAAGGGTACATGCGTAATAGCGTCACCACAGCAAAATCGACGCCACGCGAGTCGTATCTTGATTTAAATGTAACAAAGATTCTATCATGTTTTACATGAAAAAAATACCAATCACACCCAGGTGCAGGTGGCTAATTTGGCTGAGATGACGCTAATAAGTAAGTAACAAATTAAGTAATAGAATGAAAAAAGTAAGTGAGCAAAATTGAGAATTGAAACTCTATATCGGGTCAAGCTTCTACGTGTTGTTGTTGTATTTCTTTAAGATAAAACACATAACCAACCATATTTTGTTTGAACTTAAGACATGTAATACCGTTTTTATCTGTGCCCCAAATCCATCTACATGAACTGCTGAACGAGTTTCATGATTCAGATTCGAACCGATGAAAACCCAGATAGGATTAAATGATGATACATACGACAAATAAGCAGGCTAAAGAAGAAGCTCCATCGATTGAGTTTTAAAAACCTTGAATATTGCTAGCACTATGAATACAAAAAGAGTTTTTAAGAAAAATGAGCTTTTGAGATTCATTTTTCATTTATTATCAACAAAATATCCATGCAAACACGTAAAAACTTAACAAGTGCTAAAAAATTGTATTAACCCGGCATTCCTCGTGCGAAAAAAATGAACACAATTTCACGAACAGTATATTCCATACCCAGTGGTGTTCATATTGTTTTTTTACCGTAAAGGTATACAAAGATGAAAAAGGAAGAAAAGTAGAATATATATGTTTATTACACTTTTCACACGCAAATTCAGTTTTTCTGCTCTTTTTATTAGGGCATTATTTATACACTTCTTTAGTCTTCTTTGCGAGTGTGTTTGATGTTTTTATAGGATATTATTTTTTTTATTTTGTAGAAGCATTCTATCTCCTTAATAGTTTCTGCATTCTTTACATTCTTCTGTAAATCGAAACACCTCAGAAATCAGCGTCTATTTTTAGTAGGTGGGTAAAAAAATAGGTGGTAGGTGGGTACTTAAAAAATTAATTTGCGCATTTATCATCGCAACGTTCAACAACACACAAAATATATATATTGGTTACAGGCTAACGATTACATTTTCTAGTCATTGAATATGGTGTGGTCATTTTATCAATGACGATAATTTCTCTCTCAGAAATTAAGGAAGATATTATTTCAGATATTAACCAAACCCCTGATGTGGATGGTACTGCAGATGAATCCAATGTATCACCACTATGTATTGTTGAAAGTAGAAGGCAATTTCAATTTTTAGGGGGTGTTAATGAAGCAATTGTTGTATATTTTTTAAAACTAAAAATATAGAAGTAAACTTCTCTATTATTTAAATTAAAAAATGAACGTGGGAATTTCTTTTTGGATTTCTCATTTTGTTCCAGCAATAGTTGTTTTTTAGTTTCAAAAGTTCCCCTGAAACCTGATAAGATGCGCACCAGTTTTCTCCTTTAAAATTACGCGCTTCTCCAATGTTTTTGTGTCACTACAAATGAAGCATTTTTTTTTTCAACAGCATCTGCTCTTCTAAATCTGGATTGATTTCAGAGGAGGAATTAGACTAGCTATTATACTCTTCCTCATTTGATTTTTCGCCACAAATAGACTTTCTTGATCCAAAATTCTGTTGTACTACGTCTATTAAATACTGTGAATATATTAAATTACACTCATAAATATCACATTTCTTCATCATAACTACAATAATGCGCCATAACATAAGAAAGATATAAGGCGTGCCCATGCATTCAGAACTGTAACGGCACTTCACGCGCAGGGTATGACATACCAGAAGAGGTGGTATCTAAAATTATATATTTGGAAATCGCCTATAAGCTAAAGCCCCTCAAAGGATATTACCTTAAAGTCATCTACAGGAAAAACTATCCATTTTCCGAAAAAAAGGTTTAGAAGGGACGTTCAAAAATGTTAGAGGATGGGTATGACATTTCTTGTGTGAGAAGTGCCGGGTTAAATAATTTTCTCAGGGAAAACTGAAAGGAATAAAAAAAATAACTAATTTATGCCTAAGAACAATATATGCTCAGTTTAAGCCTCTAAGGATATATATGTATGAATGTCAAATTATATGCCAAAATAGAGATAAAATTACGTCTAAATAAAAAAAGGGGGAAATAAAAGTTAAATTACGAAAGCACAATTCCCAAATATAAACCAAAACCTCTTAATTGTCGTCAAATTCTTAATAATTTCATTCTACTTCAAGCATTTCTTTATGTCTGGTTTTGTATAATTGATCATAATATTTCAATATTGATGAAAACATTTCTTAATGTTTTAGTATGTTTATTTTTTACTTCAATGCAATTTATGTCTTTCATTTATCACTGTTATAATGCAATATTAAAAATGAAGTATATTATTGCTAAAACTAGGGATTTAAAAATGTTTAATTGGTAAGAAGATTGTAAATACTCATAGACTGTAACATTTAAAAAAACACATGAACTACAAAAATTCATCTTTTTTAAAATTACATCATTAATCAGATATAATAATTAAACAGAAGTTTCTGTAGCCTAATTTATGTATGGATTTGTATGACATCCCTTTAATATTTTATCCAGTAATTTCTGGAATTGATTGTAAAACAAATGTATAATGAATTATTTAAATAAACATTAAAATTTCAAAATACGTAAAGAGAAAAGTGTTCAAGTGACTTTCCACAAAACCTATTTTTAAAATCATATAATATTTAAATTTATAATAATGTATGATGCAAATCAAAGATTTATCTACTTCAGTATCATAATTTGTGATTAGTTTTCTCTGGGAAATAGGCAAATCATTTTATAGTCTGTACATTAAAGGATTATGGGCTTTCGTGGATAAACATTCGTTCATTTGATATGAAGCACAAAATATATGGTTATTAAAGCTGTAGACAATGAAGTAAACTACTTTCCTTCTCTAACTTTGAATATGTATTTAACATTAGCTGTTTTATTCATTTTGTTGCATCTAAGTAGCAAATATTTCATAAGGAATCCTTTCAAACATTTTATACTTGTTTAATTTCTGAATTAATGTATTGCTGATCCATTAGAGAATGATAGTTTAATTATCAAAGTGAAGAATTCTACATAACTTCTACTTGCTTACTGAGTTAAGCAGGGTGATTCATATAATCATTTGTTTAAATTTCAGAAAATATTCAAGATTGATTTTTACGCTTGGAAAAAAATGCCAAAAAAACATGCATTATTATTTTTTTTCTTTCTTTTTTTTGTATTTTTTGTATTAACCATGTGGATATTTGAAATAGCTTTTCACACATTGTGTTATAACATGGTTTGTACTAATAGTATATTACTGAGAAAAAAAATTATAAAGTAAAATTTGTCTGATTGATATTGAAAAAGGGCTTGCGTTTTACACTTTATCATAAAAGAACTATTCAAACATACATTTCTTAAAAATATTAAAAAAAGCAATTTTCATTTTAATTAATTATAAATAATTTTCTAAGCTACAATTTATATGTTTTACACTGTAACAAAATATTCGCTTGCTTCATTTTATGTAAAACACCACAATTGTTCACCTAACTGACATTAATGGATGTAAGCTATCAAATGACAAGTGGAGTAAAAAGTCATTGTTTTTTTTGTAATATATGGTAGCAGTACAAATTCTGAAATACATGAATCATTTGATATGTCATTGATAACAGGCAGTTTAGGCTTTACTGTAAAGAACAAATTGAGTGATTTCGCTTAGAGATTTGTCGGCAAATTGATCATGAAAGAACACACTGATTACTTTCGGCATATTTTACTTTTTTTTCTTCCGTAAAGAAAACAATTGGTTAAAATTTGCATTGACAATGCTCTACAAAAACGTCAATGCTAAAATTTGTTCAAGAAACTCTGAGCTTGTGATTTTGATTTGAAAGATGCTCCACGATCAGGAAGGCATATCGAGATTGATGATGACAAAATAAAGGCATTCGCTTCTGAAACCCACAATACACGACACGAGAAATTGCAGTGACATTGAAAATCATTCAAAGAAGTGTTCATTCAAGCCTAAAAGGAAATTTAGGATACGCCTTAATCAAGCTGTATATTAAAGTTCCTCATGAATTCAAAACAATTCATTTGAAGACAATCTAAAAATAAGCTTCTGATATACTCTCAAGGAATACGAAGAAATCGATGGTTTTCTTTAATGAATGATAACTGGCGTTGTGGATTGGATTGTTTAAAACAGGGGTGTCCAACATGCGGCTGGTCGACACTTTTTTATAAAAAAATAAAATAAATATCAGGTTTTTAAAGTTTTTTTTTTTATTTAGAAAATTTATTTGAGGGGAATAGTGTATATAACATATATATATATATATATATATATATATATATATATATATATATATATATGTGTGTGTGTGTGTGTGTGTGTGTTTTGCATTATGTTATGAATATCATTTACTATGGATGGTACATGATTCTGTGTGTGTGTGCGAATTTCATTTATCTTCATCTGTTTGGAATGCCCCCAAAATAGATGCAATATTGACAGGGCAATCAAATGTCAGAAATGTGTAATGAAAGATCAATTCAAAAGGAATACGAAATTTGAGAGAAAAAGACAACACACACTGTAGAATTTTAAATATTATTTGATCATTGCATTATTATATTTTATAATTTTTTTTGATTATCTATGTCGGTATACGTGGAAAATAATGAAAACAATAATAATAAATCGTTATGTCTTAATTTTTCACTCTAATAATTTTTTTTTGTTTCCAAATCTTATATAAAAGTACATATTTTTATGAGTCTCCCGCGAGATTATGTTTTCCCGAAGTGGCCCGCAAGGTCATTTGGGTCGGATACCCCTCGTTTAAAACAATGTGGTGCATCAACGGATTTGATCTCGAAATGATGATCCGCTGTCAGACTTCATGAGATTAAACCATTGGAGGAGCTCAACAAACTGAACGGTTGGAAGTGATTAGAACATTCGCTATTCGGTATGTCGTTATGAGTGAGTAATGTATAATTAGATAACTATATGGATAAGCATTAATCTTCTTATTTCCAATAGCTATGAAACTCAAAAAATGTATTATAGAGAGAATATTCTTGGGCCTTTTTAATGTATGTAAGAAAATAATTATGGGAAAAATTTAAAAGTAAAAATATTGCATCTTTGGTGTCCGAAAAGAGCGATCAGAATACGATACACTCAGGCAGTTGGTAGACGAATTAATGCTGAGAAATGTAGATTATTCACAGTCAAGGCAATCATTTTCGGAATTGTAGGGCATCATTTGTGAATGGATTGTTGTCAAAAGAGAGAATAGTTTATTCTAAATATTGGTTATACTTCCAAAAACATCAAATTTGGATTTGTCATGAACGTTTAGTTCTATAACGTTAAAGAATAGAAATATGCTTTTAAGAATTTGAAGAACACTTTTTTATTCCATTAGTCTTAGCTGCGCTAACATCAAACGTTTGCAACTAGTCTGATGACGAAATGTGGACTGTTGCCAACTTGTGAAATGCAGAAAGTTACAAAGAAATTGCTTCCAGATTTACAAATATAAATGAAAATATAGGTAGTTTACATAATATTCTAAATATGGTAAATTACAAATGCCTAAATATAAAATTATAAAATTTATTATAAAAATTGGTTATTTTTCAAATTATAATGTTCTATAACTTTGTTACATTTTTTGTTTGTTGAGTTGAATAATACTTGTCTCTACAGACTAAACAACATAAAAACTATACGATCACGACGTCAAACGTTTGGATTCCTTTGGATTCCTGAATTGTAATAAGTTTTCATATAATGTTTCAGATAAAAAGTCACAACTGAATCTAAATAAATATAATTATGGTATCTCCTAAAACTGCCCTTAAAAAGAAGTCGTATTGTGTCTTTACGACCAAAATTAATGGAATAATGGTTTTACTGTCAGAAAACATCGCGTAGTATCAAGTTAGTTACATAGATTCCAGTGTACGCACGTGGCTATGCGTCAAAATGCCAAATATCTAAAAAAATATTGATATTTGGAATTTTAAATTTGATAAATATATATATATATATATATATATATATATATATATGATTGTCTAAATTGCATAAGTTGCAATTCTAATAATTGCACTTTATACTGTTTTTCAGAGAAAAAAAAATGCAGCAACCCTTTATCTTCAATTTAACCTGTTCAGGACCATGATCATACATATGTGATCACGTGTTTCTTCCTCCAGGGCTCACGATATCATATCTGTGACTACTCTTTCCCTGATCTGAGGCCCATGATCACACCGGTGTGATTTATGTTTGGAACGTTTATATATTATTTTTTACAAGTCACTAGATGCGCTTGAAGTCCATTTTTTTGCGAATAATGTTTTACAAAACTTTCAAATTCAATAGGTGATTTCGGATACGGGTTATTTATGAATTTAATCAACTATGCATGTTTTGCTCTATCGAGAGTATCGGACATTTAAGGGTTCATCACCTATTGTGCTCTGAATTTATGTTTATATTTTGACTGGAATGGAAAAAATATGGAAAACATTAGTTTATTGGGAATCAGGCTTTAATAGTAACATTTTCAGTGTTTATATTTTTTTTTGGTTCGTATTTACAACAATAATTTTTATTCTCAAAAAGATTTGAAAAGCAAATATTCATAAAACAAGGACTATGGCTCATTTTTAATTCAGTATGAAAAAAACGATTCTTTTTTGTTGCTATCATGACCAGACATTCCATAACCATAAGAACAAAAATCTAATTTGATAATTAAAGTTATGAGCAATAAAATGGTTAATTAAAAATAAAATATATATATCAGATGTTAATTAAAATATTTGTATCAGTTAAAGTCACAACAAATTTGTGAGTAAATTTATCGTTTGTAATTTGCCAGATAGAATTTTGTAAGTTTTGCATCTATTTTATTTTAAATATCACTGCAAAAAGAGCGAAAAAAGTACTTTTTTAGTATTAAATAAAACATTTTCTTTAAAGTTCGCATTTTTTTTAAATATAGCAAACCTTTTTAAACTGTATATTCAGATATCATCAATGATAGTTAATTGTAAACTTTAGGGAATTTAAATGCATTAATTATTTTATATGAATTTTTAAATAAAATTAGGCTTAGCAGTGACATTAGCCCAGTCCCGTAAGTGCGTATACTCTCAGAAAGTGTGGGTCTGGGAAAACGTTTTTTCACCTTTCGCTGGTCTTGAAGGGGTTTTAACACGCAAAATAATAGATTACTTTATTTTTCAGTAATAAAACGATAGCATTTACTGAAAAAGAAAAACAAAACCAAACAATTGTTTTTTTTTCATTTATTGGATTGCTCCATAGTTTTTGGACGCAATTTACATAAGTTACTTCCACTGATCATTCTAACCGATACAGTAGGTACAGTAGGGATGCATTAACCAACCATTCCTATAATGTGAAATGGGGAGAGGACCACACACTACATAAATTCCAGCTTGGGCACTAGGAAAATTTAAGGATGTGATGATGCAGCGAGTCATGTAAGTCGTGATTCAGCACGATTTTTGTCTTGGACATTCGGCGGCTGCAAAAGTAGAAATGTCAACAAAGCATGGGGTGTGGAGCACAACAAATGAGTGGTCAGTTATTAGATTGTTTGCCATGTTTCGTAAAGGCGATATGGATATTAACCATAAATCTGAAGCCAGTCGCCCAATGAGGTGTAATGTGGACTATTTATGGCAGAACGATAAGACCCGATCAGCATCAATAGCCTGCCAGCTAGGATACGATATCTGTGAAGAGAAACAGTCAATCTCCCATCAATTGTCGGCCATAGGTATGATGAAAATGCTCAAAACATTTGTACCACATGCACTAATGGAGGAGCAACATTTACTGCTCCTGGAGACATGTAAATCTCCAAAACAACTGCGAGACTAGAGATCCCTTCTTGCATCTATCCTGACTGTGTTTGAAAACGTTGTGTTGTATGACAATTGCAAGCGCAAAGCACAGAGGTGGCATAACAGTGAACTGATCCCCAAAACAAATCACCACTCACAAAAAATTATCGTCTCTGTTTGGTAGACAGCCAAGACCATGATCCATTATGATTTCCTCACGAGAGGAGAAACTATTAATACGAGCGATTACCATCGTCATTTAAATGAATGCTACAAGATACTTGCATCATCAACTATCACTGATCAATAAGTCAGGTTCGATTATCTTGTGTGTGAGAGAGTTCAACCCCATGTCACAGTTGTCAGCCTTAAAAAAACAGGAGTATCTGTCGCACCCACCTTATTCTTCAGAACTGACTCCGACTAATTATCCCATGTTTTGCCAATTGAAATGGTGTGAGGGTGACAAACAGTTCGAGAACCAGGATATGTTAATTCAGGAGGTTCATGACGTATATGAACAATGTGACGCCGAATTCTGATAGAATAGAACTATTTTGCTGAAATATAGTTGGACGAAGTGTATATATGCTGAAAGTAGCTACTTTGCTGAAAAAAATTCATAGTTTTCTCGGTAACTTTTGTTTTATTTCGTGTTTCATTTTGGTTAAAAATTATGGAACAACCTGATAAAAACAATGTTAAAGATAAGAAAATGAGTAATATATATTTATTCATCGAGTAAAACTTTCAATATCCATGCCAAAAAAGTTTCTTAATTCTTAAGTTATTTTACAGTTTATAAGAAAGAATAAACTGTAGATATAGGGACTCCTTTAATATTGTCTTAGAAAGTGAAGTGTTTCCCAGGAAATAGGTTTTCAGTTCTTTTCTGAGTGAAAAAATAAGTAAGATAAATGCATTGTAAGAGATAAACGCAAGCAGATGTGAAAAACGATTGTGTCTCCCAAAGGAGAAAGATTCTCACCATTATTTAGGTATACATTGCTGTATATCTAAATGCAAAGCAATTTAGATATTTTTGTATACAAAACTGAGATATATTTGAAAGTATTGTCCCTGAAGGGAATCATTCACGTACATGTGTCTTATGTATTTTGATTCCAACAAGATAAATTCCAGGTAATAAAGAAGTGTTCAATTTTAAACAATTCCTAATACTTATGTTTGTACAGCCTATGTGAAAATAATGCTACTTCGATCTATTTTACCGTACCCTTTATTTAGAATTATCATTTTTTTAAAAAATGTATTTGAAATGAAGTCTAGAAAAATGTTATCCCATTCCTTAATGAGTTTGAGAGAATTTTCGAGACTTCAGTTAATTTCAATGCTTAAAAATG
Organism: Trichonephila clavipes; assembly: GCA_019973935.1. Lineage (NCBI taxonomy): Eukaryota > Metazoa > Arthropoda > Arachnida > Araneae > Nephilidae > Trichonephila > Trichonephila clavipes. The sequence goes on along the minus strand of BMAU01019734.1, from coordinate 208,504 downwards.
ATACTTGTTAATTTAAGTTTTGCAGTAGTTCCTTGTTTATTATGGGGGAAAACATATAATTGTATTTAAAGAAATAAGGAAGTATGTTTCATGGATGATACTGATGTTTTTCTGGCGTGACAAATACTTATATATAAAATCTCTCGCAGAACAGTAGTGCAATATAGGACCCCTTAGTGCAATGGTTCTAAAACTTTCACTACTGGCGACCCAATTTCCAATCATAATTTTTACCCCCTCCCCCAAATAATAATGTATTGAATGCAATAATAATGCATTTTTGGTGCTAAAGCTATAGTACGATCAAAAAATAAACAGTACACATTAACAAGAAAAGTATTAAATTTTGTATATGTTACTTTTAAGTAATCTATATTTATTTATTTTTTTTTTACTTTTAGTTCGATTTACTATAAAAGCGTGTTTTTTAGTTTGTTTTTAAACTATAACTTATTTTATAATTATTTGTACTATACACGATAAAAATCACAATTCCAATGAGAAATTTAAATAAGAGAAATATACTTTTCAAGGACTTTTCAATTTTTCTTTGATAATTTGAGAAAAAATCCAATAAAATAAAGAAAATGTTATAAATGTGCGTGTCCTTAATGAAGGACATAAATCACAGACAATTTTCGCTAACAATACAGGAACGTTATTTCCAGCAAAACTGTCATATTTTCTTGACGTTATTGTAGTTTTGCTGTCATTTGGTGATCTACAAATAGCATTTAGAACTTTTTCTTCCTTCTGTCTTTCTGAAAGTGCTACACTTATGGCTTCATAGTTTTCTTCATAGATTTGTTTAAGCTACATTTGAAAATTTCAAATCACGTCAAACGTTTTATGCCTGTCGCTTTTCTTATATTTATTTTCACTATCTTGATTAATATGCATTTTTCCAGTAGCTTCTTCAATTCCTTGATCAGTTTCTACTCCCTTCAATAGAGATCACAGATGCCCATTTTTTATATTCTTCTCATTTACATTTATAAAGCACAATACGTTGTACAACAAAGCAATCAAAACGTCAAAATTGTTCAGGGAGGAAAGTGTAGCATGTTCTTAGAAAATAGGTTTGAACAAAAGTGGTAACGCAGGGAACTCGATCAAAATTAGTAACTTGATTGTAAGGAAACGTTTGCCACTCTCAAAAAAGAGGCATATTTGCGACAAATTCATTTTGTTCCCATTAAGACTGTCTAATATGATGATATTGTCAAGGTCACTGTTAACAAATAAAGATGTTTCACAGAATTAACGATTTCGTGAGACTGGGATGATTATGCGTCTCATGTGGCCGTTCACCTTTTAAAAGTGTATTTAATAAAAATAAAAATATCGATGTCAGTTCAAAAAATATTTGTGTAAAACATTTTTCATTATGCATGATATGTTTCAGAATACTCATAAAATACATCTTGGCCAAATAATCATTCAAAGATCTCAATATGCTTATCCATATATCATAAAATTAATGCACATGGAAAAAAGCAACAGAAAAATAATATTTACAACTTTTTTCTAAAAGAAACAGAGACGGAGTGAAACTTACCAGTAAGTTTGAAGGTCAAATATATGATAATCAAAGGTAGTCTTTTAGGGGTTAACAGAAGCGTAATAAAAAAAACTCTCATCTTTGGATTACAGTAAAGGAAACAAAATGTATTTTTTATTTGGTTATATGATCAAAGATAGCTAATGAAAGTTTGAAGTGGAATCTTTTATTTTTGATGATCACCAGATGATAAAATTAAATTATATCAGAGTAAATGTGTATTTTTAATTATGTCAGAAAGCATTTTGTTTTACTCCATTCCAAAAAATTTATTTTTATAAACCTTTTACTTCCAATATACTCGCGCCTCACAGTTTCAGAAACACTGCCTTAGTGTTAGGAATCAAGAATGTAGGTATAAATATGTGTTTTGGCCTAAAAACCTTTCACATTAATTTATCTATACTACTATGCCACAGGGAAGGGAAGAAATATTATAAACATACAAGTATTACAAAATAAAAAAACACTATTGCTAATTGAATAATGTATATCCGAACACTTGAATACACTAACTAGTATAAAGTTAAAAATCTTTGCATTGAACACTTTGAGATATTTAAACTTACCTCAGGAATAGAACATTCATTTAATATTTCATGCCAATACAAAAAGAAAGTAGGAGTAGTACCGTATCAAAGTAGTAAATTAGGATGAAGTAAAATATATGTATATATATATAATAAAAAAACCATATAATTGAAAGTCAATTTATTAGAATTATAATGAAACTTCCAAACACACACAATTAATGCTAATATAAAAATAAGCACATTTAATTTTATTGAAGATGTAGATAAAACGTATGAAGAAAAAAAGCAACTGCATAGTTAATTATTGAAAAAAAAATGCAAATACTATTACGCTTTGACATTTAATTTAAAATGGTGAGAAATCTAATTATTAAAAAAACTAATTTGATGTCCATGTTGAATACAAGGCCTAGTAAATTTATTAAAATTTAAAATGAAGATTTATCGCTAACTAATATATTATTGCAATTAATATAGTTAAAAATAATATTTTTATTTGTAGAAATTCATACATTGTAGAATTCCAATGTAACATTTTAAGAATATTCAAATGAAAAGCATACTTTTATGATAAATATTACTGTAAAATTCATTTTCCTTAATATACAGTGATACATTTAAGCAAGCAGTTTTATAAATGAGTTATTCTTAATTTTAATTGGATTTACGTAATCTGAGGATAAAAGTTAATATTATGGTTAAATTTATTACGTTCTCATAAAACAATTAAATCATATCTATATTTAAGAATGTAATAGTCAGTACTAACAACATATTTATCTTCATAAAAATGTAGATATAAATTAGACAAACTATTGCCTTTAGGTATAACGTAAGGCACATTTTTAATTGGTTTATACACATTACCATTAAATTTAATGTTATTTTCTTTTAAAACTAAATCTATGTAAGTTTTAAATTTGTTTAAATTCATAGTAAGATTGTAATTACTGTGAATTTTTAAAGTTACCTTAATAGTATCATTTTAACAATAGAATTAAAAATACATTCAAAATTAAAACTATGGACTAAATAAATATTTTTTTTAAGAAAATCTGTAATATACCTTTATTTTTTTTAATTATAGCTTTACTATTTCTCTTGTTGAAGATTCTTCAATAATATATATATATATATATATATATATATATATATATATATATATATATATATATATATATATATATTATATATATATTCACCTGCATTAATATATACGTACATATACATATACATATATGTATGTATATATATATATATATATATATAGTGTACGTAAACTACAGGTGAAGGTTGGCTATCCCTAAAAGTTTGTTTAAACCACCAATCTTGATTTCTATGGCTAAGAGTTTGCTATTGTACTAATGTGGCAATTACTGCATACTGCCTTGACAAGTTATACTTAGGTTTTATAGCTATTGGTATATATTTATTGATTACATATATACAAAAATTCGTGTAAAATCAGATAATTTTTTGAACTTCTAAAAAAATATTACTAAGAGGTGTTTTCTAATAAAAGTACCCGTTAATCTCTGAAACAGCATCGTACACGGAAACGTTTTTTTTTTTCATTTTTATAATATTGTTTGTTAAGCATACGCTAACAATTTTAATCTCTTGGCTTTTTGTGCATTTTCAATGAAACTTTTATTGTAAAAGACAAAGTAAAGTCATATAAATCAGACATAATCAGTGATATAAGTTTCAAAATATTTCGCAAAACTTTTTTTCACTAACAAGGATACCAAAAGTCTTATAATCATCATGTGGCGATTTTCCTCCTTTACATGACAGATTGTTTTACAATCACGAGCTGCCATTTTAGAGTTTGACATTTTTCCATATTTAAAATATTTCTTATTCCTTATCAAACGTGTTCATCATTTACTTGAAGATAATGAACAATCATACTGTTATTAAACGTTCAGAAAACGCTATCGAATGCCATTTTAAATTTCAAAATTCTCTTTCCTCTCATTTTCGAAATAAAATGAAAACTTTGCTAGAAATGACACTAGTGCCCTTAGTATGTAACTAGTTCATGGAAACATTGCTTTAGTTTCAGATGAATTTATCAGAAATAAAATTATCTGCGTAGACATCCGTTGTTTTACTGTACAGTAATTTGATACGACAATATTTAATCTGAATGCCAAATGTTTCTCCTAATTGCACCAGGTTTGAAAATGAGAGATATTCTCTTTTTATAATTTGCGTTATACACAGTATTTTTTAATACTTATTTTAGATAAATTGTTTTATAATCCTCTCGACATATGCATACATTGATTTATACTCTCAAATATGAGGTAGACACATACGCATGTATCTCTCTCCATATATTTCTGTGCGAGTGCGTGCATGTCGAAGGAAGTTATGTGTTTTAGATAAAAATATATTTAACAGTAATTATCCAGAAAAAATATCAGGAATAATTTTTGAAAATATAAGCATGGGTAATCATTCATTCAAAATATCTGAATTATTAAATGCGTTTATGTAATATTCTTTAAGTTAAAAAAATGAAAATGACAAAAACATGTGTCTCTCGCCGGAGTTATCAATAAAAAAATGTAAATTAAATATTAAAAATATCTAAAGACGTTTTAAAAATAAATTTAATCTACTGTATTGGTTAAACATATTTAATGTGTTTTTTCCTTAATTTAATGTCCTAAGTTTTACAAATGGTTCCTTTATGAGTAGGCAGAATAGCAAAAAGAACATTTTTTATAATATGATTCAGAAAAAAAGCACATTTCTCATTAAATGAAATTTATTTTTGAGATTTTGTTTTCGGCTCCTTGGCATACATCACCTCGGAAAAGCGTTTATTCATTGAAGCGTGATACACTTGCTTTTATGATTAATGATATAATGCCCAGCATGCTTGAAAAATTTATTTTTTCTTACTTTTATTTTTTTAAAAAAATGCTGGGAATATTATTTTTCAGGAAAGGATAAGAAGTAAACTAGTTTTTTCGTTTCGATGTACATGGAAAAGAAATATTTTTCGAAAAATAATTTTCTTGCCATAAGTAATTTGCATGTGCTCGTAGTCATGGAAAATATTTTTGGTAAATTTATAAATTAAATTTAATAAAAATAATATTAGACAGAGTATATTCAAATTACTAAATATTTGAAAAATTATACTAATAAAGCACAATTATGGTTTAAAATGTCTAATCTAGTACAACAAAATTATTTTTTACAGATAATGAAACATGCACTCCTTCAAGAACGTTACAAAATTTGAGGGAAATTTTTCTTCCTATTAATACTTAGTTTTTTGAACTTTTGCACACTAACCTAATTTTTTAGCAATCATAACAATATTGATATTGTGGAATATATATATATATATATATATTCCACAATATCAATGTACTATTCGGCCTTTTCTTCAGAGTGTAATGATATTTGTAATAGGTTTTTAATGATAATTTTGGACAACCACTACAAAACCTTGATATTAATGTGTTCATTTGCTATTCAAAGACCTCATTTAAGAATATTTTTTGAATACTTGGCAGAAAGTACATTTTAAATTTAAAGTACATTGTAATCCCTTTAAATTTGTCTCTCTCTCTCTTTTGTTTTTTAAGTGTAATACTGTGATATAAATTCAAACCATTTCCTAAGCGAATTCAGGTGACTGAAAAAGTATTACGAATATATTCCTAGTTTTTTAACTCTTATTTTTAATTGAAATGAACTGCAAATTTTGTTTTAGTAATGGGATAATCCTTAAGTAATATGTTATGATTAATGTTTTTGTTTGTAAGTACATCGAACTTATGTTTAAAAATCCATGTAATAAATTTGAATAATAAGTATACAATTGAAAAAGAATATGGATGTTTTCAAATTCTATCGAACAGAGTTAAAATACCGCAGATGAAATACACCTAAAGTATTTTTAACTATTAAACATTAAACGTGTTAAAATACCTAGATATTTAATTGATTTTGCTTAAACTATATGTATTCCAAAATTCTGCATTTTTAAGAATTTCTTAAACTTTACATTATTTCAGGCAACATTATCATTATTTTCATACTTTCGGAAGAGATGCAGAAGAAAATAATACAAGATGGGGGTCATTTCAAACCATACCCACTTTACACATACAAAACTCTTTATATTTTTCGTGACACCAAATGGCAGTACTAAGTCTTTGACAAAGTCTGTAACAATACCAAAAGAATAATGACTCGAATAAAACGTACCAATCACGCAGAACACTTCCAAGTTATTGTCACATCTCACCAATCTCAGGGACGTAAAACTTCTAATGAGTTTCTTTTCAGGCTTTTCGGGTAGGATAAAATATTACTACGATAAAGAGATCTTATTGGTAACATCAAAGAAAGGTGAATTTTTTTCTATGGTATTTCGTTGTTATATGGAGTAGTAGATGTTTTAATTCGTAACTAATTCAAAAATCAAATATTTTTATAAAAATAGAATAATTTACTATCCCTCACATTTATTTGTTTTATGATGAAGTAAAATACATTTTATTATGTAATAATAATGCCTAATTACAAATTTTCAAAAGAGCTTTAAAAGAAAGATGCATTCAAATTGAAAAAAAATGCAAGAAAAAAATACCAGGATATAAGAGTATAATTCACAAATATTCTTGTTAATAATAATAAGTGAATATATACGTCAGGCCCCAGGATTTCTGGTAAAATGAGGAGGGCATCATCTATATAATAACGTTTTTATTTTGCTTCTATGACATAAAATCCAACATGTGGGCCCTTTGGCAGGCAACCGAGTAGAGCAATATACAACAATTCGGCGAGGAGTCACCAGCTAAGCCTTTTCGAGTATGCGTTTTCCTTCGTCAGTGCTTGCTCCACCTTTAAATAGGTTTATTTACCCTCAAATTCTTACGTGATGGTAAAGAGATCGCTCTATTTTCATTTATTACTTACTTAATTTCTAAACCTGGCAATCTCTCCCCTCCGCTGAAGCCTGGCACAGGTTGGCCAATCCTGACTGCCAAGTCCTCAGAGGATAAAAATAATAATATTTCAATGATATCGATTTCCCCAAATGAAATAAAAATCTAGAAGATATAATAATTGTGTAAAAGAGTGAGCTGGTGAAACCTGATATGTAAGAAAATAGCAATATTGAATAACAAAATATCACAAATTTTGTAAACAGCATTGTGTTACATCAGTGCTTCTCAAACTTTCAATATACGCGACCCACTATTCAATCAGCGTTTTCATCGCGCCCCCCTCCATACAATAAGAATGTACTGAATTCAATAATACTATACTTCGACACTAAAACTACAATACGCATTTAACCTCTTATGTGTCCCCGACGTACATAAACGTCTCGCTCAGCCAAAGCCTTAATTTTCTGGACGTCTATATACGTCTTTACGAAATACGATCTATTCTGTGCAGTGCTATCCATAAAATTATTCCGAAAGCTTTGGAATGTAATTAGAGGACCTTGACAGTGTGTTTGCGAAGGATTTACTTATTTCAGAGGATTTGCTTACTTACTCATTTTCTTCTCCCCCTAAATCCCCCCATCAAAATAGCGTTTTCCACGTAGCTCGTCTACGTGAAAAACGATGGCATTGGAGAGTGAATTGCGTAACTTTTAATAAGCAGTTAAAGAATTAATGAAACACCGAACAAATTATCAAGATAAGTGATAATACCAGCCCATGGGGTCACTAATAATTATCAAATTTGTCCTTAAGGTATCCGACTACTTGCGACTTTTTTTTGAAAAAAGGGAAATATGAGGATTTTTTTTTGTGATCTTTAGATTTATTTAGTATATTTTAAGGAAAAATATTAAAATTGAAAGCAGAAAAAAAATTATTATTATTAAAATGGGAAAAAACTGGTAAAAATGTACAAAAAATTACATAAACGGGGCCCGCTCTGTACAAAGTTTTTATGAGAAAATTCTTAATTTTTCAATTTTGATGTGTTACTTTATTATTCGTGTTTGAAATGACCTTCAGGATAAGAGATATTTCAATTTTTACAAAACCTAGAGCACTTTATCTTAGTGATTATACGAAATTGCTTAAAAAGAAAGTGATTATATCCACATAAAGGACTGTAAATTTTAAAATAAAGCAGCGATTGATAAATCTGAAAATCAAAACACATCTACAGTTATACATAACATACACAAAAAATTTCAGCAAATTATTTTCAAAACTTTTTGAGCAATCGCTGTCCCCGTTTGAACTTTTCGCAAAAAACACATTTCGAGTAAAACGCATTTTAAAGTTTGTAATCTTGTGTAAAGTTATGGCATCTGCTTTTACTAAAACACTTGTAATTTTTTGTTCTAGTGATTGGAAAATAAAAAACTTGGTATTTTTATTAAGCTTATATGATGTCCTATAAAATAAAATCATAAAAAAAATTGTCAATTTTTGAAAAAATCATGATTTTAGGGTAGTCGGATACCCTTAACTAAATATTGTTAAATTAATAAGAAAATACATTGTACAATACTGATACATTTATAAGTACATTAAATCAGTGTAAATATGTATTTTATATTTTATTATATCAGAAAGCATTTTGTTTGATTATTTTCAGTAAATTAATAATTTTTTTAAATAATATTTTGTTTTCGACTTTTTAATATGCTCGCGCCCCCCTCGTAGGGTCATCACGCCCATCAAGGGAGGCGCGCCCCACAGTTTGAGAAACACTGTGTTACATAGAATTGCTTTCTGAAAAATATCACACATTTAATACTTTTACTATGGCTATAATAATAATGGGGTTATAAAAACAACATAAGGTAAGGATTATTCACATTAGAGAATAAAAATATAGTGGTGTTAAATAACATAACATAAGATAAAGTGAAATTCACTCTGATTGTTTATCAATAGTAAACAATGTTGATAAAAGTGATAAATGTCGAAAAGTTGCAAGTACTTCAAAATGGTATTGAATGTTGGAATAATGAATAAATAAATGCATAAAAAGAATAGATGTAGAATAAATAACAACAAAATGAATTTAGGAATAATGGTTAAGTAAATACATAAAAAAGAATCGATTTAGAGTAAATAACAACACGATGAATTTAGTAATTCCTCAAAAAGTAAAGATTGCATAACTATTACACAGAAATTTACCAAAATCAACACAACATCAATACTATATCAAAATATCACTAGCAATATAAAATGCAAAAAAAAAACGATTAAGTGTATTTCAGATGCATCAAGTACATGTAAAAGCACAATCAATGTCCATCCATTTTTTAATCATAATGTTTCACACAGTCCCTTATTGGAAAAAAGTTATTTCACAGTTCTTTTTTTATTATTATCATTCGAATGACTTCTCAACCAACTTATTTCAAAAACACAGAAACATACTAAAATCTTCAGAATATCACACCACACTCTTTTAACTTTCAGAATATACTTCTATCACAAATAATCACAATGTAATTATTATAATATCATGTATCATAAAATTGACCTCATCCCCATGTTTTCATACAGTACATAATTAAATTATTTTTTCAAAAATAGTCTTCAATAATGTGTTCATTATTGATAAAGATACAATACAAATACAATTACATTAAATTGTGACACCGAAATAAACGTCCAGTTAAATGTTTTACACTTTTAAGCCATTGCAAAGCAGCATGATCAGTATGTATTGTGAATTTGGATTCATGTAAGTAACAGTGAAATTTGTCTAAGGCACCTATAATTGCTAAACACTCTTTTTCTGAAATTGTATAATTTTTTTCATGTTTAAGCCATTGTCTCGAATGATAAGCTATGGGGTAAAGTGTTCCATATGGGTGTTGTTGTTTTAAGACTATGCCTATTGAATCCTGGTTTGCGTCACAAAACACATGACATGGATATTGTGAGTTGTATAATTTAAGTATAGTTTTGAGATTAAACAATTCTTTAACTTTTGATAAGCTTCTTAACATTCACGTGATCAATTCCAAAGGGCTTTTTTTAAAGTAATTTATTTAATATGTGGTTCTCTCTCTATATATCTCAAAGTTTTGCATAATCTTTAATAAATTTTTGATAAACATTGATGGAGCCGAGAAATATTTGGAGTTCTTTTACATCTTTAGGTGGTGCTAATTTTCTTATTGTTTCAATATTTGGATTACTTGAGGAATAATGACCTTGTGTTATTTCATATATTAAAAATTTTAATTTTTCCTGTGCAAACTGACATTTTGATTTTTTTAAGTTTAATGTTTTCTTTTTTACAAATTTGACACATTGTATCTAAATGAGTTAAATGCTCTTCACAAGATAGTGATAAGAGATCATAATATCATCAAAATAGTTTAAAGCAAAATTTTACAGATATTTTTTTTCTAAAATTTGTCTTTTAGTTCTTTGGAAAACAGCTGGGGAATTTTTCCAGCCATTCACAGAGTCCAAAATTAGTTGTGAAAGCCAGTTTCTCTGTGTCTTTTTCATGAATTTTATCCACTTGTTAAATCGAGTGTAGAGAAAAATTTAGCATGAGTTAAATTATCAATTACAAAGTCTATCAGAGGTACGGAGGTGGAATTTTTTCGTGTAATTTCCTTTAATTTTCTATAATCAATACATAATCTTGATCTTTTACCTTCATATTTTTTGTATGCTAAAGTTACAAGGGCAGAGTATGGGCTATCGGAGCGGGTCTAATAAAACCTGCTTTTAACAATTATTCTATTTGTGTTTGTATTTCTTTAGATTCTTGTTGACTGTTTCTATAGCAGCGTAAACTTATAGGAAGGTCTGATGTTTTAAATTAATTATTTGTGGTTCCAAATTGATACAACCTACATCACACTTATTTTGCGAAAATATGCCATGAAATTTGCCTAGAAGTTGGGTTAAAACTTCCCATTGCTCACTAGTTTGTTTTGGCACTGTGTCCTTAACAACCATGGATGGGTTAAACAATCTTTTCAGATCAGCTTCAGGGCTGTTTGGTACTTGATCTAAGCTTTTATCATCCTTAACGTTAATATTATTTTCATAATTAGCATTGGAATCGTTCATTATTTGATCATTATTAATAGTTTTACAATATGTCCCATGATATGTTTGCAACTTACTGACATACTTGTCTACAAATTTAACATTACTTATTTTTGCACCAAATTGAAAAACACACATTTTACTAATACTAATATCCAGCTTAAATAAATGTAAATATTCAAGTCCTAAATAATGTAAGGCAATTTAGTATCAATTACAAACAATTTTTTCCCTTACATATACTTCCAATATTCATATAAACTGTAATGATTCATTTGGGATTAATAGTCTCACAAGTTTGATTTATTTTGTTGACTATTTTTTAAAGTATTACAATTTTTAAGTTGTTTAGATAAATTTATTGGAATTAACGACACATATTGCTTCCTGTGTCAACTAGAGTAAAAAAGTGCTTGAAGCATACCGTTCAATCAATTATTAGTTGTAAACCTTGCCTCTGGACATTTTCATTCGTCAGCGCTCGATCCACCTTTAAATAGGCTTATTTACCCGCAAATCCTCACGCGATGGTAAAGAGTTCCCTCTATTTTCATTTATTATTTACTTAATTTTGAAGTTAAAATTTTCAAACCTGATTTATATATATATATTAATTTGTATATCAAAATTTTAAATTTATAACTGTAAAAATGTGGTTTTAAATAGCACTATTGTCATTTCATTAAGGATTAAATTCTTAGTAAATTTTAAATATAGAAATGAGATATCGTGTGACTGCAAAAATATAGTGATATAGGAGAATTAGTGAATACCCTAATTGATGCAAAAGTATGTCTTGAAGCCGCTAAACTCTCGTACGTAACAATAAAAACTTTGCATTACTTGAAAGAATTTTCGAAACATTCATTTACATTCCAATTATAAAGTACAGTATAATTTCTTCGACGCAAATGAAATCTATTTTTTTGTTATATAAAATTACGTAGGAGTATGTGACTAGCAAGTTTATTATGTACTCAATAATCGAATAAAGCAGAGGCTCTTAAACTGTGGTTCACGGACCTCCCGGAGGTATCTGACTTATTTCTAGGGATTCCAAGAAGATCTTATTTAATGTTAAGATTTCCCATTTTTACAGACTCTTAAAGTTGTCACTTATAAGTTGAAACATGTGCACATTCCTAGACTAGATCACCAAACTGTCCTAATGAAAAATTCTACTAGAACTTGTATTATAACTAAGAATATTCAGTTTTTTTTTTCTGTTCTTTGCAAATGCAAAGCACTTACTACAACGTAATGCATTCCAGAAATAGTAGAAACACATGTGCAAAGATTAAGAAATTAATTCATAGCATGCCAAAACAAAAATATTACAATTGTGCTTGTGAAGTGTTTAAAAATTTGTATCAGTCTTAGGATTTTTGAGGAAATTTTAAATTACTCAACCACAAGTTGGAAGCTAGGAAAGGGATGTTTAAATCTTGGGGGTTCATGTTGCTACGCTGATACAAAAAGGGGGCCCACGGTGATCGTAAGTTACAGAACCACTTGAATAAGATACAGACATACATAATACGAACTATGAACTAGTGTATTTTTATATTTATTCTTTAGTAAAAATCATAATCATAATACAGATAATATTTATATTAAAGCATTATTATTATTTTGTTTTAATATTACGGAATGGATGTTTCCGTCTGTTTTCATTTTGTATTAATAATATTATATTTTGCATGAATTAATAATTCCAAAATTTATTTTAAATTGCAGTTAATTAAATAATCTTCTACTTTTTAATTAGTCAAAAAAGTCAAATAAAATAAAAATTACACTGTTCAGATAAAAATAATTTATTTTAAAAATCCATTGTTATTTGTTTTTCATTTTACTAACGCGCGGGTGTAAAATATTTTAATTTAAATCTAATTTTAGTATTTTATTATATTATTCATTTTATTATATATGTTATGGGAAATTCTCAGAATTGTTAAACATCCTTTTTCCTACTTCTCTGTTTATCTGATTGAACAAAAGAAACATTTTTCAAAAATTGTAACTTAACTTGTGGTTGAAACGGAAAAATGCATGCGTTTCTGAAATGGAATTCCAATACAAATTATTTTCCAATGCAAGAGATAAGGTCTGAAAGCTTTTTTTTTCTTTTGTCGGAAAATCATTGACGATTTTTTTTCTTGGGAAATTTCCTTCTATGTCTCTTATTCGATATTGGAAAAACTTCTTTTCAAATTATAATATTCTGTCCGGCTGGAAATAAACTATATAAATTTCTACTTATAACAAATGCCAATGTTTCGTTTTTGTTTTTTTTTTTTTTTCATGGAATTTTAATTGGTATATTTCCTAGGGATATATATCGAAGAAAAATTCATATTACGATTTCTATTAATTAGAGTTTATTCATTATATTTATGTTGAATGCACACTTTTCATAGCCGGCATCATTATTAGTATCTTGTTTGTATTTTATCTAACTTAAATTGAATTTCGTCTTTTGCTTTCCTTAGAAATTAAAGAAGTAAATATACTAAAAGCTCACGTGCCACAAAGGAAAACATTATTAAGTGAAATGCAACAAGGACTTCGCTCTCTCCATATGATGCTGATTCGAAAGTGTAACATCATTCGGCAATACTCTGAAGTGTATTTTGCACTACGTTTATCAGTATAGCAAACTTCATTTAAAATAAATTAGTCAATATAAAGAAAAATATTTAATGCTTTTAGACTAATAGAGTATGAGTAAACGATAACCCATTAAATATGGATTGGCGACTTTGGTTCGCGGGCCGCATTGTTGGAAAGGAGGGTACTGGAGGGCCACCCCTTTTAAAAATAATTGCATTAATTATAAAAAATCATAAATATAACTTAAATAAAATTTTGGTGGTTATATTTAATTTATTTAATATGCTAATTTTATATTGTATATGGCCGTAAGCACTTTTAACTTTCGAATCTATTTAACGAGACAAATATAATGTATCATACTATTATATATATATATATATATATATATATATATATATATAATCAATAGTAAGATTGCTTATTGAAATTCTTATCACATCCGGATAATTAATAACGGATAACCTCCATCTATATGTGCTCTTGCAGATTTTCATGCAAGACAATCTTTGCTCATATAAATGGATGTCGAATAAAATATAAAAAAATAATATTTCCCCGGAAATTCCTTCATATGCAGAATTTTTTCAGCTGACAAAGATTTATAAAAGCCAGTATCATAGTATTACACTTATTTTTCTTCTACCTGCGATATGACTGAAAGTCAAATAATTTGAAGCTGTAGCTTCTGGAGTGATGAATCAATAACAGCTCTAATGGAATAATATAGCAAATTTAATTTAGCTTCAATGTTCTTAAAATCCTGAAATGTACTTGTGGCTTCATTCTCCAATTCTAAAGTTTTTTCCTTTAGTAGAAACACTTTTAGGTACTTTGTTTTCCTAATAGTAAGAAATGAAAGTTACATCTTGGATCGTACTCCGGAAAGAAATCTGGTTTCAAAACGAAATTTCTGACTGCCTTAGTGAGCTGCATATGGCCAGTGGGCCTCTAGTCACCGAACTCTGCATTGATGCATTTAGCAACACTTACATTCTACTTAAGTAAGAAAAAAATTGACAAACAAGTGATATTTTTTTTAAAAAAATAAAATGCGTTATGTCTTAAAGGGTTTTCCTTTATCAAAAAAACGTACTAAAGCATTTAATCATAAAACGTACTAAACCTATGCTACTCCAATATTTTTTTGATAGTTAAGTAAAAATGTAAAAAAAAAAAAAATAAGTAATCAAATAAATAAACTATAAAAACACGTGCATGCTCATCGCGCTTAAAGTTCTGATAAAAGGAGAAATTGTGCTAATAAAAACTCGAAATTATTTTACTTACCAATCTCATATAAATATTATTTCAATTAGGAGGAAAAAAGAATTAGGAGGAAAAAAGAATAACCTTAAAATTCAAAATATTTATTATTTGTGGTAAAACTCATAAAAACTCATTTTTGTACGGTTAGCAATACCATACATTTTTTTTTGACTCTACATTTTCAAATTCATAAAAAATTAATCATTAATCATCATTAAATGTATTTTATACTACAAATATTTTAACACTATATGTGTGCCTAATATTAAGTTTAGTTAAAAAAATTAT
Source organism: Trichonephila clavipes (assembly GCA_019973935.1). Lineage (NCBI taxonomy): Eukaryota > Metazoa > Arthropoda > Arachnida > Araneae > Nephilidae > Trichonephila > Trichonephila clavipes. Next base: position 193,196 of record BMAU01019734.1, on the reverse strand, counting down.
CCTACATTTTCATCCAAAAGAACGTACCTTAAAATCGGATTTTTGATGAAATTCGAATATTTGTGTCTCCTGTGTTATTAAATCAATATGATATGGTCATTTTTTTTCTTCAATACTACTCGCTTTTTGAAATGCTTCAGTTACATATTTGACATCATTTATCGACCCAATGCAGCGGGGATGAAAGGCAGAGTCGACCTTGCGCAGCCCGTTAATAGAACCCAAGACCTGTAGTGTGGAAGCACGATATATTACCACTCGACCCTTTTCGATGAAAAATAAAACTTAATGTTGGAATTTTATATAATTCCCTAATGGATGAGGGAATCCAAACTTTTTTTTTCATGTAAACTGTTTAGACGGAAATTTTTAATTATGAAAATTTCACAAGTTGCATAAATTAAAATTAACCGTTATAGTTTACATAAATTTTTAAGAGTGCAAAAGGGGCATTTTGGCAGCACGAATTAATTTTAAAAGGAATACGGTTTCGAAAAAGTAGTACAAATCTATCTAAAGTAGGGTTGGTTACCTTAGATATTGTCAAAGACAACAAAGTATTGGGAGCCAATTCCACAATTCGTTGTTATAAAATGTATGGAAAATTACAAGACTTAATTTTTGCATTTGTAATTTATATATATTTTTTTCCTAAATGATTTAAAAGCTAGAGCGACATCCATCAAAACCGCGGTTTCCTCTTTGTTTTCGGAGATCGCCCCTGACTAAGCCGGCTCTGCCATAGTTAGTGAAATTGCCATATTTTGTTCGTCAAGACCATTAAATTGCAGACTGCATTTTTCATGTAATTTAGATGGTCATTTTATATTTTCTACATCAATATCTTAAAGTCTGAATTTAAAATTACATAAAATTCTTGACATTCGCATCAATGACCATTATAATTTTTATTAGTATATGAATGCGTCGTCAAACGATTGCATGACTATTATTAACATATTATTTTAAACAGTTAATTAATTTTAAGTATAACATAACGCACAAAAACTTTCTCTGAACTTTAAATTAAATATTTCGAAAACTACTTCAGATATACTTATAGTTTTTCATTCCTACGGTTTAGCTTCTATGCAAAATTTATTGTAATTGTATATTCATCAATTTTTTTAGTATATATTTTGCTCTTAACATGCAGTTTTCCACCGAATTGTATGAAATTTTCGAAATATATTAAAAAATACTAAAGAAGCTATATAATAAAATTTCAAATTTTTATTATACTCAAAGAATTGCTAGAACATATGGTAAATAATTTTTAACTGCGCGATACATTTTTTTTCGAAATTTCAAATAAAATTTCTAACAAAATTTCTAGCTTTATACGGTCAAGATTCAAAATAATATCCAGATTTTAATTACTTATTCTGTTAGCCTTTAGAAACGATAAATGTTCGAGTATTTTGCATAAATAGATATTTTTGAATAATAATTCGAATGTTTTTGAATAGCTCGAATTTAAAATTGATCTTTAACATCATTTATATGCATACATGTCTAATGTAAATGTTTCCGTATATTTTTCATTACCATTCATTCAAACAGTCAAGTTATGAAAAAATGTGGGAAAATCTTCATTCATGTTGTCTTTGATGTAAACTGAAGTTTAAACACTTAAAATACAAATATAATTCCGTGTATTTTATTAATATATAACTAGGTACTGTACGTAAACTTCCCTGAACACTTGGGCTTTGAAATCTAAAAAAACTAATTGATCTGAATTAGTTTTGTTTCTCGTTATTATTTTTTTCAAAGTGTAAAAAAATGTTTCAAATTATTCGTTGAAGTTTAAATTTATTCATTTTTAGTGGTTGGAAAGTTTAAAAGGTTTCAAATTTTAAAGTGTTTGGTGTTTTATTAATTTTTTTGACATCTTATAATAAAATAATCATGTTTCAAAAACTGAAAGGATTGATTAAGATAATAAAAATGAAGCGAAAGAATATACTTAAAAAGGTAATTTGTCTAAGTATATAAAATAGCTGATTACTCTGACACGCCCCAACTTGTTACAGTTTCCTATTAATTTGAAACCAAAAGGGAATTGTAACATATTTTACTTATGCGTTGGGACTTTTCAAAGCTTTTAAAATACAATCTAGCAAACAAACACTTCTCGGGTTCTAAAGAAACTCTTCCATGATTTTTATGATTGCTCCAGGGTCAAAACATGGGGTTCCCTGCGAGCCATAAAACTTTCTATCAGTGTCCTGCTGTGTGGCTTCCACCGTCCCTAATTATCTTTCAAGATGTTAAACCTTTAAAAGGCGGAAAAGATTTCAGAAAAGTACGACTTAACCGCTTTTGAGAATGTTACTTGAAGGCAAACTTATACGTGCGGTGCATTTTTGAAGCATCTTTACAATGACGGGATTATTCGTGTGGAATGCTTGGAGGGTTAAAGCTGCTATACGATTTTAATCATAACCATACAAATTAGGATAAGTATTAAATTTTTTTATATATCTAGACTTCGTGAATCATTATTAATTATTAAACTTGTTCTTAACTTAATATTGTGAGATGAATTATCAAATGTATTATGCAGTACTTTTACATTTATAAGTTTATTATAGCAGTGGAAATGTGTATTTTACTTTTTATTATGTCTGAATGCATATTTGGTTTTGCTTCCTTTCAGTAATTTTGTAATTTTTTAAATCCTTTTTTTTTCTGACTTTTCGATATGCTCGCATCCCCCTAGTAGTGTTGTTATGCCCCCTTAGGGGGACGCGCCCCACAGTTTGAGAAATACTGGTCTAAGTACTTTATCACACCATAAATTTGAAGAATACGTGAAGCTGTTGCAGCTGTCACTCAACAACAGGCTCTAACTAGTCAATGAGGCATTTTATTTTGAATTTTTTTACTGTTGTGTGTGTCATAACCGCAAAGCTTTAAAAAGTTGATCATCATCACTATCATTACGTAAAATATTTAAAACCTTTTTTTTTTCGTATTTCTTTAGTGTCAGTTTATTACGATTTATAGACCTCTGGATTTTCGATCGAAATTGTTTAGTGAGTCTGGGGCGACTGGCTTTTTGTTTTTCATCTGGCGCTTTAGTTGTTAACGTGTGGTTCAAAACATCCAAAATTTCCTACCTCATACTCTCTTTACATGAGCATGAGACGTGATTCAATTTAAGGAATTTGGTTAAGTTTTCCATGAAAGTTGTTTCAAACAAATTTCACAAGAACTTAGATTTTATGTGGGTGTTTTTGTGCAGAAAATGCAGTCTGTGGAAATAAAACATCTACATGATGCTACTTCAAATACCAAAATAGCCGCATCTTTGACAATGATAATGGTGTTTTACATCAAAATAAAGCTATGTTTACATCGTGTTGGTTGGAAGTTTTTGTTTAAGTCTATGTTGATTATCATGCTAATTATTAATCAGAAATATTAAAATGTACTCAGAAATTACAAGACTGTATCTCTTTTCTTAGAAACGTTGCTGTTTTTTACAAAGGTATTCGTTGTAATAGTGTAGTGACATCTCATATCACTAACAAAAAACACACATTAGGACATTTTTGTCAGAAGGAAATATTTTTCTCAAAACATCGTTAGTATTACTTAAATTGTGCCTCATAATATTCTTTATAGAACTAATTGCATTCATATTAGCTATTTTTATTTCGCTTATCTAACGTTAGACCTCAACATTCAAAAGCAATTAAAAAATAAAGCACACAAATTTCTATGGAATTTTTACATCACTAGCTGTGTGCCTTTGAGCGAATGTCAAAATATTTTGATGAGCTTAATAGGGACGCTTTCCACAGCAAATGAAATATAACAGAAGCGAAAGACTAATCGCGTCTAAGAGAAGACAAGCATCAAACATCAGGGTTGGTAATGATAATCCTGATTTCAAACCCCCTATTTAGTCAGAAATTTCATCAGAAATTAAAATTCAAAAATCATATTTTTCAGCAAAAAAAATCCTGGTGCACCATCATTTAGATGGAAGATGCATGCTGAATCTGTGAAACTCAATGTATTGACATTGACGTGGTGTGGAAGTTAATAGAGTCTACTTCTATTTGAGCTTTAGATCTCATCATATGATCAGAGTTAATTGTTTCAATGATCCTTCTCTGAAGTAGTTTCCCCAATCAATCGAGGAAAATGTTTAATGATTTCAAATGTAATTTCAATTACTTTTTGAAACAAAAATAAAAAAGATTAATTTCTTTTTTCAAAAAAAAAGTCTATAAATAGATTGCAATGTAAAACAAAGCCACAAATTAGAATACAATTTTAATTATATTTAGGATTATTTTGTTTGTTATTCTGCGGACATTCAATTCAAAATAAAATGCAGCTGCAATTTTATTTAAGGATTAGCGAAGTGAAGTTTTTATTTAAGAAATATGTTTTGAAGCTTATAAATTAATACTTGTATACCAGTATTAATGCATCGGTAAAAGTCATTAGAAATATTTAATGTTACGCTGAAAAATGGAAATAGTTTAAAAGTTAAACTGTAGTTTCATAAAAAAATATAATAAAGGTACAACATTTTACATTTATTATACAATAATATTCACAATTTATTTCCGATAGTTTTATTTCTGTTAATGTAATATGCAATGGAATTCGTTTTTCAAATTCTGATTTACACATTTGGTTATATTTCATATATATATAAAAATTGGTTTTAATTTGGTATATATATATATATGACTATAATAATAATGAGGTTAATAAAAAACAACATATATATATATATATATATATATATGATATATTATATAAAATTGTATATATATAGTATAGAGTAATATATATATATATATATATATCATATGTTCTATAATATATACTTTTGTTTTTATATATATTTGAAAAAACATACAACCATAATAAAATCTTCATAATATACACTATATTTTAACATATATACATATAATGACAATGAAATTACTCTAACATATATACATAATGTGTTCATATATATAATGTAAACAAGTGTCTAAATTCAATCATTATAATTTTATTATTATTATTTTAATAACATATATAACAAAATATATATACATATATAATACATTTGAGAGTTTTTCTGATATATATATATATTCATCTGAGAACTGCAATTTGTCTATATATATATAAACATTAAATATGGGATCATGTGGCAGTGGAATTTAACTTTTTTATAATTTTGTATAGTAAAAATTTTGCTACTAATGTCTGATTATCTTTCATTCTTTCCATACATATATATAAAGGGTGTTTTTTAGAGGTATAGAACTTTAAATTGCAATAAAACAACGATGTGTTATTCGATTGAGATGATTTTTTTTTCTTATAGTTCTTTACTTGCAAAACATATTCGAAAGATAATCTTGTGGCATTACAATTTAAATATGATCAAGCAAGGCGTAGATTCGTTGAATGAGCCCAAAACGAGATTGCCGTTGTTCCCGATTTTCATAAGCGAATTTTATTTAGCGATAAAGTGTACTTCTGGTTGAATGGCTACGTCAACAAACTAAACTGCCGCATTTGGAGTGAAGCTAATCCACAAATGTATGTCGAAACACCGTTATATCCAGAAAAACTGACTGTTTGGTGCGCTTTATGGGCTGGTGGAGTCATTGGTCCGTACTTCTTCAAAAAACGATGAAGGTCACAACATTACAGTCAATGGTGATCGGTATAGAGCCATGATTTAATACTAACTTTTTCATTCCTGAATTTAACAATCATGATATCCAGGAGCTGTGGTTCCAACAAGACGGCGCAAGATGTCACACAGCTCTTGTCACAATCGATTTATTGAAAGAACGTTTGGTGACCGCCTAATTTCACGTTTTGGATCTGTGAATTGGCCTAGAAGATCTTGTGATTTAACACCGCTAGACTATTTTCTGTAAGGCTATGTAAAGTCATTGGTCTATTCAGATAAGCCACAAACACTTGACCATTTGGAAGACAACATCCACCCTGTTATTGCCGATGTACGGCCACAAATGTTGGAAAAAGTCATCGAAAATTGGACGTCCAGATTGGACTACATCCGAGCCAGCCTTGGTAGTCATATGCCAGAAATCATATTTAAAATGTAATGCCACAAGATTATCTTTCGAATAAAAAAAACAATTCATGTCAATCGAATAATACATGGTTGTTTTATTGCAATTTAAAGTTATAAACCTCTAATAAAAACACCCTTTATATATATATATATATATATATATATATATATATATATATATATATATATATATATATATATATATATATATATATATATATATATATATATATATATATATATCCCTAAATCTCGTTTAAACCTACAATCTTGGGTCCTAAGGCCAGGAGTTTGTTATAGTACTATTGTGTCTATTTCTTCCTATTTAGTATAGTTATCTTACTATCTGTGTATTTTTATGTTTTGGATTACATATACACACATATATATACATACATACACATAAATATATATATATATATGAAAGAAATATGTATTATATATCAAAAACAAGCAATAATAGATAATCAACATAACAAGAAATAGCGTAATAAAAATATAAAAGCTGTACATGAAGAACAAAATTATAGAGAAATAAAAAAAGAAACTACAAAAAAAAAAATAGGAGAACCTAGTGACTCAGAAAGAATTTGGGACTTAAGGCCGAATATATGGGGTTAAACCAGTTTGAAGGCACCAACCTTTCCCCTTTGCAACTCGGTAGAAAAGCCAAATAAAATAAAATAAACAAAAATTTAGAGTATGTAAAAACTCAGAGTATGATAAAACCCCTCACTACTATTATGTAACAAACTCTCCCAAACTCTTAATGCAGAAAAATCAAAAATAATGACGGAAGAAAAGTAGAAAAATTCTAAAACAATAACATAAGAAAAGTATTTTTCAAAAATAATTTAACATAATTTCTTGACTCACAGAGCTTTTCCGAAGAGAATCAAACGTCTTGACATCAATGAAAATCAATTATTCACCAAGTTAAAAATTCGAATATACATAAACACATCTTTTGAGCTAACTTTTTAACCAGCCAGCAAATACATATATTAAAAAAAGACGACAATCAAATATGGTAGAATTTGAATTGGTTGATTGTCAAAAATGTAAATTTGCTTGGCTCTAATTTGGTTGGTTGTCAACAATGTGTAAGATGTTCAAGATGCATATGGAAAAAATGTAAACTGTGATATGAGTGTTATGATATAATCTTCACAGCAAGACCACTAACATGCTGACTTTGAAATCCTATTGTTGTGTGGTGGTTTTGGAATTCGAAGTAGAAGACGGTTAATGTATTTGTGATGAATATAAGTTCTTAAGAAATTAAAAGGGTATTAATGATCTAAACAACATTGAAAAAAGTTTTTGATATTATTGTATTTATCTATTTTGTGGGTAGTTAAGTTATCATTTCTAAATAAAAAATTCAAAATGATATTTCTGTAAATTGATATATGCAAGTTACTATTCCATACAAGGGTTTTAATTATATAGAACTTAAACGAATCTCTTTTGTCAAAAATATTACTGACTACATTATTGTTAATAAGATGCAAGTCTAAATCTAAGAATTCTACCATATTAGAGTTGAAGTTAGTTTTAAGGAGCTTGAGATAATCAGGGTAGAACGTAATATTTGGTTTGTATTCACTATTTTTACCAAAAATTATTAAATCATCTATATAACGATTAATCAAGTAAGAATCACTAACATGATCAATTTCAAAAAATGTAAATATAGGTTCGCTAAACAATTACTAGCTGGACCACCCTGAGGTAATCCTTTGATCTGTTTTTAAAGATTCTGATCAAATGCAATGAAATTTTCTTTTAATACGAGGTTAAGTAGAATATCAAATTTTTCTTTTTTCATTGAAGTATATAATTCATTTTTATCATTAATTAACTGTAGAACCTTACTCATATCGTCAATATCTATATAATTAAATAGGTCCTCAAAATCAAAGCCATGCATGGAAAAAATTAACATATCCTTAGTAACTTTAGCAATCTCTAAGCTATTTTTAATAATTGCCGTGTTTTGTAAGTTATGAATTAGATTTTGATGAAGAGATTGTAAGATCTTCCCAGACTTCGTGATGTATGTATTGTATCTATTAGTGATACTACGGAATTTTATAGGGCTTTTTGAAATTTTGGTGTTAAAAAATACTTGGATATTTAATATTATTTAGATGCATATTCAGTCTTTTTGCTCAAAGTTAAAAGACGATTATCATCTTCTCTATTATTGTGAATTGATTTTTTGAAATGAATTGTTTTTTAAAATGTGGTTACTTAATATTTTACTGTAAAAGTATTTACAAATTATGGCATAATTAGTAGAGACCTTATCAACATATGTAATCACGAAGTCATTTTGGATATTTTCTATTGATGATTTAAGATCTTTATATATCTGATATATATATATATATATATATATATATATATATATATATATTTCAATCTAAAATGAAAAAAACTATTGTTGTTATTTCTATAAGTGTTCATAAATTCAAATTCATGTTCACAGCTTTATATTCATCTTCCCTTGTTTTTTACTTCATTAGGTACTGTACATGCATAAACCAAAATACTTGTTAACTGATGATTAACCTATAATTGAAATATCATGAAACGAGAACATTTAAAATATTGTATCCTACAAGAGATAATTTTTTATAAAAAGATAAAATTTTCCCAGATTAATAATTTATTTAATTATATAGTTTACAGTATAATATAATTGTATCTTGTTCGTAGCTGTAGCGAAAAAGAGGTATTAGCTAATTGCAAAATCTAAAGCTATTCAAGAGAAGGAAATTGAATCTTAGATGAAAAGAAATAATCTTGAGAAAATTGACACACGATTAAGATATTAACTCCAGAAGCAAATTGAATAATATATTAGTTTAATAAGAAAACTTTTACTTCAAATGAACTTCACTGGAATTCCTAAACTAAATTAAAGATTTATTTGCTTAGGTTAATTGATATTCAGTAGATGACTTACTTTTTTTATCGTAGCTCATCTGCTAAAGAGGTGTATTGAATGTAAATTACTTGAATTTTTTTTGTGTGCAATTCATTGTTATTTTAAGAATTTCTTTTTTTAGAAAATTCTTAGAAATACATAAATCCTCCGTTAATCAGACATATTGATTTTATAGTTTAGACTGATGAGAAAGTTTGAAAACTAGTTATTTTACTGCGTCCTGATTTTATTTATTTAGTTCTGAGAAGAACGGAAGTCATTCATTATAATTAATTTGAACGGTGTTTAAAAAATTTTTCTTCTATGAAGTATTTACTGTTTATGATTAATATTACAGATTTTATAAAACACTATTCGCATCGTTCAAGGAATTAAATAAATATAATTTAGAGAATCCAGTCAAGTAAAAATACAAAATGGAAAAATAAAAATTATTTTTTTTAAATTAAAATATTTCTTTTTAGTAAGGATATATTAAAAATGTATATAAAGTAAACTTTATCATTTTCCAAAAAATAAAAAGAATAAAACGTTCTGCAGTTTAATCTCTGCTTCCAAAATAATTTCCAAGCATAAAAAATGAAATTATGCACTCGTACATAGCTGTACATGCGTAAACTTACAAGAAGCAATTCTTAATTTTAGTGAAGCAACTAATTTTAAAATTTCCAAAAATAATTTCATTTAGTAATGTTTTCGAATATTTCTGGAAATAAAACCTAAAAAAAAGAAAAAGTGACAAGTATACCTTTTACTCTTTAATTTTCATTTTTTTCAAGTTTTCACAACGGGTTTTGTAAATTAAACACATATTTAAAATTAATGTTCTTCTTTAAGACATTTAGATTAAAAAATTACTATTTCCTTTTTGAATTTTGGCCATTGTGTCATTAACATGTGACAATGTAATACAAACATTTGAAATACAATAGTCAGTAATATTTAAAACACACTATTCATTTAACAAGAAAATTATTCATTCTATGGTTCAATTTGAATATAAAGTTTGAGAATTATATTCAAGTTAGATAACATAATTTATAAATAATAACATTTTTTAAACATGAATATTCGTGACAAATAGATTAGGATACCATTGTATAGGTACTAAAAAAGCATTTTATGTTTGCATCTCAATATACACTTAAAATTTTCTTTTAAGAAAAGGCTTTATATTTCCTACAACGCAATTTTGTATTTCTGTGAAGACTTAGGAGCCCCTTCCAGCAACACAAAATTTTATTCATTTTCTCTCGAAGAAATCTGGTCTAAAACAGATGTAGCATTACTTGTAAAACATATGCATTGTAGTAGCTCTTTTCTCTCTATACAAATCCCAACAAGTAAGGTAAAAGAAATAGTGCTTGAAATATAAAACTCAAAAACTGTTTTCGATGATTTTCTTCAGACACAAATAAAATGTAAACAAGAAATTTGACAAAAAGCATCTAGAAAACACCAGTTTTTTTTTAGAAAAACTTATTACTTTATGAGTGAAAAAAATTATTTTTTCTCTACAAAGAACATTGTAAATTCAGAGCACTTTTTTAAGTTGCAAATTTTTACATGCATTATTTTTTTTTTGTATTCTACAATTCTTTCAAAAATCGGTATACATTTTTGTTTTTTGTGCTATTAATATGTATTTTTTTATGAAACATTGTTCGTTTGTTCGTCAGAAAGACAACAATTGCATTCTAAGGAGAGTACGACAGATAAAGCACATAGTCAGCTTAGAGAGAGAAACACTTAAATCCTAAACTTAAAAAGAAGATATTTATACAATCCATGATTTCATTCACAAAGAAAGCTTTAAATAAGAAGAAAGACATTAGACAAATAAAACGTAATGATAATAAACTTCAAAGATGGATTTCATTTCAATTTTATCAATAATACGCATATTTTATAAACAATTTATTAATAATTAAGAAACTTTGAGAAATTATTCTAGAATTAAATCAAAGTATAATACTTTAAATTCCTCGTACCTTCTCAACAAGTATCAGAAATAGAAAAGATTAAAAATATGTTTTCCCAATATCTATAGATTTAAAAACTGATATAATCTTAATTTTTGTAAACTTCTGAATTTCTGTTTACATGTAATAAAAAGAGAATTCATTTTGAATAAGAGATATTTTATTTTTATTTACAGATAAAATATTTACAAATTCTCTTCCAACGATATAGATGATTTAAGCTGTGAATCTCCTTTGATATTGTTTACAAATTTTAACCACATGTTTAAAAAAGGAAAGAAATGTATTTTTCTTAAAACATTTTCAATAAAACTGATAATCATCAGTAAAATTATTTTGTTTTCTTACTTCCAAATTTTTTAATGGAAGCGTATTTTGACATGAAAAACTTATTTTTTAGACGCATTATTGCACTAAGGCATCCTATTTAAGAAATATGCAGTTAAATTGGTATGAAACAAAGAAGTTTCAGCAATGCTACCTAGAAGAATTATTCACACGTATTAAATAAACAACTTATGGACATATATTTATTATATATTACTATATGTATATACACTCAGGAACATTGAAAATAGCGACCCAAGAAGAAAGCATCGGATTGAAATGAAATTTAATACACATAATGACACAGATAAGATATTCACTTGATCTCAAAAACCAGACAATTAAACGAATACAGGGTGTGCAAGGACACAAATACTGGGCAACTTCAATAGCGCGTTGGACCACCTCCAGCTGCAATACATGCCGCCACACAGTCCGGCATTGAGTAGATTAGAGACCTTATGTTGTCCTGAGGCTGATGGGTGAGCAAATCTTGAACATCCAACTCTAAATCATGTACAAAGTGACATGATGGCATCTGCCGTTTTAGCTGATCCCACACGTGCTCCACTGGGGAAAAATCGGGGGAGCGGGCCGGCCATGAAAGAGTCTGAAAATGACGTAGGAAGTCTTCAACACTCTTGCTGTATGCGGACGAGCATTATCTTGATCAAAATTTGCCCCTAGAAGACTATTTAGGAAAGGTCCTACATGAGATCGAAGAATATCACCAACCTAACATTCGCCCGTTAAGGTTCCACGCATCACAATTAAAGTGGACCGGATATCATAGGCTATGGCCCCCCAGACCATTACACCAGCTGTGTGGGCAGTGTGACGTAGAACAGTGGGGGGGATTGTACCGCTCACCAGGGCGCCTCCACATCCGTACACGGTTATCATCTGTCCCCAAAACAACACAAACTTTTGCCAATATGTGATATTCCACATTGATCTGGCATGGTAAAACTGTAGTCGTAGTTGCCGATGTTCGGTAGTTAAAGGGAGTGCACGGAAAGGACGCTTGGATTTAAGATTTGCTTCTGCAAGGTGTCCGTAAATTGTTTGTGGAACAATTGCTACGCCTACGTCTGCTAGTATTGTTCAGCGACTTACTGTGGGATCCACAAGTGCTTGCCGCACGATCATTCGATCCTCTCTCCTTGTGGTCTTCCTGGTCACTCCAGACCCGGTTTTATGCGCGTGGGTACCTTCTCGTGTCCACTGCCCCCAACAATTTCTAACGGCACACTCAGAACGATGCACCTGGCCAGCAACACGACGCGTCGACCAGATTGCAGTTTTCATCCCGATAATCAGGCCTCTCTCAAACTCACTTAAGTGTGAGAAATGTCTTCTAACACGTTTACCTGTCATGTTTCGCTTACCAAAGTCTTCCTACAATCGACGGGTAATCGTCACGTTTATGAATCTTCGAATTTTCGCTGGCTTACATAGCACCCTCTTCCTGATTGTAGCGCCAACTCGGCGTGTATGAACATGCGTATTGGCACAAAACTTGGATCATTTGCATATCACATTACGCTGTACTTATTTGCAAAGTTTCGCGATTGCACGTAGCTTCTTTCTTGGGCCGCTATTTTCAATATTCCTCAGTGTATATATATATATATATATATATATATATATATATATATATAAATCTTCAGTGCGTGTGTTTCTCACTAAACTCCTCCTAAACGGCTGGACCGATTTCTATGAAATTTTTTGTGTGGGTCCAATTAAATTTCGAGAATGGTTAAGATTCACAATTCGGTTCGATATAGCAAATTAGTTTAAAAGATATTAATTAAAAACATTCAAAAAATATAACTCTACATTCACCTGCATTGTTGTAACAACGCTATTGTTATAAACACAATATTATATTGCAATATAAAAAAAATTTAAATCAATTCCTACTTAGATCAACCAAGAAAAAATTTATTTTTGCTACTTTTTATTTAATAGTTGCAATTAATATAAATATTTCTATACATATTACAGAATCACAACATTAAGATGTAATTCATTTTTTTAATCAGCATTAAAGTATCGTATTGTCATCCAAAACAATCGTGTGTATAAAATTTCCTTTCAACTAAATGCTTTAACACGTGAGAAAAAAAATATTTTCAAATTTTGACATAAGTCGCCAAAAGGGTCGCTAAGTCGCCAACGTGGCTGTATTTGTAATTTTTTAAATACTTAGTTTTAATCAATTATTTTTTATTAAATATAATTCAGAATTATTGTACTGTCATCCCAAATAATCATGTACATTACATTTCAGCCCAATTGAGCGCTTTAAAATGTATTTTATTAACGATTGAAAATTCCACCAAGATCAATAAATAAATAAACAAGCAAACAAATAAAATTAGTATAGAGATCGTGAGATAATAGTAGGAATTGAAAAAGACGTAAGTTGGCGTCGAAAATTAAATTTTCAGCCAAACTGGCCAAACTCGGTCTTTATTGTTACGAAAATGCAGACGCTTCACGCTTTTTAGCGTTTTTAATTAATATATTTTCAAATATTCTTTATATATGTAATTCTTCTGTGCCTGTGGATGTAACTGATTTCCCCCTAAACGGCTGGACCGATTTTGATTAAAGTTTTTTTTAGTTCCAGTGAACTGGAGAATGGTTTAGTTTTATAATTCGGTTTAGAAATGTTTATTTAATTAATTTTTTATTTATAAATTGTTTATTTTGGAATGTTTTACATTGGATCCGGCAGACTGCACTACGATCGCAGTATCGAATATTCAAAAATCTTTTATTTTGAATTTAAGATGTGTGTAGAGAACAACGTCTGTCGGGTCCTTTGTTATATATATATATATATATATATATATATATATATATATATATATATATATATACTGATTTCTTTGTTTTAAATTACCGTAATTCTTTGTTACCATTTCGTAATATACCTGTACTCGTACATTCTTTGACTTAATAATATCTTACCAAATCATTAGAATATGTGCAACCTAATACATTAAAAACCCACACACTGCTTAAACATGCTTAATTTTAAATTATTACCACTCAGCACTCTTAGTAATGTAAAATGGCATGGAATAAAGAATGAATATCTTGAGCTTAAAAAAACTTTATCGGAAAGAATGAGGTCTCTGTTTAAGTTCACAAAAAGAACAAATGATTTTCTTTTGGATAAAATTTAAATACTTCTTCACTTAAAATAATTCAAATTCTTACTCGAGAACTGTTTTTGAAGAATTCAATACACTTTCTTTTCAATACCTTATATAATTCCCTTAACTTTATGGAAAAGCTACTTTAAGCAACGCCAAAAAGTCAAACATTCCTTCAAAGAAACCTTAAAATCGATTTACTGCACTAAACTCAGAAGTACAAATTTAAATCTTTACTAAGGCTTGTTTAATTTGAAGTTAGCTCAACTGATTAAAACGTCGAAAGAATGTAATTTCCAGCGCTAGTTGCCCTTTTAACTTTCTAGTCAGTGCACAAATAAAATCAGTACATGTTTTATCTAAACAAGAACGAGTTCGACGAGAAAACACGAAGCTGAATGAATGGAACAAATATTAAAGATTTTCAGTTTCAAAGAGAATTGAAACAAATTCTAATCTATAAAAATATATATATATTCGCTGCCCCAAGGGTATATCGCTGCGAATGACTGGAAGGAGTATTCCTAGAACCAAAAGATTTCACGAGACTACACCAGAAGAATATTAAAGGAAAAACATAATATCACGAACGTTATTTTCTTATCAATTCCAGCAATTCTTTTCTGGTGTGAAGTGTTAAAAGTATGAAACAAAGAAATACTCTCCCATCACAATACATATTGACTTTTATTTTTGTTTAAATTTCTTGGAATTCAAACCCACTGTAATAATATAAATTTGATCGATACATTTTTTAGAGCTAAATCAGTTACCTCATTTGATTTAAATTCAAAATATTTGCGTAACATTTATTTCTATACATTAAAATATTAAATATGAACCTATACTCGTATATATATATATATGTGTGTGTGTGTGTGTGTGTTTCTAACATATTGAAGTTTTTACTTAATAAATCAATTTAAATACCTTAATATGTGTTTCAATCTATACAGATAATTACATTAATAATAAATTTAGAAATAAAATAGAAATTAGACCTCACTTAGAAAATGCACACATTATTAAAAGTACACATTTTTTAAAGATACAAATTCTGGGAATGGAGAAACTATGGTAAACAATATTACAGTTTTATTTATCCTCTCGGATTAAACATCCTGCCTTTTAGAAGATATTTCGTATAATGCATTCAACATAAAGGTAACATCGACAATTTTTATAATAAAAACTTTAAAAGGCAATTTGTCTTAAAAAATTGAATATTTTGGGCAAGCATGAACAAAATCAAAGTACAGTTCACTAAAAATATATCTTAAAAAATATTTAAAAAATATGGCCAGTCTTTTAAATGAATTTAAATTTATTGTTTTCTAATTTATATATTCATTATAAAAATACATTAAAGACGTTACTTATTCTACTGAAAACTTAACTATTCTTTTCTTGAATAAATTTTATAACAATGTAAATTTCTTTGATTATTTAAACAAATATATTTAATATTTGAGGATAAGCAAAATTGTTATTTAAAAAGCATTCAAATATATACAACATATATATATATATATATATATATATATATATATATATATATATATATATATATATATATTAATATATATATATATATATATAATTTATATATATATATATATATATATATATATATATATTAATATATATATATATATATATATATTAATTAATATATAATTAAATTAATTATTCACAAAAGAATAATTTGCTATTGGTTTAATTATTCTGAACATAATTACCCTGAGCATATCATTACCAACAATTAAATTAAAAAGTTATAAAGGACGAAATTCTTAGAAAGTGGGTATAACAGACTTTATATAACCAAATTCAAGTAATTATTTTGTCTTTGAAATATAATTTTATTTAACACAATTCAATAGAAATATTGCTACTGAAGAAGACTTGCTGGTTAAAGATTTTAATTAATTTGAATTCAACATTCTCAAAAACTTAAAGCAATTAAGATAAGAACTTGTGTATGGTATTATATAAAAGACATCAAATTTTAGAAAGGTTAAGATATTTTATTACAATATATGACGATACATTTCTGGGCAATTTTAATATATTTTGAAATTTTCTTAAAACTATATAATTTATAAACATTTTCAATATATTTATTAAATTATTATGTAACAAAGGAAAATTATCTGTTTATATAATCCTTTCTCTGTATTTCATTACAAAATTATATAAGGACATTAATTTCTTACTCTATAACTCCATAAAAGTCGTGGAAATTTAGAAATTCCATTAATGATTTAATTATTTACCTTACAAACATCCTGGTAAGTAAAATATAAATTTTAATTCAAGATACATTAACTGCACATTTCAATTGCCCAAAATTGTGAAGATATACCTAAATAATTTAATATAAATCATACTTTTTATTCACAGATTTGAGTTAAGAGGAATTCTTAAATCCATTAAAATAGAAAGCAGGATTAAGGTTTCCAAGCAAATGTATCATACACATCCTTTAAATTAATTAATAGTTATCGAAAAATATAACACAATGATTCATCTTGTAATAAATAAACAATTATGTATCACGATGGTCATTACTTTATCAACCAATTCATTCGCTACCTCAAGGTGGGTCAGTTAGCAATCGCCTGGTTATTACATGTATGCACTAATATGAAATTGTATTATAGATTTTATAATTATTGTCATATAGATAAATCGATGGATAAATTAGTTTGGTTTAACTGCATTAAGTTATTAATACAGTTAATTATATATTTTAGCTTAGTATATTTCGTTTTGATCTACAGAATATAACCCTGTAACTAGCGGTTTACATATACGTTTTATTTAAATGTTATAATCAATCTAGGGAAAGAACTAAAATATTAATTTATTCAAATTTTAAAATGTTTGGTACAATGTTTTTCCCAAGTTCGTTAAAGAATCTATTCTTTATCAATTTATTGTGGCTTATTTGTAACACAAACATTTTGACATCAATATGGAATACCCCTATAGTGTATTTCTATATTCTGTAATCAGTTTTCCAATCTCCAAAGATTTGTCGTATAATTAATTTAAGTCGAGGAAAATTTCAATCGAAATCTGTAATAAATAACGTTTAATACATATTACCCTGAAATACTTCTTTCTGAGACAACTATCAGTAACTGAATATTAACTGGAAAACAATGTTGACATCTATTTTGAATCACAGATTAGATCATCGAAACATTTTAAATTCCCTTCTTGGATTTTACATTAAAGTTTATTAAAACAATGGAGAAGTAAAAAAGTTACTGTGGGCTGTTCAAATTTTCGTCTGAGTTGAAATGGAACACATTTTCTCTCTTTCGTGTAACTATTTCTTTCAGTAACCTTACATTTCTAGGTTTTAATTCTTGTACCTCACGTCCTTCATCAAGCAAGATTAACTTTAGCCCAATACAGCAGGTCAAGAAGCCTGGAAGTGGGCTCTAACGATTAAATCAGTGTAGCATCATCCCTTTTAATGGAAGAAAGTTAATGTAAAATTTATAGCTATTGCCATCGCATCTTTTATGGATTCTTTCCTCATAGATCCTTCCAATTTGTCACGTGGGGATGGCTTCAGGGGTGGTGGTGTGAAAAGAGTTTTGTTGATTTTTGCTCAATATGCTCACTGTACTTGAGGGTGAAAATGAACATTTCTCAACGATCGATTCTAATAATTAAAGGGATATGTTGCTCCAGTTGCAATCGAAAATCGATACTCAAGATTAGGAAGTGGCGCGAAAAGAGCTGTTTGGGCAACTCGGGAGCAAATTTTTATCTGTCCTTTCCACGGTGATTGAGAAAGTTATCGAGTCGATAATTGGTGGGGAAGCGCTAAAATGATATTAAAACTAATTCATGGAGTTTGTGTTACACGTAACAAACTCATGACGATGTCTTCGGAAGATGTGTGTTTTGGTTCAGTTGAGGTATTAATCATGATGAAGTTTGGTTGGATCATTTCATGTTGTTTGAAGAATATCGGTATTAAGTTTCAAATGAATTTATATACGAGAAATCATATTCACGTAGTTAGAATTAAATGATACAATTTTGAACACCGTAATAAAGCTTTTTGGCTTTCGGATGGTAGATAAGTAGACGGTAGAAAATAAAACACTCTACTGTTATATTTAAAAAATCCTAAAATGTATGAATATACCTCCGGACAGTGATTTTCAAACTTTCTATATTTGCGACCCATATTTCAGTCATAATTTTCATTGCACTCCCACTTGGTAAAATAACGAGGAATTGAATCCAATAATAATATACTTTGGCGTTTAAGCTGAGAGCAGATTTCAATCATAAATAATACATTTTTTTTACATAATTATTACATTTTGTATATGATAAGCCTAAGGGAATCACTAATAATTCTTAAACTGGTTGTTGACTTAGTAATGAGAAATTAGTTATCAAAAACATTTAGAAGTAGTGATACATTTATAAGTATATTTTATAAGTGTAAATGTGCATCTTATTTATTATTATGTATTTTTTGTTATGTTTTCTTTCAATAAATATATAACTTATGTACATTTAAGTAAATATGTAACTTATGTACTTTTCATTAAATATGTAACTTATGTACTTTTCATTAAATATGTAACTTATTTTCGAATTTTCGATAACTCGCACTCCATTAGGAGGGCACTCCCCACAGTTTGAGAAATGCTTTCCAAGGAGTTTGTATATTTACTTGTAATATCGAGATTTTCTGTAATTTCTATACATAAACTAATAATCTTAATTGTAAAAAAAACTGTACCGCTTTCTTAAATTCCAATCCGATTTCATTCCTTTCTACTAAAATGCATAAGCCAACCCTCTGGTCAACATAACTTTCTAAATATATGTTTTTTTAATCTTTACTAGTTGTATTTTTTAAAAATATTTGTTTACTAAAAATTAAAAATTTCGAAAATAGTTTTAATTTTCTCGCATATTAAAATTGAATAAGCATTCCTTTGAAATATGGCCCAACTAATGTTCCATTTATTCTGTCCCTAGATAAATTTAAATTTCAATACTTTATTGAAAAGCAAAATTATGTTTGCAAGTATCAGTCAATAACGTGAACGTATTGTTGTTAAAACTCAAATTTTCGTAGAAATGGAATTTATCTATAGATAAAAAAGGAGTACAGAAATATTTCATTGGACAAATACAATTTTAGACCATTTAGAGAAGAGAATAAAATCCGTTTAAAACGTAGAAAATTACGCAAAAGGAAGTATCATAATTTGGAAAATAAATAAGTTATTTTGCAGATGTTCATCATCGATTTCACGTAGAAAACTCAAAATACCCGACTGAAGAAAAAATAATTTTCTTAAAACCCAGAGAAATTCTAAACAATGGAAAGGATTACACTCGTAATGATTTTTTTCCTATTCAGCAATAAACCATATGAACTAAATTAAGTTTATATTAATATTAATTTTAATATTGCATCAGTTTTAATTAATTTATGCAATTCTTTACCAAGTGAATCAATATATTCTCACAACACTAATCAAGTTTTCTCATGTGCGTTTCCTGTCAAACGCATCTGAGTTAATTTACTCAGATTCAAATCCTTAACGTAAATCAAATTACCAAACGAGACAGAAATAGAGAAAACTACACTATAGTTATGTTTGTCTAATGCAATCTTACTTTAGAAATGAAATATTACATTTATCGACGTAAGAATTTCTGCTCTAGATGCCCAAACAATATAAAGAAAGAGGAAATTATATTAACTTTCGGATAGCTTGTCAACCTTGATTGGTAACATTTGTGTGGATTGACTCTTCATATTTATTTTTATTGCTTGAAAGGCATAAGTTACACATAACAATGAAATAATATGCATATAATAACTTTCCATACTAAAATAACTTTATTTTGGTGTGACTCGATTTAAACTGAACACCAATTTGATAAAATATATTCAGATATTAACTAAAACAACAGAAATACTTAATGTATTAAACACAAATCAAGTTAAAAGGTCAATGCAATGCAATCAAGATCGATTATTCATTTCTACTCAACATCTTTATAATTCACAAAGATAAATTATAAATTAAATTTCTTCTTTATAAAAAGTAGCTAAAATTTTTCCGATGAAAAATACATTATTTTGAAATCTACGTAATTGCATACTGTTATATATTTATGTAAATAATAAAGCAAATAATTAAATATGAAAAATTAAAAAAAAGTTTTATTTTTAAATACTGAGTTGATTTTTCTTCAAGAAATGACTATGTTTGTGGCTTGTGTGAAATAACTGATGTAAATAAATAGTTACAATTTTATTTTTTTAAACAGTGATTAAGTTAAATATTCTTCTTAATTTGAGTTATCAAAGTTTAAAAACGCCAACCTAAAACTATTCTAATTTTTATTCATAAAATAAGAATAAATTATTTTTAACATTTGCAACTCCATGTTCTTTTTTTAAGAACATCAATTTCAATTCTGTAAAAAAAAAATATTTTTATTCATACTGGTTAATAAAAATTATTGCATGGAACAGATAATGAAAATTCTTTTTGTTTTCCTTCTGAAATTTAAAAGCAATTTTGTTAAAACTAATTTTTACATCAGCATTTTTTTTCAAGTAAAGTAAAAACTTTGAGCAAAATTCAAAATTTAGCCGTCTTTTATACATTTTTATTTGAAAATAACCATTACACTTATTTGACTGTCAGTTATCAAAAGAAATGTCAATATTTTTGTATATTATTAAATAAAAACGATTTATTTGAACCTTTGGTGGAAATTTTGCATCTAAATGTTATTTTTTTTCAAACAAAATAAGCATTATTCTTTATAGAATAGAGATAAATGATAATTTTTTTTCGCATTCCAGAGTGTACTGACACAATATGTCTATGAAATATAATTCTCAATAACTCCGTAATTTCCCTTTCCCTTTCCTTACCACACTCTTCAAACTTCGATAACTCGAACAAGGGACAAGTCTACAGTTACCTACAGAGTAACAATGTTGCTGTAACATTCAATTAGCATAGGCAACTATACGACAGATCAGCTTTTCACTAAAGCAGGCATGCCCAACCCGCGGCCCATTTGGAGACTTTTTGCGGCCACAATTGAAGTTTATGTCTATATTATTTTAGACATTTGCATTACAGAAGGTTAAATCGAAAATATCGTGTTTTAACCCACCCCCACCTCTCCCCGTGCAGTTCTTACCAAAAAAATTTTTTCCTTCATTTGATTTCCAAGCAATTGTAATAACAGGTGTTGATGGATAAAGAAAAGCATATGAGCGTTGGTATAATATTCCTCTTTCAACGAGACCTTCGTTCAGAGTCAGTAGTGTATTTAGTTATTTTTGTCAGAGAAATAATTTATGTCTATATTTTTAAGTTCAGACTAGTAGTCTTTTTCTTGTTTTATTTGGCAATGAAAGAATCCGATGATGGATTTAATGAGTTGCCTCAGAACTGTAAGACCAGCTAGTAGAAATGTAAGATAATTACGGCAGCAGAATAAAAAATTTTAGTACTTTAACCTTCTGAAATTATGTAACTTTTTTCATTTTATGATATATTTTAATCACGGTGCAATAATTAATATCATTCAATAAGAAACTAAACATTTGGCTATCGGGCAGAAAAAAAAACTTTTTTTGTCAAACAGTGTAATAATTACAATGCTGCTATTTGCTTAATTGCCTTTTTGCATTTGAAATAAAAAAATTTGAAAATCTAAATCAATTCTATGCAAACATACTGTAACACAAGTATAAAATGTGAAGATGTTACGCACATAGTTTTTCTATTACGTAACCTCAGATAGAGGCATAAATCTAATGTAGATAAGAACCTTGTATGTTAAGAGATATTCTTCAACCAACAAGTGCAATCGGTTGACTTTCAACTTTGTTGTGATTGTGATCCAGTAAAAGGTAAACTTGCTGTTTTTGATCATATCAATAACTATTGAATAAATTTCTATTATATATTTATCTCACGTAAAATACAAAAACAAGTGTCACATTAATTGTAATGTAAACTATTTTGAATGTTGTACGATAGTAAAATATTTTGAATAATTTGTTTTATTTTGATATGTGCGACCCACCTCAGTTTAGCAAATTTTTACTTGGCCCACCAACCGATTTGGGTTGGGCACCCTTGCACTAAAGCCAAATGATTTTACCGAAAATAAAAAGAAATTGACATCTATAAGTCAATTTTTTTAAAAAATGAGCAGGAGGAAAATGAATTAATTTTCAAGACAATATTCTTATATATATATATATATATATATATATATATATATATATATATATATATATATATATATATATATATATATATATATATATATATATATATATATATATGTGTGTGTGTGTGTGTGTGTATTATATTATATTATATTATATATATGTATATATGTGTGTATATATATTATATTATATTATATATATGTATATATCTATGTAGATATTATATTATATTATATATATGTATATATGTATGTATATATTATATTATATTATATATATGTATATATGTATGTATATATTATATTATATTATATATATATATATAGAAAGAGAGAGAGAGAGAAAGAGAAAGAGAGAGATCATATATAAATATCCATTTTTAGAAAATATGTATTTAAATCTATTTAAAAGTGTGATGAATAAACGTTTTTTCTGGTCAGATTTTGCATAAGCACATTGCTTAAGAGTGAAATAACTTAGAATTTGCTTCGGTGGCTGTGGTCAGTGGTCCAATGGTGAAAGTCAAATTGTAGAGCTAGTTCATGATAAATCATTCAAAGTATTCCTTATAATATGGATTAGTAGTTTGAAGAGCGTAGTACTGGTACAGGTTCCATCTTCGTCGCTTGATCGAGGTGCTGAGTAATGAAGTCCGTCACCAATTTCTTTTGTCCAATTTCAAAGTAAGACGATACTCGTATTAAGGAATTAAATCTAAATGTGTTTGTCCGAATGAAATTAAAAATGCATTCAGTTCTATGAAAATACGTAAAAGGCTTTTACCGTTTTATGTAATCAGATCCTCATTAACTTGTGTTATCACCAGAAAGAAGTTTTGTGGAATGTCACACTAACAGTTTGCTAAAAAAATCTGTAATCCTGGTAGCTAAAATTTGTATACAATGCCAAATTCCAAGCGTGAGAGCAATTTCTTTGGCAGCACTTCTATTGGCACCTTCCATTGCCAATTTTGACGCTTGAATTTAATCAGATCAAGCTCTCACACACATCAAATGCTAAACATTTACGTGATTTAATTTTTCCAAAATTTCCAGATCCAAATTGATACTTAAGGAATCCTTCACGTGTCACACCATCATATGACGTGCGTCTACGATTTTCACATCCAGAAAATTTATCAACTACCGCTGGGATCGAAAAGAATCCTTGGGGGAAATAGGTGGGTACAGACATTAGAATGTCTAGAGTGTGAGAAAAGATTGCTTGCTCATTAACGCCACGCTAGGAAGTAGCAAAAACATAATTGGCGACAAGCTACGAATATTTTAAATAATAAGGGGACAATAATGACAAATTTAAGCTGGCCCCGCACTCTAAATTTTTCACCAACATGAGCGTGAGAACTTTGAGGCTAAGTAAGTTAAGCACACCCATTAAACTTTACGCGTTGAATCATCCGTGGCTCAAGGGTTTGAACTCGTGATTCTAAAATAAACCAAGGCCGTGACCGTTGAAAGCCTATTTTCATACGAATATAAATTCTGAAACACACTCATATATATATATATATATATATATATATATATATATATATATATATATATATATGCATTATATGCATAAGAATATAGTAGCCACAGTAGTTCAATAATAAACTCTTAGCCACAGTAGTTCAATAAAAAATGATGATGCAGATTTAAGCAATGTTTTTCACCAGCCAACCTTCACCTATAAGTTGACTGTGTTACTGTGTCATTGGGAAAATAAAACATGGTATAAACATGTACTTATTACAAAATAAAATGAACAACACCAAAACAATATAAAATACTCAGAAAATTTCAAAAAAACTACTTTTAGAAACCTTTGTATAAAATACTGCTAAGATAATATAACAAACGACGTCAATAGATAAATTAGTTAATGTTTAACACTAGTACAAAATAAAATAAGTAAATTAGTATGGATTTAGTTCCATTTATTGGAACTAAAGAAATTCTTAATCACACACGGTAATTATAATATATATATATATATATATATATATATATATATATATATATATATATACATACTTGAAATTTGGATGACATGATTCTTTTGTTGAGTAGAAAAGTGCAAAAATTCTGATTTTGCAGTTATTGGCTGTTAAGGAGAAATAGGGTTATAAGGCAAAATAATATACTTCTTTTTTTGAAATTCAGGTAATTCAGATTTAAATTGTATGAGTAATACATGCCATATGTTCATTTTGGAGAGGGTTTGGGAAATTTCACTTCCAAAGGAGTTTATAGGGATGCAGAAAATGATTTTCTCACCATTTTTTAGTTTTCTTTTTGAAATTAAAAAATTAATCGTACATAGTAATAAACAAAGTTAATTTTCATTAACAAAACATACATGTATGTGCGAATGCGTAAGAGAAAAACGGTTCACTAGTTCTCTCACTCATGCACTCATTACGAAATCTCTGAAATTATGAGACATACAGACTTCAATTTAGGTAAACGTGGTTGTTTGGTTAGGTAGAAATCTGCTAATAACGGATTTTATGAAAATCGAATAACAAAGTCTGGGCTACGTAGGGCTATAAAAAATGACCTGTATTTGTACTTGTTTCTCAACTATTAGACTAATAGACCTAGCATTTGTCAAGCATGTTTCTTTTGATAAAAAAATCTTAAAATGAGTTTTATAAAATTCGACTTCCAAAGGTGATTATGTGGGCATTATAGAGTTAACTTCCAGCTTTTGGACTCTTAGGCAGACATACTTCAAAGTTAACAAGAGTGGACTGTGGAGGAAAGTTACGGGGTGAAATATATTATTACGCTTCTTCTTTGTGAATCCATGACCTGTTCTTTTTAAACAAATAGACAATTGCAATAAGAATGCTCTTTATAAATCGAAAGTTTAAGAATAGGACTTGGATATTAATTATTTAAAAACATGATGTATTAGTACAACATCGCGGAAACCCAACGGAAGCGTTCTGGTGACAAGTACGTATATATGTTACCGTTAAAGTGTATAGTTCATTTATTTCATTCAATAACTAAGTATTTCATAAACTAACTAGACAAGTCAGTTAAAGTACATAATAGATGAAATACTTCCTACTTTTTGCCCAGTTATTTTTGAAATACTTAGTTATTCTACGAAATAACTAATGATAGAATTTTAAAGTAAAGAATAAATAATTTCAAACTTATTTTATAATTATTTTTTATGTGTAACCCCTGGTCTGTCCCTTCATTTATAGTTTCTATACTAGTGATGACTTACTTTGGGCAGTGGAGGGCTTACAACTTAAAATATCAATCTCCATGTTAATCCTATGGTGTCATTTTTTTGATGATACGGGTTGATATTTGGGGGATGGATAGTACTACCTGTTTGGTTAGGAAGTACAAGGACTCGCCCCCCAAGGTGCCTCCTTCCTGGCCAGCAGTTTGCCAATAGCCTCTCAGATCGTTTGGATCTAGCTCATTCGATCCATCTGACTCTCCATTGTATATTCTCTCCAAATGTCTTGCATATAGTCATTCCTTATATTTTATTTCAACATTTTAAACTATTTTTTAGTCTATAATATCTTGAAATGTATTTGAGTCACTGTTTTGAGATTTGAACCACAGGGTTTCCTCGGCAAGATCCATCCATTTGTCCAGTTAGCCCTTTTTTGGTAGGCCGAGAGGGACTCCAGCACTAAAATATATTTTCCATGTCATTCCTAAGAGTTTGGTTAAAAATTTTGCCTCCGTTTGGAATTAAGATAGGGTCTTCATATTTGCAGTTTCGATAGTACTTCGTTATAAAGCGAGAAATACGAGAAATCGACCTCCCCCTCTACAGGGCTATTTCTTTTATATCTCAAATTCTATGCCACCTTGGACATACCTGGTTCGATAGATATCCCTATGAGCTTTCTGCACGTACGATTCCATTGCAATAATCATATTTCCTCTCCACCATATCACGTTTTTAAGGTATTCAATTTATTATTTTTTTTAAATTTGTCATACCTCCAAGGATTTTTGAGTCTCTGCTTTGAAACTCGAACCATTGGCCGTAATTCGTAATGTCGTATTTCTTACTTTAATGATAAAATCATTTTTATTCTGTAGAATGATTAGTTAAAGAGTGTAGAATTCAATAATATTCAATAATAATATATACTTTGACTTACTTATCTAGTTATTTCATGAAATGCATAGTCATTATATTAAGTAATGGCTTTCACACTTTAAAAGTAACATATAAATATATTTAAATGTATATAAATTAATCACAATTCTCTTATACTCATATATATATATATATATATATATATATATATATATATATATATATATCTTTCTCTCTCTCTCTTTCTCTTTCTCTCACTCTCTGTATATATATATGTAAAATATTGGCCGAGTGTTGTACTTTTTCGAGTGTTAGTAGGTTTTGATTAAACACATGTTCAGTGAACAGACATCTTCTTTATTTTGAAGCACACATCAAAGCTTAGGACAAATTTACGGTACATTTCCACGTTGACGAGACAAACAAACTTGCAACGATATTAAAGTAAAGTTGATAGGAGATATACAAAAACAACATCTTGGAGGGTACAACACAAAAACTCAAAGAGCAGCTATGTACAGTTTTACATGATGACGGCAATAAGGAAGAGAGAAGAGAGAGATTACACAAGGATTCGGCTTTTACAGTACAAGTACTTATGACGTAATAACAGCTGTGATTGGATATAATGGGCGGGATTGGGATGTCTGATGCAATAAGAGTACTCGATTAAGATTAAAATCAGGGTGTTAGTGTGGAACCAAATAATTAAAAGATTATTGCAGTACTATTAAAAGAATTAATTAGAAAGATGCTAGGGGAATTATTATATATATATATATCATTTGTCGATAACGGCATCAAAAATAAAAATAATACGTAATTAGCTATATTTGATCCTATAAACAAATAAAAAAACCTTTTTTCGATTTGATTAATTTGATTCCTATCATGAGGGATTTTTTATTACGTTTTCTTTTTAAACCTAAAATACTAATGTTTTAGAGGGAAAAAAATAACCCAAACCCAGAAGCGAAAATAATTTAGAAAGATAAAAAAATCATTATTGTTATTTTTTTTGAAATACTGTACATTATAGCTGTAGGCAGTAGAATATATATGCTCAATATTTGTTTGACCTTCTAAGTAATTGGTACAATTAGTTATGACCCATCTCTCATATTTTGCTTATCATTTAGGGAAGTTGTAAATAATGTTTTTCTGTGAGTGGGAGGACAGTTTCCATGTAAAAGAGTTTTATGATATTTGGAAATCCACAGAGAGAGAGAGAGAGAGAGAGCCCCCACACACAAATACACACATACACACTTTGAAGGTTTACTTGGCCAAGATTTATTTTTATGAGTGCTCTCAAACATGTAAAGCATAAGGAAAAATGTTTTACATATTTTTTTAGCATTAAAATATATATTGTTATATTGAATACACTTTTAATCTTGATTTTATTTATTACAAAAGAACAGTTGAAAAGTCTTTAAAAGTAGTACCTTCTCTTAATTTAATTATTCTCTGGAATCACGATTTGTATCGTGTATAATAAAAATAATTATAAAAAAAGGTTTGGCGTGACTCAATCACCCCACGAGACTATTAACGTTAGTATCGAGTGCGTGCCTGCTCCCGGGATAAAACATTTTGAAGTCTTCTCGCTTTAAATATTAAAAATAACACTATTATTCTCCATCGGAATTTTATATTACTTTTCATTGTTTAACATTAATTCTAAATGCTAATTCTGTGAGGCTTAAAATTACAGTTCACTTAAAACTAATTATAATATGAGCATTTATTTTAAAATATCCTTTTACATTTTCGTAAACATTGTCATGGATTTGGGTTTACTCTGCTGACAATTCAGCTATTATACCAGGAATGTTTTTGTTTTTTAAAACAGAAACTCGTGCGAAGAGCGGTTACTTCAGACAGTGCACTTTTAATGTATCAGTGCTGCACAAGGTATTTTATAACTAATTTATCAATACTTAATTAAGAACAAGTTTAATAAGTAATAACGACTTCCATGGGCTTGTCTTGCAGATGAAATTTTTCAAAGGAAGGTTTACGATTAAAAATTGATACTCTGAGTTATTTTTCTGCATTTGGCTGAGATATATATTTTGTCTTTTAAGCAGTCAACAGATTTGGCAATCTGTTTCAATTTAAAAATTTGAGGGAACAAAAAGTAAAGTATACACTTCCTATAAAAAGTCTGCGTTCACCCATAACAAATCATACAGCAAGGATAAAATTTAAAAGAAATATAATTTTCTTTCTAACAAAATTTCATGAATTTGTTAACTAGTATTTAAATATTGAGCATGTAAGAATTGGTTAACTATGAATCAAGACTACTTAGGATAGCGGGAGTTGTGTAGCTAAACTCAAAAATTGTAGGCAGAAAAAACTCGCGTTCACTATTTGAATATTTTTAATTATTGGAATTTCTATCAACATTCTATAGGTTAACATAGTTTTTTTAACTCGGTTATCAAGTAAAATAAATTAAAAAAATTGTGATACAATAATTCGTACGTTTTTGTGAGATACGAAGCAATTCGAGGACATGGAAAATAAAAAAAAGAAGAAAATTAGTATCAATGAGGGTAAATTAATTGTGAAAATGTAAAAATATGAAAAATGTCGTCGGGCTTTTGCCAGATCTATTGGACGGCAGTATTCATCTATCCAGCATGTTATTTATATTTTTAAGTCTACAAGATTTTACACATCCAAACCTTGTTTAAGTTGTCCATCTAAACTCACACTCAGAGAAAAACGAAATATGACATCAATTGTGAAAAAAGTCCATGTTTGACTGCAATTTAAATAGCAACAGATATTCACGAGGAGTTTAACAAAAATATTTGGGAGGTGTTGCTGCAAGAAAAATCTTGAAAAAGGCCGGATACCGTAGTCAAGTGGTTCCTAGAAAACATTATACTTCATTGACCAACCGGCTTAAGCGGAAACCTTTTGCAAAAGATCATATACATAAGCCTCTGGAGTTCTGGAGGACTGTGATATTCTCTGATGAGGGCAATATTTGCATCTTCAGCATAAATGGTCGTAAATTAGTCTGGAGAAAACCTTGCATAGTGCTTCAAAAAGAGCATTTTGTACCAACGGTAAAGCGGAGTGGCGGTGGAGTTATCATGTGGGGTGCATGGCGAGCAATGATGTTGGCAAGTTGGAGTATATAGAATCAATTGTAAACAAATGTGATTATTTTGATGTCCTAAAACATTGTAAAGGAAAGTGTCACCAAACTCGGCTAAGGATAATCGTTTCGTTTCCTACACGACAACGATTCTAAGCACAGCGCTGAGATTGTGAAGCTTTGGCTCTTGTATAATATACTAAATCAACTGCACATGACCCTGCAATTATCTGATCTGAATCCTACAGAACACCTATGGGATTTTCTGGAATATAGGATTCGTTATCACACTGTATTTAGCAAGGATATGCTCAAGAGTGTTCTTAAGAACCAATGGGAAAAGATAAGTGCTAAAAAAACCACAAGATTTGTTTGTTCATTGCTGAAACGACTTCAGAAAGTTTTCAAATGATGAAGTTATCCAACCAGCTACAAAATAGCTCATTAGTTCACTTTTTAAATAATTTTTATAGTTGATACTAAAACAGTGAACAAAGGCTTTTTCTACTCGATTTTTGTTTGTTTCGTTACAAACTGTCTTTATTTTAAAATCTATCAAGGCAAACCAAACTTACTTTTATTATTCTGAATACTTAAAATGGACTAAATAAAATAATATTAAAAAAATTAAACTCCAGTTTTTATTTTTTTTTTTCCTTGTTCATGTAGGCAATAATACGTGAACACAGACTTTTTCTAGCTAGTGTATATTACTTAAAAGTAACATATATAAAATGTAATATACTTATCTTATTAATTTGTACGGTTTATAATTAAGATCATACTGTAGTTTTAGCGTCAAATTGTATTATTATTGCATTCAATACATTATTGTTGTACAAGGGGGGGCGATAAAAATTATGATTGAAAAGTGGGTTGCCAGTATTAAGAGTTTGAGAAGCACTGCTCTAATAGGAACATTTAACAAGAACATAGTCTCAAGTTCAAAAGTTAGCACATGGGTAGGAAAGTATACAATGGGAAAAGGGTCATCTGCTTTGATGAAGCCATGCATAGGGCAAGATACGAATTTGGAGAAAACTGAACGAAAGCAAGATCCTTAGCTGCATTTTCACAACTCATCAAGCTAGTACGGGTAATATTATAGTATAAGGGTATTTTCTGAACATTTCATGAGAACTTGATTCGGGTGGAAGTATGTTGACATGACCAAAGATACTTAAATGTTATCGTAACTCAGGTACATCATGTTAAGTTAAAAATGTATACTGGCGAGGTTGGACACGTTTCGTAGGTTAGTGTTACAAGCTATACAGCTGGCATCGTCCGCAAATAGTTCAAAAGTTATGACAGAATTCCTAACTTGCTTAGAAGCCCTGTACAATCACCTGATCTTAATAAAAATAAGATAATGTTGAATGTGTGATATCAAATGAAGAATTAGGGAGCTGGATCGAGTACATAGTCCAATTTGAAAGCCTTTGAGATTATAGTTCTCCGGATTTAATCTCAGATTTCTCCTAACCCTACCAATATCTCAAAGAATCCGTGTCAAAACGAATTCACGATGTAGTATTAAAGGAAAATGAAGTGCGTTATTATACTGAAGGGGATGTCATAAAAATGTGATCACTCACTGTATATTAAAAGTTTATCTAGATAAAATAATGTTAAAGCAGGCTTTGCATGAGCACTGTAGAGCAATGATGGTCATAGCGCAGTACTTATCAAAGTTTCAATACTGGCGACACAATATCCAATCCCAATTTTCATTGCCCCCATACACATGGACATAATGCATTGAATTCCAAAATACTATACTTTAACGCTAAAACTGCAATAAACCTTAACCTCTTAAGTGCCACCACCGTATATGAACGTCTCGCTCAGTCAAAATGTTTGTTGTCCCGGACGTATACATTCGTCTTTACGAAGTATGATCTTTTATCGTTACTGCTATCCATAAAATTATTACGAAGGCTTTGGAATGCAATAATACGAATTAACAAAGTTTGATAAGAATTTACTTAATTCAAAAGATTTGATTATTTATTGCTTTTCTCTCACCCAATACACCACATGCACTCGCCTCAAAGTTGAAAAACGGTAGCTTTGGGGAGCGAATCGCGTAACTTTTAGTCGGCAGTTAAGGGATAAATTATAAATCGTACAAATTTATCTAGATGAGTGTTACTTTTTGTATATAATTTTATATATGACAATCTAATGGGGTCACTGGTAATTATTAAACTTGGTCATAACTTAATATCGTTAAATTAATTATAAATGTATGAGTACCGCACAATGTATGTTATAAGTGTTTTGTATCAGTATGGATTTGTATTTCATTTTCTGTTATGTCAGAATGTATTCCGTTTGATAACTTTCTGTAAATTAATTATTTGTTTTAAAATAATCTCTTGTTTTCGACTTTTCAATATGTTCGCGAGCCCCTCCTAATGATATCACGCCCCCTAGGGGGCACCCCAAAGTTTGAGAAACGCTGTCATGGCGTTTTGATCCCAACACATGAACCAAATTCCAGGTCCATGAAATTCATCTTTAATACTGCCACGATAATGTTTATTACATTTGAAGTAGCACAAATAATTCCTATTGAAGTTTTGTTAATACTTAAGTACAAGAGAGAAGGTACTTAGAAATCAAAGGGCATTAAATATAAGGTATTTTCATACCAAAAAAAAATCCTTTATATCAGTGCTTCTCAAACTTTCAATATTTGCGACCCAATATTCAATCATAATTTTCATCGCCCCCCATACAATAACAATGTATTGAATTCAATAATACTATATTTTGATACTAAAGCTACAATTATATACGATAAAAATCTGCTAAGTACCACCGGCGTATTTAAACACCTCCCACAGCTTTTTCCCCCGACGTATATATACCTCTGTCCAAAGTACGAAACTTTCTGTGTTCTGTTATCCATAAAATTGTTTCGAAGGCTTTCAAATGCTATAAAAAGACGATTGCCAGTGTTTGCGAAGGATGCACTTATTTCAGAAAATATGCTTACTTATTCTTTTACTTCCCCTTCCCCCGATTCAACTCGCCTACGTGGAAAACACTAGCATTGGGGGAAGAATCGCGTCGCTTTTAATCAACAATTTTGGGATTTATTATAAACCATAATAATTATCAAGTGCTAATTTTTGTATATAATTTTATGTATGACAAGACCATAGGGTTACTGGTAATTACTATACTTGTTCTTAACTTAGTATTGTTAAATTAATTATCAAATACATACATAATCTTTGGTTTTCGAGTTTTCAATGGGTTCGCGCGCCCCTTGCAGAGTTATCACGCCCTTC
Source organism: Trichonephila clavipes (assembly GCA_019973935.1). Taxonomy (NCBI): domain Eukaryota; kingdom Metazoa; phylum Arthropoda; class Arachnida; order Araneae; family Nephilidae; genus Trichonephila; species Trichonephila clavipes. The sequence continues at coordinate 159,916 of BMAU01019734.1, read as the reverse complement.
AAGGGGGGCGCGCCCCACAGTTTGAGAAACACTGCTTTATATCAATATGAGTTCTATTTGTTAGATTCTACCTGTTTAATATTAGTATATGTTATGGTTTTTAAAATGAAGATAAGTTATTTTATAGGAGTTATTTTCGTATTCAAATTATAGATTAAAATTATTTTTTAAAAATAAGAATTGTTAGATTTGTAGCTTTAAAATGTTCCGAAATGTATGATCAAATCTGATGTTATCAGAAGATTTTGATTACAATTTACTTCATAGAATTTATTAAAATGCTGTTTGTATAAAGGTGGTTGTAAGTGTAAAATAAATAACACCTGAATTTTCCCCTTATTATGCATTCTGTCATAATAATGTGTGATCAAAATTGTGTTCTGCGAAATCCACTTAAATTTCTACAATTTGTTGATTAATATATATATATATATATATATATATATATATATATATATATATGTGAAAGAAATATGTATTATATATAAAAAAAAAGAAATAATAGATAGTGAACATAACAAGAAATAGCGTAATAAAAATATAAAAGCTGAACACGAAGAACAAACTGATAGAGAATAAAAAAAAGAAACTACAAAAAAGAAGAACCTAGCGAGTCAGAAAGCAATTTCGGACTAAGGACCGAATAAGTGGGGTTAAACTAGTTTGAAGGCGCCAACCTTCCCCCTTTGCAACTAGGTAGGAAAAACCAAATAAAATAAAATACACAAAAATTCAGAGTATGGAAAACTCAGAGAGTATGATAAAACCACTCACTACTATTATGTAACAAACTCTCCCAAACTCTTAATGCAGAAAAAGCGCAAAATAATTACGTAAGAAAAGTAGAAAAATCCTAAAACTATTACATAAGAAAGTATTTTTCAAAAAATAATTTAACAAAATTTCTTTACTCACAGAGCTTTTACGAAGAGAATCAAGCGTCTTGACATCAATGAAAATCAATTATTCACCAAGTTAAAAAATTCGAATATACATAAACAAATCTTTTGAGCTAACTTTTATACCAGCCAGCAAAGACAGATATCAAAAAAGACGACAATAAAATATGGTAAAATTTGAATTGGTTGATTGTCAAAAATGTATATATATATATATATATATATATATATATATACCCATACCTTGAATTCCATGCATTTTTTCTATTAAAAAAATCTAATATAAAAATAGTTGGATTAATGATACTTAGGTTATTCACTTTGTGGTGATAAATAATTTAAAATTTAAATGTACTTGAATTATAGAACAGTGTGTCTTTAAAATCATCAAGAAATCACTGTCCGCCTTAAAAATAAATCTAAACTGTCTTAAGAAAAAATGGTTTATATAAAGATATGACCTTTGTCGTTAGCATTCTTAAATATCTATGATTTTTTTCATTTCTGAAACAAAGTTGAATAATTAATAGCATATAAAATAAATTTAACAAATATTTAGTTACTTAAATTACTTTTATAAAATTTTCATATATTATTTCATCAGTTACTTCAAATGCTTGTAAAACGTATCTTATTACGTATTTATTCTCACGTAAGATGGAAAATGCAGAGAAACTATTATTATTTTTCAGCAAAGACATTTTATGATTCGAATTGAATCAAAGAAAAAATAATAATTGTTTCAAAAGAAATAATTTCAATGAATAATGATAATAGTTGAGACTAATTCCGAAAAACACTAATTGAAAATATTTTCAAAAGTATTCTCAAATATATATTAAACGCGTTTAATATTAATACTCTTCAAAGTATTTGTCTAATTTGCATATTTGTTTTATTATTTTTTTTTAATTTAACAAAAGCTAGAGATAAATAATTTAAGATTTATTAATGAAAATTAATATTTGTGTTTTGTTTCACTTTTCGAACAAAACATAAAGAAAACGATGATAAAATGCAATTACTTCCTGCGACAGTAAAAATGTGTATTTTTTTCTCTATCAATTTTTAGTAACTTTTACCAAGAGTACACAGATGTATATGAAATCCTTGCTTAAAATAATTCAGTATTATAAAGTTTACCCAAGAAAACCTAAAAAATTTTGTACAATCAAAAATATTATTTATAAAAATCTAGAATTCAATTGAATAAAAAAACTGTAGCTTATTAATTAAAGTTTAATGATTTATAAATTTTTAAACACATTGTTTTAAACCTGTGTGCTTTAATTTTTCAACTTTCTTTTAGCATTGATTTCTGAAATTACTAACATATTTTTATAAAAATTTACTAATGCAGCTGTATGTTTTTGTTAATTTAACTCTGTAAATCATCTTTACCCTTATTTTTTCAGAGGACTATGCTTGTATGCTTTATCAGTAATGCAAAAATATTGGTAACATATACATAAAGTTTTTGTTGTAATAATTGATGACGGGTATGCTTATTTTTAAATACACAATGAATTTTTATATGTATTATATTGTCCTCAAATAATAAAACTCCTTCTGTTACACATTCGTTTAATTGGTTTTTAGAGATGTTCTTTCACTCCAGTTTATAAATGGAATCAATGTTATGTTTTCTCATACTTAGCAAATAAATTTAATGCTTATTTTTTTAAAAAATATTTGATACTTATATTTATCCAAGCAACATTAGAATCTTCTTTTTAGAGATAGAACTACGTTGCCATCTATTTCAGGCATGAGTTTAATATAGTATTAATATAAGTACATACCAGTACTATAAAGAGTTTTAGTAAGTTGCAAATTCGTACGTAATAATTATGCATACGAAATATTTACCATCATTTTGCGGTTGTATACAGTATCTGAAACCTAATGATGCACCATCAATGTTCTTAAAGTTAATTTGAAAATCCAAGATCAGTTTTAACAAATGTTATTATTTGAAATACTATAGCTGTTTGGCTGCTAAATACATTTGAGCATAAATATATGTATAAACTGATATTTAAAAGATCCTCTTCATTTAACATCCTTACAGAATAATATTCATGGACAATCCATGGTCAAGAGTATCATATATAACAAATTTAATACTTATCTTATTGATTTGTACGGTTTATAATTAAGACCACACTATAATTTTAGCGTCAAAGTATATTATTATTGCATTCAATATATTATTATTATTATATAGGAAGGGGGGAGAATGCGATAAAAATTTTGATTGAAAATTGGGTCGCCAGTATTGAAAGTTTGAGAAGCACAGACTTATGTTATAATTTGTATGGTTTATAATTAAGATCTCGTATTGTAGCTTTAGCGTCTAAAAAAGTGCATTATTATTGCATTTGGTACATTATTAATGTATAAGGGGGGGCGCGATAAAAATTGTGATTGAAAAGGGGGCGCCAGTATTGAAAGTTTGTGAAGCACTGAACTAGAGGCAAGGTTACAGCAAATATGGAGCGAAATGTCTCAAGACATCATACGAAACTTGTATGCATCAATTCTCGATCGTATAGCATCGTGCATTCGCGCTGGAAGGGGTTCAATACGGTATTAAGTCCTCCTTTCTTTTGCGTTTTTCTCTGAAATAAATGATGATTTTTCTTTGATTTCCTAATCGTTTACTTATAGCAAAGTAGTCATTACGTATGTAAAATTTCGTTTCACTTTGACGACTCCTTCTTGATGCACTAATTATTTTTTTTGTCCATGAGTGTATATAGCATAAAATATAATCCAATGTATTGGAAAAAACTATGGATTAAATTATTCATTAGGAGTAAATCAGTACATCACTTTGTTGATTGCAAACATATTTTTTTAGATTTGATTTAAAAAACATATCATTATGTTACATTTTCACAAAGACATCCGTGGTTCTTTACATCTCAATCCCATTAAATGTATTTTCAGAGGCGTATTTTAGTTATGTAAACTTTAAAAAGTAAAAGTCTGAACTCACTGTTATAATATTTCGCATTTTCTTTTCAAATGATAGAAGATGATAAAAAGGGTTTCTCAAATGTGGTACATTCTATTTCAAAGAGCAAATTTAAAATAAAAATATAACTGTATCAAGTTTTACTTATCTCTTTCGTTCATTTTCTTTAAAAGGTTTTCATAATCTTCGCAACTTAATTGTACATTGAAAATTGAATAAAGTGTTAATTGTGATACCTTTTAAAACCTAATTTTTCATTTAACTGCAATTTCATATGCATTTGAAATAAAATAAACTATTTCATCTCTGCTTTTTTTTCTCTTCAGAATTTTGAATGTTTACATTGCAAATATATTAAAATTTTAAATTGATTTAAAAAAAATTTCTTATGTATATTCATTTAATAATTTTTATTGAGAGTTAAGAATATTTACACTAAAAATCTGATTACCGAAGAAAAAGTGTTCAGCCTCTTCGCCTTTATCTTTCAATGGGTAATGCGTCTTTTCTACACTCACGTGCAAAACTAAGGTTATAAACATTTTTTCAACATAATTATAACTTTTCTCCAGTAAAACTGATCTAAATTTCTATTTTACATATTTTGAAGAACAATTAGTACACTATCAATCTTCGGTTTAGGGAAAGAAGTTGTTTTGCATGAGAGTTTGCAGATCTACTGGATTGAAACTGTTCAAGCATGAGATTTATGCCTGCAGTTTTGTGAATATTGCATTAAAAAGAACAACCAAGCATGTTTGCAATGATAATGACTTGTCACAACCGCTTGTGTTAAACCTTGAGATGGAGAATTGTTGGTAGGCTTGCATTTGTCCAGTCTTAAGCGCAGGAAGAACGATGGTTATGAAAAACATCGATAGTGGTTTCTCGGCAGTGGAATCAATTCCAAGCAAGTGATAAAGTCACAAAAAAGAAGTCGTCCAAGGTCTCTACAGAGCAATAATATCTTCACAGGATAGCTACTTCGCATTAAGCGCAATATGGCATACACAGATAATAGCTCCTCATTTTGCAAGTGATGTTGCTACTGTTTCTGGAAGAACTTCTTGTTAACAGTCTGGAGATATAAAACAGAGATTGGCTTGTGGATTCTATCATCATATTTCTAAATACAATATTTTCAACAATCACTACGAAAATTTCAGTAAATGATCCTCTTCCACGTGCGCAATTGTTAATTTTATTATTAATATTATAGGAAATTTGTTTTTCTACGGCATAGCGAATCCAAAGAATCAGATGAACAATATTAACTAATAATTTGTTCATTCTCCGCTTTGTTCTTATCCGTCAAACAGTCTTCTGCTTAACCATACTTATTCTGGGAAAACATTTCTTCGAATAATTCGAAATGATCAGAAAATATGCAAATGCACAATTCATTACCTCTTTGGCATCCTTTTCTCTTTAGAGCGGTTTAATGGGAAACAAAATTAGATAAGCTGAAGGCACATAAATAAAAAAAGAAGGGAGAAAGAATAAACAAAATTAAAAGTTTGGTAAATGTACGATTGAATAAATAAAAAAAAAATTACCGAACAAATAATAAATTTTTCTGGAAAATAATCAGAACTTTATTTACATGACAGGAACAGAAGGAAGAATTCTCGCAAGCAAGAATATGTATTAAATAAACAAGTTGCAAAAGTATTTGGTAGGAAAATTAAATCATTGGATACAGGCAGTATTTCTGAATCTATAAATCATTTTAATCTTACTTGTAGTTAAAAGTGTATCTAATTTATAGAATATTCCATGTACTGTTCTGTTTTTTTATAATAAAATAGAATATTTATATGTTTTATATTTCATAGTATTTTTAATAGTTTTTGCTAAATATTGACCAGAGTTACGTTATAACATATTGTTGCATACATGTTATATGGTGTATCTCCATTAAACGTTGTTATGATCAAAATTATATAATATGTATTATTAATTTTTTCTAAAACAAATAAGTGTGATTTTGTACGTGTTTAAGATTTCTTACATTTTTCTAATTTTAATAAATATATAAATTATGGAAAATTTATATAAAACTCTTTTTGAGAAAAGTAATTAGCTTAGTTTTTATGCTCATACAATTGTTAGAATTAATTGTATTTTTTTATCAGTAGCAATTTCAAAAAATAAAGAATTAAATAAAATATTTTTAAATGTTTAAGAAATGATATAATTATGCATCAAGAATCAACATATTTCTAATTTTGACATAAATTCATGCATTTTCATTTTCCTTTTTTATATCCTAGGATTATTGCTGATCTGATTGATTTTCACTTGCCTTCCACTTGCAAGTTGAGGGCTAACTTCTCATTCTGGTAAGATTATTGTTATCAGTTTTTATATAAGTAATTTATTTCTTCTTTCAAAAATAAGAACAAAATTACAACATGTGCCAATAAAGTTCGGTGAATAGTTCTGTAACATTAACGTAAATGAAATATTAATAAAAGTTACCTTACTGTTCTCTGAAATAGTCACTTTTCATACGTATTTACCGCTGATATCTACTTTTCATGTCCTCGAAATTTTGCAAGAAATATTCTTTTGAGGTGCAGTCTAAAAGCCTCTTTTTGTTTCATTGAATTTCGAAATATCGTCAAATCTCTTTTCTTTCAAATGGAGGTTGATTTGGGGGAATGGGAATGATTGAGAACCATCGAGAATGGCGGAGGCTCAATTTAACCCGTTTTATCCTTATTTATTTACATTCAGAAACCTCTATATAGTGAAGTCTCTAAATCCTTGAAAAAAGTTCGTTATATGGAAAATTCGTTATATAGTGGTTCATCTTTTAGCATACTTTAAAAGCCACATAAAGCAAATTTTAAATTCATTAAAAACAACATATTAAAAAAGAAAAAAAAATCCACACTTTTTTTAAAAAATTAATATGTGTTTATTTTATATATCTTACCCATCAAAAAAGAAAGAAAGAAAAATTGCAAGAAAAACAAGAAAAATAATGTCGAAGAATTCATTATATCTTCAATTTTAAGAAAATAATTTTATGCTAAAATTAATGAATTTTAAGAATATTTTTTTTTATAATTTAAAGCATACAAGTAATATTAAACATACATTATTTTATAATTAGAACACAGTAACACGGAAGAACTACACTGAGAGTGAAAGAGGATATCTAAGATATTTCTAGTGAAATGGGCAATGGGGGTTAAAGGTTGATGTTCCTGGATGACACGATCAGAACTCTATTGCTCTCGGCGAGCTAGAATCTAATAAAGCCAGTTCAAGATTTATGATCACCATAGAATATGTTAAAGGGAGAACAACTTGATTTTTTTTTAGAAATACTTAAAAAAAGAGATAAAAAATGGAATCTCAATGGAAAAGGTTCTTTATATAGAAAATGCACTTCGCTATAGAGAGGCTATTTTACGAAGAAAATCGTGAAATGTTCACGGTTCCAGGAATAAGTTCGCAATACAGAAAAATTCACAATATAGAGGTTCATTATATATAGAGAGAGATGTACGACTGTATATATAAAATCCTTAGAATTCACTTATGTGCAATGATATTTTAAATAATGACCTCCGAGACCAAGAAAGGTATAATTCTGTCAACATTGCAGAAAAAATGCACATTTTTCGCTTTCTATGGTTAAAAATAGTTAGTTGATGTAATTAACTAACCAAAAATTTTAACACTTCATAAGTAAATTTTTTTCTACGTTATCCTGTGATAATCTGATATTTTTCAAAAAGGAAATTATCACGTATTTTAAAATAAGTGGCAAATGAAATCATACGGCAATTTATTTCGTGTGGTATCAAATTGACTCACATTATTTTGTTAAAAATATCATTTTTTTGTGGGGGAGGGGCATTTCAGTAGAAGAATTATAGCTTAACTAAAGTACGAAATTGAACCATTTTGAATGAAATTTACAGTATTGAAAAATTATTTTTAAAGTAAAATGCACGCGAATTCCTTAGTATACGAAAATAAATTATAGGAAATCGAAAAATAACATTCATTGCAAAATTTTGAAATTTTTTTTTTTTATATGAGGATTTATTAATGGGGTGTTTAAATTTTCCAATATCATTTCACCGCTGAAAAGGGATACCCTAATAGGATGATGAAAGTCTTAAATAACATGATTCAAGTAGTGATTTATGGGTGAGTACAAAGAAGGTCGAAATAACCTTTTTGCACGCAACTTCTATTTACAAAAATAGACTTATTTTATTCTATAAAATGAAATGGAGTTTTTAAAGAACTCCCAGAATCGATTGTTTTTAAATGGTATTTTTCTATTCTGTAAATATTTTATACTTATTGTTTTGGAAAAAAAAAATATCAAATGCATCAATTAATATGGACGTCAATTTCTTAAAAACAAGTTTTAAATGGACTTGTCATGATGTAAATTTTTACTCAAATAATAAATAAAACCTTTTATAAGAAATTAGATATTTAATAGGAAAAATAATGTCATTAAGATGTAATTTATAGTTTATTGCGAAATATTAGCAAAAGTTTCTATCCGAAAAATACTTGGTTCGGTAATGATTTACGATTTTTTGAATATTTAATGATTTGAAGTAAACAGTACGGACTGACAGTATAATTTATTTTTAAAGTAAAATATAAAATAATTTATTTTCAGATGCGACATTAATTGTTCACTATGGATTTTCAATAAAAAAATAAAGTGCTTTTAAGAAAATTAATTCCAATGTATCAAATGCTTCGTCTTAAAAGATAATTTTATCATATTTTTTTTTTTTTTAAAAAAAAAAAGTTAAACATTACATAAATTCATCTTTTCAACAAGAAACGAGATTTTGAATGTATGAAATCCATTGTAATATGATACACTCTACAACTAAAAATGCTACATACCAAGCAGAAGTAATTTAGAGGAATAAATTTAGTGGGCGTTCTGTATATGTATTGAAAACGAAATACTAACAATCGTCCGGCTATAAAATGAAATGACAACCCATCCAATAACCCATTCATATTCATGAACACACATACGTGATCACGCGCTTCTCCTTTCAGAGCCTACGGTATCTTATATGTGGTTGCATTTTCACTGCTCTGATGTCCATGATCCCATAAGTGTGATCTGAGTTTGGAACGTTTTTATATTAATTTTTACAAGGCACTAGATAGCAGTTAAAGTCTGTTTTTCGGAGAATAATGTTTCACAAAACTTTGAACTTCAATATGTGCTTTCGGCTAAAAAAAAGGTGTTTTTTTGTTTTATTTTTTTTAATCTTTATTTTTTTTATTAGATCCGGGAAATTTGTGGATGTGTGTAAACAGCTGCATATTTTTTCAAGAGGATAGGCCGTTCCCAGTTTCGTGATTTATTGCGCTCTTTTTTTCTGTTTATATTTTGACCAAATTGCATAAAGATGGAGAGCTTATTAATTTATAGGACAGGGGGATGGCGAGAGAGAGAACCGTTGGCACACAATACAATATTTTGTGATCAAAATCGCCAGTGATCAAAACTGTTTCCATTTTATTTCAAAATAACAAAGTTCACTATGAAGTATTAGGACCAACGTGAGTGATGGTCATGGTGCGGTGGGAAGCACTCTCATTTGTTATTGACTTGCCTTAGTTACGTCGTAGACAACTATTGCCTATGATGCAAAGTTTGTCTAAGCTTAGAACATAGTCTATTTCATTGACACATCTGTATTTTAAAGTTTATTTGTCTTATTTTTATGATTTTTAAGTGCTATTTAACATAGTTTGTTCATCAAAAGAATAACAAGGGCAATGCAGTTAGTGTAACAGATAATTTCAAACTTGGTGAATCTAGAAAGATGGCAATATTAGTAAAGGTTACGAAGCGGCGTGTGTTTCATGTTCTGGAATAGTGGTATGTAGAATATCGTCTGTAAAACTGCATTTGGAAACAAATCACAAATCATCGTCTCAAAAAAGTGAACCACAGCAAAAATAATTCATTCGTAAAAACCGATTGGCAGATGACTCCAAATCACACATGCATTCGACTAAAATTAGTATCTCACAATCCCAATAAAAGTTATTTGTCATCCGCACATACACACGATCTGCAACAAAAGAGCTCAAAATAATGTTGCTTTAATTTGAATTACTCGTATAACTAAAACATTTACTGCTATACAGTGCAAAAGGTATTTTTTCGTAGTAAATACAGAGTTTGTGTTCTTAATGCTTAGTTTTTTTTTATTATTTTCCCAATAATCGCAAGTGAATTTTTTGATGCGCCTCTACACCTCACTACACGCTTCTTCAGAAAAAATGGCACGTTGATCCGTAAATGTTCGCCATCCCTGTTAAAGGATATCAGATTTTAATAATAAGAGTTTCAGTATTTATTTTACAATGCTGGCCACCGTAAATGCAACACCCAGAAAGTCAAGAGTAAGCACAACAAAATTTATTTTCAAGATAACGTGTTTCCAAGTATCAAATGAATAAAATTATAGACTTCTGTGAAGTGGGGTTCCTGCCAGAATCAGTAGCCAGAGTAGGCGCCATTGTTGGAGATCACCGCTGCCACATGCCTCGGCATTGATTTAAAGATACTTTGGATGTGCTCTTGGGGTTCAGCACACCATGTAGCTCCCAGACGTTGCCAAAGTTGATCTGGTGTGGCAGCTGGGGTTGTAATCTGGGTCAATCGTTGAGCAACCATGGACTACATGTTTTCTATCGGCGAAAGATTTGGAGAGCGAGCCAGCCAGGGAAGCAATTCAATCTGGTGATTGACGAAGAATCTTTGGACAATGCGTGACACGTGAGGTCACGCATTATCCTTTTGAAATATGGATGTATCCAAGCCCTGAAGGTAAGGAAGGAATACTGGCTCCCACCCCTCGGAAATGTAGCACTGGCTGTTTTAAATATCACCAATGCGTACTAGAGAAGTGTGAGAGGGATATCCAATACCACCCCATACCATAATACCCGGTTCAGGACCAGTGTGGCGGTGCATAACGCGGCTGTTCAGCATCCTCTCTCCACGGTGTCTCTAGACTTAAATCCGACCATCGTGGTGTTGCAGACACATGCGTGGCTCGTCAGTAAAGACAACTTCATTCCATTCCGCCACCCACATCCTACTTTCATCGCACTATTGGCGGTGGAGACGTTTGTTGTTCAGCGTCAAGGGTAGACCAAGTAATGGACGTTTTGCGGACAGACCACTCTGCTGTAAACGGCGTCGAATGGTACGCGCAGACATTGAATGATGCGTTGCAGACTCAATCTGCTATTCTACCGTTCGTGATGTGACTGAGCGATCCGTCACTACCATGCTCACAATTTGCCTGTCCTCACGTGAAGTGGTTCACTGAGGTGGATGCGATCAACCACGTCTGTCCGCCACACCCTCCAAAATCCAACGTCCACATATCCGCATTACAGTTGTTTGGGTTCGTCCAACACGACTACTGATTTCCCTGATATGATAGAGAAAACGTGTTCATGTGGAAATAATTCCGTGCATAATTAGTTAATCTATGTTAATTACATAACCCAGGTTCTCTCATGTTTTCTTTTCTTAGATTCACCTCTAGGGTTTTTTATGAAGCTCCTTAGTTTGAGAACATCGCCTTGTGAGGTAACCGTTATGCTTGTAAATGAGTATTATTATTTACAAGAATATGAAGTGAGAAAGAAGATTAATAGATTGCGAATGAGATCACTGTATAGTGAATCCGTGCTCTAAAGAATTACATTGTCACCAGATATTTTAGTAATGCTTTCATCTTTCAGAAGTAGACACTCGCGGCTGGTTTTTCCATGTAATTGTAAAGTTATGTGTGACCATATGCCTTAATCACATCAGATAAGAGGTACATATATGTGTATGTGTGGTTTTAATTTCGTATCTTTTTAACGGAAGGAAATGACGTATTGAGGTCAATGGTTATTTGTTCGCACGTTCATGCTTTTCAATTTTACCGCCAAGTGCTGATGTTTATATTTTTTTCTGGAGATTTTCAACACTCAAAAAGTGGTAATGGTTGACTCGATAAGAAGCCGAAAATTAAGCTGTTTTTTTAAATATTTAATTATAACTTTTGAACATATTTTTGTTTTTCCTGTAGTTCATGGATCCTAGTTTTATCACACCATTTACTGTTGCAGTATTCTAATTAGAAACAACTTTTGAAGTACATGTTTGTGCAACTCCGGTTGTTATTCGATTCAAAATGCAATTGAATTTCCAACCGAAATTGTTTTTGTAATGCTATTTTTTATGACGATGATGTGCTTATTTGGCTATTTTATAGATATACGCATAATTTTAAGTAAACATATATATGTCATAATATTTATATTCTAGTCAACAATTTAATAAACATTTAGAAATACATAAGACTTATATAGAAACTTGTTTTAGTCATATTTCATGCGAATTCGAGTTTTAATTAGTTCATTTATAACTGGTCATAAATTAAAACTTTTTCTTCAATCTAACTTTTTATTTTTACGCATTTGCTTTATTAAACTTATTATACACGTAATTATTGTTAGATTCCAATTTTGAATATTTAACTTGTAAAGAAATATAGAAAGTTATGAAGCAAAGTGATTACGTTTCTGATGATTCAAGTAAAGGAAATTCTGAAGATGTGTGTAGTTTTGCCTGTTAAGGTTGATGCATTTGGTGGAAATGAAGCTGAAGAATGTATGAATCATACAACAGAGATATAAGACGAGATATTAATATGAACACGTATGAAGTAAAACCCGGACCCCAATTTTATTCAACTGTTGATACGATAATGTTGTTGTTTTAGTAAAAGGATTTCCTCACAGCTTTCTGGACGGCAGAATTTATTCAGGATAAACGAAAAAATTATTATGGAAACTGCACACAGTAAAAAGCCACCTGACTAATGCACACAACGTATATCAGGGTGTGGTCCACGTAGAAGAAATGCGTGAGAAGAGGCAAAATAAATACGCTTGTGTGAAACACACAGTTATCCTTCCACCTGAGAAAAATTGTTCACTCGCCTCAACCCAACAGATAAATTTCCAGATTTCCACAAATTTGTGACAGACAAATTTGCACCAAAATGTAGGTATGAAGCTTGTAAATGTAGAATTCCTGTTTTTTGGACTAATTGCAATTATGTTTTTAAACATTTCATTTAAAAACTTAATTAAGATTAAAAATTCTTTTAAAGGATATTTATTAAAATAAATAGAATAAAAAAAAGTCATTTTTCACTGTTGCAGTTAAAACCTGATGTGTGCATATATCTACCTCTAAGCATTACAAAACTAATATAAATTACTTTTTTTCCAACATTTGTATTTCTGACTACTATTAGGACAGTGCTCCTCAAACTTTTAATATTTGCAATCCAAGTTTCAATCATAATTTTCTGTTCGCTCTCTTCATGTTATAACAATGTATTTAAGGCTATAGTAATGTATTTTGTCGCTAAAATTACAATATGACTTTATTTATAAGCATGCACATTATCAAACTAAGTTTTAAATCTTGTATATGTTGCATTTAAGGTATCCGTAAAACTTCGAGGAAATTTTTTTTAAAAACTGTAATATTTGCTATTAAAATATTTTTTACTGATGAAATATAACTTAAAACTATGAAAAATACATTTAATATGTTACTTGTAGTACATAAAAATATTTTAGGGAGTAAAGCATAGTGTAAATAGTAATTAAATTGATTATTAGAATAACGCACATAACTCAAATGTAAACAAAAATATTCCTTTTTCTGTAAATTTGATGATGATCATTATAACATTTTTTAGGGCTGGTACTATTTTCCTGATGATAATCAATTTATTACAATTTTTATCAAGTTTCGAGTAAAAGAACATTGAAAAATCCTTAAAAATTTATTACGAGCATGATATATACCTTAGTTACTAAAAACATATCAACTATATAATTATGAAAGTAGTAGGGGTTCTTTAAATCTATAAAACAAATATATTTATAAAATTTGAACTAATTTGGTTCACAACTTTTTCTGATATTTACGTTGTCAGATGTCAATACGTTAAACTAATTCATTTTGAGATAAATCAGAAATAAACTTTGAACTGCAAATTTTAATATTAAACACAATTTGATATACTTAAAATGCTCCTGATTTATAAATAACACCTTCTTTACTCTCTAAAACATTGATTTTTTTTCCTTGTAGATCTTAAAATCTTTCTACGCTGCTTTACATTTGGTGTTGAATGTCGTTCTGCGTCGTTAATTCTATTGATGTCAAGATGTCTGTATGCTTTTAAAGTAAAATAACCACACAGGAGTTATATTAAGTTTTTTAAAAAATTCAACACAACCCTTGTATCCATCATTAAATTGGATCACAGCATCCAATGCACCAGATTTTAAAATTTTGAGGCACACAAAAACTTCCTTGGGTACTCTCTGCCATATAACGCCATTTAAACACTCGTTTGAATTTTGTGTTTTGCCATGCAGGCATTTAATAAGCAGTTCTTTGGTACACAACTCTAAATATGTAGGCTTAATCGTGTTTAGTACTTCATTTGATAAGCCTTTATATTTTTCGTTTGGCTTTTTGCACAAGGCAGTGCTCGCAGGTAGTAGCACCAACTATCTTTTCCGATGGGTCACTGCCCATGCATCGGTTTCTCGACACTTGATGAGCAATGAAGCAAAGCCGCAATAACATTTTGCTGAAGACCGGATAGGTTTCCAACATTGCTAAGAACAGCAATCCCATAATAGTTTTGCAATCGGTCAATAAAAGAGTAGGTGAGTTTGCCTTTACCAGACAGATTTTTATTTTTAGACTTTAGTTTGCGCAATCTCGCACCTACTTTCTTTTGAACATGACCAATGCATTCATATTTTGTGACGCTATCCTGCCCATAAGTATCTTTGACACTGATAAAGCCCTTACAGTCTCCGTCACCATAATAATGTGCATATTTAAAACCTCGTTTGACAATAGAACGTTGGAAGATTCTCGTAGCACCAACAGCTTCCATTTTTAACGCAAAACCTTGAAAATTGCTATGGCACACGTGATCTGCTGCAAAAGTTTCCGACTCAATGCTTCTAGTCATTTTAGAAATCTTTCTGCAGGTGGGACAATATGACGACATTATTTCAATGTCTACTACTTTACCAGTGTCAACTGACAAAGCTGCGACACACCCATTCATGGAAGAGTAACCTCTACGCTGCCACGTTCCATCAACTGAAATGCCACATTCAACAATTTTATTTTAAGTAGGATGTAGCACTAACAGTTCAGAAGCTGCTTTTTGCATTGATAGTTCACTAACATGAGTTTATTCTCATGATTAGTGTACGCAGTTTTACTGAGCCTGGGTAAATTTAATGTACCACATAATTTAAACCCAGCAGAAAAACATTTCCCAATTTGTCTCATACCATACACAACTCTTGTATTTACTTCAAGACAGTTTAAAGTTTTCTTTGAAATAGAAAACCCTGAGTAAAAGTCACAATGTTTACACCTGATAACAAAATTTGAGCACAAACCATATGTGGAATCCTCAGAAAGCAGGATACCTTCTTCGAAACATCTTGGGCAGCAAAGTTGTAAAAACAAATTTAAAAGGACTTCCATATCAATTATTTTGTTACCAGTAAGTGGTTTACGTTGATATTCTGCTATTTCTTCATCAAAGGCAGCAGGTATTTAATTTTTGAAGAACTGGCGTTGGTAGATGTTGCGCTGCTATTTTTTGAATGTTTAATGGTAAATCCATTTACTAGAAATTGGCGTTTTCTATTTGCACTAACTCTACGTTTAGCATTACCCATTTTAAATGACAAAAATTAAAATTTTCTGCTATAAAAATGATTAAACAAAAGCTTATAAAGAGCTACGCAATCATAAGCAAATGTAAACAAACAGTAAATCACTCTATTTTCTTGTCAGATTCTAGATAAAAATATAAATAAAAACCTGTTGCCGATTATATTCTTGATAATTCTGAAAACTGAAATTCATATTTTAAAAAGTTTAAATTTCTCACTATTGCATATTTAAACGATACTTTGAAAAATAAAAATGTCAACAAACATTTTTTCTACTTCGCAATGCAGACTTGTACTTCCGGGTTCAAAAAGGTGCTATCGAATGAAACTCAAATCCCCATAACTTAAGTTCTAAATAAGATAGAAACAAAATTTAACACCATTTTAAAGAAAAAGTTCATATTTTCAAATAACATTTAAATTAAAAAATCGAAAAATTTGACGAAAATGACGTTTTGAATGTGTACGGATACCTTAAGTAATATGTATTTTAAAAGTAAGCTACTTTTAAGTAATATATATTTTAAAAGTAAGCTAATTTTAAGTAATATATATTTTAAGTAAACTACTTTTAAGTAATATGATAAGTATTATGTGTTACTTTTTACCCCTTTCTGATTTTTCAATTGGAACAGATTGCAAAACAATTTTTAATTAAATTAAATACTTATTTCGTAAGTCCAATCCTACATTTGCAACATCCTTCTTTGTAAAAACGGATTTTCTGCCGCGGCTGCTTTAAAGACAAGTATGGATCTCATCTAAATATAGAAGAAAAACTTGGAGTGTCAATATTTATTATTAAGCCTTCCTTTGAGAAACTTTACTCTGCAAAAAGAGCCCATTGGAGTTACTAGTAATTATTAAACCTGTTCTTTTGATTTAGTATTCATAAATTAACAATCAAATTAATGTGCGGGAAGGTTATATATATATATATATATATATATATATATATATATATATATATATATATATATATATATATGTGTGTGTGTGTGTGTGTAACTTTTATATATTTTAATATGTCAGAATGTTTTATTTTGTTTTGCAGCTTTTCAGTAAATTAATATATATCTATTTTTTGAATTATTATTTTTTATTTTCAACTTCCAAAAGGCTTGAGCATCCCTAGGAGTTTGAGAAGCGGTGTATTAGGGAAATTAACCCATGAAATAATTTTCTTTTCCTCATTTAAAATATGTCGTATAAAGTAGTTACAAATGTTTATGAGAGTGCATAGTTAACTTTTGGACAGAATTGCATGGTTTATTTGTTCGTAAAGCATAATTATCAAAGCTGTATCTAAAGTTGAAATTTTAAAACAAGTTGTTTGTTTTTAGATAGTTTGCTGATCATTACTTCTTTAGCACCAGTAAGAGCTTCTGTTCCCTTCAGAACGTCATCTATTTTATAACCTCTCAGAATGCCCCATTTCAATGCACTAGCATGTAATTTCATTGACCATCAAAAGTTAATAATTTGTATATTGTACCGTGAGTAACGCGCATATGCTTTTTCAATCCATGTGGATCATTCATTGGTTTGCCGCTTGTTATGTTGTGGAGTTACGTATGAGAAGAAAATACATAAAAAAGTATTATATTATAAATATATTGCCATTTTTTATTTTTCTATAGAAATATAATAAGTAAATGCATACTAATTAGCTATAGTACCATGCTTATTTATTTGAACAGATCTATAATGATTATTATACCAGTTTCGAATCCAATTGTTTAAGAAATAAATACACCTTGTATTTCTTTATATGATTATATCTCATGGTACGATATCAGTTCCTAATATTAAATAAGTGATTATCAACCCCGTCCCTACCGACCACTATAGTGAGCTTCATCTTTCATGGTAACCAATAGTTGTTTGACCAATACTTAAAAACTGATCTTTTAAAACCAAAAAAAATTGATTTTTAAAAGCATTTAAATGTAATTTTTACAAAGCATTTTTGAAAAATTACCATACCATAATTTTAAATTAGTTTCGTTAGATTTCCATACAACTCTCTCTCTCTTTAGTGCTTTTATTTTATAATAAATCTCGAACTACTACGCAAAAAGTTCTAAATCAATAAGGTTAGTTCAGGTAGATAACTCATTTTGAAGCTGCGCTATCACGAATGATATAAAAGTGGATTAACTAAACTTTATTGAGATTATTAGTTATAATATGTGCAATATTAGTTAATGTTACGTAAATCAAAGTAGATGGCACTATCTTCGCGTACCATTAGACTGAATAATATTCAATAATTTATCTCTGGTCAGTTCACAGCTAGATTAGTGAGACACGTACCTATACAGTTTTAGACCAAATATTGTGAAATATCGGGATCTCCGTCTCGAAAAAAATAAACCCGCTCGTGGCTGTTTGTCAAAGTCTCTGAAGGCGCATTTCCAAAAATAAGCTTTAATGAACAACATCCAATATCAGTGGCGTAATGGGGAATATTAAAGAGCCTTTCAAAATCGGGTTTGGGGGTCAAGAATCTTATAAAGATTTGCAAAACCATAGGCGTTTGGCCCAATGGAATCCTGCCCCCTCACAATGTGGAGGTTACGGAGGAGTACATTATGCCCCATGCCTAATATGTTTAATAAATCTATAACTCTATCCAAAAAGAGACATTAAAGCCAATAGCAATAACATCTTTATAAAAAGCAGAGAGTTAATGTAGCCCATTGAATATTTTCAGGAAATATAAACAAGGAGTAAATAAAAATTCTCGCGACAATCGTTACATCTTTTAGGAAGTACACAAATTGAACGGATATGGATTAATTGCCCCGTATCTCATTTCACAATAAATTTTTAAAAAAATGAAGTAAAATCTTAAATACTGGAGAACATATAACAATACCGTATAATAAAATAATGTGTTTCAACAACAGTGAACCAGTATGTACTTCACATTTTAAAAACATTCCCTTCAATCGACAGTAAAGTAAAGCGACAAAATTAAAGAACTAATAGTAAATGATGAAAAAAACTTATAAAGCATATACAATAGTTCAATGTGTTTTAATTTTCAAGTCACCTTAAGTACAAATCCTGTATTTTATGTTTAAGAATTTTTTTTTTTTATTTAGGTCACTAAACAGAAAAAGAACATAAATTGCTTTAGAAATAAACACTATATTATCTATCTATCTATCTATCTATCTATATATATATATATATTCAGGCCTGTACAAAAATACAGTTCTGAAAATCACAATTTATACATTTAAATACAGTTCTGAAAATCACAATTTCTACATTTAAAGTGCATGCATATGTAAATATATATTCGCATAAATTATCGTGATAATTTTCACCGAGTCATTGAACATTGAGCCAGGGATGCCCTAAGATTTCTTGAGCCTCTAAGCAAAAGTAAGCCCTTGTCTCCTACACAATTGAAGGCCCCTCTTATGACCCTTATAAGTAGATAGAGCAATGCGCTCGCTGTCCAAATACCCTTACAAACAATAACTTGAAGCAAATAAATGCGCATGCACAATCGCAAATACCAACTTACCGACTGCTGCATTTTGACTGCAAGAGTAATGATGGTGTATGGCGGTAGGCCTAAACCTATACAGGGACAACGGTCATCGATGTAGCCAGTTGACATATCGTCCGAAATACCCAGTTTTTTGGAGAATACAATCGAAAATAACATTTGACTGTTGAGATTTTTCTAATCATTATCTTATTAAGTCTGAGTCGCAAACGGGACTAGGCCCCCATTGTGAGCGAGTTCCTGGGCTGCGGTTCAGTTGACCCATACCTTAAGATATTTCCCTGTATTAAACGCGATTGTTAAAAATAATATTTCTTAAATTTTTCTTTCGTTCAGTTTCAAGAATTTTTATTTCTTTACGGTTGTGTGTGGTCTCCAGCAACTTTTCCTTCATCCTCGAAATTATAAAATAAATGTAAGGCATACATTTTAAAGGAATGATTATTTTACTTGCAAAATGTGACGATTCTAATTTTTTATTCAATTTAATGTATAAAATTTAGTTAGAAAGAGGAAATAAGACTATCCAAATATATTTTCTTTTTATTTTACAAATTGTCTTATAATTACTTACATACCAAGTTTTAATAGCATTTTTCATTTATTTATTTTTTTCAGATTATAATTTGCCTCTCTCTCTCACTCTCTCAGAAAGAGTTCGATTCAACCTTTTTTCTTTAAAACTTTGAAAATACTGTCATATCAAGTACACATTTCCATATTTTTCTTATTATTTTCAATTATATAGTTTGCTCTTTACTAAATTAAATTAAATACACTATGGTAATCTGATTTAAAAAGAATTAATAAAAAATTGCACGATCTTGGTATAAATTAGATTGCAATTTGTTATAAATACGTTTTAAAAGAAAACAAAAAAAACCACCGATCAATTTGCTTTTGTTCCTTTTTGCAAATGTAATCTCATATATTTTATTAATCGAACTCTAAATATATATCTAATGCATTAAATATAATCTTAAATAAAATGTAATTAAAGTTTCCTCCACACAAGCAACATTAAAATAAAATAAACTTTACATATGCGTTTATAAAAGTTCAACTTGACAAAATTAAATGTTTTTTTTTCTGAACCTTATACTTAAATAAATGAAAATGTGCGCAGTTTTAAAATTAAGTGTATAAATCGCAATAAAATAACTTTTAACACCTGCGTAAAATACACTTAAAAATTTGAAATTCATGATTAAAATTTATGCTTTAGAGAAATGTAATGAACATCGCATGCCAATTATTTTTATATTAAAACACAAAATAGGTTAAATGAATCTAAATTTCCTACAGCAAAAATAACATCTGCTTCAATAAATTAAATCTTTCCTTAGTTATTGAGAAAATATACATCTGAAAACTACAATTGACATTTTAAGGGAATTCGTATAAAAACTTAGAATTACCATAATTAGCTAACAAGGTTTTGTTCTTTTGTGTTTTATAAGGTATACATCTAACTTTTATGTGCAATATTTTACTGAGTTAATTAAGTACACAATTCTCCATTTTCCAAATTTTCCATTCTTTTTTTCCAATTATTATAGAAAGGTATTGTTCCCAGTATATAAAAGCAAACTTTCTTGTAAAAGAAGAAGTCTGCCTTCCATTTAAACACTGAAAGCGATTAATAATGTGAATGGTCAGGTGCAAACGACTTCGTAGAAAATTATAATCAATGACTTAATAGAATTTTTTCATTCAATTTTCTCCTTATACTAAGCCCTCCCTCTTTTGCCATAATGATTCTCTGTAGGATCAAAGCGAGCTAGACGAAAAAAAAAAAGCAAAGCTCATTTATATTAACTCGCGAAAAAAACCAAAGATAAAAAAAAATAAAAATTTCATTGCAAATTCCCATTCGACTGTATTAAACTAAGGTGAAGATGGTATGTTTTTCTTATAAGAAGGTGTTTACTAAAATTATATATATAATTCTTACTTTATTAATGTTCTTATTACTTGGTATTGATGTAACATAAAACAGACACTTTGAAAAGAAGAAATACACTTTTTGGTACATGAAAAATAACACTTCTAGAATAGTTGTATTTCAAGGACTCTACGAAAAACATCTATACTAATTTACTTTAAGAGTATGTAACAACACAAAAGAGAATTTGAAGTGCATCGATGTATGATTTAGGTAATACTTTGTTAGATGACATTAATTAATACAATGTATTATATCCAATAAAATTTAATTTATTTACTAATAAAGGAAATATGTTTAAAAAAATTGTATCATCATAAATGAGATATCACGTGAATTCTCGAATTTCAATTGGAAATATATATATGTTCTTGTTTTTGATATATAATACAAATTTCTTTCATATATATATATAAATATATGATGTATATATAATTGATTTTTTTGGAAATTGGTAATGTTTTTGGACAACTTTAAAGAATGACTTATAGAAGTTTTACATGTATTTCGCTTATATAAGTCTATCAAATAATCTTTAAGTGCCATTCGTAGTAATTGAAGAACAATAACTGTAGGAGTAAACGTATTACTTAAACTTCTAATTTTATTAAAATACGTAGATGTTGATATATACATTTTTGAAAATGTTCTTTCTACAGACAGCTGTTACAACTTCTGTGTCATAGAACAATGAAGGAGTGCTTTTGGACAATAAAACATATTGTATATATATATATATATATATATATATATATATATATATGAAAGGAATGTTTTTGTTCTTTATAATTACTGATTTATTATTAAACCATTTATGATCTCAATTATTTAAAAAAATATATCTGTTTTTGTTTTTCTTTCCAAATTAAGCTTATGCAAAGTCCTTTTAGAGCTCATACATTTTCTATCCAATTATTATAATAGCAGATTAATACAATTTTTTTTTACCAAAGGGGGGATACACAAAATGATAACTTTATAAACCACAGTCATTCCTTATGATGCCACTGCAAACAAATACATTCATTTCACCTCTCCAAATAATTACCTTAAGAATGTCTAATTAATTGTATTATAAGGATAAATATCCTCTCAGAGCAATATGCCTTTTGATTAAAAATACTTCACATTATAAATTTATATCATAAACTAAAACACTTCTTGCGATTGGGCTGTGAAATCAAGCTACATTTACCCAAGGGCTTCATTCGGTATTTATTAAATGCCCTTTATACAGCCGCTATCAACATTGTAAAGTCAATCTTATCTATAACAAACTATCTTTCACCAACTCTGGTGAACATTTTCGACAGGAGTAGATGAGGCTTTGAATGGATGGAGAAACATGCCACCGCTTTTGACAGGAAACATTTCTTTCTGTGACACTAAAATTGACGAACAACTTTTGGTGAACCGGATGACAAAGTATCGATTTGGATAGGCACACTCTTTTTGGTGTTACATTAAATTCCATTTCGATTAAAAGTAAAATCTCGTGTTTTTGATACTTAAAACTATTCTAAAATTTATAAATAAATATGTGATTTGCTTTAATTTTTTTTAATTCATAATTTTTGTGGACATATATATAGTAATTGATCAGTTTTGTAGTTTTAGTAATTATTTACAATGATTTTTTTTTAGTTCTTTCATTTGGACCTTCAAGATTTTTCGAAACAAAAATATATTATGGAGAAACTTTTTTAAAAACTTTTTTTCAACACAGCATTGAAGTACTTCCCCCCCCCGACATAAACAAAATTCTCTTGAAAATAGTTTTTTTTTTTTAAAAAAACAACTAATGATGGACTAAATTATATTTAAAATTTTGTATATATATACATTGCTTCTAAAATTTTTAAATTGTAATATTACTATTTAAATTTGTCTAATATTTGTTCGGCTGAATTGTGTTACGTATATTTTTTAAAAAAAGGAAGTCCCAATTCTTAATGAAAATTCTAATTATTTGAAAAATGAATGTAACCCTTAGCCCCACTTTTTTTTCTAATTTAAGACTGTCTAAAATGTGATTTGAAGTTCCATAATTTTTTAATTTATTGCTATAGTTGTAATTTCAAAATTAGTAAAACAGCGTTGCATATGAATTGAGAACTTATTTTTAAAAATTTTATTTTTATTGGCAAAAATAAGCAAATATTTCATTTTTAAGCAACAAAAATTGTATGAATATTGTGTACTTAATTGAAAGATTTAAGGGCAGAAAGAGAATGAGTTGTAATTAGTAATTTAAATGTTTATGATGCATTTAATGAGGAAAGTTTTATGTTTATATATTGAAAAACAAACAAAGCAGTTTGTGCATTATTTTAAATTTTTAATTAATGTCCTATTAATAACATGGTTTTCTTCAATTCGGTAAAAAACGTTAACAAGCAGAAACTATGTGCAACAACACAAATTTACATTTGTTATCGTATGTGTTAAGGCGACTTGGTTCCTTAAAAATCACAAACTTATCGTTTTTTTTATTTTCATTTAATCTTATTCTTTGCATTATTATCTTTCGATTGATATATCACTTGTGCATGTCGGAAAGTTAGAAGTTGAATAAAACTTTATTTGAAAACAAATTAGACAATTCAGCCACACCCCCTTTTTAGAAAAAAAAGCTAAAAAGTGCGTTATGATAAAAAAAATCTATTTTATAAATAGAAATACTAACTATAAAAAAGAATGTGTAGTATTAAAAGCAGAATATTTCCGAGGCAATACAATAATGTAACTTTTCTTCCTTGTGAAATGTGTGCATGTAAAATTTTTAAATTAAGGCATTTTTTATTAATAATTTTATAATTTTAGTTCTTATTCCTGATATAATTTTCATACAAATGTAATACTTTAATATTATAAGAAGAAAAACAGCTAAAATTTCTGTCGTGACAGAAAAAAAAATTTACGTTTTTCTTGAGTTTTCTTGTGCAATTAGTACTCTCTAAAAGTTGATCATTTATAAAAATGTGTGGGTAGAAAACATGAAAATGCAATTATTTTAAAGAAAAACGTATAACTAATATCTTAGAATGATATTTTAAGTTTAATTAAGCATGTAATAATTATTTTTTTCAGAATTATAAACTTTAAAGTGGTTTTTCTCAGTTTGTGTTTTTCGAAACCTTAGTGCATTCAAAATGCTACTCCTTCGACAATTATTTACCAATCACTTCCATTTTTTCCTGTGTGTTAAAAAAAAACCATGTAATAAAATTAGGGATCCGTTTTGCTATAAACTGAATACTTTAAAAAAAATAAAATGTAAGACATGTTGGCTTTTTCGTTGATTTTTAGCCTGTATATCAACATTTTATTTTTTTTTCTCACAAACGAATGAAGTTATTCTAAAATCGATCCCTAAAGTACTTTAGAAGATTAATAAGAATATTATAAAAAATTTCAGGTCAAAAAATTAATTTTTACAAAAGGAGTAGAATTTTAAAATTTTCCCAATTTTCTTCAAAAAAATTTAATTTTTAAAATTGTGTGAAAAATATATGAAAATTTTC
Organism: Trichonephila clavipes; assembly: GCA_019973935.1. Taxonomy (NCBI): domain Eukaryota; kingdom Metazoa; phylum Arthropoda; class Arachnida; order Araneae; family Nephilidae; genus Trichonephila; species Trichonephila clavipes. The sequence continues at coordinate 135,216 of BMAU01019734.1, read as the reverse complement.
ATCTGGTAACATTTTCTTGAATAGAAACATTGTATAAAATGCTAAAATATAACTTTTAAATACGTTAATAAAGAAGTTTGCTCAAAAGGTACCAAGTCCTCTTAAATTATTCCTGGATTACTATGTAAATAGAATACTAGAAACGTAAAAATATTTTTTTTAAATTCATTTTGTATCTATTTACTTTCAAAACATCGGAAATGATAAAGATTATGTGAGATATTTGTTTTCTGTTCATTAATTGTTTTATTATAAATCAGAAGAGTTAAAGAGTAAAATACACAACACAAAAATGCAAACATTTCTTCTATAAAAAGCAAATTTACCACAGACAATTAAATGCATTTTATATATGTGAACAAAAACAACTTATAAAATATTAGGTATTCTACAGCATGATAAATAAGAACATTTAAGATCTAAGCAAACTGCAAATACTGTTTATTTTTACCCTTTCAACTTAGAAACTGGAATTAACTTTTGTAAATTATATATATATATATATATATATATATATATGTGTGTATTCAGTAATTTAGACTCATTAAATATAACCTTTATGAAAAATGACGTTTAATTTTCTTTTTCCAGAATAAAACCTTATTACACTGAATAATTCAGTTCAATAATACCTTTTTACACTTAAATTGAAAGATAAAAAGTGATCAAAAAGGTTATATGCTTTCATCTCCCAGTTGCCAGCATCTTCATTGTTTTAATTGAAACAAAACAATTTTTTTCAATGAAATAAGGCATCAAAAGATATTTTCACACATACAGAAAATAATAAAAGCTAAATAATGAATTAACTTAATCAATTTAATGCACATGGCTTTACGAATTTGCGAATACATTAAATTACATTTTGTCCTTGAAATGAAAAAAATTAAAGTAGAGCATCGATTATTTTTATTGTTTCAAATGTTGTTTTAATTATACTAATGAATTAATTTATTTTATTTGAATAATGAACCTTAGTAAATGAATCTCTAACAATTCGCATTTTTAAATGTTTTTTTTGCAAGTTGATAATTCAGAAAGACAGCTTTGAACTTCAATCATCTTGTTAAAAATTCATTATTTTAAATAATTGTTAATTAAACTAATTTTTAAGTACATATCGATGAAATTCATTTAATTTTGTTTTGGCGTGATCACAGCACAATTCATGTAAGCAAATATAGATACGTTCCATACATTTAGGGATGGATTTTAAGAAGAAGACAATACTTGCACATCGAAAATCATTTCGTATATTTAGCCCGCTCTAATTTGTGCCATGTTAAATTGCTATGTAGTTTCCAATCGTTAGAAAAGTGTATTTTAACTAAATACGATTTTATTACACTTAATGTAATAACTTCGACAAATTTTTTTAAACAAATGTTTGGAAGTATTTAATAAAACACATTATCCATCAATGTATATTGCCAGCCCTTCGTCCTTTCAGTGGGTTGATAATTGAGTACCAATCTTGCTAGGGAACTAAACACAGGGGTTTTCACGTCAGACAGACCGTCTGACCGAAACATCTGCTGAAGTACATAAGTGCACAAGTTCACGAATACTGTGATAGGCGCGGTAGGCTTTGGCTCTTATCGACTGTTGCGCCATTGAGTTTTAGTTTTTAATGTAGTATGTTTGTGTGAACACATTTCTGATAAACATATTTCTTTAAAATACAAGGAATATTTAATTTCTTAAGCAATTATTTACGGTTCTTCTTAGAAATATAGATTTTTTATTTCTGAAATATTTCCCTTTATATATATATATATATATATATATATATATATATATATATATATATATATATATATATATATATATATATATATATATAGTAAAAATATGAAATGGGAATAACATTTTTGAATTTTGTATTAATATCAGAGTAAATTAAATTGCGTTCTCTAATTCTTTCTTTACCCCTTTTGAATACTTTTTCAACTACATGGAAATCACAGACACTGATACAGAAAACATATATGATATACTAGCTGGTATACCCGTTGTTCGCACGGGTGAACTGAAAAGTTAAACAACACACAGATTAAAGGATAAAGAAGTTTTTAATGAGTTAATTTTAAGTGAATTGCAAATTAAACAAAAAAAGCTTTTCACATATCTCAGCTGAAGAAAAAAAAGAAAGAAAAATACCTTTGTGTTAAATTTTAAGTCTGTAGATCTAATAGCTGATAAAAAGGATATTTTTTATATTTATAACTCCCAGTAAAACTCTTGAGGGTTGATTTTTGAAAATACCTCCCTAAGCTGATCTCTGCTCAGCAAAAGTAACACATTGTTAAAAGTTTTCTGACGCTTAAAATATTGTAAATAATTTATAACTGAAAGTGTCATACATTAATATAAGTTTCTGTTGAATTTATTTTATGTTTAAATTGTAATACTCGCAAGCAACGGTGTTTCCTAAATAACAATGGCGATTCAATTGAAAAAATAGCGAAATGTTGACAATAGAGTCAAGTTGGCAAATGTCTAGCTACTTTCATAGCTCAAACTTTATTAGAGCTTTGTAAGACCCGTCGTGTAGTGTAGGAGAGCGATGCACGTTAATGCTTTATCTACTGCATTATGATCTACAGAAATTTTTTTCATGCAATATTTTTTTAAGTCACTACATTGAAAATTAAGGGACATACATAAACAAAATACTCCACTTAGGGAAATTTAATCGGTTAGAGCTAATAAATTAATTAAATATATTCCACTGTAAAATTAATTATGTACACCATTCACTTAAAATAAATAGTCAAATCGTTTTCTAAGGTCTCCATAAACATAAGAATTTTGACATTAACTATTTTTGGGGCACAAAAATGATAATCTTTGCAATCTGCTGAAAACGCTGGCAGCTGAAAATGTAATATCTGCTACAAAACTATTTGCCTTCCCTGCTAAAATACTCATCATAGAACCCGTGCCATCATATATCTTGGAAGAGTGGATTTCAAAGAATATTCCAGCTAAGTATTGGTGGAATATTCCTGCTAAATTGGTGTGGCGTGGTAGTTAGGAGAAGGGGGTGCCAGCTCAGGTGTTGTCCACGTCACTTGACCATGGTTCAAAATTATGTGGTCCGTCGCCAAAAGCCCTCATGTAGCTGAACAGTGCGACGTTAATATTCACTCACTGAAAAAAATACAGTACAGTAGTTATAACTATTTTTATACTTAAAAATGCAATATCTGCTTATTCAATTAAAATTATAGCATTATAATTAATTACTAACCACACAAACAAATTTTGAAAATTTATCCAAATGATGTAGTGTGAAAGAGAAAGTTTATTCAGACAGACAACAAATGCGTCTTATATGCATTTAGATTTGTTTGAATTCTTGTGTATTATTATTTTTGTAAGCTTCATGACATACTTTATGGTGTACCAGTATTTTAAAGCTGACTGAGCAACAGCAACATTTAGCTGGGTATAGCTAGTTATAACATAAAATTAAATCTTAAAGAGATATCAAAAATAAAAGACGACTCAATATTTTGAATAAATCAGTATAAACATTTTCATACAAACACAATATATATATATATTGTAAAATATTTATTTTGCTATTTGCATTTCAGACAGACATCAAACAAAATTTTAAAAATTGTCAAAAACAGATAAAAAAACATACTTAAGAAAAATACCACTGATTAATTTTGCCAAAGACATTGCAATGTGCAAAAAAATATTTGCAGTACATAATAACCAAAAAAAATGTAAGTACTAAAATATTAAAAAAAACAAAAATTATATATTGATTTATTTAAGGATTGCTGGAGGGAAAGATAAAACAGGCTAAGATAATACTCATAATATTAATTTCATATTGGTTGGCTACTCTTTTTTGGCATGATTTTGAAATCACGCCAAATTGGTATGTTGCGGCCAGTCTAATGTTATAGTAATGTACAGAATTAGAGGTACTTATGTATTATTGCAAACTATTGGTGACATTATACAAAATGAAGCACATAATTGCTAATTCAACTCACACAAAGTTGGAATTGCCAAAGTGGCGAGTTGTCTTGAACGTTGGCAATTGTGCAATAATACGCAAGTACTAAAAAATTATCCAAAGTATATATATCCCGAGCACAAAAATAAATTGAAAAATGAAGTAAAATACTAACATTAACCGACATAAAAGAACTGAACTAACTTTATCAATGCAAAAGCATAATTTGAAAAATAAGGTACTTACATATAACCGCAACTTATTGGCGATATATGAAACGAAGCACGACTCAAAATTCAACATATATATATGACATATAAAATCGGGGTTGCCAACTTGGCAAGTTATTTTGAATGTTGGCGATTGCCAGGATAGTACATAAGTTCCAAAAATAATTTATCTTATGACCACCTGCTTCCTCAACAGGTATTTAAGCCATTTGTCTGTTTTGCTCATTCTCTGATGCCTATTCCAGTTTGATATGTAATTACTACCAACACTGCTTTTGCTTGGGCAGTATGATTTTCTGCATGGCAATTTTATGCACTGAAGTCAATAGGTTAACCCTTAAAGGTTAAAATAAAGACACATGAAATTGCAAAGAACCATATTATTGGATCAAATGTAGTATAGGGGGGCTACTTGGCGCAGTCCTTTGTTTTGGTTACTAAAAGTGGTCTCCAAGGTACTTTTTTCGGTATTATTTATTTTAGAATGAATTCGATATCTCACCATGACATTTAGATAAAAATCAGAAGAAAAATCGTCAAATCCAAAGTGCCCCCTATACTACATTTGAACCTAACTGAAATATAACCCTTATCAATGAGAAGTTTTAGTTTGTCAAAATTATAATCTTCGCATTCTAAAGAAATAAATAAATAAGTTGTAATTTGCAAGCAAAATCACACACATAAACATCCCGCGATAATACCTAAATGTTGCCAAAACAACAAAACAAAGTTTTAGTTGTTGAAAGAATTATCCTTAAAAATATTATTTATTCGAAATATAATCCTAATTAAATATCAAAGAATAGAAAAATTGAATAAATATTGCAACCGATAAACAAAGCTACAGTAAAAGTATGTAATAATCTTGAAAAACTGCATGTAAAGTATAAATTGTCCACTTAGTGAGAAACGTGACTACATATGACGTCATAACACTGGAAAATCACTTAAAAATTAAAATTTAAACAATTTGGAAGGAATTATGAACGCCAAACCTATTTAAGTACCTTTCTTGTGAAAATTTGTGTACGTGTACCAAGTTTCACGTTATTTGGGTGTCTGGATCTCGAGTTATGAGGGAACAGACAAACAGACAACAAATGCGTCTTATATATATATATAGATGTATTATCATCTGTAAAAGTAATAATTCTAAACTCTCCGTGGTTTTTTTGTCAAATAATAACTTTTAAATATATAAGTAAAGAGATGTATTCATATACAAACTTTACTAATTCAGCATTCTATTGCTCACTTATAGTAAAAAAAACAGTAAATCTTAATGCAATTATTTTCTCAATACTCAAACATAAACTCAGTGGCGCAATAGCCCATGAGGACCAAGGCTTATTGTGCCCACCCCAGAGTATACGTTGCCATTGGGCGCTGAGATTCATGAGCAGGTGTCCCAATAAGGGGGTCAGTCTGAAGCGAGACCCTTAGTGTTTAAGTTCCCAAGCACGCTTGATACTCATTTATCGATCCACTACAGTAGGATAAAAGGCTGAGACAACCTTGCCGATCTCGGGAATAGAACCCGGACCTGTGACCCTTAGTGTTTAAGTTCCCAAGCACGCTTGATACTCATTTATCGATCCACTACAGTAGGATAAAAGGCTGAGACAACCTTGCCGATCTCGGGAATAGAACCCGGACCTGTGATGTGGAAGCGCGATATGCTACCACTCGACTACTGGACATTATTTTCCCAATGCGTAACATATAAAGTTACATTTGGATTTGATAATTTTTTAAAACTATTTATTAAATTTATAGTTAATATTATGTTTCTTTTTTTCTGATACATCTGCAATGAGTAAACTTATCAAAATCTGAATCTAAGCACCTCTGGATATTAAATGCATCTTATATAAATTGCAATATGAGTTATTAAATGCGGCTATTTATTTTTTTCTTATAAAGACAATATAATCATGCGACCTGAAATGATTATATCAATGTTTAAATTCTGGTGCCACCTCTGTCAAGACGAGAAAAATGTTTTCAAAAAAACATAGTAAGTAAGTTATATTTAATATGTTATTGCATGCATTATATATAATCGTATGGATATAACGAATAAACAAGTACACGTATGTATGAACATTATTGTGAAAAGGAAACTAGTTTTCTTTTTTTTTTTTTTCAAATATTTCTGATTTTGTTCTTTTAACGTGTTTGGAGTTGAATTTACTTTCATGTAATACTTTTATAACAAAAATACAATAAAATCAAAGTAATTTTCCCTATACCTTAGAAAAAGGAAGTCCACAATCGTGATTCGTTTTGAAACTTTCCTTGGCACGATTTCTCTCTCCTTACTAGAATATATTACAATGTTTTAACGAATGCAGATTATGCTGGTGTTCTTTTTAAATGTCACTTCTCCATACAATCGAATACCGTAACAAAAGAGGGGGGGGTCACGTGGGTCAAAAACTCGCTTTGACACTTTGGGAGACTGTCACAGAATTTTAGCTCAGGAGGAGGTATTCTTTTCAGCGCCCCGTTGAAAGAAATCTAATTCCCCGGTGATTTTGTATGTGCATGAAGAAATATCTTTTTTTTTTCCTTTTTTTTTTACCATTGCTACTAAGGTAGGGTTTTTCTCTCAATCAAAATGTTTGCTGGGATTATCAAGACGCTGATTAATGCAAAAAGATTTTGATGCTATAAGCCGTTTACTGAAAAAAATGGACTTTTTATGACGCATTTTCTATATTTACTCTTTTATGAATAATGTGAGTATTAGTAATGTGATTTTTCCCGTGAGATGTATGAAAAAGAATTAAACTAAATTCGACAAATCTTACTTATAAAAAAATGTGCATCGCACATGAAGGGAAAAAAAACATAAGCAGCATGAATAATTTTTAATTTCCAATTCTTTTAGCTTTGTGTTCAATACATGTGATACGCTACTCGCATTTATATCAATAGCATATTTCCTTAAAATATACAAGAATATTTCAAACAAGCATTCAAGTATTTTCCATTGTAAATAAATGAGATTATGGTATAAAAATAAGCATTCCTAATTTTACATTTATGAGAAGTAAATACATGTGGAGAAATGCGTGTATGTGTTTATATGAAATCACATATATAAGTCCATAACTGTACCATGCGCTATACAGAAGAGACAATAAAGATTTAATTACTAAAGAGTAAGCTAACCATTTAATTTTTTGGATTGAAACAAATACTATAGTATCTAAAAATATTAGCTTTAGAACTGTTTCTCCTACCTTGACTAAACACATTTTGAAAAAGTCAAAAAGAAAAAAAAATTCCCCTTCATTTTATATTACTCTTTGAAATCCTATTTATGATAATATGAAAACGTTACGTACCCAAAAAATTACAAAGGTAAGCACCTACAGTGGGTAATAATGAACAATAAATTGATTATTAATCAATTAAATGATCTAAATACAGATTCAAATTTGTAAAAAATGGTTTAATAGTAGAAAAATATTGAAATTGTAATTTTTTGTTAAAAATTTCTTGATAAATGAATTAATTATGACTAAAATTATGTAAAATATATTATAAATATGTTTAAAAGCTTCAATATAGTAAGAAATATTTTGTGTTATTCATCTGAACATTAATTCAGTAATACGTGATTTGATAAAACAAGCTTTGAACTGAAGAAACTTTTCAGATAACTTTGAACATTTGTATTATATTTATTAATAATAACATCCTATATATATATATATATATATATCAAGAAAAATATTTTTATCAATATAATCTACAATTTCTCCCATAAGGCACAATTTATAAAATTAATTTGATATGCTGTTTTACAAAGTAAATGCAGTTAGAATTATTTCTATTTTCAAAAATGTTTGTCCATATTGAACTACCTCTCGGTTTTTTTTAATACCTTGGATTTTTCTTGATTAATTTTAACGCTATATAATGAACAAAATTCACTGAATTTTTTCCATGCTATTTTAATTCATAATGTTCCCGAGTCCTCCAAGCCTTCGCGCGATGATTAGTTTTTATTTTACCGTTCAAACAGTAAATAACCACTGTTTTGTATGCCTTAAAAAACTTAAAGTTTAGCATTTTAAAATCAGGGTATTGCAATCTTGCATCACTCGCGTATGAGCCTTTGCCAGAAGTCACATGATTTGTTTACGTTGACCATGACTAGAAATAGATGATATCTCCGGAGTAAAAAATAACGTTTTTTTTTTTTGGGGGTTGCTTATGCGTAGATTTGTTACTCCTGTCGTCACTTTGTATTACTGATCTTTATATGTGTAATAAATTTGTTTTTAAAATAGTAAAATCTTTCCTCAATTATGCTTTAAATGACTGCAAGAATGAAATTAATTGATTCATCCCAAGATATACTAAAAATTAAAAATGCCATAGGACAAGTGAAATTATTTCTTATATAATATAATTCTATACTTACACCTTTGATTTGCTCTTAATACAATCATAATGACTAATCACTGATTGTTACGGAAAATAATGACAGTAAAATTCAATAATTAACAGGAAGCTTGATTTTTGAGGGAATTGAACTTGTGCAAGTGAAGAACTTATGCGTGACGTCACTTGTACATCCAGCAGTTGAACTTTAAGGTTTTTCACGAAATCTAAAGCAACTCATTTTGTGTATAATTTAATTAGTAAATGTATTTTTTTTTACTTTAAAAGGAATACAGATTTGCTAAATTTTACTCTACTGTCGTTAAAAATATTTCATTGATCGTTCAAACGAATTATAAGTGATTTTCTTTCTTATGGATGCCTCCACTCCCTTTAGCTTTTGTGGAACAATTCTTTGTTCTTTCGTCAACAACCTCTTCAAAACGTGATGCGAATTTGATGTCCTCCATCTACATATCAATAGAAAATGTCAATGAAAGCGGAAATTTAATCTTCATTTACCAACACTGAGCAAATGGAACCATTGTTAACAAACCTTGTTAGATTGTCCCTTGATATGATTCAGAAGAAGCTATTCATTGTATGTTGATGAATAGAAATAAATTTTGTTTTTTTCCCTTCTTCTTTTGTTAGTCGTGAAAAGAATGTGTGTGTTTGGATTTCTTAAAGATTATTGCTAATCACATATGTATCATACGAAACCTTGTATTCGTGAATCCTTTGTCACGAGGGTCTTTCAAAGATTGCATTCTTGGGGAAATTGTTAATATTGTTAGAAGAAAATTCTTAAAGCATTTAATTTAATTGTTAGATTCTAATTTAGATAATAACAAGCTCTATGAATTAGTACAATCCTTACGAAAATTCATTCGTTCACTGTAAATGAACTAAGGAGTCTTAGAAACTGGCCGAGGTTTGTAAGTAGTTGTTCATCAGAGATGATCAAAATTAGATCCAAGGTGAATTGACATTTGAAATGTGCCTTTATCTCCACATGCAAACTTTTTCATTTGCCCATATGGGAGGGTAACAAAACTGACTTCCAATAATTATAAGTATATATTTAATTACATGTCTTATATTTAATTACATGTCTTACATAATCATATTTATTACTGACTTACAATTATAATTCAACAATATACATTTTTATTTGTTTCATGACTAGAAATATATAACTTTTGGATGCAAAACGAAGGTAATTTAAAATAATTTTTATTTACGCATGTTATTTAGTAATACTAGAACAGCAGGATTCTCAATTTACCAAAAAACCGCTGCTTGGGGTTATTTTGACCCTTGTTAGAAATTCAATCATTTATTTCAGAAGATAACGCATTCTATTGTTGCTCATTATCAGCATAAACACCTTCATCGTGTTCAGTTTTCGACTATAGCTCTAGTAGGACTATTTTTCCTGAAAATAAAATCTGTCCTGTGGCAACGTTCTGGATTGGTGAAAATTTTAGTGAAGAATTAGAGCAGTGATAATCAACGGGTGGCTCTATATACATTTCTGAGTGGCCTGGTCGGGACCCTTGGCGCTGACAAATTCAACTATTTAAGAACAATGCATTAAACATTTCGTAAGAGATTTTTTAATTAAGTAATCAAATATATCAATTTTGCTATTGATATTGAGCTGGTACGAATTGTCACATAGCTTGTTTTTTTTTTTTAGAACTATAACGGTTAATGATAGAAAAAACAATAGAGTTGTGAACAATTTAAGGTTTGAATTTAATTTTTAAATAGCCTTCATGTCTTTGATGCGAAAAATGGGCCGCGGTAGCACAGTGGTCAAGGTATCGGATCATGGCAGTCATGTCGTGAGTTCGAACCGAGTACGACTAAATACCCGCCTTGTAAGGGAGCGATACCCATTAAATCTGTCGAGAGCTCAAAAGTCCTCCTGTTGGTTTGGTGTGGTAGTTAGGAGAGGAGGATGGCATCTCAGGTGTCCTTCTCGTCACTTGACCATGGTTCAAAATTACGACATCCGTCGAAAAAAGTCCTCATGTTGCTGAACAGTACGATATTAATATTCACTCAATTGTTCTTCGAAGCGAAAAGTATATAAATAATATGGTTTGTTTCAAGATGATTGTGATCTTTGATAATTTCGTAGAGAAAAAGAAACATGGATCAACAACTAGCCTGGTTTCTCGCGAAAATGTTATATTTAAAAAAATGTAATTTTTTTAGTCACTACACAACTGATCACAAATCTTTCTCTCAATGGTTGTTTTTCTTGAAGACCTCTTTCAAGAAGAGATAAATTGGCTTTCTTGCAAAAATCATTGGAACAGCAGCGAAACATTTTGTCGGTGGTAATGTCACAAAATGCAGAGGTAACAAAAGCATCCTATAAAAAGGTGTTACACTGTAAATGCTGATAAACATATGAATTGATACATATATAATACATTAGAATGTTTCTTAAATAGTTCGGATGAACTCTCTAATCAATTGTTTCTCGTTCAGGTTTGTTTTGTAAAATCAAAAAGTATTTGAATAAATTTGAAACAAATATGCACAAGAAAGTCAGAACTAATTTTAAACAAATAATACTATGTTCTGCCCGGAATTCGGTAAACACTCTTTGGTACCATCCTGCCTTTGAAATATTACTACCTAACATAAAAATAAGTGAGACTTTTTGTCAAAAGGAAAAATCAAATTATCAAAGAACAGGGCAGCTTATTTCTATGACACTGGAATGCAAACAAGGGGCTAGGGATCATTGATAAAAAAATCGAAATGATTCCATAGCTGAGTAAAAAATGCATAAAATCTACTTTTTTATGAGTTGAATTTGATTGAGCTTATCATAATTTTAAAATGAAATCCAAAATAATGAGTTTTAATTTTTCATCAATTTTCCTAATTTTAAATATCCTAAATTTTAAAACGCCCCTCCCCTCCCCTGGGCTACGATCACCCAGTGGTCAGGAAATCGGATCATGGCACGCTTGTCGTGAGTTCGAGCCCAGTACCACTAAAGACCCGCCGTGTAGGGGAAGGTCCTTCTATTGGTGTGGTGTGGTAGTTAGGAGAGGGGATGCCAACTCAGGTGTCGTCCACGTCACTTGACCAAGGTTCATAATTACGAGGTCCATCACCAAAAGTGCGACGTTAATATTCACTCACTACGCGTGAAATAGTTGTCTATACTTGTGGCCCGGCGGGAAAAAGGTTTGAGTATCCCTGAATTAGAGTGCTTAGAGGGAGGCACAATACACAATGCAAAGAAGAATAGTCTCACCCATCACTATAATTCATCAAAAAAAAACTAAACTGGGGTTTACTTGTTCCTCTTTGTTATCGCGATAGCTGTTACTTGTTTCCAAATGCACAAAAAACGAAAATGAGATTTTGGGAAATAGAAAAATGCTTTTATTTGAAAAGGAAAAACATTTTTTCCCCCAAAATGACCTATGTTGGCTGTTTTAAGTATTTATATGATTATTTTTTATAATTGGTATAGAAATATGAAAACTTATTGTAATACCCATGGAAGCATTTACAAAAAAATCACAAAATATGAGCCACGAGCTCGTTTGTATATCGAAATAAAGTATGGGGAATTGTAAAAAGGTTAGAAAGAACCACCATATACGGTGATATTTCAAAAGCAATCTTATACTTCACTAATTTTTTTTTTTCTGAAAAAACACATGGGATTATTCTCGTGAAGTTTGTTCATAAGAGATTATTGAGTATTTTCTCTAAACGAAATTTATCATCAAATTACGTCAATTTTTGTAGTTGTGATAGATATTTTAAGATGAGTAGGACTATTTAAAGGCATAACGCATCGGTTTAGAGAGATTTTAATTGAGAAGTGCAAGATGTGTTTGTCGTGAGTCCTTGCTGAGTGTGCATTCGTTGTTGTAATAAGATAAAAGCACCATGTGTCATACCTATTTAAAAAAGTTTGCACCATGTTGCAATAAACCGTGGATGATTCAAGGTGACTAAGACTATTTACCAGCAAGTTTGAAGCTTGTCATACATTTTTTTTTGTAATACTTAGACCAGAGGTTTAGTTTTTACACCTTAAATTCTACAAGATCCATATTAAAACTTCATACACAATAACCAACGTTTTTATAATTATCATTGGTTTAGATAAAAAAGGACAAATGATTCCTTAAAAATATTATTAATTTTGTCGGTGTTAAATTAGCTGATTACGTGTAAGCTGTTATTTAAAATCGCAGAAAATTAGTAAAATAGTTACTTTTTATACTAATATATGATTTTGGGAATTAGCGTAATTCAATGGATAACAAAGATGCAAAGAAAGTTCTTTAAAAAATTATAATATTTTATCTAAATAATGGTTTGGAAACCCCTATAAATTTAATGGACTCATTAAATTAGTACTGAAAAAACAATTGCGTTAATTCTTTGAAAAAAATCTTATGAACATGTTAAAGACTTTTAACTAGATGGCTTTAAATTAGATCATCATTATTTGCTTTATAGAAAAAAAAAATGACATCTTTAATTTTTTGTGTAAATGACCAACGAATTTTATAGAAAATGATTGTCTATCTTAAAACTTTATTTTTGAATCCCTTATGAATCAGATATAATTTTGATTCCCAAGCCAGAACTCCAAGAGAAAACTTGGATAACCCCCTTTTAAATTCATTAATCTAAACACTAAGCATCCCATACCTTAACACTTAATACAAACATAATCCTTTGCTTTCAGATGGCTCATAATTTTACTGAAATGAAGCACATTTACTGAATGGGTCTCTGAGGAGAGCCTTTATGGCTGATATAAATTCCAGAGCAGGGAAGCACTTTCTGCATCGTAGAAGGGGATTTCGAAAGGTTGTGTTAGAAACATAAACCTGTGTTTTTATTGCGTCATCCGTTGAAAGTGTGTATTAAATTAGAAAGGAAATGAGTCAATCTTAACTACGTACATATTGTAGAATGATAATGAGAGTTATAATATTTTTCTATTTAAATTTAAAGTGACCATATTAAGTACAATTGCAAATTACTGAGGTACAGTGATAATAAAGCTTTTATAGAAATATGTACAAAATGGGATTGTAAAATAAGGAAGAAATAGTTTCCTATCAAAGTATTTTAATGGTGGACAGTAAATTATTTGATGAAATATATGTGTTTGAATAATGCTAATCAAAAGTATTTATTATAGATAAATTTATTCATTTAAAAATATTCTCGATGGTGAAAAAAAAATTAAAACTCTATCTATTAATATATAGGAAAAACGTTACTCATTAAGAGGTGTCCGGAACAATTAGACCTACAAAATTTAAATTTGTCGCGCACTTTCCTTTATATGAGTTCAAATATTACAAAAGTGGAATTTGTGGAAAAAAACTCCTAACGTGGTCTTCGAGAGCTTACGGGAACGTTTTGAATTCTAAAAAAAAAATCTCGTTTTTTGAACTATTAGACTTACAAACCTGAAACTGGTATGCATACTTCATTTGTTGATTAGTTACTTGCTGTTTACGAATTTTGTTCAAATCGACTTTTACATGGAGTCAGATAAAAAAAATCCCTTTTTTCAACTATTAGCTCTTTCACACTTGAAATTTGGAAGTCATGTTTATATTAGTGAATCATTAATAATGAGTTTAGAGAAATTAATTCCTAGGATTGGTACTGGGGACTTAAATTGTTTATATACTTTCGTTTTAGAAATTAAAGTCCTATTCATTTTAAATCAAGATGCCAGAGCTATAAGAGTGTTTCTCAATACAATCGAAAACTTTATACAAATTTTTATATATCAATAGCTAAAAACTATACATACCCTGCAAAATAGCTGGATAACGTCTAGTACTTGTATACAACAGTTATTTTAATATACTCCAATAAATAGCCAGATTTAGGAGCGTATAATCAAAAACAAAATATTTTTTTCTATATCTGATTCAGAAAATATTTTTAGCAAATGCGGTATTTGCTAATTTTTTTTTATCTAGTATAACTCTTAGAACGTAATTTTATTTCAAAAATTATATTTACAATAAAATTAGTTGCGTTAATTAATTATCGTAATCAATTTATTATACGTTGTCATGTGCTAACTTAAAGCTCGAAAACAAAAGTATTATTTTTATCATCAGTTTGTAAAAAGGCATAGTAATAATAAATGATTAAAATAGATTAAAATCATCCTGTTAGTTATAGTAAAAATAAAGGCAATAATAATGAATTTTTCGTCACCAAAGATAATAAGACAGGGCTATTTTTATGCAAAAATTTCAAACCTTTATTTTGTTCATTAATTCAATATATAATTGATTTTCATAATCACAGTAAAATCATTGGTGGTAAGCATTGCTGAAGCTGTTATTTGAAGTGATAATTATACAATTAGAAGCAGTTTAGTTATGAAGATTTATGGATGAAATTTTCAGCGAAAAACTGAATGTAAGATATTTATACAAAAAATATATAGTTATAAATCTTAATTCATGAACTTATAAATTAAGCTTATAGTTAAAAATAATTCTGAGAAGTACATCAATTTTTGCATAAAATCTACTTCACTTCAAAATATGCTTGTGTGTATCCCAAATCGTCTTTAAACGTATTCTTTGAGGTCATTTAATAATTTTTTGTATAATATTTCTGAAGTATTTGACTGAAACTGAATTATTTTTAAGAAGTACTTATATTTACTATTGAATAATCTTTAATACATATATAGTTTTCAATAAAACAATGGTTTGCATGATTTGGTATTCATCTGAGTAAGAAATACGAGATACAAAGCTTAATTCCAAAGGCTTCGCAGAGCTTAAACACGATTAATCTTTAAAAATATTCTTTTATAAAGTTTTAACAGATCTCTTTCACATATTTTTGTTTTTATAAAATGTTTAAAAAATTCATTAAATCTCCATAAATCCATACAAATATTTGAATGAATTTAAAATCGCACTTAAACTAAGACATCAAACTTGAGAATCATTCAATGACTAAAATATTGAATATTCCTTATTGACATTTATTAATTTCAATCAGAGAGGTAACTAGATGTTACTTAAAATGATTTGTTAATAAGTGTGCGGACCAAAAATACGCATACTGGAAGTACACGAAAAGTAAATATGACTTATTTATTCATCATTAAAACTCCCATTAAAGATTGTTACAAATATTTTTAAATAAGTAAATTGAATCATTGCATTTCATGCATATTTGCTTCATTATTTATTGCTTTTAAATGTAGCTATTGACATTTAATCATCGAAGTGCTAATTTCCTATGAAGTATTTTTTTAATATTTATTTGAATGGGTATTTTTTTTCATTAATTGAATCAGCTGCAAACAGTATTCAGGAAAAGTGGTTCAGAAGAATTTCTGAAAGTGAGCTATCTCTCTTAATCGAATTTAAACATATATTTTGCACTTAAAAATCAGTGATTTAAAGAATGGAATTCCCTCAATATTAGAAAACTTTCTAGAATTTTATTTTTTTAAACATATTAATTAAGTTATTCTTCAAACAGGTATCGCGTAATTAAAAATTGCAAGCTTATATTATTCATAGAGAAGTTAGTAGTTCAGAGTGATTCTATTTTTATTTATGTGATATTCCATTTGAATTGCAAGTTAATAAACTTTATATTTATCATAAATATTACAATATTTTCTTTTTTTAAGTTTCGTAATAAGGGTCTTTATAAATTTTTTTTGTTGCACATGGCTTTATAGGGAGAATAAATTCAAACCTATATACAATCTCATATATCACACAAGATCAACGGTAAATAATAAAAAATAACAAGTATTTAAAGAACAGAAGAAATTAACATGGGAACAAAAGTAAAAAGTAAATAGCTTAAACAACCAGAAAAGGAACATAAAAAATATTTTCAAGAAGTTCATGGAAGTTTTGGTCTTCCAGTATAGTTTTTGCATTTCGCCACATTTCTAAGACTTTTTTTATTAATGGCGCCGAGCTGGATGTTCTCGACTTTCAAATCTGTGTAATTAAATCTTTTAAGAATAAATGAATTAAGGAAGGGGACGATTGTTGTGTCCATACTCTCATTCAAACTCATGTCTCAAAATATATTTAAGCAAACCCAAATTAGGTATTAATTCTCATTCGAACCGCGTTACGCTATTTCCAAATAACCATCACTCGTTTATTTCTCATTTGAATCATGTTTTATATTAAATATTTCCGCAAATTACCATTGGGGCTCTGTTGGAGATGGGGACTAGCTTGTGTGTGTGTGTACGCTGACGATTTGAAACATATAATAAATCGAAAACAATATAAATGTACGGTTTTATGAATTCTGCCTTCATAACCAAGAGGTATTTTCTCACAAAATTTCTCATTACAAAGTTAACAAATTTAGGTACAACAGCTCGTTTTTTTCCGGCTGAGAAACAATGTTTTCATAATAACCACTGTTTTCTATTATAACATAATGTCGTATGAGGACAAAATTTGCAGACACCAGAAAAATATTTCAGTTGGAAGGATTTGGCATGCACCAGAAATGTATTGTTGAAATTAAGCCATGGTTTGTGGATTATTACGGTACATTGATCTTTCACGTACCTTCGAATAATTAAGGGGACGCGGTACGATTTAAACAAAAATCTTTGATTTTAATGTTTTTACAGTTTTTTTCCTTGTAACCTATGTATATGCAATACGTAAGACAGAATATTTACTCAAAATATCACAAAAAGCAATCCATTTAATTTTTCTTAAAAAAATTAAAAATTTATGAGGTAATTTTAAAACGCTACTCTTCGTACAATAATTGCCGTACACACAGGAAATTTGATTTACATATTTGTCAAACCATGTACAACAAATTTGGTATGGGTTTGGGGATAACATGATTCAAATTTCTAAAAAAATTTTTTATGAATTATGAAAAAATCCCTAAAAAACGTATAAATTCTAAGTTCAACTATTTTTAAAAAAATAAGTATTGCTTTGATTCAAAAATGCATACCAACTTTTGTTATATATATTAATAGCAATCTATAAAAAAAATCAAAACATTTCATGCAATAGAAAAAAAGCCTTAGCATTTTAAATGAAAGAAAACGAACGATTTTTTTTTGTTCCGAGATAAATCAATTTAAAGTTTTTATTTACTGTAAATATATATATATATATAAGTGCAATAAAATTACTAAAAAATTACTGTATGTACTACATGCACATGATAAAAGTTTTATAAAATTATTATATGAAAATTATAACTTTATATGTTTAAAATTTAAATTTTCAGTACCTTACATTTTTAAAAAATTGCGATAAATAACATACGAACCCATTTCACGATTATTTCAAAATAATTCTAGTTAACATCTTCATATTTTTTTTTTTACATTTATGTTTAAAAAAACCCAGGACTATATGTAATCCCTTCTTTTTTCTTTGAATATTTTTCTTTTCGCATATTGTCTAGTTTTACTTTTTGACGTGCTATGCGAAAAGCAAGATTACTTTGACGATTTCTTTCTTTTTTACGTCTATAATCACCTGTGGCAGCAATTTTTACTGCTTCTTCACCAAGATCCAAATTAGCTGCCTTTTGTGTTTCTTTTAAGGCTTTCAAAGTACCAAAGTTATACTCTGATACCGCCTCAGAAACAGCTATGTTTACACGTCGTGATTTCGCTGAAGTTTCCTTAGAGCACTTACTCCAAATCACGCTATGCAAACTCTCGTTGCTGTTCTGAGTCAGAAATCTGGCACATCCTTTCAAAAGACTATCAGAAGCTAACCTTTGATATATTGGAACAATTTTTGTCAAATAATCTGGATTTATTGGTGTTCCAATATTAAACTTATGTGGTGCAGGTTTTTTACCTTTAGCTAAGGCCCTTCGATAAAAACACCATGAATCTATGCCAGGAGGGCATTTCATGTGCATTGGATTTTTATCTGTCGAGATACTGTGATAAAGCGTGGCATATATGGATTTTTTCATGCCCTGAATATCTCCTTTATTTTCCAGAATAGCTTTCTGATAGTACTGCATTAGTTTTTTTATCATTGTTTCTTTTAGACTGCCATAAGATTTTCCTCCTAAAGTGATACCTTTACCTCTCAAATCTTTCACAAGATTGCATAAGCTGGTGCCTAACCTTTTGCTTACGTGATTAATACACTCCTCTTTTAAAATCTCAACGTCTGGTCCATATAATTTTAGGCTATTTAAAAATTTATGAGTTTTAGCATCACCATCAGATAACAATGTTGTGTAACGGAAACCACATGCTTCTGATCGAGACCAAATTTTAACTGAAGCCTTCATTCCCATTGCTCCTGATGTTCCAACGTGGTTAATCTGGCAGGAATTTTTGTGGCCAGAATACCAAACATCGTATTCAGCTGTAGTTTCGCCTAATTCATTTTTCGCACTTATACATGTTGTACAGTACTTGCTCATAATTTCATAGTCAATAACATATCCTGTTAAAGTGTCAACTACACACCCAATACCGATTTGGGATGTGTGTCCTCGGGTCAACCATGTCCCATCAAATGAAACAGCAATATCAATAATAGTATTTGACCCATTTTGATCCAGTTTTCCGTATGCATTTTGAACGCTGTTATGTACATAGTTCAACACAGTTTGGGAAGCAAGAGAGTATGCTGAGTTGATGTAACATTTAATTTCATTAAAAGTTTTACTTGACATCAAAGGCATATTGAGAAACATGCAAAATTTTTCAAACGATGCATGGCCCCACTGATTGCAAGAAATGCTTGAACAGCACGAACATTCACATCGAAAGGTGTAGAAGTATTTGGTTTTTTTCAAGTCTTGGAGATGTAAAGCATTCCATTTTTTGCTCAGAACATGTTTTGCACACCAGTTTCAATGGACGAGAAAATCCATATTTATGTCCAAATTCAAGTTTTAAAGTTGACTGGTTGCAGCTACCACAAAAAGTATACTTGAAAATATCACACAAGGCATTTTTGTCAACAATTATGTAACTTGGTCCATCATAGGTATCAGCAACATTTTCTTGTTCTAGTACACTTTTTTCTTGCATAGAAAATCTTTCATTTTTTAAAAATGCTATCACCACTTGAGAGTTGAGCAACATTTGAATTGTGCTCTGAAATATCCATATTGTTTTCAGTTTTGTTTCAGTACACCATCGCTTTTGAATACTCAATTTACTTGATTTGTTTTTCCTCTTCGTACGAGGCATGTTTCACTATTGAAAATGCTGTATTAGAATACGTTTATACATATAAAAAAAAACTGATAACGATAAAATGATTAGTCTTGAAAAATACTTTTTTGGTTAACCGAAACTATAAATATTTCAAAAATGTGAAATAAAAATTAGCAGAATAAAGAATGCAGTATAGCTCAACGAATCTCTTCACAGAATTTATTTCAAAATTTTTTTTTTATTTAGAGCTCTGAAATTTTGTGAGATAATAGAGAAACGTAACTGTGAAATTAGAATTAATTAATTTGGATAGAAAATGAATAGTGCGTCTGCTAGAGCAGAATGATGTCAGAATGTAAATTCTGACGAGCATATTAGTTATCATAATTCTTTATTTTTTTTATTTAGAGCTCTGAAATTTTGTGAGATAATAGAGAAACGTAATATGTGGAGATATATACTGAGTTTCGTATTTTTCTGCAGCTCTTATATTTTGAAACTGTTTTATTCTGATTTTAACAAATTTTGTTAAAACTTGACTGCAATTTAACATTACATAGTTAAATTTGCTTATAAATTATGTTAACTGGCATTTGTGTACTCTTATAAATAAAATGAAAAATAAAATTTTTAGCTCGGCAATGAAGTTGGAGGTGTGATTGTTTCCTGGGGTGGTGGAAGACGGTAGTGGCTTTAAATCCTATGGTTGAGATCGACCCACTTATGCATTTCACCTATATCTTTCTCTTAGAGTGCGATGCTAATGAAATTTTTTCTCTACGAGAGTGTTCGTAGAGGTGGCATATATAATTACGAGATGAGGCTTTTGAAAATAATTTATTCAGGATAAAAAACAAAGTACTCTCTATTGCAGTAAAGAGTGAACGTAAAATATACTTAGAATAAACAATATTTATAGAAAATTATTCTAACCCAATCTTTGCATACGCATATCTTTCGAACATATGCATATATACAATTTTTTTCGTCATCATCTGCAGTTTTATATTTATATAAAGTCCTCACTTGTATGTAAAGTGTTCTCAAATGAAGATGACTAAACGTCTAAGGATCGGATTCAAAGCAGGACTCGAGACTCAAATTCGAGATCATGGCAAGGAAATTAAAAAAGAAGAAAAAATAGCGAGTTTTTGTAAACTATCTAACAAAAATCAATCACCAATTTTTACAATACCTTTTAATTTAATTGTTTTTATTTATTTTTTAGGTCAACTACTTTTTAAATCAGCTTTTATGTTTCGAGTTTTCCAGCTGTATTTAAGCACAATTGACTAATTGCGAAAATATAATTATTTTTTCCCTTATTTTAAAAAAAGATCCTTTTAAAGTTGAAAATACATGTTCTAGTATTTCTTAAAATTTATTCTTAAGAAAAATGGCTTTCATTATAAAGTTACAAATAGATGATTAATTGAAAAAAAATTAAAATAATCTTCAAAATATTAGGTAAAAGTTAGTTTGTTTTTGTTTCTCTGTTACAATCATGAGAATAAGTCTATTTCTACAATTATAGAGCTGTAATATATTAGTATGTTGTACAATTCTCTGGGAAGATGGTCTGTTGACTGATAAGTTCAAATTTAACCTAAAAATACTTTTATAAGTTAATAAGATTAAACTAAATATTTTAAGATACAACCAATAGTTTCTACATCGAACACATAAAAATTTCTTATCAAATGTAGCATTTAAAATTAAAATTTATAATATATTTTTAAGCTATATCGAAGCAATTTTAAAACTCATTTCCCTTTTTTTCAACACATACTGTTTTTATTTCTATAAATAAAAACTATAACTCAAAAGTGATAATACACCCAATTACTCGTTCAAGAACATTTTATTTTTCCTTTTACTTCAATACTTACGTTTCATTTCCGATATTTGGTCCTTTTTCTACTTGTCCTTGGTTGGTGTTATTAAAGTTTTTTACAGAGTAAATTTTGAAATGCAATTTTATAAAATGAAGTTATACTTCGGAATTTAAAAATTTAATTTAACAAACACTCTCTCTCTCTTATTCGTCTGCATTCTGATTTATGTTTTATTAAAATTAGCAACCTGCGTCTACATAGTTACAAGACTCAGGCACTTATCATTTATGAAATAGTAAAATAAATATCATTCTTCGTTTAAGTAAATTGTTTCCTATAGCACAAATATTTTGAAAGAGAAAACTCCAGTTTTATGAAATAAAATAGTTTGAAGATTTTTCTATCGATTCGCTTAAGCTCTCACATTATCTGTACGCATTTCTATAAACCTTTAAATTTTAAAAAAATAGTTAATTGTGATAACTTCCATTAAAATACATTCTATGAAAGTAATGTTAAAAATATACTTTGAATGTATACTTATACCGTATATAGTAATATACGATAACCAAAAATATGTATTACTTTAAAGTATGAACTATTTTCAGATTATAGAAAAATCAAAAATTCATTTTTATTCCTGCTATTTCATCATTTAATTTGGCTGCAAAATTCTGAATAAAGATACATTTTTAATTGTGAATTCACTTCCTTAGAAAAAAATTGCAATATTTGGAAAATTTAAGCTCAAATTTTAATTATGTATTAAGTAGCATTATTTTATGATTATCTTTCACCCATCGATTTTTTTATCAATTTTAGTACCTAATATAATTAAAAAATGGTGTTTGACAAAAAAAAAATCCCACTTTATAATTGAATTAGTTCGTGTTTTTTTTAATAGCAAATATTCATTTCCGTCGACGGTGTAAAAAATGATGAAATGCGTAACATATTTAATAATTATATGAGTGAATAATTTTTTGCGGGAAAGATAATATAGAAAAATTATCTTTTTTGTGCAGAAAATCTAATGAAGCACTTCGGAACATAATTAGATAG